>CM053331.1:5140007-5857507 GCA_028583605.1 Dastarcus helophoroides
GGGAAATACCCTCGTTTTAGTTTAGTAATGTAATTTATCCTAGAATTGTTTCGAATGAACACTGACTGAAAGTGTATATGTGTTTATAATGAAGAGTGTTGTGCTATTTTATATAAATATGTAATAGAAAGGCAACATTTTATATGGAAATTACTAATTATAACAAGGGTTGTTGTAGACCACACAGAGTAGAAGCTACGATAGAAAATTATGGTTGACTATAATTTCTTCGCAGCCGCTTGCATGCTTAGTGTCTCTTTTCACGACTTTTCCAATTCAGTTTTTTTATATCGCATGAATTTGCTCATTTAGAAACCTAGAACTGACTTGTGAAAACGGATACTAGCTTGTACACCCTCAAAGTAAATGTAAAGATTTAACAGGTTTCATAACGTAACAAAATCTCTAACAACTGGAACATGATAGTAATACATTTTTTAAGTAACACTGCAGAAAAAAAGTGTTCCAAATTGCTCAAGTTACAAAATGCTGCTGAAGAATTACAATACGTTGCTGCTGAAGAATTACAATACGCCGCTGCTGAAGAATTACAATACGCCGCTGCTGAAGAATTACAATAGGTCGCTGCTGAAGAATTACAATACGCTGCTACTGAAAGTTTTACAGTACAAAATTCTCTTCACATTACTCAATTTTTTTACAGTACAAATTTTCATGAACACGACGAAGTTGGCTTAGTTGGTATTAGTACACATTTTTAATAAAAAAAAGGAAGTATGTCGTTGTCGTTAAATTTGACAGTACGTGGCGCTCAGTTTAATTGAATTTAAGATGTGGACAACCAATTTCCTTAAATAAAAATGCGTAGGCAGAAGATTTAACGAAAAGACTTAGACGGTGTTTTCTTGTAAGGAATTGACGTGAAACCTGTTAGTCACCCTAGCGACCATCCATTTAACGTTAGTGAATTATTTCAAAAATTGTTACAAGCTCAACGAAATTTTACCTTAACACTGGTTGTGCTGTCGCAAAGTAATTTTCGAACTGTTTATTTTCGCCTATGTACTTTTGAAAATATTTTTGAATAAATTCGGTAGATTTAGCCACACTTATTGTAAGAAACTATTCTACCAATTAAGAAGTAGATGAAATTATTTTCTAGATGGTTTTTAACTGAATAAAAAAATGCTTTAAGTAATATTAAGAGGTGTATATATTAAATGTAATTATAAAAAAGAACGGAATGTTTAAGATAATTTGTTGAGACCTCTTCGTTGTGGAACAACCGTAGGTTAATTCTAGTGGTTTTTCGTGGCAGTTATTTTTTCAAAATTGTTGAATTTATTACGTTATTTTTTTCGACTTATTCGAGAATGGTAACAAAATCAAAGAAGACTTGTTTTAGACTTGAAGACATTCTGTTATAAAGTGTAACTTTTAATTAATTGTTGCCAATTTTTTAATCCAAGCTTTTAAATTAATGACCCATGGATTGCACAAGGCTTGCAAATATAACATGTACAAGAAAGACTGTTGCATTTTGTTGAAATAACGGAGAGATCTTACTAATATTTACATATTATGTTTATTACATGTGTTTTATTTGATAAAACATGTGAAACAAACAATATTTAAATATGTTACACTAAATATATATAGGTGTTACCCATAACTTTGTTTTTCTTTTAACAAGCCTTGTTCGTTTCTCCCCCCCCCCTCTACAATAAAACAGTTTCCACTTCTTTTTTAGAGCTTAATCCACTCGCAAAGGGTAACTCCATCATGCTTTCAAAGCACTGCGAGTAGGATGCGAAAACAAGGATAGATGGCGATGAACCGCCTTCTTAAACAAGAATAAGTTGTAATTTTTGGGGAAAATTCCTTTCGGTAACAAGTTCCATAACTTGGAAGTTCTACAGAAAAGTCTCCGTAGTCAGAAGTCCTTTCAGTGTCAAGCCAGATCCCACATGAATTTGCTGTCTTGTATAACTCAAAAATCTTGCCCTTGGGGGATCAATCCTATTAGTTCCTGCGAGTTGCTACCACGAAAGTACTTGTAGAAAAGAGACAAGTCACCAACCATCCATCTGCGCTCTGCAAAATAATCTATTTATTTTCGTTTCTTTTGATGCAGCTTACGATTTTAAACATGGGATTCTGTAATCCACAGGAAAGAAAGAAAAAAGATTAAAAACTTTAATTTCGAAATTTTACCTTTCTTGCAATTTCTATTGTAAACAGATTCACCAATCATCCGCTTGTGCTCTACTGTTTCGAGAGAATCGGTCAAACTCTCATGAATTAGGCGAATCGCTCTTCTTTGAATTGAATCCAAAAGAGCTAAAGCGTGCTTTGGGGCTGAATTCCAAACATGAGAACACTATTGGCTAGTGTTGCCCTAACTCGAGCTTTGTATAGGGTGAGTAGCTGATGAGATGTCAAGTACTTTTTAGCTCTAAAAAGAAATCGCAGCTTCCGGTAGGTGGATGATCGGTCCAAGAAAAGTTAGTGCTCGCATTCACTCCTAGGATCCCATCGGGAGGATTTTACCGTCCATTAGTATGTTTGTTGCATCATCCCTTGCATCATCCGTCTTCTTAGTCTTAACTGAAAATGCGACATTTTATTATGTTTCTGCAAGCTGCGATTTTTTCTATGAAATTCATCTATTTTTAAAATGTTTAACTTGATCTCAAAATTTGACTTTCACTAGACAATTTTGATTTTTTTTTAAAGTTTGTAAACAACCGTTTATTACAAAAATATCAAACTGTAACATTTGAAAAGACAAAATAAAATCTATACATTTAACAATCCATGTTAACGTTAGCTAGCCGCGCCCATACGTCTCCAATGAATCACCTCTAATGAATGCCTCATCCCAGCCGCCGCATTTCGGGTCATCGCGAGAATTTGTCTCGTCAACATTCCTGAAACCTCGACTTCTGAGATCATCGCTGACCTTGTGCGAGTACTCCGAAACCCTCGGTTGCCATGGTTGATAACAAGTTCAACACTTTTCTCGAAATTGAAATATTTTTCAACATTCTCTTTTCTTTCAAAATAATTTTACCAATTTTCTCAAAATTGAATTCTTTTAAAAATTTGGAGTCTTGTTATCGAAATGCCAGTTCTGCTGGCGAAATACGTATCGCGTAATTATTTATTTAATTGCCGATGTGGTAAAGGGGTGAAACCTTCTTTGGTCTTGTTATCAAAATTTAAACGTTCTCAAAATCTAACTTTCTCTGGAAAATTGCAAATTTTTTATCGAAATTTCAAGCTTTTCTTAAAATGTTGATTTTTCCATTGAAATTCTTTCTAAAATTTGACTTTTTTCTTCTTTTTTGAAAAATTTTGTCTTAAAGTTCAACAATTCTAAGTTTCCAGTTTATTTGTACAATTTTTTTTCGAAATTATACATTTTGTGCTTGGCTCGATTTCACAGCAGAAATTTATCAATAGTCGTCATTTAATTTTTTGAAAATTTGGTATATAAGTCAACAACTTAAACCAAAAAGATATTCAACCTTGAAATTCCTGAGAATATCAAGTTTAGTATCAATATTGGTAAATTTCCAACTTTAAATTCATAATTTATGAAAGGAGGCATACAGTTCGATTTCAAACACAGAATTATGAAAAGCCTAAAATTTGTACATATTTTTTGAAATTGTTTAAAATTGTGGTCGTTTCCAAATTCCGAGTTTTGTAAGTTGTGCAGTTGCAGTTCATATAAGTTCTGACCATAATGTTTCTAGTAACAAATAAAACGACCCGAGCTGCAGAGGGTGTTTAGAAGAAGATGAGAGTGTCGAGCATGTGATGTGTCACTGCCCGGCACTAGCATCAATCGGAGGATCCACGTTGGGGGACTTCTGGCCTAGTGTGGCCAGTTTGAGAGAGGCGCATACAAGGGACGTTCTTCAGTTTCTCAACAAGGTTGGGTGGCTAAACGAATGACTAAGGGCACCTCAATACCTCAATAGGGGATAGCACAATGGGCCCAGAAAGGGTGGCCTAAGTGCTGGCTTAAACTTTAGGAAACCCACAACGAATCCTGAATCCAGAACAAATAAATTTTCTATCCATATTTATATATGCAGTATTGGAAAGTTTGGGTAGTTCATTTGAATAACGCGTAGAAAGAACAAAGTAATATAATCAGACTTCTGTATGGGCAGAGAAAGATGATTTTAAGGGTAGGGGACATTGTTTCACTATTAATTTCACTGCTCGATTGAGGCGCTTTGCACAAAAACCAATATAAATAAATTCAGTAAAATTGAACTGGCTCATGTTAACTTTCCAGTAGTATAGTAGTCAGGAGCAATGGCACAGTTTCCACCTGTAACAGTCTAACCCTTAATTATAAAAATATCTTACATTAAATCAACTCAGGAAAATTAGGTGCTCTACAACGATACAACTACTTAGCGCCTCTAACCATTTGTTAGCTAAAAAGAATTCATAACCAAAAATATTTTTGAATAATTATTAAACTAAATAAACATTATATATTGATATCTTCTTTAAATTGGGTTATTTCCATCTTCTTAGTGAAAGAAAAACAAGAATATAATTTCAGTTTTATTCCTCAGATTTCATTACTGTCATTACACATAATAAGTTCCATTACAATTCCTTTTAAAAGATATAACAGAAATGCACTAACGAAATTATAACAATTTAAAAAGTATTTGGCATACCAAATATTCTTTTAGGGCTTGTCTTTCTTTTCTCAGGTTTCAGAATATTCTTTAAAATCTTTCATCGTCCAACATTTCAATGTGGCTGTAATCTATTAACTGTTCCTTTCCAAGCCTTCTGCAAATATCCATTTACCTGGGGTCAATTTTTCTTTTTATATTGTATCTACTCACTACTACTTTGGTGTGAGATTATAGTATAATTCAATGTACCGAGATGAATAGCAATAATATTGGGTCACGGTACGGTTTCGGGTCTTCTGGTTTTCCCAACTTTTCAGTTTTCTTATAACACTTGGATTTATATCCAAAAGAAGAATTTATTTCTTGATAAAACAAAAACAAGTATTTCATCTTGTTGCTGTCAGTAAATCTGTTTGTAGTCTTTTTATGAAGTTTTACACATTTGATACTCTCGACTGCAAGAAAACTTTGTTAATTTTCAATACTTACATCGGATACATTATGATTTCTTTTAAGATATTTCCTCAAATTTTCGTGCGTTTCAAATTTATTTTCCTTTTCACACAATGAACATATGATGTGATTCTTCTTGGTATTTTCCCAAACACCTGATGTACTTCTTCATCTGGCAATTCTTCGCTGCATTGCTAAAGATATTCTTTTTTCTTACAATGGGGACACGTTCTTGGATTTATTTCAACTTGAGGACTCATTTTTGTGAGCAAACTAAATATTTAAACTTCAATAAATGTTGACGTTACGTTTGACAGCGCGCTAAATCGCTAACATGTATACCAACGCTTAGTTACGCACCGAATTTGGTAAGAAATCAAAAAATTAGGGTAGGGGGATCACAAACCACTAATACTATATTGTTAGTGGTTCGTGTTCCGGATCACAAGCAGATTTTAATGTAGTCTCGCGCGTGTCTGAACAAGCCCTAAAATATAGGTAACACATTAATCATCAAAATATTTACGCGTGAAGCCAGCTTTATTTTTGGTGATTTATTTTTAGTAATTTATATGTGGCAGCGCTGTGACATTTCTTAATCGTGTGGGTGTGTTTGCGGTTCTATTCTACTGGAACCTTAGTTAACTAACGTCTATGATTCTCGGCGGAGAATAAAAGTCTATTCTTAACGGGCGATACTTTAATCACTACTTAACTTATTACATTAACTTACATGGATTAGAACGCGAACTGATGAACCTTAATGGCGGAAGTTTTACCGTAGAAGAGGCCTGTCCATCGTCGCATCCTCTTTTATATGGGTCGTAAAACTTCCCTCATTATTATTCATATTTTCGCGCGGGAACAAGAAGAAGAAAATCAATACTTGTGGACATGCGTGGTACGACAAAGTCGACTGACATTGACAATTGACGTTTGCGATCACAGAATATGGATTCGTATACATGCCACAATCGTGCTGTGTGTTTATAAATTCCTAACCTAAATATCACTAAATGTGTTGATTTGTTGACGGTTGTTTTAAAAGTGATTCTACTATATTTGATGTTAATTTCTGTTGATAATTATTAAATTGTAAGTAATATTAATAAAAAATAATATGGAAAACATTTATTCCGATTTTTTCTGCCAAACAACCCCTGAAATATAGGCAACATATTAATCATTAAAATGCTGAGCGTAAGTGAGCTTCAGTTCTAATGATTTTTTTAGTAACCTTAGTAACTATAGTTATCTAGAAGGTGAGGTTGCGTTACACCGTACTTTGAAAATGGGATTTAAAACCTTCCACTGTTCGCAACGAAATCTATTAATCCGAAAATGCATACACCGCAGTTTTATTTTATCGTAGGTCAAACATCGCCAAACGAGTAGTTAAAACGTACACCTAATAGATTGAAGTAGTTTTAGTTCTAGACATGCTTTCCTAGGAAAAGCCCAAAAAGAGGTTAACACGACAGTGATGTGATAGATTGGATACATTGTACCTACGACTGCCACCATCCATTGACATCAGTAGGTTTAAATTCTCATTTTACAGTTTCCGCACAATACTTGGTGCTAATACACAACAGAGGCCGCTGATGTCAGTGAGTGGAAATCAATTCCATTTTCATTCGACAAATTACGTTACCGATTCATCTCCTTCTTATATGGCTCCCTATTAGTAACTCTAAAGATTAATTTAATACTTGACGACCTATTCCGATGCACATTTATCTGAAATAGAGTATAGATCTACAGTTAAAATTGTGATGCGCACCATACCGGGTTAAATTTAATTGCAAATAAGTAATATTTGAGTGTGTATGGCGTATTTCCATACAAGTTTTAATCTTTGCAAATACATTTGATGAAATTAAAAGTTCTTAATTTTGTATGGTATGGATCTTTTTTACCAGTTGAGAACTTACGCGTGTGTGGCGATGTCTAAAAAATTGGGCAGTTATGGGAACTGCTGACAGAAATAAAAACTTAAAACTATCATTGGCAAATTTCAAGATATTTCAAAACAAAATCTTTTTCCAAACTCTCAGCGGTTTCTCTCAGTTAAGGAGAAGTTGTTTGTAAATAAAATGTTTTGTTTTATTATTCGTGTATTTTTACTTTTCTTCCACATTAAATGTTTTGAACGTGTGATATTGCCAGGTATTTGTTTTTAATTGGCTCGCACCGATTCGAATTGACACATGCGCAATACTCGCCAACAACCAATGTTCCATCTTGGTCAGGATCACAGATTATAGAAGAAGGATAGTGCACAACCGCAGAAAACGGTGTCAAAAAACGTCTAGAGAGTAGATAGTACGTTTTCGTGACATCAGGAGTGATGGAATTCTACTACCAATGAGTAAATAATTAAGAAATGTCAGAATTTACCGATTTCCTTTAATTTTAATGTCTTTCTTAGGGTATTCAATTTATATTTTTTTACGAAAAAGATGACGTAGAGAAATCTAAAAATGTTTCAGATGGATTTTTTGTAGTTTTTCAACAGAATAACTGAGCTGCAATTGCTATTATGAATTATGATCTTTTGCGCGCTTAACATGACGAATGATTTTTAACGAAAGATAGAGAGAGAAAAGAAACAGTCGGAACTACTCCACTTTCTAGACGCATTTCGATCAAATTTTTATACATGGCCAATATAGGCCGTGCACTATCCTTATTCTATTATCCGTGGTCAGGATAAACTCACGAAGAGAATACGAGCCACAGAACATATAGAAGTATTAGATATATGCTTTTAGCATGGTCAAGGACGTTATCCCTACTGTCAAGTGAATCATTGCAGCTCTGCGTCTACCACCTTCCACTTTGCCTACCAGCTGGTTTGCCTTCATTGTACGCGAAACGAAACCGTGTATAATTAGCGCAGTGAAATAAACCCGAAATTAAATGTTACAATAACAAATCATATCTGTACTACTTTGTTCCTGCCGCGTGTGTTGTGTTTGTGTTGTTTGATAACATTTCATTCAATGTCACGCAATTAATATGTTAAAATAGAGTGCGAGTTCAATAAATACAACGAATGACAACTTTTGTAAGCAAATAGGTTAGGTGTGTATCTTCGTTTTTTCCAACTAATTATTCATCATCACTTTGGGCTGAGTAGGTAGGCATGTTTCATTTGCAATGAAAATGAACTCGATTATACGAGCATCGATTAATTAACCTATCCCAAGTTGCTTATCTCTCATATAAACATTGACATGCTAACCTATTTTTAAACATTCACTTAATAAATTGCCATGTAATGCGGAGAGGTTTGCGAAAATTACCATGCCAAAGCAATTTAAACCGCTACCATTACGCGAATAAGTGGTTTGTACAAGGTTTGGATATCTCAAAAGTATGGTCGTTTTTCGCATTCCTGTTGCGCAATATTTATAATCAACATTCGCGCGGAAGCTCAATTGTCCAATTTATAATAATAAAATTATAAAGTAGTTCATGTTATAAAAATTAAAGAAAGGTTTTGTTGTAAATGACAAAGGGGATTGAATAAATAATAATTTGTCGACTTTGGTCCCTAATATATGAGCCTTCGAGGGAGATTTATTGTATTGTTTCTGTTTTGTTAATATATTATTGCATACAAAGTAAAAGTATTTGGTTTTATTGCGTTCATATACAGGCTGGTTCTTAAGTACGTTCTAATGTAAGTAAGGTGCTAATTTGTTGGATCAATTTTGGAAGAAAATTTTATATGAATTTATATCTATTGTTGCGAGCTGATCACCAAGTCCCCCCAAAAATATTCCAAAATGCAGTGTATATCACACATCAGATGTTCCAAGTGTGCTGTGAATTTTTGTTAGAAGAGGACATAGCGAAAAAAGCACGCGGCTTATATTTTTAGTCGATCTGTCGAGTGTCAATTTGACGTGTTATTTATTACGCAGAGAGGTTAGAATTTTCTAAGGCAAAAGAAATTTCGCTTTCTTTGGCGGAAATGTGATTTGAATTGATGAGATATGTACACAGATTCATAAAATAGGTCGCTTTAACGCCTTTGAGTGATTTTAAACAAAATTATCGAGGTTTTGCATCAGTAGGTTTCGTGTGATGGTAGTTTAAATGTATTAAATTTTACATTTTTGCCATTACTGTTAAACTATTTAAGACATACGTTAAAAATAACGAAAGAACCGAAATTTGGAAACTAAAGCGCAAGGATTAAGAAATGAAAATCGAAATTTTAAAAATTATCAGTTTTGAGGAAAATTTCGTAAAGGAGTTTTTGACCTTTTTTCTGGTGGTTTCACCATTTATGTTTCGGTTTAATTTCGAAAAGGCCGAAATTTCGAGTTAAGTATCGAAATTTCGAGTTAAGTATCGAAATTTTGATTTTAACCTTGGGATTTCGAGTTTAATCTGGAAATGTTTACTTTCATTTTAAAAGTTGACTTGATCATGAAACACATTTGAAGAAATAGTTGAGAGTTGTAGAAAAAAAATCAATTTTAAAAATCGAGTTTTGCAGTTTTTAGTTGAAATTTCGAGTTTAATGTTAACATTTTAAGAAACTTGGAAATGTTCGAAAAAAATCAATATTTATAGTGTAACTCGATATATTTAAAATGTCACTTTTGTTTTCAAACCTTTCGACTCTTTTGTTCTCTTTTATTATTTAAGACTTGAAGTGTCCTTTTTAGGAAATTCGAGAAAAAATGCCCAAGGTCCAAATTTTAACAAGTTTTTTTTAGAAATTTGGTGTTTTTACCCAAACCTCAGAGTTTAAACCTGACATGCTTAAACTTTGTAAGTCGACAAATAGTTTTTATGTTTCTGTCTATTCTTTTCTATAAAATTTCGACTTTTTGGTGAAACTTTGAGTTTAAGCATAAAACATTCTTAGTTTTTTCCAAAAATTTCGACTTTAAAATTGAAATTTCTATTTTTTCCCAACTGCGAGTGTTATCGAAATGTTAATACTAACTCGAAATTTGAAAAAAAATTAAGAAGTCTTACCTTGGACCACCGTTTGGTAGTTCAAGGCAACAGAAAAATTTTGACTTTTTTCCATATTTCGTGCTCAATCAAGTGCAGGTTTTCATGAAATTAATCATTGTTGTATCTCCCGCGGTTTAGAAAATCATCGTAGTGCCTTTTTAACTGATTGTGAGACCTTGGTTAATAAAGTCGTACTTTATTTTATGTCAAAATTTCGCAAAAAAGTCGAAATTTGGAGTTAAATTTTCAATTTTTAAATCAAAATTTAAGGAAATGTTACAAAGGCGCAGAAAGAACTTCGAATAAAAAATAATGTTATTTTTAGAAATTTCGACTTTTTTCTCAAACTTCGACTCTTTTCTCAAATTTCGACTTTTTTCTCAAATTTGACTTTTTTTTCAAAATTTAGATTTTTTTCTGAAAATTTGAACTTTTTTTCTGGAAATTTCAACTTTTTAAAAATGTTCCAAAGGCGTAGAAAGGATATCGATTAAAGTAAATGTTATTTTTAAAAATTTCGACTTTTTTTCTCAAATTATATTTTAAGCTCGAAATTTCGACTTTTTTCTCGAAATTTTGACTTATTTCTCAAATGTTGACTCTTTTTTTTTCAAATTTTGCCTCTTTTTTTCTCAAAATTTTGATTTGTTCTCGAAATTTTGACTTTTTTCTCAAATTTTGATTTTTTTCTTGAAATTTCGATCTCTTTATCGAAATTTCGTTTTTTTTCTCAAATTTCGACTTTTTTCTCGAAATGTTGACCTTAATATCAAAATTGCTACATTTTTCTCGAAATTTTGCCTTTAAATCCAAAATTTCGACTTTTTTTCTCAACATTTTGACTCTTTTCTCGAAATGTAGACTTTTTTCTCAAATTCGACTTTTCTCTCGAAATTTTGACCCTAATATCGAAAA
Source organism: Dastarcus helophoroides (assembly GCA_028583605.1). Lineage (NCBI taxonomy): Eukaryota > Metazoa > Arthropoda > Insecta > Coleoptera > Bothrideridae > Dastarcus > Dastarcus helophoroides. Next base: position 5,150,993 of record CM053331.1, read on the forward strand.
TTCGACTTTTTTCTCAAAATTTCGACTTTTTTCTATAAATTTTGACTTTTCTTTTCTGGAAATTTCAACTTTTTTAAAATGTTACAAAGGCGCAGAAAGGATATCGATCAAAATAAATGTTATTTTTAAAAATTTCGACTTTTTCTCAAATTTTGACTTTTTTTTCTCTCAAAATCTCCAATTTTTTCTCGAAATTTTTACTTATTTCTCAAATTTCGATTTTTTTTTCGAAATTTCAACATTTTTCCCAAAATTTTGACTTTAAATTCAAAATTTCGACTTTTTTTCCTGAAATTTCGATTTTTTTCGCAAATTTCGAACTTTTTTCTCGAAATTTCGATTTTTTTCTGGAAATTTCGAGTTTTTTTTCTCGAAATGTGGACGTTTTTTTATTGAAATGTAGACTTTTTTTCTCAAATTTCGACTTTTTTTTCGAAATATTTCAAAATTCGACTTTTTTCTCGAAATTTCGACGTTTTTCTCAAATTTCGATTTTTTTCGCAAATTCGATTCGTCTAAAAATTTCGGTTTTTTTCTGAAAATTTTGACTTTTTTTCTGGAAATTTCAACTGTTTTAAAATGTTACAAAGGCGTAGAAAGGATATCGATTAAAATAAATGTTATTTTTGAAAATTTCGACTTTTTTCTCAAATTTCTCAAATCTGGATATTTTTCTCGAAATTTCGACATTTTTCTCCAAATTTTGACTTTTAATCCAAAATTTCGACTTTTTTCTCGAAATTTTGATTTTTTTTCGCAAGTTTCGAATTTTTTTCTCGAAATTTCGACTTTTTCTCGATATTTCGACTATTTTTTCTCGAAATGTGGACTTTTTTCTCGAAATGTAGACTTTTTTCTCAAATTTCGACTTTTTTCTCGAAATATTTCGAAATTTTGACTTTTTTTTCGAAATTTCGATGTTTTTCTCAAATTTCGACTTTCTTTTCCAATTTCGACTTTTCTCTCGAAATTTTGACCTTAATATCGAAATTTCGACATTTTTCTCGAAATTTCGACATTTTTCTCGAAATTTCGAATTTAAACTCAAAATTTCGACTTTTTTTCTCGAAATTTTGACTTTTTTTCTCGACATTTTGACTTTTTTCGCATATTTCTACTTTTTTCTCGAAATTTCGACGTTTTTCTCGAAATTTCGACTAAAAACTCAAAATTTTAACTTTTTTTCTAGAAATTTTGACTTTTTCGCAAATTTCGAGTTCTTTTCTCGAAATTTGGACTTTCATCTGAAAAGTTCGACTTTTTTCTCGAAATTTCGTTTTTTTTCCCTCAATTTTCGACTTTTTTCTCAAATATCGACTTTTTTCTCGAAATTTTGACCTTAATATCGAAATCTCGACATTTTTCCCGAAATTTCAACTTTAAATTCAACATTTCGACTTTTTTTCTAGCACTTTCAACTTTTTTCTCAAATTAAGACTTTTTTCTCGAAATTTTGACCTTAATATCGACATTTCGATATTCTTTCCGAAATTTCAACTTTAAATTCAACATTTTGACTTGTTTTCTAGCAATTTCAACTTTTTTCTCAAATTAAGACTTTTTTCTCGAAATTTCGACCTTATAAGGTCGAAATTTCGACTTTTTCTCAAATTTGGAAATTTTGTTCTCGAAATTTGGATTTTTTTCTCAAATTCCATCTTTTTTCTCGAAATTTCGACTTTAATACCGAAATTTCGACTTTTTACTGGAAGTTTCGATTTTTTCCTCGGAACTCGAAATATCGACTTTTTTCTCGAAATTTCAAGTTTAATTTCGAAATTTCTAAAAAAAAAGACCAAAATTTGCTAATTAAAAATAACAATTATTGAACGCACCCTACTACCAACTGTGAAGATTGTTGGGAAAGAGGAATGGTGTCCGCAACTGTCAACTGCCTAATTTTATAGAGTATAGAAATTTCGACTTATTCTCGAAATTTTGAGAAAAAATTTGATATCAAAGTCGAAATTCCGAGATTACAGTCGAAATTCAAACATTAATCTCGAAATTTTAAGAAAAAAGTAGAAATTTCGAGAAAAAGGTCGAATTTTAGAGAAAAAAGTTAAAATTTCGAGTGTAAAGTCGAAATTTCGAGTTTAAAGCCGAAATTTCAAGTTCAAATCCGAAATTTCGGGATTAAAGTCGGAATTTCGAGATTAAAGTCGAAATTTTGAGGAAAAAAGTCGAAATTTCGAAAAATAATCGAAATTTCTAAAAAAATGTCGAAATCTCTAAAAATATTGTTTTTTACGCTTTTGTAAAATGTCGACATTTCTAAATATAATTTGTTTTATTCAATGCCTTTCTACGCTTTTGAAAAATATCGACTTTGAACTCGAAATTTCCAGTTTTTTCTTGAAAATTCGACTCTAACCTTGAAATGTCAAGAAACAAGTCGAAATTTTGGGTAATAAACAACTGAAATTACTGAACGTACCCAACTAACTGCTAAGTGTCAATATTAAATTGTAAAGGGGTTGGTGCTTAGAATATAGTCTTATATTCTAAGGGTTGGTGGGGCTCGACTGTCATCTGCCTAATCTAACCATAAAATAGGGAATTCCAACTTATCTCGAAATTTCTTGAAAAAAAATTGAAATTTCGAGATTAAAGCCAAAATTTCGACTTTATCTATAAAACTTCCTCAAAAAAGTAAAAAATTTGGAGAATAAAGTAGACATTTCCACTTTAATCTTATCATTTCCAGTTTAAACTTTATTTTTCTAAATATATTTTTATAAATGAATGCCCGTTCTACATCTTCGTAAAAAAAACCAAAAACATATAAATGAAAAACAAAACAGAAAATAAGTATGTATCAGATCTTTCTAATTAGGATTCAATATTTAAAATATTGTAACGCAATGTAAATAGATAGAATAGAATTTAGAATAGAATTGTAGAATTTAGTACATAAGAGAAGTTTCTAGAAAGTTCTGATACGGAGCAACCGGCAGATAAGCTTTCCAGAAATTTCGGCAAATGATAAGCCTTATCTACGAGATTTTTCTGGAACCTGGAAGCTAAAACTATATACAGCGGTCAGCTCTCCCTTTAGTCAGTTAGTTAGAGTCGGTGTAGTTAAGTAGTGAGTTAGTACTTTGAAGTCAATAAGTGAGTTAATTGTTCATTTGTAGTGATCCGAGTTGAGTTTAAAAATAAAGTGGGTATTATTCAATTCATGTGTTAATCAATTCGAACCGATAAGCCCGTTACAATATAAATATTAGTGTTTAAAATGCAAGAAAAAACTTTCAAAATTAAACTACAATGTTTCTACTAATCACGAGATGGCACCGGAGCAAATTTTTTACTTGGTTATCAATTGTAGAGCTGTGCGTAAAATAGTATTGGTGAATCACTTAACAAACTTATTGTTATTAAATAGTAAAACGTAAATTACCCTATTTTTTGCTACGGTATTGGTATTTGGACCGTACATCGTACTTTTGTCAGAATTACCGTAAATATGCGGTAATTACCGTACGTATGGCAACATTGCTTTGGTGCCATCACAGTAGTTTGTTCCGCTGTCAGTTTTCAGTGTGTTTGGTCACTGACATTTTATTTCTTCGATTGTTAAATGAACGTATTTATTTTCTCCATTTATTTTAAAATTATCCTGAAAATCCATAAAAAACACAAAATCACAATCGTAAACACTAACCTCAATTAGTCAACTTGCAGTTATGTACAAAAAACATACAAAGCATAGAATATAATAATTTGGACATAATGATGATGATGATATGACGCCATTCATTCATTATCATTCAATTTTTCTTTTATTAGAAAGGTTTAAAAATTTCACCAACAAGGCGATTAATCGGAAATCGATCTTTCAGCACCCAATTTTATTGGGAATCGATTCTTTTGCTCACGAATCGAGTCGATCCAAAACTCGATTATTTTAAAGAGGAATCGACATCCCTAGGACGCTTCTCTGCTTATCATCCAATGATGAGTAGCCCAAATTACAAAAAAATTGGTCGAAAAATCAGTAGCATTATATTACAGGGAAATATTCTTCTTTAAATAAATACAGAGACGTAACGATGTAGCTGAGATGGCGCGCTTCAGATTAATAAATCGCAAAATAGAAACTAATTAAAAGTGAAGATTAAGCAGAAGTCATAATGTTGCGAAAAAATGTTCTCCAGAGCTTACTCATGCAGTCGTCCGATTTTGCATATCTCTGGGAAGGAAAATATTATCTTCTTTTATAATGTTATCAAGATAGGTAATATTTGCATTGAATCATTATTTATTTTTTTAACAGACTAAGCGGTACGCGCTTCGTTTATAATTCGTAATTATCCCGGTTTAAAAATATATAAATATACTTTCCCTCATTTCTTAGAAAATTACCAGGTGATGCTTAATTTTAGCATGACCTCATTGTGACACAAGCTTTAGTATTTTTTATTAGTGTCACTTATTAGTTCGTTTAAATAATTGATTGCTAATAGCGATTTCAACCTTCTAATTTATTTATAAAGCGTTTGGATCTTCTATTAGTTCCTCAAGAAATCATAAACAGTTGATCCAAATAAGCATAATTAATATACAGTGCAGTTGGTAATTTTTTGCCAGCAGATTAAAAAAATAAAATTTTACCTTAGTGAATGGTGACTCACTATTATAGTAGATCTGTACACATGAACAAACGACGTATTTCTTAAATTAAAATGATTTCTGGCCTTATGGAGATAAACTCACGAAAATTGTTTTAGGAAATGAATTGAATGCTTATTTTACCTAAACTACACAAAAACACACGAATTATATTTTTTATAAATAAAATACGCTCTTAGATCCTTCAAACATAAAGCATTCTATTACTTTCTCAAAATTGTCTATGTCGTACACCATAATTTTTGTTGAGAACGGTCTTGGTTCATAGTGCTTTGCAAGAATCCGTATTAGTTTAGCAAGAATCCGAAAAGCAGCGCTCTGATCCCGCAGTTGTCATTGGTGTTGTCAAAATTATATTTAGTAAATGTATTGTTTTGGAAAATGTTTCAATTAAGTTATTTTCTGACATAAATGATAGTAACAGGTCATTCAATAAGTCCGTAAGATAAGTGAGAAAAAAACAAAATTTTGACAAAACTTGATTTTATCATTCAACATAGTTGCCTTCGAGGGCGATACAGCGAGTATAGCGATTTCCCAACTTTTCGATACCACTTTTATAGTGCGATTTCTCTTTCTCGTCAAAATAGGCCTCAGTTTCAGCAATTACTTCATTATTGGACATAAATTTCTTTCCAACGAGCATTCTCTTGAGATCCGAAACCAGGAAAAAGTCGCTGGGGGCTAAATCTGGAGAATACGGTGGGTGGGTAAGCAATTCGAAGCCCAGTTCATTCAATTTTGCCATCGTTTTCATCAATTTGTGACACGGTGTATTGTCTTGGTGAAACAACACTTTTTTCTTTTGCAAATGTGGCCCTTTCTTTGCGATTTCAGTCTTCAATCGATCCAAAATTGCACAGTAATAGTTATGTTGATGGTGGTTCCTTTTTGGAGATAGTCAATGAATATTATGCCGTTCGCATCCCAAAATACTGAAGCCATCACCTTACCGGCGGACTGTTGCGTCTTTGCTCGCTTTGGATTCGGTTCGTCAACTGCTGTCCACTTAGCTAACTGTCTTTTGGATTCTGCTGTGTAATAGTGAAGCCATGTCTCATCCATTGTTCCATATCGACGATAGAATTCCATTTTATTGCTGTTTAATAGCGCCAAAGACTCCTGTGAAGCATCGATTCGTTGTTTGCTTTTGGTCGACTGTGAGCTCACGCGGCACCCACTTTGCACAGAGCTTTCACGTACCCAAATGTTCGTGTAAAATGGTAAAAACACTACCATCTGATATCTTTACAATGTCAGCTAGCTCGTGCACCTTCAATTTGCGATCGTTCATAACCAATTTGTGGATTTTTTTGATGTTTTCTGGAATAACAGCCTCATTTGGGCGTCCACTGCGCTCTGCATCATTTGTGCTGGTACGACCACGTTTAAATTCAGCAATCCACTTCTCTACCATTTGTCTCGATGGAGCAGAGTTCGGATAATGTTTATCAAGCCATTGTTTGGTTTCCACTGTATTTTTTTTTCATCAAAAAGCAATGCTTTATCAAAACTCGAAATTCACTTTTTTCCATTTTTTTTCTCATTAACAAAAGTTGCTTCACTAAAGCACTGAACTAAATAAACACTGTGGCTTGTGATTAAGTCCAAAGAACGTTTCACCCCTTTACCACATCGGCAATTAAATAAATAATTACGCGATACGTATTTCGCCAGCAGAACTGGCATTTTCAAGCGCACTAATCTTAAACGATTAGCAAAAGATGCATCGACGTCATCTGCATTGAGATTCAAATCGATACTGGCGGTCTTTTGCTTTCTTTCCTATTTCTAATTGTTTAACACATCTGGTGCATGCAATTTTGACCTGCCACAAATAGCCTTCAATATACTGGAGGCCGCCAATGGTCCTTTATCTCCGTTAAGGGTAACTGGCCTCTGATTGATACAAATTGTTTCATATGCATCAAGTTCTCTGCTATTTGTGACCGATCTTAACAATTTTAAATTTTCAATGTTAATTTTGTGTCCTGTATTTATCATATGTAGGGCGACACTTGATTTTTCTTCTCTATTGTATCTAAAATGAGCGATATGTTCTTTAAATCTGGTTGTAATGGATCTCTTGGTCTGTCCAACATATGATAAATTACAATTGTTACAGCTTATTTCGTAAATTCCGGAATTCTCAAGCTTGTCCAATTTATCTTTAGCATTACCCAAATTATTGCGGAGACTGTTATTGGCTGTGTACACTACTTTTACGTTGTTTTCTATTAAAACTTTATTAATTTTATTAGTGATATTTGGGTAAAATGGTAATTTCACAACGGTTGTAGGAGTGTTATCTTTAGATTGGTCAAGCTTAGAGCAATCCTGAATTATTTTCTTAAATCTACATTTTCTTAACATGCTGTTTACTGTTTCTACGGGGAAACCATTAAAAATCGCAACATCTTTAATGTAAGCTAATTCTTTTGTATATCTGGATTTACTTAGAGGAACATTTAAAAGCCTGTTGATTAAAAAACGTATACTTGCTAATTTCTGTTGTGGACAATGATTAGAATCAGCTGTGATAAAGCGATTTGTATTGGTTTCTTTTCTGTATATATCGAACTCTAAATTATTTTTATTTCTGATAACCAAGATATCTAAAAACGGGAGTAATCCATTGGTTTCTTTTTCAAATGTAAAGTTAATTGAATTGTATTTTGAGTTTAACTTATCAACGAAATCTTGAACTTCATATTTACTGGTGTCAAAAACTGCAAAAATGTCGTCTACGTATCGTATCCAAATTCGAGGAAAGTTTATTAATTCATTTTTGATTTCTTGTTCAAAATTGTCCATGAAAAGATTTGCTAGAAATGGACTTAATGGATTTCCCATGGCGGTACCATTTGTTTGTTTATAAAATTTATTGTCAAACTGGAAGACGTTCTGTTTCATGCATAATGAAGTTAGAGTTAAATATTCTGAAATTACTTCTTTGTCTATTTGATTAAATGTCAAGAGTTTTTCTAAATAATTTAAAGTTTCTGCTATTGGTACGCTGGGAAAAAGTGAAGTTACATCAAAAGATACCAGTTACAAGCAGCAACAGTTTAAATGTTTATCTGCTGCTTTATATTTTTTCTACTATTATTACTAAATTAGTTACTCTAGCGGCGATTTCAGGTGGGACAAACTGTAGACTTGAATTTTTAAAGTTTTTAAAGAATTTAAACTTTAAATTTCGAAAAAACTAAACTTTTAGAAATTTAAATTTCAAAAAAAATTGGCCAATATTTCAGGTTTGGAGACTCATTTTAGAAAACGAAAAAAAAGGTTTTGGAATTTTGTTCCCTGAAACCAAGAAAGATTTTAAAACACAACAGAGGTTGGTTTTTTGTGTTTTAAAATCTTTCTTGGTTTCAGGGGACAAGATTTGTACTTCAATTTTTGAAGATAATCAAGGACCAGTCAGGTTCGACCAAATTTAAAATTTTCCTTTTCTAGAAGCTTCTCAACAAAAAATCGTACTTTTATCAAAATTTAAGGTTTAATTTAATTTATCAGAATTTCGTGTTAAACGCAGAATTTTATTTGTGTTAATTTTGAGTCTCTCGCGAAATATGAACTTTTTTCTCGAAATATGGTGTTAAATCCTAAATTATTTAGCTAAATAGTTGTACTTCTACTCAATAAATCACTAAGCATTGACTATTTGGCTGACAGACCACATACATACTAAACCGGTGCGTGTAGGTGTGTAGGAGCATGCAATTCCACAAAGTGTTTCCCATAATACGTAGGTGAGCACTAGGAGAGGATTTTTCCAAGTTCAGCCTCTAAGGTGGCAAAAAAGCTTTAAGAAACACTTAAAATGTATGCAATAAATAATATATTTAAAGTTGTCTATACACGTTGAGAGCTCTCGTCGTAGATGAATGTGTCTCCACACGAATTTATCCAAATTTTTGCAGGTGATCCGTTTTTTTTTAATATATCGTAAACTTCTAAACGTTTTAAGTTTTAAACTCAAAATTTTGTCTTTAATTTGGCACTTCCGATGTTAAACTCGAAATGTTGCGGAACAATTTTTTTTAGACATTTTGAAGCTTCTCGAAATGTCGATATCATTTTTTTTTAAGTTTAATTCACTCGCAAAGGGCAACCCCATTATGCCTTCAAAGCACTGCGAGTAGGATGCGGAAACAAGGATAGATGGCGTATGAACCGCCTTCTTATGCAAGGAAAGGTTGTAATTTTTGGGGAAAATTTCTTTCGGTAACGAGTTCCAAAATTTGGCAGTTCTATAGAAAAGAGTCTCCGTAGACAGAAGTCCTCACTGTGTGAAGCTCGACTGCACAGGAATTTGCTGTCTCCGACTGTCTTGTATGCCTCAAAAATATTGTCCTTGGGGATTAATCCTTTAGTTCCTGCAGAAAAAAAAGAGTCTCCTTACTGTGTCAAGCTGGACCGCACAGGAATTTTCAAATTTTGCTTAAATTCAAAATTTCGAGAAAACTTTTGTAGTAATTTTTAAATTAAAGTCAAAATTCTGCTTTGTGCTATTTTTTTAAAATCTATTCAGATTTCAAAGTCGAACATTTTTCTAAATTTTGACCTGTTTTGAAACTTTTCGGTTTAAACCTACAAATACTCATTTTTAAAGTTCCGTTCAAAATCGAAATTTAGTTTAATTTTGAATTTGTTCTATACAGTTAGTTCAAAATTTAAAAATAAATCGAAATTTAGAAAGTCAGATTCTTCAAAAAATTTTTAGAAATAGGCAAATTTTTCAAAAAATCAGAGTTACAAGAATTTGAAATTTTTAGAAAAAGGTCGACCTTTTTGGAAAAAAAGTCAACATATTCGAAAAAAAGTCGAAATTCTCACAAAAATTCGAAATTTTGAAGTGTTTAAATTCCGACAATTTATAAAAATGCTAAATTTAATAATAAAAGTGGTAATTTTCAAAAAATTGGAAATTACGAAAAAAGTTTGAAAATTTTAAAAGCCGTAATTTTGAAAAATATCCAATTTTTTAAAAAAAGTGAACATTTTTTTTTGAAACTTTTCAGTTTAAACTTGAAATTATTCATGATTAAATTTCCCTTTGAAATCGAAATTTAGTTTAGTTTTGAATTCATTCTATCCAGTTCGTTTAAAATTTTAAAAATTCGAAATTTAGAAAGTCAGATTCTTCACCAAATTTTTAGAAATAGGCAAATTTTTCAAAAAATCAGAGTTACCAAAATTTGAAATGTCGAGAAAAAGGTCAACATTTTCGAATAGAAAGTCAACGTATTCGAAAAAAAGTCGAAGTTGTCAAAAAAATTCGAAATTTTGAAGTGTTTCAATTATGGAAAGTGTTTAAATTCCGAAAATTAATAAAAATGCTAAATTTAATGATAAAAAGTGGTAATTTTCAAAAAATTGAAAATGCCGAAAAAAGTTCGAAAATTTCAAAAGCCGTAATTTCGACAAATATCCAATTTTTCAAAAAAAATGAATATTTTAAGAAATAAGTCGCCAAATTTAGACTTCTTTTGAAACTTTTTAGTTTAAACTTGAAAATATTCATTTTTAAAGTTCCTTTAAAATCGAAATTTAGTTTAGTTTTGAATTCGTTCTTTCAAAATTTTAAAAATTCGAAATTTAGAAAGTCAGATTCTTCAAAAAATTTTTAGGAATAGGCTAATTTTTCAAAAAAATCAGAGTTACAAAAATTTGAAATTTGGAGGAAAAGGTCAACATATTCGAAGAAAACGTAGAAGTTGTCACAAAAATTCGAAATTTTGAAGTGTTTAAATTTCGAAAATTTATAAAAATGCTAAATTTAATGATAAAAAGAGGTGTTTTCAAAAAAATGAAAATTCCGAAAAAAGTTCGAAAATTTCAAAATCCGTAATTTTGAAAACCATCCAATTTTTCAAAAAAAGTGAATATGTTAAGAAATAAGTCGCTAAATTTTGACTTCTTTTGAAACTTTTCAGTTTTAAACTTGAAAATATTGTTACGGGCTTATCGGTTCGATTGATTACACTTATCGAATAAGACCCACTTTATTACTGAACTCAACAATTTACAATTAACTCACTTCTACTAACTCACTAATTGCACTGATACTAACTGACTGACTCGGGAAAACTGACCGCCTTTTTATAGTTTCGGCCCGCGTTCTTCCAGAATTTTCGGCAGATAAGGCTTATCGAATGCCGAAATTTCTGGAACGCTTATCTGCCGTTTGTTTCGTTATCGCGGCCGCTTTCCCCTTATCAGAACCTTCTAGAAACTTTTTTTATTTACTAAATTCTACAATTCTATTCTAAATCTTATTTCATCTATTTACATTGCGTTACAATATTCATTTTTAAAGTTCCGTTTAAAATCGAAATTTAGTTTAGTTTTGAATTTGTTGTATACAGTTGGTTCAAAATTTAAAAAAAAATCGAAATTTAGTAAGTCAGATTCTTCAAAATTTTTTTAGAAATAGGCAAATTTTTCAAAAAATCAGAGTTACAAAAATTTGAAATATCGAGGAAAAGGTCAACATTTTCAAAAAAAGTCAACATATTCGAAAAAAAGTTGTAGTTATTACAAAAATTCGAAATTTTAAAGGATTTAAATTCCAAAAATCTATAAAAATGCTAAATTTAATGATAAAAAGCGGTAATTTTCAAAAAAATTGAAAATTCCGAAAAAAGTTCGAAAATTTCAAAAGCTGTAATTTTGAAAAATATCCAGTTTTTCAAAAAAAGTGAACATTTTGAGAAATAAATCGCTAAATTTTGATTTCTTTTGAAACTTTTCAGTTTAAACTTGAAAATACTCATTTTTAAATTTCCCTTTAAAATCGAGATTTAGTTTAGTTTTGAATTCGTTCTATACAGTTCGTTCAAAATTTTAAAAATTCGAAATTTAAAAAGTCAGATTCTTCAAAAAATTTTTAGAAATAGGCACAATTTTCAAAAAATCAGAGTTTCAAAAATTTGAAATTTCGAGAAAAAGGTCGAAATTGTCACTAAAATTCGAAATTTTGGAGTGTTTAAATTTCGAAAATTTAAAAAAATGATAAACTTAATCATAAAAAGTGGTAATTTTTAAAAAATTGAAAATTTCCAAAAAAGTTCGAAAATTTCAAATCCCGCAATTTTGAAAAATATCCAATTTTTCAGTTTTAGTTTAGTTTTGAATTCGTTCTATACAGTTCGTTCAAAATTTTAAAAATTCGAAATTTAGAAAGTCAGATTCTTCACCAAATTTTTAGAAATAGGCAAATTTTTCAAAAAATCAGAGTTACCAAAATTTGAAATTTCGAGAAAAAGGTCAACATTTTCGAATAGAAAGTCAACGTATTCGAAAAAAAAGTCGAAGTTGTCAAAAAAGTTCGAAATTTTGAAGTGTTTCAATTATGAAAATTTATAAAAATGCTAAATTTAATCCTAAAAAGTGGTAATTTTTAAAAATTGAAAATTTCGTAAAAAGTTCGAAAATTTCAAAACCCGTAATTTTGAAAAATATCCAATATTTCAAAAAAGTGAACATTATAAGAAATAATTTTGATGGAACGGACTGGTCCTTGGTTATCTTCAAAAATTGAAACACAGAACTTGTCCCCTGAAACCAAAAAAAATTAAAAAACACAACAAAGGTTGCTCTAACGTGTTTCGACAGCCAAGCTGTCATCTTCAGAGAGAAACTAACATCTAATCTTAAAATTAACCCTTATATACTAAGAATATTCACTTCGTGCGTGATCGGCCGCACCCGAACGCGCATCCAATCATACACGTCGTTGTGTCACAATTTCTTATCTATCAACCTTAACTATTTTTAACAGGGATGAATGGCCTAAAGGTCCAGCGCAACCATTCATAAGGTTGTTTCCAGCCTTATGGATGGCTAAGCTCTCACATGCATTTAATATATATATATATATATATATATATATATATATATATATATATATATATATAATTCTTATTAACTACTCTTAACAATTTAATATCATTATCTATCCTATGATCTAATTCAAAAGCATGTCGAGCCACACTTGACTTCTCAGTTCTTCCGTACCTCAAATGAGCCAAATGTTCTTTGAGTCGGATTTTAAGAGATCGTCTAGTTTGTCCAACATACTTTTGAGGACAATCCCTACATGAAATTTGGTAAATACCAGACTTATCTGTTTGCTCTACTTTATCCTTTAAACTACCTAAAAGCGAATTTAATTTTCCATTAGAAGTATAAATAACCCGAAAACCCTGATTTCGTAAAATTCCACCCAAACCCTGCGTGAGCGAGGGTTCAAATGGAAGTGAGACGAATTTAAAGTTTTTGTTTTCATCAGCTCGGAAAGTTGTAGTATTCACCAATTCACATTTAAATTTTTTCCTATTAATAATTTTATAAATAATATTTGGATCGAATCCATTAACTTCAGCTATATGTTTTATTGTCTTCTTTAACTCCTTTCTGAATCTTTCCCTACTAAGAGGAAGACTCAGAAGTCGATGGGCAAGGAAGTTGAAGCTTGCCATTTTGTGCTGTATGCAATGGTTAGAATCGGAAGTTATATAGCGGAAGGTACTGGAATCTTTCCTATATACATCAAATTCTAATCTATTTTTATTCCTAATAACTAAAATGTCTAAAAATGGTAAAGCGGCTTCTTTCTCTAATTCTACAGTGAATTTAACTGTTGGAAAACGTGAATTTAAAACATCAATGAAATTATCTAAATTTTGATTTTTTGTGTCGAAAATAGCAAAAATATCATCTACATATCTAATCCATACCCTAGGAAACAAACTACATTCATTTTTAAGACGACTTTCAAAAACACCCATGAAGAGCTCAGCCATGAAAGGTGACAAAGGATTTCCCATGGCTGCTCCCTCAAGTTGTTCATAAAATTCGTTATTAATTTGGAAATAATTTTGATCCATACATATTTTCGTTAATGAAATATATTCGTCAATAATTTTGCCTGAAAGGTTATTAGATTCCAACAGATCTCGAAGGTATAATAAAGTTTGAGGTATGGGTACACTGGGAAAGAGGGAAGAAACATCAAAAGAAACCAGCATTTCACCTTCCAACAACTCTTCATTCTGAATTTTCTGTACAAACTCTTGGGAATTTTTGACTGACAAACTGAGTTGCTGGAATTCTAATTTGCTGAATTCTTTTACTAGCCATTTTGATAAATTATAGGTCGGTGCTCCAATAGCTGACACAATTGGTCTCACCGCCTTTCCAGGTTTATGTATTTTTGGGAGACAATATAACTTAGGTACGGTGGGGTTAGATACATGAAGGGATCTTTTTAAAATTGGAGTAATAAGGTTGTTACTTTTGTCGAGCACTTTTTTCAGCCCGCTTAACATTTTACTCAAAGGGTTCTTCTGTAATTTTTGATATGGGCCATTACTAATGAGTGTGTCAACTCGTTCGTAATAGTCCTTTTTATCTAGAATCACAACCTTATTACCTTTGTCAGCCTTTACATAAAAACAATCTTTCTCTCGTAGTCTTTTGACAATATGTCTGTTCGTTACGTGTGATGGTTTTACGTTTTTTAAATTTCTAGAGAGCTTTTGTCTGCAAGCCTCCCTCACATAGTTTTTAGTGTTGTCCGCCATGGAACTCAAGGAGCTCTCAATGGACACGACAACATCTTCCAAACCAGTGCGGGAGGATGGCAGGGCGTAATTAAGCCCTTTATTCAAAAGGCTTAATTCAGCTTTGTCAAAATCCTGCGAAGAGTGGTTTTCTACAATATTAATATTATTATTTTTCTGAGAAGAATGTTCTTTAAGGGCACCTAATTTGAATAATTTCTTCTTGAGAATGTTCGACTTTTGTCTAACCTTCTCAGAGATTGTACAGAACATTTTCCTTTGAAATTCACAAAATTCTACAAATTCATATTCACTTAAATTACTGGTTAATTCTAAGTAAAGTCCATAAGAAATAAGTTGAATCTTTCGAATAAAAGTCCAGTTTACTACATGAAAGTCGAAACTTCGAAAAAAAAGTCGAAATTTTCCAAAAATAATAAGTAATAACTTCGAGGAAATAGTCACAAATTTAAACAAAGTTGGAACTGTTAAAAAAAGTGGATATTTTGGAAAACTGTAGACGTTTTCAAAAAACAATATTTCAAAAACCCTAATCAGATTTATAATAAAATCAGAATTTTGAAAGAAAAAAATCGAATAAGATCGAAACTTTGTTTCAAAATTTTCAAAAAATTCGAAAATAAATCGAAATCTTAAAGAGAAGCGAAATTGTAAATAGGCTTAGATTTGTAAATTAAAATGAGATTTGAAAAAAACGGCAAATTAAAAAAACTGGAAAATTGGAAATTCGAAATTGTCAAAATATAAAGTTGAAAATCAAAATTTTCAAAATATAAAGTTGAAAATCAAAATTTTAAGGAAAAGCAGAAATTTTGAAAAAAAAATCGAATTTAAAAAGACGTCGTAAAAAGTCGAACTTCTAAAAATTTAAATTTTTAAAAAGAATTGAAATGTTTTCAAAAAATCGAATTCAAAGACAGTCATATTTTCAAAAAAGGTGTAATTTGGAGTCAACATTTTAAAAAAGGTATAGTTTTTCAATAACAAGATGGGAATTTTGAAATAAGACCAAAATCTTCAAAAATAGGGCGATTTGAAAGTCAAAATTTTTCAAAAAATTCAAGACTTCGAGATAAAGTCAACGTATTGTAACAAAAAGTAATTAAAAGGTTTAGTTGGGAATTTTCTAGAAAATTTAATAGGGGGAAGCTGCCGCGATAATAAATCAAACGGCAGAAATTTCGGCAAACGATAAGCCTCATCTGCTGGATTCTTCTAGAACCCGAACCAGAACCTATATAAGGCGGTCGCTCTTCCCTCAGTTAGAAGAAGTTAATAAATAAGTTGGTTAATTAAACAGTGTTAGTGAATTACAATTGTGTTCCGGAATCAGTTGGAAATAAAGTGGTTACAATTCACCAAGTGTTAATCATTCGAACCGATAACGCGCAACAATATTTAAAAAAATTGAAACATTAAAAAGGAAATTTTTAAAGTTGTTGATCAAAAAAGGAAATTTTTAATTAAAACGGAAATTATTAAAAAAGTTTCCAAATCAAAATGTTATTTGATACAAAAAAGCCAGCATTTAAAGAAATTGGAATTTTCAAAAAATAGGTTAACCTAAACAATATTCTGTTTGTTTCTCCCAGCTCTCGAGTGTCTCAGCTGTTACATTATCTAAGAAGGTCGAAGCAGCTTGGATTCAGTGACAGCCCGAAAAGGGGTTTAATCGGGATTAAAAAAAATTTTCTTTTAATGTAAATATGCCAGAAAAAATTACGTATTCGTATCATACTCAATTTTTTCTATCTTCTACTAATGGCTTGACTGATGTACGCCATATAAATAGGTACTCCTATCGAGTTGAGTTAATTTTTTAAAAGGAATTCGGGATAATACTGAATACTTTCAAATCAGTGTTTGTCTGTACGCCTTTAAGTTAAGATCTTAGTCACTGGAATAATGAGAGTACCAATTGTGAGTCATAATATCTGATATGACCTTACTTATTTCGAGACTTAAAATTGCAGTTTTCGCATAATCATAATTTGTCGATCAAGGATGTTATGATGATAAATAAGTCGCTATAACCAAATTTGGACATGGCAAGAACGAAAATCAGTGAACGCACTCGACTGACATATTAAAAATATGTTCGATAGTCGTTTCGTTTATTACTTCCAGTAGCAAAAATAGAGTGTTCCATTAATTTAATTTTGTTCATAACTCACTTATGTAGCACTTGACAAACTATTTAACCAATATTTTATGCAAAATCCAAGTTAGGTCGGACGCCGCTGGCGCCGTCGCGTCGGAGCGATCGCCTCAGACGTCAGAGGGGCGCGCACAAGGAAAGAATATAAATTATGATTCAAATTTATTTGCAATATTAATAAGAAATTTGAGAAAATGATATGTATGCGAATTGTATCATCTAGAAGAATTAACTTTGTCCCAGGTCATTTTTTTCTGGCAATTCGGGCAATTTTTTTGAAATTGTAAATCTTTAAACACTCTTTAAACGCAATATTTCCATTTGCTTTCCTTATTTTTTCCAAAATTGTTATTCCAGTTCCCAACTATTGATTTTTTCTTCAAAATGTTGTGAATATTTTTATATTAATTCTGTTTTTTTTAAACTCACATTTTTCCTAAAATATCGTTAAATAAATTAGGACTTTTTCTAAATATTTGGTCTTTTTTGCGAAGTTTTGATTTTAATTTTACAGTTTCGATTCTTTTCTAGAAATTTAAAATGTAAGCAATAAACTTTTTCGTAGTCTCGAGATTTTTTGAAAGTTTTGAATTTTTTTTCATAGCTTTGGTTGAAAATATTTAGTTTTTCTTAAAATTTAATGTTTTTTTTTCGAAATTTCGAAATGATTAGAATTTTTCCAGAAATTTCGAATTTGAGCTCGAAATTTCCACAAATTGTTTTTTATATAAAGAAATAATAAAGTTCTAAAAGAAAGCAACATAAAAGTAGTGTACACAGCCAATAACAGTCTCCGCAATAATTTGGGTATTGGTAAAGATAAATTGGACAAGCTTGAGAATTCAGGTATTTACGAAATAAGCTGTAACAATTGTAATTTATCATATGTTGGACAGACCAAGAGATCCATTAAAACCAGATTTAAAGAACATATCGCTCATTTTAGATACAATAGAGAAGAAAAATCAAGTGTCGCCCTACATATTTTTACGGGCTTATCGGTTCGATTGATTACACTTATCGAATAAAACCCACTTTATTGCTGAACTCAACAATTTACAATTAACTCACTTCTACTAACTCACTAATTGCACTGATTCTAACTGACTGACTCGAGGGAAAGCTGACCGCCTTTTTATAGTTTTGGCCGCCGGCTTCCAGAATTTTCTTCAGATAAGGCTTATTGAATGCCGAAATTTCTGGAACGCTTATCTGGCGTTTGTTTCGTTATCGCGGCCGCTTTCCCCTTATCAGAACCTTCTAGAAACTTTTTTTATTTACTAAATTCTGTAATTCTATTCTAAATCCTATTTCATCTATTTACATTGCGTTACAATATGATAAGTACAACACACAAAATTAACATTGAAAATTTAAAATTGTTAAGATCGGTCACAAATAGCAGAGAACTTGATGCATACCAAACAATTTATATCAATCAGAGGCCAGTTACCCTTAACGGATATAAAGGACCATTGGCGGCCTCCAGTTTATTGAAGGCTATTTGAGGCAGGTCAAAATTGCATGCACCAGATGTGTTAAACAATTAGAAATAGGAAAGAAAGCAAAAGACCGCCAGTATCGATTTGAATCTCAATGCAGATGACGTCGATGCATCTTTTGCTAATCTTTTTAGATTAGTGCGCTTAAAAATGCCAGTTCTGCTGGCGAAATACTTATCGCGTAATTATTTATTTAACTGCCGATGTGGTAAAGGGGTGAAAGAAACCTTCTTTGGACATAAAGAAATATGTTTTGAAAAAGTGGACATTTTATAAGGCGAAATTGTTTTAAAAAAGTCAAAATTTACAAAAAGTTATATTATGGAAAATTTGAAAACTTGAAGTTGAAAGCACAAAAAATCAAAATTGAAATTTGGCCAAAAAGTCAAAATCTAGAACACTTTTGAAATGTCGATATTCTTAAAAAGTTGAAATTTATCAATAGTTGAAATTTTCGAAAAAAATCTGAAAATCTGAAAAAAGTCGATCTTTTTGGAAACTGAAAATTTTGACGTGTCGTAACTCTAAAAAAAATCGAAATATTCAAAACAATTTCAAATCAGGAAAAGTCAAAATAATTTCTAAAGAGTCGACCTTGCTAGAATAAAAAAAGACGAAATTTTCATAAAAATCGAACATTTTAAGGTTTATAGAAGGGTCCAAATTGCGAGGAAAACTCAAAGTTTATGAAAAAATCGAATTTTTCAAATAAAGTTACGAATTTTAGTAAATACCCCAATTTTGATGGTTTCGACATTTTCAAAATAAAGCGAACATTTTTAGAAGTCAAAATTTTGAAAAAAATAGATATTTTTAAAATAAGTGGAAATGTTGAGGAAAAGTCGAAGTTTTAATAAAAGTATTGTTGTTTTGGAAATAAGTTAAAATATTCTCTACGGTTGAAAGGTCAAAAAAAAAGTGGAAATACTGAAAAAAGTGGAAATTTTGAAATATCGAAGTTAAAAAAGAGTCTCCTCTAAATGACGCCCTTTCTTTCATTCTACAAAAATTGAAATACAAATCTTGTCCGCTGAAACCAAGAAAGATTAAAAAACACAATGTTTCGATAGCCAAACTATCATTTTCAGAGAGATACTGTCATTCTACAGTCTAAATAACGTTCTTTAGGCGTCCCCTCTCCAATGTTTGTTTTCAATTTTTAATCTAAACATACACTAAGTGATCACACGATGATATCTTTTAAGTTATGATTAAAATTTTACAGAAGAAACAAGTGCAATAGTTCAGGTCACAGTCACCCCCCCCTCCCCCCTCAAATTGAAGCTGCAAAATCAAAAACGGGCAAATAGTTGCACTTGTTTATCCTTCCAGGCGAATTCCTAAGTGTTTTCTTCTTTTAGGCTATACGGTATCGGTCTGGTGCTTGCTCTGTAGCAGAAATCAGTTAAATCCGCTCCTCCAAATCATCCAAAATGTATCAGATGCCATTGCCCTATGATCAGTACGCAAGTGCGTACCCAACAGTACACTACCAAGGTCCACCCAGTGCATCTAACGGCTACGGTTGGCACGGCAACGGTTTCGGTTGGCAACTAGACCCGTCCAAATGGCACACGGCTCCACTTTACCCCAGCCTGGATGATGCCCCGGTAGAAGAACCGGAAATCGTCGAGGAGAATGTCTCTAAACAGAACGCATACGTGAGTGCTACCACAATACTAATTTAACAACACAATACACTGACCACCATCAAGATCCGTGGTTTTCAAATAACAGTAATTTTTTCTCCATGTCCTGAATTAACAAACATTTCCTTATTTTAATAGAAGCTACCTTGGGGGGAAGTGTATCAGGTAAGGAGAAATTAACGGGCCTCTGCTTAAATGTAGAATTGCTTCGCATAGCACAGGGCAGCATTACCAAATCATCCATCAATTTTTTGAACATACACGAATTTATCAGCATTCGGCTACTTATACCGTCATTGTTTTCCAATGGGGCACAAGGTTACCGTCATTGTTTTCCAATAACATACACGAATTTATCAGCAACTAAAATTCGGCTACTTATACCGTCATTGTTTTCCAATGGGGCACAAGGTTACCGTCATTGTTTTCCAATGGAGTACAAAGTTATGTATCTTCAAATTTTAGAGCTCTATACGAATTCTTTTAAGGTTTCAGAGCTCTAGGTAAGTTGAATTTTGCAATTATAGATCCACTCGCTGATACCTACAGTCTCAGAGCGAGTTCTAGTTATATTTTCTTGAGCATTTAAGATTTTCGGCTGCACAACACATTCTTATTTTTTTAAGTTACAAAACTTTTAACATTGGATTAAAAGTGCCCGGGATTCTAAAGGAGTTATTCATAATTTATTGCTCTTGGGCTTTGTGGTCTTAGATCTCCAAATCCAGATCTAGTTCGATTAGATCTCCAAATCCAGATCTAGTTGGATTAGATCTGCAAATCCAGTTCAATTGGAGATGTCGTTGCTTTAATAAAGCGGTTGTCTTTATTTAGAGATTGCAAAAGCTTTACAATCGTATTTGTTTTTAAATTATTATTTCGGTTACCATGGAAGCATAACGTTGGAAGGTGCGCAAGATGAAATAATTTGTGTCGTGTAACCATAACTTTCCGAACTCTAAAATAATTTAGGTTTAAAGACTTGTGACCCAAAAGGTCGAAATAATTCAGTTTTTGTAATATTTAATGATCTAGGAGAAAGCGTAATAATGTTCTTTCTTTTTTATAAAGCTAGATGCAATGTAATTTTATTGGAAGGTAACTTAGGAAACGACGCTAGTAGGATGTGTGCCCAGGTGGCACAAGGTTTGACATTCAAAATTGACTGCCATGTTTCTGAGTCCAAATTCTTTGTAAACCTGTTAAATGATGCATAATGTATAGATGTTACTCCAGCTATTCATGTTGCTGTGTCCGATCAAGTAAGTGGGTTTGGCTAAGATTTTTAAAAATCGCATAATGTGAGAATTCCATTGTTAGGATTTTGCTGTGGGTCAAGAGTGTTTTGCTCCTCTCCTAGTAGCTGCCGCGGAATAGCCTCCCGATGCTTCCCATGTATTCCTTGCAGAAAAAAACCGTCACGATTGGTGTTCCATCCGAACATTCCAGCCGTACCGGTAAAGAAACAGAAAAAGAATGGCAGTTGGGGAAGAAGAAGGAACGGGAGGAATAAAGGACCTTACAAAGAATGCGATATGATGGAAAAATTGGCGGCCGGCGGACTCGACGGACTCGGCGGACTCGGCGGATCCGCAGCCGGAGAAGCTCTGCTTGGAATGGAACGTGGCAGTTGCGGACCGAACAGTATCTGCTTCAGCGGAAACAGCGGAAACAGTGTAGCCGCCGCAGCAGCAGGTGGACCTGGCGGAAGTGACAGTTCTCAATTTGGTAGAAGGATACCAGGCCCGTGCCTCGGAACGCCTTGTATACCCCCACCTTGCGGCCAGATCCCTTGCATGGGACCAGGGATTTGCGAAGGACCGCCGTATCCAGCCAGAATGCCTTGCGGCGAACCTTGCCCGAGATTTATGGGCAACATCTGCATAGGACCACCTCCCCCTTGTATGCCGCGAAACAAACCTTCGCCGCCATGTCTACCTGGCCCCCAATCTACTCCTTGTTTACCCCCTCCTTCGTGCATACGCCCACCTTGTGGACCCCCGCAATCGACGCCATGTCTGGTTCCCTCCTGCGCGCCCTCGCCCACATGTTTGATGCCACCCCCTTGCGAACAGCCGCCGATTTGCAGGCCCAACCCCCCTTGCTTTATGCCTCCTTGTACCTTCCCTCCCCCGCCCTGCTTTCCCCTGCCTTGCGGACTTAGACCTCCGCCGTGCGGACCACCCGTTTGTAGACCGTATCCTTTTCTCTGTACCCCACCGCCTTGCGGCCCGTTCCCGCCTTGCCCTCGGCCCTGCAGGCCGCCGCCACCGTGTCGACCGACTTGCGGGCAAACGCCCGCTTGTCCCCCGCCTTGCAAACCTAAGCCGGTATGCACGCCGCCTCCAGGTTGTCCGCTTGTATGCCCGCCTCCGAGGTGCCCAGGACTATCCCGCCCACCTTGCAAACCGCTGCCACCTTGCCAACCGCCGCCGCCTTGCAAACCGCCGCCGCCGCCATGCGCCTCACTCCAGGAACAAGCTAAAAAATCCGCGTTATCCAAAATGGGGCAAAGCGATGGTCCCGGTTCTGGAAAAGGAGGAGGTGTTTACTACAACGTCCAGCAATGCTGCAACTTTATCGAATTAGGGACTCCGGATCCGTTCTTCTCGAAAACTGAGAGACGCCACGAGAAATCTATTTCGAAGTATGTCAAATTTCTCACGCCTCAGATATACGCCGCAGGTACTCAGACCCTCGACGTAAAGGAACTCAGGAGATTGAGCAGTAGAGGTGGGAAAAAGAGAAAGTAATATTATTAATAGTTGAACATCGTGTCATATTTGCAATAAAGGTTTTAAATATGTCTGTCCTATAACTTCTTTCTTTTTTGGTTTTCGCACCATGTTAAAATGTTTGATTTATTATATTACTGGCGATCTGCGAGTTCGTTTGCGTGGGAAGATTTTTGGAGTTTAATCTATTCTAAGAATTTCTTATACTTTACTTTAGACCAATGATGCCCAACCCTAGATCGCAAGCCACATATGGTTTGTGATAACTTTGATGTGGCTCACGTTAACTATGAAGAAATGCTGTCAGAGTTTTTTTTTTAAGGAATCACTTTCCGATTTCTGGTGGTGTTTTTATTTTTAATTTTCATCTTTGTGCTTTGTGTCTCTAATATTAAGTAAAATAAGATGTTTATGGTTGAGATATCTTTCCTTTTTTAATCATGGTAGTATGATTGCTTACAATTTATAAATTGTAATTTGACTCCAATCAGCAAAACGATTGGGTGGTCACCACTACTTTATCCAATTGTTAGAAATGAATAAAATAAGCGATCAGAAATATATTTTAAAATAAAATTATTTAATTATTCAAAAATAAGCACATCAAGTTTTGACAATTGTTTAAGGTAACTTTTAACGTTTCCTCTCAGACTGATGCGTTGCAACACGTTGTAATAAAGTAAATAATTTAACGCTAATATTACTATTAACCAATAATGATAATTACAAAACAAATTTAATTACTCCACATTACTGTAGTAAAGCCATTACTTTAGTCACATAGTTGCCTGCCTTTTGAAGCAGGCTAGAAGTTGACACATGTCATTTCTTTAAAATGTGACAAATTTTCTGTAAGGTCAACCCAATAATGAAACTTTCGAGAAAAAATGGAAAAATAAAGTTGTGGTCATGTTTGGAAAACTAAGTGCCGAACGTCAATGTTTTCGGTATAAAGAAACCAACTAAATTATTGAAGACAAAAACCGATAACTAGCGTGGACATACTCCCGTGCATGGCACGTAAAAAAATGCCTCGCGGCCCATACGATCCTTGCATAGGGCCTTCATGCAAGGATCCTCCATCGTGTCCACCACCCCCAGCCTGTAAACCTCCAGCCTGTGCCCCGAAGCCTTGCCCACCACCTTCTTGCTGCGGGCCGCCGCCATGTCGACCTGCTTGCGCACCGTCGCCGTGCTGCGCACCTCCTGCGTGCGCGTCTACACCGTGCCTACCTCCCTCCTGCTCGTCGTCGCACTGCTTCCCTCGTCCCTGCGCGCCAACGCCTTGCAATCCTCGCCCCTGCGCACCGCCAACGTGCTGTAATCGTCCGTGCGCGCCTCCGTGCGTGTATCGTCCATGCGCACCGGGCCCGTGCTTTCCTCGTCCGTGCGCGCCGGGACCGTGCTTTCCACCTCCCTGCGCGCCTGGTCCGTGCCCACCTCCTTCCTGCGCGCCGTCGTCGTGCGCGATGCCGCCCCCGTGCGAACCGCCTCCACTTTGCAGGCCCTTACCGCCTTGCTTTTTCCCGCCTCCAACCTGCTTCCCTCCACCTTGTTGCCCCCCGCCGCGATGTCCCACTTGCGGACCATATCCTTTACCTTGCACCCCGACATTGCCGCCTTGCCTTCCTCCGCTGCCCTACCCGCCCCCCTGCTGCCCGGCGCCTTCTTGTCCGACGCCTTGCGGATCGAGACCTTGCGTGCCTGGACCGTGCTGCTCGCCTCCCCCAGGTTGTCCGTTTACATGTACTCCGGTTCCGCAATGCACAATACAACCCCGACCACCTTGCGCCAAACCTCCACAGTTACCCCCCTGCTTCTTACCCCTGGAAAAACCGATGGTGAACGATATGGCTTGCAGCAAGAAAAATCTGCTAAATAAACTGCCGGAAACCGTATGTCCCTGCGATGGTCCGACTGCTGGCAAAGGCGGAGGTATTTGGTACAATTGCCAGCATTGCAATAACTTTGTCGAATTGGGACCGACGGATCCGTTCTTTCAACAGCCGCAGAGAAATTTGGTGAGGGCCTGCGATTGCGTGGCCAGATTGGATCCTGATTATATTCCACCTGAATCGAAGTATGTAAAATTCTGTACGGCGAAAATTCTCGCCGACGGTGTACAGACCCTAGACGAAAAGGAACTCAAAAGAATGGTTATGGACGAGGCTAATAATGGGAAGAAGAAAAAGAAAAAGTGAATACGGTTTAACATCATGTCATAAATATTCTCAATAAAGATTCTAAATATGGTCGACCTATAAAATCTTTTTTTTTGTTTGAGCAGTTTTGAACCAGGACATTATTCCGGCAATATTTATGGTAACATTGTCTTCGGCGATCTACTGGCATATGTTACTCATATCTGTAACTGAGCTATGGAAAAACATGGTAAGACTAGGATTGTGGCATTGGATATCTCGAAGGTCTTCGACAGAGTCTGGCACCGATCACTTCTTGCCAAATTAACATCTTATGGTCTTCCTCCTGGGCGTCATTTGATGTCCAATTTTCTCGATGATAGATCTCTTCAGATCGTCGTGATGGCATCTCATCAGAGACATTTGCGATTAACGCAGGGGTGCCTCAGGGGTCTCTCCTGTCGCCCACTCTGTTTCTGTTACACATAAACGATCTCTTAGCTTCAACTTCCAATTAGATATACAGCTGCGCAGGTGACGGTAGCCTGGGGTCATCTTTTTTCTCCGACAAAATATTGTCGGTCGCTAATTCATATCGACTAAAGGAACCACAGAAACAAATGATTAATCGGGATCTCGAAATCATTCTGAAATGGGGTAAGAAAAATCTGGTCGACTTCAATGCTTCAAAAACTTAGACCGCGATTTTCTCTAAGAAAACATCAAGGGATAATGCAACAAATCTACTAATGGACGGTAAAATCCCCCCGATGGGATCTAATCTGTCTATTCTAGGAAGGAATGCGAGCACTAACTTCTCTTGGGACGATCATGTGCGCGCGCCATTGCCAAGTCCGCCTCTCAGAACATAGGCTTTCGTTTTAGAGCTAAAAAGTACTTCACATCTCATCAGCTATTAATACTACAAAGCTCAAGTTAGACCAACACTAGCCAATACCGTTCTCATGTTTGGAGTTTACCTCGAAAGCACATTTTAACTCTTTTGAATTTAATTCAAAGAGCGATTCGCCTAATTGATGACGAGGGTTTCATCGATTCGCTCGAAACACTAGAGTACAGGCGGATGGTTGGTGACTTATCTCTTTTCTGGGAGATGCTCGCAAGAATAGGATTGATCCTCCCAAGGGCAAGATTTTTGAGGTATACAAGACATTCCGAGACAGCAAATTCCTGTGCGGTCCAGCTTGACACAGTGGGGGCTTCTGTCAATGGAGACTTTTTTTTGTAGAACTTTTAAGCTATGGAACTCGTTACCGAAAGGAATTTTCCCCAAAAATTACCACCTGTCTTTGTTTAAAAAGGAGGTTCATCTCCATCTATCTATCCTTGTTTCCGCATCCTACTCGCAGTGCTTTGAAAGCATAATGGGGTTTGCACTTGCGAGTGGATTAAACTTAAAAAAAAATGGGAATATATCTCGATCACATATTAATTTGAACCACGTATTTGGAAGATTTAGTAAAGCCAGAAAAAGTATATATTTTATTATCTTTTTTCAAAACATGAACCCTCCTAAACTGATTCGCAATAAATGGTTTACAGTTTCGTAGGTCAACAGACCCTTGTCACCTTTTCACTCACTTATCAGGTGTAATGATAAGGCAGACTACCAACAGCGACGTATCGCTAATAAGTAACAAATTTCTTCGTAATTATTTCGCCATTTATTCGTATTTTCTTGCCCTCGAAACTAATATGAAAATAGTACATATATATTTTGTATTTTTAATTTATTTAATCTACTGCTCTGACAAAAATAAAACAGGAATTTCAACAACGAAAGTCTCAGTTTTTTCTTGAAATTTCTATTTAAAGCGTTTCGAGAAAATTTCAAATTTCGCAATTTAGAGATTGACGTTTCTAGTTTAAACGCAAAACTTTGGCATAAATTTTGTTATTGACAATGTAAATTTGATATTAGGAAGTAAGTCGAAATTTTGATACAAGTTGAAATTTTGGTGAAACGGACTGGTTCTTGGTTATCTTCAAAAATTGAAATACAAAACTCGTCCCTTGAAACCAAGAAAGAAAGTATTCCTCTGAAGATGATAGTTTGGCTGCCGAAACGCGTTAGAGCAACCTTTGTTGTGTTTTTTAATTTTTCTTGGTTTCAGGGGACAAGTTTTTTATTTCAAATTTATTGATCGGGTTCAATTTCGAAAAAAAAATGAAAATGTTGACTTACAGCGGGAATTTCGAAAAAAATTAGAAGCTATGGAAAAAGTCGATATTTTGAGATGAAAGTGGAAAAAGGTACGAGTCAAAATTTCATGAAATCAAAACTAAAAGTTAGTTTTTGAAAAAAAAAAGATGCAAGAAGAGTTGGGATTTCAAGTTAAAATTTCTAAAATAAAGTTTAATTTACACTCGAAAATTGATCGGCAAAAGTAACAAAAAATATTTCCATTGCTATGGCGAATGCAACCTAATTCTGTCAACTAACCCTTGGAGCAGGCTAGAATTTGACGCCTCCGTCATTCGCCTAAAATGTGACAAATTTTCTGTCAGTTCAGCGCAGTAATGAGGGTTTCCAGAAAAATTGGAAAAATAAAATTGTGGTCATGTTTGGAAAGTTGAGCGCCGAACGCCAATGTTCCGTCAATTCGGTACTGAAAAACCGCGTGAATTATCGTCGACAAAAAACCGACATCTACAGCGTGGAGCTCTTGAACAAATTCAAAAAGTCGATTTATACAAATTCCCAGAATAATCCAATGTCGCGGCCGATGTCAGGCAAATCTGATCGTAAATCGAAATCGAGACGGAAAAATGTTGGCGACGAGGGTGAGGCTTGCGAATGTCCCTCAGCACAGAGAGATAAGAGGAAGCCGGATAAAGCTGAGTTTTGCGTGTGTACGGAGAAGTATAAAGGTAGCGAAGGGTTGTTGCCGATTAATATGAGTCAAGACGATGGTATTCATGAGGGGGAGATTGGGAAGAAGGCTTTCACGGAAGTTGAGGCTGCCAGAGGGAAGAAAGGGTCAACGGGCGTGAGCCCGAAGAGGTTCCAGTCGGGCAGATATCTGACCTACAATGTAAAACAAGCTTCGACATTGAGCTTTAATCCCGTCAAGATTTATATCGTGAGCAATTTTTTAAATATTCAACTAGGAAAATGTTGTTGGCGCATTTTATTAAAGTACTGTACATATTACTTATTTTAAAAGTGGCAGTTTTCTGCTAAACATAATTAGTTAATACGAAACAGGAAATCTTGAGTTCTCTCACATAAATTGGCTTTTTATTTCGAAAATTGAGAAGCTTAAAACCACAATGTACTTACTGAAGAAATGAAACATTCGAATTTAAAATCGAAATCTCCAAATCAATTTCCACATTTTTAATTTTTGAAGTGAAAACTTCTTGAGGCGCGTTGGACGACTTTAGATACGGTTTCGCGTTACCTTCACGCTAATTTGCGTTACCGACGTGCTCACGTTAACAGTACTATGTAGCTATGAGTAGTAAGGCATGTAATTGAAGTAAAAAACGCGTTGTCGACAACGGGATTTGAACCCGCAACTTATTAGGCCTATGAAACAAAATCTGGCGCCTTAACTACTGAGCTACACGACCGTTTACAAGAATACAAATTTTAACTACATTTAACCCATTCCATGCTAAGAACACGCCTAGCGTGTCCATAGGAACAATCGCGCGCAGCTTGTCGGCCTCAAAAATTCCGCTTAATATAAATAATGTTACAAAATTGTTCATATTTACATCAGCACTTGTTCTTGTTCACTTTTTTTTTCATATTAACGTTGCATCGCATTGTAAAGTTAAATTTACATGTACAATAATAACCTATATTTTTTTAAAGTTTTGTTCAATTTTTTTTCATATGATTATAGTATGTTCTGTCAAATTTCACAATATTTGCCTAGCCTTATGGCCAGGAGGATGCAAAAAATACCGATTATTGAGAATTCAAGGGCATCATATTTTTTTTACTCGACGATTTTTTTGGGGAATAACTTTATTAGTCGTAAAAAAATTATTGGCAAATACTAAAGTTATGCCCGTTTTTCATTTTTGGTCGTTAAAAATTATTTTGGGGCATTTTTTATTGTTATTGGCACAGCCTCTCATCTCCCTCCCTTTGATCAATATCTCGTTTTGCTGTTAGAAACCTTGGAACCCTAATTTTTATGCTATTTATTACTTTTAGAATATTTCTAGGGCAATTTTTTAAAAGGATTAGGCTAAGGGGGAGTATTTATTGCAAGATATACCTTGTTTATCTTTACTTTGTTATTTTTATGTTCGAAAAGATAACAAGCTGGATTGTAAATAAAGTGAAATGCATTTTGAAAAATATATTACAGTTACTGTAGCGCAGGAAAGATAAAATAGCCACAAATTTAAATTTTTTTGGAATCTTGCAATCGTCCAGAATAGAGAGCCTCAAGGGGAGAGTAGCAAACTGGATTTGCTGTGATTGGCTCGCCTAACTGATATGTATTTCTTTCTCTTCATTTTATAAGTGTAATTTTTCTCCAAGTGTCATTTTGTTCCAAAAATCTCAATAGGTCTATTTTTCTTACGCTAAAGATTTCTTATCTTTATCCTGTCCTCAACGAGTAAGATGTCCCTAAATGATGGTGACATCGAAATTTTTCTAAAATAGCACTTATCACCCAAAAATCTTCTAGTTGTCAAGTTTCATCAAAGTTTGAGTTTGAATTTTTCCTGAAGGAGAAAAACATCCCTAAAAATAGTGATCTTCTCTCTGGAAATCGACAGAACCGTTTCAGAGAGAAGAAGTTGTTTCTCAAGGAGGAAGATGCTCCTAATAAGTAAAGATCCGAATTTTTACTAAAATTGCTTCAATATCTAGATCATTTTTCTGACACAAAGATGTCCTAGTTACCAAGTTCATCGACATTGATAGAGTCGTTTCGGACATAAAAATTATTCCCGAAGGAGGAAGATACCCCTAAAAAATGGTGATCCTGAATTTATATAGATCGTTTTCTTGAACCAAAAAACACTTAATTACAAGAGTTTCATGGAAATCGATAGAAACTTTTTGGAAGTAAAAGTTTGTTTCTCAATCAGGAAGATGTCCCTAATAAAGGTGACCCCGAATTTTTACTAAAATTGCTAAATTGCATCTACCTAGATCATCTTGTTGACCCAAATATTTCCTGGTCACCAAGTTTCATCGAAACTGATAAGAGTTGTTGCGGAGACAAACATTGTTCCTGAAGGAAGAAAAGTCCCTAAAAAAATTGTCATCTTAAATTTTTATTGATAATTTTTTCAATTCAAAAAAATTTTGGTTAGCGATGCAAATAGAATGCAACCTAGACTACAGTTTGCAGCCCCCTAAGATCATAAATAAGTGAACTATCAACAGTTGAGCCACAAACACTTAGCAAAGCGGTTGCTCTATAGCTCCGATAGACTTTAACAGATATTGGTCTGTGCATTAGGACTTGGTTACCGACTTTGGTCAAAAGTGATAGAACATACGTAGAATCGTTTCGGATATAAATAATATTTGTTGCCCAAAAAAAAATAAATTCCTGAAAAATGGGGATAGCGAAATTTTCCTAAAATTGAATCTGTCTAGATCAAGGATGAGCAAGACGTGGGCCGCGGGCCACATGCGGCCCGCCTAACATTTTTCTGCAGCCCGCTTAAGCTCTACTCTTTTACGTAAACATTTTATAAAAGAAAATATCAAACAATTTGATGAAAAAAAAAGAAAATAAATTTCCACGATTCATGAAATATCTTGGACATAAGCTTAGGCGAGATTTTCTTAAAGGGGGGAGCAATAACAATCATTCTAAAAAACTCATGGGTAAAAAAACACTGTGTATCTTTACTTAAAAATTACAGAATTGGGAACATAGCATTTTCAAATTAAAGTCAAAATTTTGAAAAAAGTCCAATCTTAAGAAAAAACTTTTTGGAGAACTTTAAGAAATGTCGAAATTTTGAAAAAGTGGAAATGTAAAAGAGACGAAATTGGCAAAAAGAAATTTTTGTAAAAAGAGTTGTAATTTCCAGAACAAGTCGAATTCAGGTAAAAAAAAGCAACTTTTAAAAACAATGATTTCAGAATTTTTATTTTATTACAATTTTGTCATATTGTTGAAATTTTTCAAGGAATCTTTTTTTCAAGATTACCTTAAAATATTCTTCTCAGATTGTTTAGATTTCTGTTAAAATTTCGATCCAATTAAAAAAAAAATAAACGAATTTTGTGAAAAAGTCTAAATCTTTGGAAAAAAATCCATATTAAATGGAAATGTCCAGAAACAGATAAAATTGAATTTTGAGTTAAAAGTCAAGTTGAAATTATCGGGAATAAAATTTTTTTTTAAATTAGAAAAAACAAAGACTTCGAAAAAAAATTCAGGATTTTTTAAAATTACCTTACTAATTACAAAAAAAATATTGAATTTTCTAGGAAACATTCCAAATTTTCAGAAGAAGTTCCAATTTTAGGAGGAAAATTTAAAAAGTTGAAATTTTCAATAAATCATATTGAAAATAAAAACTTAACCTTTCTCGAA
Source organism: Dastarcus helophoroides (assembly GCA_028583605.1). Taxonomy (NCBI): domain Eukaryota; kingdom Metazoa; phylum Arthropoda; class Insecta; order Coleoptera; family Bothrideridae; genus Dastarcus; species Dastarcus helophoroides. Next base: position 5,181,960 of record CM053331.1, read on the forward strand.
AACTCGAGAAATGTGCAAAATTCAAAAAAAAATCAAAATTGTCAAAGATCAGATTTTGTGAAAAGACGCAATTTTAAAAAAAAAGTCCAATCCTGAGAAAGAAAAATCGCAAAATTCAAAAACATTGTTCTCAAAATTTAAAATTCAGTAAAGATATTGAATTTACAAAAAAATCGTTTTCTCAAATCCCCAAATATATTTTCCGCAACAACAGAAAAGTGAACAGTTTCAGAAAATTTTTTTGAAAAAGTCCAAAAAGTAGAAATTTGAAACCAAAATCGAAATTTCGAAAAGGACGAATTTTGAGAAACAGGCGAATTTTAGGTAAAAGACTATCTTAGAAAAATTCGAAATTTTGAGAAAAAAAGACGAATTTACCAAAAAAAAAAAAAAATTATTGAAATATTAAATATCGGATATTGAGTTAAAAATTAAGATTTCCCGAAAAAGACAAATTTCAGGAAACCAGTCAGAATTTCTAAAAAAGTCAAAATCTTAAAGATCGAAATTTTTAGTAAATATTCAGAAAAATATTGGAATTTGAAAAAAAATTCGAGAAAATTTTGAAATGGACAAAAAATTGTCTAAAGAAAGTCAAATTAAAATAAAGTAAAAAAAAAATAGTCAAAACCCCGAGAAAAAAGACTATATTGTAAGAGAAATTTTGCAAAAAAGATCTAAATTTTGAGAAAAAGCATTTAATCTTAGTGACACTTCGAAATTCAGAAAAAGAGTAAATTTTAAGAGAAAAATCGAATATTTATTCTCTCTGGACTCTCTGGACGAGTCAGAGGAAGACATGGTTCCTACCTTGCCTCAACAAGTCTCAGAAAATGTCAAATATTGCGATAACACATCGAAATTTTGACAAACAAGTTGAAACTACCAGAAATTTGGAATAAATATAATATAAAAATAATAAAAAGGGTTGAAGTTTACAAAGACATTTTTGTTTTTTCACAAAAATTTTAAATTTCTAAAAAATATACCTTTCTAAAAGATCGACCAGATTTGGAAAAAAGGCAAATTTTAGTAAACAAGCGGAAATTTTCAGTATCAGAAAAAGGCGAAATTGTTAGGAAAAGTCGAATTTCGAGAAATGACGAAATTTCTGAAAAAAAACGAGGAACTTTTAAATTCAAAATTTTGAGTCATGTTTGATAAAAGAATGATTTATGAATAAATGCAAAATTTAGAAAAAGTCAAATTTTGTATAAAATTATACAAACTTTAAGAAAAAGGTAGACATTTCGAAGTGTTTCAAGGATGGGATGAATTCTGAATTGGAAAGTCCTCCAATTGAATACATACAAATTTGCAGTTTTGCTGCATGAACCAGGGAGTGCAAGCGCCTCAGCATTCATATTTTTCTCAGTCTGTAAAAAAAGGTTGTTCATCCCTGGTCTAGATCATTTTGTTGACACAAAAATCCTCCATTTACTAGATTTTGTCGGAATCGATAAAACCCTTTCGGAAATAAAAATTGTTCCTGGCCAGGCCAATGATGTCCCTGACAAAATGCGACCCCAAATTTATATTCTTATCGTTTTCTTAATCCAAAAAACCCTTATTTACCGAATTGAATCGAAATCGATACAAACGTTTCTGAGATACAAATTTCTTCCTCAAGGAGCAATATATCCCTAAAAATGGTGACATCAAATTTTTTTTTAATCAAAAAAGACCTTAATTATCAAGTTTCATCGAAATCGATAGAGCTGTTTAGGAGATAAAAAATTTGTTTCTGAAGAATTAAAATCTTCTCAAGAATTGTTGATTCCAAATTTTTACCAAGACACCTATCTGGATCATTTTTTCGGCTCAAAAAATCCCTAGTTAACGATTTTATCAAAACCGTTAATCGTTTTACCGAAAAATGTATATAGTAGATTTAATAGTAGATAGATTGAGCACCTGTAGTTTTCATACATTTTTTAATCAGCAGTGAATGGGTTAATGAAGGAGTTTTCACTTCTGACACTTCCCAGTCTGTCCATTTTTTTAAATTAATATCGATCTTCCTTTTTGAAAATTTGAGTTTTTTCTCAGTATAAGTTTTTTCGCCATTTGGAACTTAATCTCATACGGCGCCCTCTTCTAAATAGTTTTTTAACTCGAAGTCAGCATCAAGTAAAATTTGGAATTTTCCCAATTTTTCGACTTTTAAATTCGAATTTTTAACTTAAGTTCAAAATTTTGGCCTAATTTGAAAAGTTCAGGATCGCAAAGATTAAAGTTTAGGGAGTAACCTCCAAATGTTAGTGATTTTCTAATCCATTTCGATTTTTTCCGAAGATTACACTTTTTTCAAAATTCCGAGTTTATTAAACATTTTTACTTTAAATGCAAATATTTCATTAATTATTTATAAATGTTTCCATTTTGAACTTGATATTTCATTTTTTTTAAACATTTTTACTTTTTTTAATCAATGTTTCGATGTTTTGTTAAAATTTTGAGTTTTCCTGAATATTTTTACTTTTTTTATCAATGTTTCAATTTTTTGTTAAAATTGTGAGTTTTAGACTTTTTATCGATATTTCAAGTTTAAATCTTAATTTTGAGATTAAAGTAGTTGAAATTTCGACTTTAAATTAGAATAATCGAGTTCCCCTGTTTCACCGTCACCGCTTCAAAAATTTTTCAAAAACAGTCGAAATAATTTTTAGAAAAGGTTATCATTTTAAGAAAAAGTGGAAATCGTTAAAAAAGCGTTAGCATTTTGTAATAAAGTCGAAGTTTTCATAAAAAAAATATTTTCCAAAAGAAGATAAAATTTTCAAAAAAATATTGATATTTCGAGAAAAAAACTAAAAATAATTGAATAGAATTCTAATGGTTGAAAATAGTAGAAATTATCAAAACAAAATCAACATTTTGAAAAAAGAATCGAAATTTGGAAAACTAGAAATTTTCACAATTTGATAAAATGTGAAAATTATGAAAAAATGACTTTTTTTCAAACGTCAAAGTTTCAAAAAAATGTTTTTCAAAAGTAAAAAATATGAAAACTAGAATTTTTACAAAGGTAGAATTTTTAAAAAGGCTCAAATTCTGAAAGAAAAGTGGAACTTTTGAAAAGTCGAAGTTTAGAAAAGAGTTGACATTTTTTAAAAAGTAAAAAATTTAAAAACCCGAAATCTAGAAAAGGTATGATTTTTGATACAACGGACTGGTCCTTGGTTATCTTCAAAAATTGAAACACAGAACTTGTCCCCAGGGGACAAGTTCTGTGTTTCAATTTTTAGAAAAGGTAACAATTTTTTAAAAGACTAAAATTCTGAAAGCAAAGTCGAACTTCTGAAACGTCAAGGTTTTGGGTTTTTACAAAGGAAAAATTTCGAATTCTCGGAATTTTTGAAACGTCAAAGTTTCACGAAAAATCAAAGTTTCTAAAAAGTAAAAAATTTGAAAATTTGAAATTATAATAGAGTCGATAAATTCAAAAAGTCGAAACTTTCAAAAAAAGTTAAAATTATCAAATAAATCAAAATTTTCGAAAAGTAGAATATTTCAGAAGAAATCGAAATTTACAAGATAATATAAAGAAAGATTAAAAAACACAACAAAGATTGCTCTAACGCGTTTCGACAGCCAAGCTATCATCTTCAGAGAGATACATCCAAACCATGATAGCTTGGGGTCGAAACGCGTTACAGCAAATATTTGAATCTTTTTTTTAAATATCAAATTTTCAAAAAATAGCAAATTATCATAAAAATCGAAATTTTGAGTGAACGAATTCTAATTATTTAAAAGTCAAGTTCTTCGTAGTCATTCGAAATTTTGAAAAACTCTCTAGTGTTTAAAAAAGTTAAAATTTTCAAAGAAGGCGAAATTGAAAAAGTCGAATTTTGAAAAATCCAAATTTTCAAAAAAGGTCGAAATTTTAGGAATTCTGCCAGTTTTTAAAAATTTAAAATTTTGAAGAAAATTTAAAAAATTGGGAAAATCAAAATATTTGAATCTTTTTTTAAATATAAAATTGTCAAAAAATAACAAATTTCCAAAAAAATCGAAATTTTGAGGAGTACATGAATTTTAATTATGGCGAAATTTAAAAAAAGTCGAATTTTGAACAGATCCAAATTTTCAAAAAAGGTCGAAATTTTGGGAATTCTGCTAGTTTTTAAAAATTTAAAATTTTAAAATCAAAATTTTTGACTTGAAAAAATTTGAAGTCAAACATAAAAAGAAAATCTAGAAGTTAAAACAATTGTGAAATTTAAAAAAATAAATTTTATGAAAATGAGCATTTTCAAACGGTTCCAAAAAATCGATATTCTAAAAAAGAGACGAATTTAAAAACATGTCGAATTTTTTATTGGAAGAGTAGATATCTTAAGAATTTGCAATATAAAAAAAATTAAATTTCGAAAAAATTCGAAAATTAAAAATGTCGAATTTTTGGCAAATATTGAAATTGTGCCAAAACCGAAAAAAATAAATTTTTTGGCTAAAAATGGATAAAGAAAACTTTAAAAATTGAAATACAAATATTGCCCCCTGAACCAAGAAAGATTAAAAATCACAACAATCTCTTTGAAGTTTGGATAACAAAGCTGTCATCTTCAGAGAGATGTATCTTGTATCTCTCTGAAGATTATAGCTTGGCCGTCAAAACGCGTTAGAGCAAGCTTTGTTGGGTTTTTTAATCTTTCTTGGTTTCAGCGGACAAGATTTGTATTCCAATTTTTGAAGATAACCAAGGACCAGTCCGTTTCACCAAAATTATGGCAACGTCAACATTTCAAAAGTTCCAGTTTTTTCAAAATCTTGAAAAGTGCAAAAGTTTAAAAAAAAAACGTTGACATTTCAAAATATCCACTTGTAAATTTTCACTTTCTGGGAAAATTTCGAATTAAAAATTTCAATATTTTCTCGAAATTTTAATTTGTTTTTCTTTCCAAATTCTCGTTTTCATCAAATTTCGACTCATTTTCCAAAATTCGAAATTTCTTGAAATTTTTAGGTGTTTAAATTTTGATTTTTTTTGACTTTTTTAAAATTAATTTCGAATATTGACTTTTTAAAAAACTCGAATCTTTTTGGAAATTTCGCATCTTTTGCGATGTCGACTTTTTTCGAATGACTTTTTCAAAATTTCGATTTTGACATTTTAAATTTCGAATTTTTTTCAAAATTTTTACTTTTCCAAAATGTTTACTTTTTCTGAATTTTAATTTAGGTGCTGAATCGAATCAAAATACCAATTTAGTTTCAAAATTTTTATTTATTTTCGAAATTTCTCATTTTTCTCGACATTTTAACTTCTTTTTGTAATTTCGATTTCTTTTGCAATATTCTACTTCGATATTTTGACTTTTTGAAAGTTTCGACTTTTTAACTTATCCGTTTATTTCAAAATTTTAAGTTTTCTATTTTTTTACTTTCTGAAAACTTCTAAATTTTTTGAAATTTTGACGTTTCAAAAGTTCTACTTGTCTTTTAAAAGTTTTTTTCAAATTTCAAGTTTTCTATTTTTTTACTTTTTGAAAATTTCTAAATTTGTTGAAATTTTGACGTTTCAAAAGTTCCACTTGTCCTTCAAAACTTTTTTTTTCAAATTTGAAGTTTTCAATTGTTTTACTTTTTAAAAACTAAAAATTTTTTGGAAACCTTCACATTGCAGAAGCCCCATTTTTCTTTTAGAATTTCAGCATTTTTCGAAATTTCGAGTTTACACATTTTTTAATTTTGAAAGACATTTTTTGAAATTTTGGTGTTTGAAAAGTTCCATTTTTTATTTTTCTCAAAATTTTCACATTTTTCAAAATGTCTACTTTTTTCATAATTTTGATTTAGTTTAATATGTTCGATTCTGTATCAAAATGACGATCTGTTTTAAAATTTTTATTTATTTTAATAATTTCTTCCTCTTCTCGAAATTGTTATATTATCTTGTAAATTTCGATTTCTTTTGAAATATTCTACTTTCTGAAAATTCTAATTTATTTGCTAATTTTAACTTTTTTTGAAAGTTTCGACTTTTTGAATTTTTCGACTCTTTCATAATTTCAAATTTTCAAATTTTTTACTTTTTGAAAACTTTGACTCTTCTTGAAACTTTGACGTTTCAAAAATTCCAAGTATTCAAAATGTTTACTCTTTAAAAACGTTTTTTGAAAACCTTGACGTTTCGGAAGTTCCACTTTTCTTTTAGATAATTTAGCTTTTTAAAAAATGTTTACTTTTTCTAGATTTCGAGTTTTCAAATTTTTTACTTTTTAAAAAATTTCTACTCTTCCAAACTTTGACTTTTCAAAAGTTCCACTTTTTTTCAGAATTTTAGCCTTTGAAAAAAATTTTACCTTTTCTAGATTTCGAGTTTACAAAGTTTTTACTTTTTAAAAAATGTCCAATCTTCCAAACTTTGACTTTTCAAAAGTTCCACTTTTCTTTCAGAATTTTAGCCTTTGAAAAAAATTTTACCTTTTCTAGATTTCGAGTTTACAAATTTTTTACCTTTTAAGAAAACGTCAATTCTTTTCTAAACTTCGACTTTTCGAAAGTTCCACTTTTCTTTCAGAATTTAAGCCTTTTTAAAAATTCTACCTTTTTAAAAGTTCGAGTTTTTATATTTTTTACTTTTGAAAAACATTTTTTCGAAACTTTGATGTTTGAAAAATCATTTTTTTCATTTTAAAATGTTGACTTTTATTTTGATAATTTCTACTTTTTTGTAGTGGTCTGGGCTGGTCCTTGGTTATCTTCTTTGAAGATGATAGCTTGGCTGTCGAAACACGTTAGAGCAACATTTGTTGTGTTTTTTAATCTTTCCTGGTTTCAGGGGACAAGATTTATATTTCAATTTCTACTAATTATTTTCAACCATTCGAATTCCTTTCGAAGTTTCAATTTTTTTTGATTTATTTTTCGAAATATCAATATTTTTCAAAATTTATCTTTTTTTTGGAAAATATTTTTTATAAAAACTTCGACTTTATTACAAAATTTGGAGGCTTTTTTAACGATTTCCACTTTTTCTTAAAATGATAAGTTTTTCTAAAAATTATTTCCCTCTTTTTGAAAAATTTTTGAAGTGGAAACGTTGAAACAGAGGAACTCGATCATTCTAATTTAAAGTCGAAATTTCTCAAAACTAAGATTTTAAACTAAGATTCTAAACTAAGATTTTAAACTTGAAATGTCGATAAAAAAATTTGATAATTCGACTGAATTTTGATAGTTATTAAAATTTTTAGATAAGAATATTTAATTGGTATCCAATCCACTAAGTAACTCGAGGACTTTGTCAATAAAGTGAAGTAGTTGTTTATTAATGTAAATGTTATTTACAATTTGATTTCATTGACTTATTTTCCGGAATTTACTTAAGTTATTTACTTTAATTTTGGATATATTCATTCATCATTAAAGTAGTTTTATTTAGTAATCTAATTAATATTATTGACATAACTGCCACGCCAACACTGGTTGTCAAATTTCTACAAAAATTAACACCACCACGAGCTGGTATCCACCATATGTACCTGATTTAGTGCGCCTGATTTTTGTTCCGGGATACTGGCGTCAGCGTTTTGTGAAATCATTTGTGTCTTTTGTTAGCTGTTCTGGGACCTTCCTAAACGTTTATTCTATTTCAAAAAATGGCAAAGCGCTGGGGCATTTGTGTTCTGGGACGTTCCTTTATTCTATTTTAAAGAATGGCAAAGCGCTGGGGCATTCTGGGACGTTGCTAAGCGTTTATTCTATTTCAAAGAATAGCAAAGCGCTGGGACATGTGTATTCTGGGACGTTTCTAAGCGTTTATTCTATTTTAAAGAATGGCAAAGCGCTGGGGCATGTGTATTCTGGGAGATCCTAAGCGTTTAGTCGCCTGCGTGTCAGTTGGTGACTATAAATCATGTTTGTTCTGATAAAGTATGGAGGCAGAGTCGTGGGCAGAAATTTGACAAAAAATGTTTAAAATTTATACTCGAAATTTTGGACAAAAACGGTGACTTTTCCGCATTCAAGTTATATTTTTGAGAAAAATCTAGGTGTTCAGAAAATTTCGAAATTTAGAAGCTTAAAGTCGACACTGAAAAGAAACTTGAAAAATACGCTTTTAAATTTAAAATTTTCAGAAAAATATCGAAACTTATATTAACTTAGCTATGGAAAAACATGGTGAGGCTAGGATTGTGGCATTGGATATTTCAAAGGCTTTCGACAGAGTCTGGCACCGATCTCTTCTTGCCAAATTAACATCTTATGGTCTTCCTCCTGGGCTCGGTCATTTGATATCCAATTTTCTCGCTGACATATCTCTTCAGGTCGTCGTCGATGACATCTCATCCGAGACATTTGCGATTAACGCGGGGGTGCCTCAGGGGTCTGTTCTGTCTCCTACTCTATTTCTGTTACACATGAACGATCTCTTAGCTTCAGCTTCCAATGCTATATACAGCTACGCAGCTGATAGTAACCTTGTGTCATCTTTTTTCTCCGACAAACCATTATCTATCGCTGCTTCAGATCGACTAAGGGAACAGCAGATACAGACGATTAAACGGGATCTCGAGATTATTCTGGAATGGGGCAAAAACAATTTGGTCGACTTCAACGCTTCAAAAATTCAGGCCGCGGTTTTCTCTAAGAAGACATCAAAGGATTATGCAACAAGCAGACTAATGGATGGTAAAATCCTTCCGATGGGATCTAATCTATCTATCTTAGGAGTAAATGCGAGCACTAACTTCTCTTGGGACGATCATGTGCGCGCCATTGCCAAATCCGCTTCTCAGAAGCTAGGCTTTCTTTTTAGAGCTAAAAATTACTTCACATGTCATCAGCTACTCACACTATACAAAGCTCAAGTTAGGGCAACACTAGTCAATAGTTTTCTCATGTTTGAAGTTCACCCCCAAAACACACTTTAGCTCTCTTGGATTCAATTCAAAGAAGAACGATTCACTTAATTGATGACGAGAGTCTGACCGATTCTCTCGAAACACTAGAGCACAGGCGTATGGTTGATGACTTGTCTCTTTTCTACAAGTACTATCATGGAAGATGCTCACAGGAACTAATAGGATTAATCCCCCCAAAGGGCAAGATTCTTGAGGAATACTAGACAGTCGGAGACAGCAAATTCCTGTGTGGTCCAGCTTGACACAGTGAGGACTTCTGTCTACGGAGACTCTTTTTTCTATAGAACTTCCAAGTTATGGAACTTGTTACCGGAAGGAATTTTCCCCAAAAATTACAATCTATCCTTGTTTAAGAAGGCGGTTCATCGCTATCTATCCTTGTTTCCGCATCCTACTCGCAGTGCTTTGAAAGCATAATGGGGTTACCCTTTGCGAGTGGATTAATTAAAAAAACAAATAAATAAAATTATAATAAGATACATATTCGCGTTTACATTCGTTTAATAAAAATAACGATTGAAAGTGAAAACTTGAGAAACTTTTCCGAATTTCCGAAATAACTGAGAGACATATTAAAAAGGGTTTAAAAGGTTTTTTTGGAATTCTGAGGGAGTCAAAATATTGAATAATGTTTGCACTAATTTGCGTCACCAACAAGCTCTAATGTTAACAGTAGAGCATGTTGGTAACGTGTGATGGTAACGCGAAATCGTAAGTTCCTATCCAAAACCACTTAAAGCGCCTAAAGAAGTTTTTACTTCAAAAAAAGTTCGTTTCTTTCACAGCTTGAAAACGCCCCCACAGAGGAAAGAAAAATTTCTAAAAAAAAAATCTACAACTTTAGCACTTATTCCAAATCTTCAATTTTTTTAAACAATCCTGTTAGAGTTAAAATTGTGAATGAGTAAGTTTGTTTATTGATAACAAACAATCGCCCAGTTTAGCACGGAAAGGTTTTAATTAATTGCAACACTAATCGGAAGAGATAAAGATATCTGTAAAAACTCATATCAGTACGGTTTCATTTCCTTCACACATCATTTCGTTTTCAGTTTACCGATCGCGGTCGCGTAACGCGGGTGGTTTGCGTGTTGTGTGCGTGTACGCGAAAATGTCGAGCGAAAGGGTCGAGACGAGAGTCGAGGTCAGGGAAAACCATATCGTCAGATCTACCGTCAAAGAAAGCTTCCAATCGAGATTTATCACGAAACATTCGGTCGCCCCCGCCGAATATCACAACGTGTACAACAAAACGACGTTCCCTCGAAGCGTTTTCACCTCAGATAAGATTGTAACGTTTGACTACAGCAGGAAAGATGACAATACCGTGTATGATTCACCCGATCGCAAACCGGGATGTTTCGGGCAAATATTCCGTAGAAGTAGTGCCAAACGCGAAAATATTCCCTCTTCGAATCCCGATGATAAAGAGGGTACGACAGCCGATGATGCCAAAGTTGGGGATTCGCTTAGTCCCGAAAGTCCAATACGAAAAAGTAAATTTTCCGGCAGTTTACTTTTTCTTGATAATGCAGTTTCCAAAAAAATATTTAAGGTATGTTCTCCCTTTAAAAGGCATCAGTGGCGCACTTGGTGGCCACTTGAGATAGTCACAATTTGCTGTCCTTTCTAAATTAAGCAGAAACTGAGTAGGAGACAAGACAGAGCCTTGAGGCACCCCTGCATTAATCGCAAGTGTCTCGGATGAGGTGCCATCGACGACCACCCGAAGAGATCTGTCAGCGAGAAAACTGGATATCAAATGACAGAGTCCAGGAGGAAGATCGTTGGATGTTAATGTGGCGAGAAGAAATCGGTGCCAGATTCTGTCGAAGGCCTTTGAGTCAAAGCCACAAGGCCTTTGAGCCAAAACAACAAGGCCTTTGAGCCAATGCCACAACCCTAGAGGGAATATTAACAATCCCCGATTAAGATGAATACAAAAAATAAAATGTCACTAATACGGAAGATCCCCCATAACCCCCCCCCCCCCACTCTTGTTATACCACTGGCAGTTAATCCAAGTCAACTCTTCTTCTGTCCTAGTTTCTGCACTAGAATAGATGCTTCTTGTGGTTTATGTTTCTAAAGCTTTTCAAATCGACGATGTTAATCTCATTTCTTGCTGAAGAAGTATTTTTGAGTTTGTGCTTTCCTTATCCTTATGCTTTCAACGTAAAAAAAACATCAACATATTCACTATACACCAACACCATCATTGTCTAAAGGAATGGGTTAATCATGAGTTTGCGTTTCAGTTTGGCGAGAGGGGATCAGGGTTTAAAACTAAAGGACCAGAACAAGACTTCTACGAGTTGAGGGAAGCTCATCTAAACAGTGGGACGCTTTTTGAGGATCCTGAATTTCCAGCCAACAGCAGATCATTGAGTTTTGATGGTCGAGCAGATAGGAGAATTGTTTGGAAACGACCAAGGGTACGTTTAGCAACTTACCATTTTTTTTTGTTAATTTATTTAGAAGTAATCTTGGGATATCAAAATTGTGTAAATGTGTAATTTTTATTACTCAAGTTGACTCATTCTAATATCTCTTTTTTTTTGGTGGAACGGACTGGTCCTTGGTTCCAGACCGTTTCACCAAAAAAATAGATATTTCTATTAATTTCCCATTTCTTAATAAGTCATTCTGTTTAATAAACGAAATTTTGAGATTAGTCGAAATCCCGGGGAAAAATCCTTTTCAATTTAATTCGTTTCGATTAAATCTAAATTTTGAGGAAAAACTCAAGATTAAAAAACTATATTTCTATTATTTTTCTTGTGTGTGAATATTTAAATTTTTACTAATATTTCGATTTTAATTTCAAATTTCTTCATTTTATTTGAAAAAAGCAGTTTGAAACATTTCTTATACGATTCAGTTTTTCTTTCTAAATTTTGTTTTTTTTTCCTGAAATTGAAACTTATCCTTTTTCTTTCTATCATGTTGAACTCTTTGAACATTTAAATTCATCGAAAACATTTCATCCGGAAAAATGAGATTTTAAATTGAAAGTTCGAAACACAAATTAAAATTCTTGGAAAAAGTGACAGTTTCAAGAAGTAAAAAAATTGGAATTATGAGACAAAAAGAAAAAAGTAAAAATTCGACCAAAAAATTTAAAGAACGAATTTCGAGATTTAAGTCAAAATTTTAAACAAAAAAAATTGGAAATTTTAAGAAGCAAACTTCAAAACATTTTGAACTCTAAAATGATTTTGAAAATTCCAAATGTTTTGAAGTTTTATTTCTCAAAATTTCCAATTTTCTTGTTTAAAATTTTGACTTGAGTCTCGAAATTCCTCAACGTTTTAGAGATTTGTTGGTCGAATTTTTACTTTTTTCTTTTTGTCTCATAATTCTGAGTTTCAGTTTTTTTTTCACTTCTTCAAACTGCCACTTTTTCCAAGAGTTTTAATTTGTGTTTCGAAATTTCAATTTAACATCTCATTTTTCCGGATGAAATGTTTTCGATGAATTTAAATGTTCCTTGGAAATATTGAATGTGGATTTAAACTCGCTCGAGATGTTTATCTTTTTTTTCCTAAAATGTCGACTTTAAACTCGAAAATTTCCAATTTTTTTCGGTTGGTTGAGCGATTTTTGAGATGAGATTTTCGAAAAAAGGCTAAATTCTGAATAAATTCGTAATTTTTAAAAAAGTCGAAATATTTGGAAATTTAAAAAATGCATAATTTACAAAAAAAATCAAATTTTTCTTTAAAATCAAATTTAGAATTTTGAAAAATAGACAAATTTTGGTGGAACGTGCTGGTCCTTGGTTAACTTCAAAAATTGAAGTACAAATCTTGTCCCCTGAAACAAAGAAAGATTAAAAAATGCAACGCGTTTCGATAGCCAAACTATCATCTTCAGAGAGATACTGCATCTCTACTAGTATGTCTCTGAAGCTGATAGTTTAGCTATCGAAACGCGTTAGAGCAACCTCTGTTGTGTTTTTTAATCTTTCTTGGTTTAAGGGGACAAGATTTATATTTCAATTTTGAAGACAAATTTTGAAAAAATTCGATGTTTTTAAAAATGTCGACATTTTTTATAAAAAGTTAAAAATTTCAATAAAAAGTCAAGGTTTCCAAATTATCAGAGTTTTAAAAATATTCGAAATTTCTAAAAAACTTCTTTAAAAAAGATGTTTGAAAAAAATCAAAAATTTAAACAGATTTCGAAATTTTTAAATAAAACAAAATTTTCAAATAATTCCAAATTTTATAAAAAGTGGAAAGTTTAAAAAATAGACGAATTTGTCGGCAAGGAATTTTAAAAATAAGAAAAGGTCCAAATTTTTAAAATTCTTATTAAAAGTTAAAAGTCAGGATTATCCAAAAAAAGCGAAATTTCAAGAAAAAGAGTTGAAATTTTGAAAAATGGTCAAAAATTTCCGAAAAGGGGAAATTTTGAAAAAACGTAATTCGAAAAAGGGTTAAGATTAGATTTTAAGAAAATCGAAATTTTCCAAAAAAAGTCCACATTTTTGAGATAAAGATTGAAATTTCGAGGAAAAGGTCGAAATTTAGTAAACATTTGAAATTTCCCTGAGAAAGTCAAAATTGGTCAAAATTTCGAAAAAAGGTCAGATTTTGAGGGAAAAAGTCGAAATTTCAAGAAAAAGAGTTTAAATTTTGAAAAACAGTGAGTAACTTTAAAAAAAGTAAAATTTTGAAAAAAACGTGATGCGAAATAGTGTTAAAATTAGATTTAAAAAAAAATCGAAATTTTCCAAATAAAGTCGAAATTTTCCAAATAAAATCGAAGTTTTTGAGAAGAAAGTCGAAATTTAGTAAAATTTTGAAATTTCCCAAAGGAAGTCGAAATTTGTCAAAATTTCGAAAAAAGGTCGAATTTTCAGGAAAAAGTCGAAATTTCAAGAAAAAGTTGAAATTTTGAAAAATAGCCAGAAATTTAAAAAAAATTAAATTTAAAAAAAAAAGTGAATCTAAAAAGTGTTAAAATTAGATTTAAAAAAAATCGAAATTTTCCCAAAAAAAAATCGAAATTTTTGAAAAATAGATTAAAAGTTCGAGGAAAAGGTCAAAATTTAGTAAAAGTTTGAAATTTCCCAAAGAAAGACAAAATTTGTCGAAATTTCAAAGAAGGTCAAACTTTGAGGGGAAAAAGTCGAAATTTCAAAAAAAAAGTTGAACTTTTGAAAACTAGTCAAATATTTTAAAAAGGGTGAAATTTTGAAAAAAACGTGATTCGAGAATGTGTTTAAATTAGAATTTAAAAAATTTTTTAGTCGAAATTTTTGAGAAAAAGATTGAAATTTCGAGGAAAATTTGTCGAAATTTCAAAAAAAAGATCGATTTTTGAGAGAAAGAGAAAAAATCGAAATTTCAAGAAGAAGAGTTGAAATTTTGCAAAATAATCAAAAACGTGATTCGAAAAAGTGTTAAGATTAGATTAAAAAAAAATCGAAATTTTCGAAAAAAAGTCGAAATTTTTGAATGGTTCTACTCTTTTGATTTAAGAAAATTGTAATCTTGATAAAGTCAAGATTTGAAAAAAATCTTTATTTTTTAATATCAAAAAAATGTTGAAATATTTTCAAAAAAAGTGGAATATTTTTAAAAATTTAAAAGAAAATTTAAAAAATTTGGAAAATCTAAATATTTGATTTTTTTTAAATATGAAATTTTCAAAAAAATCAAGGTTTTCAAAATTAGTCTAAAATTTGAAAAACTCGAACTTTTTAAAAAAAGTCGAAATTTTCAAAGGCGAAATTACAAAAAAGTTGAATTTAGAAAAAATCCAAATTTTCGAAAAGGTTAAAATTTTGAAGAAAATTTAAAAAATTGGGAAAATCTATTTGATTTTTTTTAACATTTAAGATTTTCAAAAATTAAATTTTTAAAAAAATCGAAATTTTGAAGAGAGAACGAATTTTAATTATCTAAAAGTCAAGTTTTTCGAAATCGGCTGAAATTTTAAAAAACTCCGGTCAAAATTTTCAAAAGCGAAATTTAAAAAAGTCGAATTTTGAAAAATTCTGCTAGTTTTTAAAAATTCAAAATTTTGAAAAAAATTAAAAAATTGGGGAAATCAAAATATTTGAATCTTTTTTTATAAATATAAAATTTTCAAAAAAGTCGAAATTTTCAGAGGGCGAAATTTAAAAAAAGTCGAATTTTGTAAAAATCCAAATTTTTAAAAAACGTCGAAATTTTGAGAGTTTGTTTATTTAAAGAAAATTCAAAAAATTTGGAAAATCAAAATATTTGAATCTTTATTTTAAATATAAAATTTTCAAAAAATAGCGAATTTTCAAAATAATCTAAATTTTGAGGAGTAGACGAATTTTAATTATCTAAAAGTCAAGTTTTTCGAAGTCATTCGAAATTTTGGAAAACTCGGACTGTTTAAAAAATTCGAAATTTTCAAAGAAGGCGAAATTTAAAAAAAGTCAAATTTTGAAAAATCCAAATTTTCAAAAAAAAGGTCGAAGTTTTGAGAATTCTGCCAGTTTTTAATGATTTAAAATTTTGAAGAAAATTTAAAAAGTTGGGCAAATCAAAATATTTAAATATGAAATTTTCAGAAAAGAGCAAATTTTCCAAGAAATCGAAATTTTGAGGAGTAGACGAATTTTAATTATCTAAAAGTCAAGTTTTTCGAAGTCATTCGAAATTTTGGAAAACTCCGACTGTTTAAAAAAGTCGAAATTTTCAAAAAAGGCGAAATTTAAAAAAAGTCGAATTTTGAAACAATCCAAATTTTAAAAAAAGATGGAAATTTTGGGAATTCTGCTAGTTTTTAAAAATTTCAAAAGAAAATCAAAAAGTTAAAAAATTGTGAAACTTATAAAAATAAATTTGATGAAAATGAGAATTTTTAAACGGTTCCAAAAATCGATATTTTAAAAAAGAGACGAATTTAAAAATATGTGGAATTTTTTATTGAAAGAGTAGAAATTTTAAGAATTTTCAATAAAAAATAAATTAAATTTCGAAAAAATTCGAAAATTAAAAAGGTCGAATTTTTGGCAAATATTGAAATTGTGCCAAAAGCGAAAAAAACAAATTTTTTAACTCAAAAATGTAAAATTTTTTGACTGAAAATGGATAAGGAAAACTTTAAAAATCGAAATACAAATCTTGTCCCTTGAAACCAAGAAAGATTAAAAAACACAATTTTTTTTAAGATTTATATTTCGATTTTTGAAGATAACCAAGGGTCAGCCAGTCAAAATTTCAAAAATAATTTCCTGTTTTATCCCAAATACATTCGCATAATTTCTCGCGAATGCGAATTACAAAAAACATGCGAATATTTGCGAATGCAAATGCGAATATTTGTTACATCACTACGCGAAACCATAAGTTTTTCCCCCATCTGAAACCATCCAACCAGCCTAAAGAAGTTTTCACTTCAAAAACCAGAATTCTCGATAAAGAAAAGTGTTCGTTCACTTTAGTTGTCTGGATAAATTATGTTATCATGTATTTCCCTCTTTAGGAAATCCACGCCGATCCCCAATTGTTCATCGAAGGGTTTTCAAGGTTCGATGTACAGCAAGGAGAACTAGGGGACTGTTGGTTGTTAGCTGCTGTAGCTAATATTACCCTGTACAAGAGACTATTCTTCCAAATTGTACCAGAAGATCAAGGTTTCGATGAGGATTATGCAGGAATTTTCCACTTCAGGTGAGTTTTTTGGCGTTGAAGCTTCCTTATTCCCGTGTGCAATATGTGATAATAAACAATGAGTGGAATATGTGATAGCGTTATCTCTCGCAACAAACCAGGTGTTACTTGTGATGGTCCCTGCCACAATCAGTTCCATATTTCATGCATTGGAATTCCCTCTGAATTCTATGCAATTCTAACGGACGTACAGGGTTTATCCTGGAAATGCAAAGCTTGCTCAACTATATCTAACGAAATCAGTATTACAGAAAAGATTGAATCAGAATGTGCAACACTATTTACAGAAGTAATGAATAAATTGGAAATGTTGAGAGAAGACTTTATGAGAATTTTAACAGAGAAGCTTCCCAATATTTCGGTATAATCTTCTCATTCCACTACGCAAGTATCCTACTCTCAGGCTCTCTCTAGAAAACAAACAAAAATAGCTATAAAACCAAAAAATAAAACAAAATTGATATCCTGGAAAATATTGATCGTGGCAGTACTCAAATATGTATCAATAAAGTAAAGCCCAAAAAACATGGTGGAATCGTTGTTAAATGTAACTCCGATGGCGAGTCAAGCAAGTTCAAAGGAATTGTAGTGAAAAAACTGACCGACAACTACGAGGTTCACGAGCTAAAAAGTATCCACCCACGTATAAGAGTTGTTGGATTATCTCAGAAATTTGAGGATGCTACCCTATTACAATATATACACATGCAGAATAAGGACTTATTTACTGAAAACTCTGAATGTAAAATACTGCGCCTCTGGCCCACAAAGAAGAACAATAAAATTTTTCAGGCCACATTGCAGGTCGACTTACATACTTATGATAAGGTAACAAGCAATGGTCACCTATTAATAGGCTTAGATGTATGTACAGTATATGATGCTCTGCAAGTGCTTCGATGTTTTAAATGTAATAATTTCAATCACAGCCATAAATCATGTAATCGGGCAGTCGTCTGTCCCTTATGCTCGGAAAACCATGATATAAAATCATGCACTGTCAGCAAAGAGCAATTCAAGTGTAGCAATTGTATAAATGTCAAACAAAACCAGAAGGAAGACATTGATGTAAATCATGCGGTGTGGGATTATGCCAAATGTTTCGCCTACAGTAGTAAGGTTCATAAAAAATTTAAGCTCGACCTCTGGTTCAAAATAGCAATTACTTTCTCCTAAACAATTATCAACAAATATACCAAAAGAAAACTCATGTCCTTTACATAAATTAAGCTTATATTACCAAAACATTAGAGGTTTGCGTTCCAAACGAATTGTGTTCTATCAAAATACGCTCTTGGAAGAATACGAATTTATAACATTAACCGAAACATGGCTTGACAATTCGGTTAATGCTTCAGAATTATTCAGTGCAAATTATAAAGTTTTTAGAAATGATAGACATAAAGTTGCATCCGGGAAAAACAAAGAGGGAGGAGTTTTGTTGCTGTTTTAAATACTGTTCATTCTGAATTAGTCGAAATATTTGAACAAAACATAGAAGGTATCTGTGTAAAAATAAATACAGTAAATTTTTTTAATTTATGCTGCGTATATATACCACCCAAGAGCGGTATAATAACTTATGAATCTGTATTTCAAGCACTTGAATCCTTAGTTGTAAAAAATGCAAAAATTGTTGTTGTTGGAGATTTCAACATTCCGCAGTTCATATACGATGAACACGAATTTGACACACCAGAGAAGAAGGTAGTTCGATTTTTTATGGAATATGCAAACTTCAACCAACATAATACAATACTAAATCAAAACCAAGTAATTTTAGATCTCATATTAAGCAACCTTGAGGTTAAGGTAAACAAATGTGATAGTCCATTCTCAAATGAAGATAAACATCATCCGTCTCTTCATGCAGACATAAAGTATATTAAGGTACTGTGATGAGCAGCCGAGCCGGTCGTTTGTGACCATAACCAGTGATTGTACATAGTTTTTCAAAATTGTCGAATTTTGCTCATCTTTAAAAATTTTCGAAGAATAATTTACTTCGATTTTCGGACCCAATTTGTCTACGTTGTGTTTAAAATTATTTATTCCAATACATTGTAACCCCAGCTCGTAGAGTTGACAGGGAAGTGTTATCAAATTCAAACAACAATTGACCTCAACGTTTTATTACAATTGGTCAAAAAAATAAATCAACAAAATTTCAAGTTTGTGATTTTCAAGTGTTCTTAAACATAATACAACAAAATAAAAGTGAACCTGTTTGTTTCAACTTGTTTAAATTTGCTGGACACAGATCCGAGAGAAATATTTCTTTAGAAAATGAAGAGAATTCATTAAGCACAAATAATCTGACATTCTTTGTCTAACTCTTTCGCTCGTATATGGTGCGTCGGTTATTAATTTCCCAAAGTTTATTTTAACCCTAATAATCGCAATATTTTCCCCAGCTGGGCCATTTAGTTTGTACTCGAAGGTTTTCAAACCAGATGCAGCTAACTTTGTACCTGATTATCGGTGAACGTTCGCTGGTTAGTTTGTACACAGAGGTTCTCTTTAAACTATTTTCAGGTGTCCGTTTTTTTATTCCCCAAATTCTTTTGTGTTTTTGTCGCCTTAATTCAAGCATACTTCACATAGCATACAGTTTCCTGTTGAAGCTTTGAGCTAACAATATCCAAAGGATAATGCTACGAGAAAATGGAGCTCAAGCTTTGAAATGAACTTGTGATTTATCGTAATAAATCAAATTTATAAATGTTGATTCAATCTTACAGATCTCCCGTTCTCTTACTCTTTCTTTCTTTCCTTTGTTAACTTGTTCCTTTGTTTGTTTTTCTGTTTTTCTCATACCAAACTCAATCACTCGAACTTAAACCAGTGTCATAAAATAGACTAGAAATATTGTTCAAATTTCATTGAAACTTTCTGAGCAGAATTTTCCCTTCCAACACTACATCTACTTCTACGGCTACTGTTCTAATAGAAGGGGCGTTTCTGGCTTAGAAAGTGGCTAAGCTTGACTTAGCACAAAATATTAAAATTAAAGTTAGAAACTGGCAAGAAGTTCTCATTTCTTTCATCAAGATATTTCCCTAACGAGAGCTGATGCTGATACTGCTCGTTCACCTACGTTAGTACTCCCCATTTGTCAACAGATCTATAAGGCTCTCTTTGGGCCAGGTTGTCTTGTCCTATATTTTTGGGATTCAAGCAACCTACGAAGGAGGATCTGCGAATGAGGTAGCACTAGGTGAATACACCAAAACAAGAACTAGGTAAGAGCTTATTGTGGCTTATGCTTCTAGGATGTTAAGGTGTACAATGCCCACGTGTCTAGAACTTGCAGAACATCATCAGTAAAACCCCAAATATATGTGTCTGCTGCCAGTTACCGGACCTTTGTGGTGATGGGTATAAATTATTTTGGAACCCCTGGAAACTCGGCTTCCAACAGCAGAACACTAACATCGACCTTAAGGAAATGAAAATGTTTGTATGAAGCGAATGCGCTTTATTTCCTTTTCGTTTTCTTGTCTTTGTATTTTTTTTATTTTGTTTTATTTTTGTTTCCCTTTTTGAAACTGAGACTGGTAGTTGCACCAATCAGCGGTAGGGTTCTTGGCCCTATAATAATTTTCTAACAACGACTTTCTCATTCATTCGGTTTGTTGTGGAAGTTTTACATTCCTTTCTCTTTTTTTTTGTGTACGCCCCCCAACCCCATATTGATCAAAATTAGGAACAAGTATTTCTCAAATTTTAGGAAAAGTTAATTAAATCATATAAGAGCGAAAAACCATCAAATAAAATCATGGGACAATTTAAAATTTACTTGCCTATTTATTTCGTAGCAAACATCACACAAATGGCACAAGAACTTCACGTTGAACAGAAATTGAAGTTGTTTTTTTTTTGTGTTCATTCACGTTAATTAGCACAAACAAAAGTAATTTTTATTTTTAAACTCCCGTATTTCGTACTCGTTTTTATAAGTCCGCAAGTTGAACATAATTTCTAAACTAATTTCATCGAAGTTTAGTTCTTGACTATAATTTTTAAACTAATTTCCTCGAAAGGTAGTACCGGACTATTTTAAAATTGGTCTTTCGTGTTTTATGTTCACACCCCCTACCCTTAACTTCTGGGGACCGAAAGACATCCTCTGCATCTCGCTAGAGGGCATGAGAATGCAGAATTTCTACTAATTTAAATATTTCTAATCCAAATTAGCCCTTAAATCAATTTTGAAAAGGATTCTTAAAGTGCATATCAAACTGCAAACCCCTTTTGAATGCTGTCGTCCTTTTATCTTGCAAGTTTTACTTCGATAATTGAAATTTAAATAACTTACAATTGTACGTGTTTATAAGGGCGTTTTTTTTTTAACGTCAAATTCCTTCACCACATGGTCTTGCCTAGATATTTGCTACGGTCGTCGCCGTTATCGGCACTTTACCCTTATTTATTACTCTACTTTTCAGCGGTACTTCAAAAACTAACATGTTATTTTACTCAGTTTAGGTATCTGTGCTTGAAACAAACCAGGCCTAACAAATAACCCTTATCTAATTTGTGAACGCTAAGAAATCTGTTTCTCACGCAAAACGCTGTTACAAAAAATTTTTAATGATACCAGTATTTGTAGATTTAATATTTCCAAGAAAATATTGAATAAAATTCAATTAAATAAAACAAACGAGGAAATAGAACAGTTTAGTAGAACTCGACTCACCACAGTACCTAAGCAAAGTTCCAGTGCAAAAAAATATGTATATAACTTCAAAAGAGCAGACTACTTGGGCTTATATAATATTATCCAAAGGACTGATTGGAATTTCTTATACGCATATAAGGATATAAATCTTGCAGTAAAGAAATTTTATGATAAAATTTATGAAATATTCGATTTATGTGTGCCAAAAAAACTAAAACGCAGAAGCAATTATCCAACATGGTACAACAAAAGCGTTATTAAAAAATTGAAACTAAAGGAGAAGTATAGGAGAAAGTATAAGCGAATAAACAGTCTATTTTATAAAAACGAAAATAATGAAGTCAGAAACCTTCTCAAAACTGAAATAAATAGTGCATATAATAACTACATTTTTCATGTGCAACAAACAGTCATCCAGGATTCAAAAAATTTTTGGAACTATGTAAATTCAAAAAAGGACAGAAATGTAATCCCTCAAAAAATGTATTTTGACGAGAACGAACTTGAAACCGGTAGTGATATTGCCAACGCATTTGCCGCACACTTTCAGGCTGTATATCAGCCTGAATCACTGGACAACGATAAATTAAACAAGAATAACACTACCATTAGTTTAACAATTGCAGCAGAAAATGTATATCAGGCATGAAAAAAACTTAAATCAAGCAAGTCAGCTGGAACCGACAATATACCTCCTTACGTAGTGAAAGCTCTAACTTTACCACTTGTATTCTTATTCAATTTAAGTCTAAAATGTGGGCTCTATCCAGATCATTGGAAAGAATGTAGATTGACCCCGATATACAAAGCAGGAGCCAAAAATTTAATTATAAATTATAGACCTGTGGCAGTTATTAGTGCAATATCATCATGTGAAATCATCGTGTATGATCTAATTTTTAGCGAGGTAAAAATGGAAATTACAGAGACCCAACATGGGTTTATGCCCCACCTGTCAACGGTAACAAATCTAGTAAACTTAGTACAAGATGGTAGAGGGGTAATAAATAGGAACAGTCAGCTGGATATAATCTACACGGACATGTCGAAAGCGTTTGATAAGTTGGACCATCAACTACTTATATTCAAATTAAAAGGTTTTAATATTCATGATACACTAATTAATTTGCTAATGTCCAATATCTTTGTGCCAACTTCAGGGATACCCCAGGGTTCAAATTTGGGGCCACTTTTATTTCTACTTTTTGTAAATGATTTACCTCAAGTTATCAAGCACTCGAAAAAATTACTTTTTGCAGACGACTTAAAATTCTACTCGGAAATTACCTCTATAAATGATTGCATTCAATTGCAAGAAGGTATACAGTCAGTAACAAAATGGTATGCTGAGAATAAATTATTTCTAAATTTTTCCAAATGTTCCGTTTTGACCATATCACAGAAACAGCAAATAATTAATTTTAATTACATGATGGATGGAAAATCTATTACCCGCTTGGACAAACCTAAGGATCTGGGAGTTCATATTGACTCTCATTTAACATTTATATACCACATCGAGACAATAATAATAAAAAATAGTATAAGGAAATTTGGCTTCATGGTAAGGAATACTCAAGAATTCATCGATATTGCGGCAATAAAACTGTTATATAATAGTCTAGTAAGAAGTAACTTGAAATACTGTAGTATTGTCTGGTCCCCACGGTATGCAGTGTATATAAACAATGTTGAAATGGTGCAAAAAAATTTATGAAATATCTACACTTTAAAGAAACCGGTAATCTACTGAAGAGATATTCGCATCAAACATTAGAACAAAGGAGGATCCAAGCAAGTGCAATATATTTACATAAGATCCTGCACAATTTAACCGATGACATGTACATTTTATCCTTGCTACCAATAAGAGTGCCAAGAATCAATAGCCGATCAGAAGACACATTTTATCTATCCCAGCCAAGGACAAATATGTATCAGTTAGCGCCAATAAGCCAGTTTAGTATTATTGGAAATAAAATTAGTAGAGAAATTGACATATTCCAATGCACGTTAAATAATTTTACCTCAAATATTCGTAAAATAGATCTTAGTAATATCTATAATTTATATAATTATTTATCCTGTAATACCTATATTTAAATTTTTGATAATCGTAATTCCTACCCTGTAACTGGGCTAGCCTGTTGGGTATTGTAAATAAATAAATAAATAAATAAATTCCGATCTGCGAAAATCAATCTTTAATTATTGAGTGATAAATACGGCAGATGCCGAGAATGGATCCTTGTCGGGCCCCAGGTTTTGTCTTCTTGTTAATCTGCTAGTTTTATCATAATGGTCCTTTATCTCCGTTAAGGGTATCTGGACTCTAGACGTAGATTGTTTCGTATGCGTCAATAATAGAGAACTTGGTCTTATGAAACATCAATCAGTGACCAGATCTCCTTAATGGAGATAAGGGACCATTGGGGCGGTCTCAAGTATTTGGGGCACGTCAAAAGTGCATGCACCAGATGTGTTAAACAAGTAGAAATAATACAGAAAGCAAAAGACCGTCAGTATCGATTAGGATCTCAGTTAACTTAATTGATTAATTCAGTAACGAATTAGTTAAGAACAGATTACTCAATCGAGCAAAAGTATCAGCAATCAAATTGACTATTTGTTAAAAAAATCATCACTATGCATCTTTCTTCAGATTCTGGCAGTACGGTAGATGGGTAGACGTCGTAATCGACGACAGATTACCGACCATTCACGATGAATTGGTGTACTTGCACTCCTCCGAAAAAAATGAATTTTGGAGCGCCCTCCTCGAGAAAGCTTATGCCAAGTGAGTACGAATTTTTTGAGCCGAGGTTTTGGAATTTGCAACTACCATCTTTATAGAATACACGGATGTTACGAAGCACTAAAAGGCGGGTCGACGTGTGAAGCTATGGAGGACTTTACTGGCGGTGTAACCGAAATGTATGAAATGGAAGCCGCTCCTCCTAACTTATTCAAAATAATGCAGAAGGCCTACGAGAGGTGCTCTTTGATGGGATGCTCAATAGAGGTAAGAATTCACAAGGAATAATTTGGAGGTAGTATGTATTTGGAGTTATTATGTATTTGGAGGTAGTATGCATTCCATTAACATTTTTCTGCACTTTTTTAGGATATGTTATTAGCTGCTTTCATTTCGTTTAGTATTATCGTGCTGGCTTATTTCAAAAATCCTCATTTACTTTTTTTTCTCCTATAGAATGACTCCCAATCTGAGTTGTTAATTAGGACAATGTTAAAATTTCGAAGGTTAATTAGCATCTGATTATCTAGTCCTTGCCCATTGTGAACATACTTGAATTTTTTTAAATAAAATATGTATATACAAGTACACGTGAGCACGTGTTTTAAAATCTGATTCTAAGTAAACCTAAACGTGTACTACGCAAATTTTACGAGTCTATTGCCCTAAAACAACCAAGTGGCAACTAGTGAAAGTTAATAAAAACTCTGCCATAAATACTATTGCCAATGGTGTCGTGCCTAGTATGTCGTTCTAATGGGGTGGCGGAGCCACACCCGTAATTTTAATTAAATTAGTTTCTTGTTTATCTGACTATTACACCAAAGGGTTTAATTTGTAATACAATGTGCATTGAGTGTCCCAGGACAATAATGTGTTTCAAGAAGACTGATTAATTGATAAAACAATGAGCACTTAGGTTCCCGTGTCAATAATAAACTATTACCAAATAGTATCCTTCATTAAAATATACAAATAGATTCATTCATTGCAAACCTTCTTTAGTGATCAAGGAAAGTATTATTAAGCTTAAGGGGGTGATTTCTAATTTTTCGTTTGTAGCAGCATTTTTCATCTATTAGATAAAAGACACCCGCTCATCACAAAATCTCCGAAAGTCTTAAACTTACAAACCTGAGGTTTGCTTTCTTATACGATGTAGACATCCTTTAAAAAAGGAGTTTTCAAAATTCAATCCTTAAACGGGTGCAAATATGTATCAAGTTTTCCAGGTGATAACTAAGTCTTCTTGCTGCATTTTCTTTCTAGGAAATGTTTTATTAACAGTGAATAAAATTGCAGATTTGAAAAACTCGAAAATTTTAAGTTTGTGTAAAAACTTCAAAAAATTTCTAATCAATCAAATTTGAAATTTGAGAAATGGCCTCAAATAAATGAACTAAATTTCGAATTGTCAATTTAAAATTTAAAATTTGTTAATAAATTTCTCGAATGTTCGAGTTTAAGAATTTTAAGCTTAAGTTTCGAATTTGAAATAAAAG
Organism: Dastarcus helophoroides; assembly: GCA_028583605.1. NCBI lineage: Eukaryota > Metazoa > Arthropoda > Insecta > Coleoptera > Bothrideridae > Dastarcus > Dastarcus helophoroides. Next base: position 5,207,435 of record CM053331.1, read on the forward strand.
TTGAAATTAAAATTTTAACACGAAATTTAGGGAAATTTTTTGATTACAATTTGTTATTCAAGTTTTTGTCGAAACGCAAAATTTCGATCAAATCTCAAACATTCGACCATTTGTTTAACACCTTCAGAATTTCTACGAAAAGTCAACATTTCGAAATCAAAGTCTACATTTTTGTCATTGTTCTTAAGGCGGCGGTCTGATACTCTTAAAACGTCGAAATTCTTCGCTTGCCCTTTTACAAACTACGTCAATGCTAGCGCTTCGAATTTAATGAAATTTGGTAATAATGTTTAGAAATGTTAGGGAATTCGGGCTTTGGAAGCAGATTTTTGATTTTTTTCTTAGTATTCCCACAAGTGGGTGTACAATTTGTCCATTTTTTGCCTGTTTTCAGAAGCGAATATCTCGGAAATTAAAAGGAATTTGAAAATAGTACTTCCAAAGCGCGAATTCAACATCCTTGCTTCATAAGTTCTTCAAATTTGAAAACAAAATGTTGAAAAATAAAGGTACCATTTGTAAAATGGGAAAGCGGTGTTTGGCATAAAAATTGGGCTTAGATCTCGGTTGCCCTCACTGGGGTCAGGCAGGGTACGCAGACGGACGTGATGCGGAGCAGAGAAATTTTTGCCCCTTCCCCAATACGTCATCAACGAACGAAGTACCACGGCCGTCTTATCTTAAGTAACAGGTCATGAAGTAGGAAATTTGGCAACAAGGGATGGTCGCCCACCCTAGCCACCCTCACACTTATACTTTTACTTGGTGCAGTGGTTGGTTATGGTGACATGCCGACAGCTAAACAAATTACAGCGATTTCTGCTAATCATAGTTACATTATTATTGAAAAGATAATAATTTGTTTCTTGTGGTTGTGTAGAAAAAATATTCATAGTGTTGGTTTGATCGATAACTAGTGATAAAGCACAGCTAATTTTACAAATTCAACTGCGAAAACCCGCTTAAATTGCTTAGTGACCAGTGTTTTCGCTAAGATTTAGTGGACATAAATATCCCTTTTGATTTTACGTTAAAGTTGTGTTTTTTTCTTAGTTGCGTGATTTGTTGTTACGTCGTTTTCAATTAAGTGAATACGGAACATTATTAAAAAAAATAGTTTATGTTTTTTTAGTTTTATGTGAGGTACGCAGGTTTAGTGTTTATTTTGTTTCAAACTTTGTAAACTTGTAAAAGGGTAAATTTTTTGACGTCTAACATAATGCCAAAAACCTGCTGCGTCCCTGGATGCAAATCCAATTATAATAGTTCTTTAAAAGCTGGAGAATCTATGGTATCGACCTTTGGTTTTCCAAAGGATAGTATTTTAAAAAGTAAATGGCTAGAAGCTATCCACCGAGGTGACTGGTGTCCTTCTAAATATTCAGCTGTTTGTAGTAAGCGTTTTTTAGAAAGCGATATTATTAGAGAAGATAATTTTTTACTACCAGACGGAAAGATGACGAAAATTCCATCAAAAACTAAACTTAAACCTAATTCGGGCCTTCAATTTTTCCAAATCTACCTCGATATTTATCTAAAAAAGTACCTATTCCAAGAAAAATCCGGAAGAGAGATATAATGAAACCTTAGCTCGTCATGATGAATTAAACGAATCATTTGAAAAACCAGACTTAATTAATAGTTTTGACGATTTAGTTTTGAATCATCTTAAGCAAATCAATATTCCTGAATCTTGGACAATAAAAGTGATAAAAGATAAGAAAATTTATTTTTACGTTCTAAATTTAACAGAGGAGATGATTAAAATTGTCAATCAGATTTCAGTAGATGTAAATATGGTTGTTAAGGTTTTTGTAAATGAAACAGAATTAACCTTTAAGGATTTAAACTGGATTCTACCTTTTGATTTAAAATTAACTAGGTGGTCCCAGCTAGAAAATTTATTAATTAGATACAAAGATCAAATGAATATCGCTCAATCCTTTAGGGTTTTAATAGAAAAAAGTATATATTTTTTGACTGAAGCTTCTAAAACACTGATGGCAGACTCTGATAATTTAGAGGCTGTGGATGATTCAGCGCTACTTTTCAGAAACCATAATTATGTCTTTTATGCTGTACACACTTTCTCCTTGTGCATATGATTTAATGCGAGATTATTTAAATTTGCCAACTGAAAGATATCTCCAATACATTTCATCCAGTCTTGATGTTACCCCAAATACTTATCCAAATATCACTGATAATGACAGAAGCACAAATAATTACCTTAATTATGTGTCTAATTCTTTAAAACCCAATGAAAAAATTGTTGTTCTTTTAATTGATGAAGTATATATTAGCAAGAGATTGGACTACAGGGAAAAAATGTATTAGGTATAGCTTCTAATGACAATTCACTGGCTACAACGATTTTGGCTTTTATGATATGTTCGGCTTTTGGAAACTTTTCCGAAATTGTCAAATTATTGCCAGTACATAATATTAAAGGTATTGAAATGGCACCAATCACGTTAAATGTAATTTCTTTAATTTAAAAATGTGGCTTTACAGTTTTAGATATAATAACAGATAATTACAGAATCAATCGGTCAATGTTTTCAAATTTACCCAATAATTTATCGTTTTTCCCAAATCCTGACATTCCTCAAAGTAATATATATGTCACTTATGATTTTGTCCATATTTTTAAAAATATAATTAATAATTGGCGAAATTTAAAAAATTTGGACAACGCATTTGTATATCTCAGTTTTGACAATTTTAATGAGATTAAAAATGCAAAATTCCAGGACATAAAAGATGTATATAACAAAGAAAAAAATATGGTAATAAAGAAAGCATACAAACTTAATCATAAAACAGTATATCCTAACAACCTTGAACGACAAAAAGTTTATTTAGCAGACAATGTATGTGACTATTCTACTATTTCTTCTTTAACAGAATGTGGTTTTCAGGACACGGCAAATTTTTTGCAAATTATAAGACATTGGTGGGATATTGTAAATAACACAAGCGTCATCAAACATACCATTAAAAGAAATAAATGGTGTGAACCTATTTTTGGAACAAATGATTTTCGAATGAATATTTAAAAAAATTTATAACATAACATTATACTAGGCAAAAACTTAACAATAACGGTTAGCTTACAAATGATACGTATTCTGCCATTCGTCATAGTACTTCTGTTTTGTTAGAAATCATTGAATACTCTTTTAAACAATTTAAAATATCATATATTTTACCGGGTAAATTACAACTGAAAAATTAGAAAAGAAATTTGGTAAATATAGACTATTAGGTGGTAGCAATTACAATGTCAGTTTTGACGAAATAATTAATGCAGAAAAAAAATAAGACTTAAACATGTGTTTAAAAAAGCTTCCGGAACTACCTTTTCACTTTCTGAAATTCAAAAATATACTGGGAACTGCTGTAATGAATCCGATCTTGACTGGAACATTTCAAAAAATACTGAAAGCGACAAATTTTCACATATACTGGAAACAGAATATTTATATAGACGAATTTAAATAGACGAATCCGCTCAAATATACATATCTGGTTATGCGTCTTTCAAAGTGTTAAAAAAACTAAAATGCAATGTTTGTATTTCTCTAATTACAGAAAGTAAAGGAACTTATATTGAAAATGAGTATTTTAATTATTTATAAGGCGGTGGTTTAAGTATTCCTACAGATATTGTTAAAACTTTTTTATTTCATATATGTGCTATCTTTGAAAAAATTATAAATGATTCATCCACCGAATATGCTTTTCTAAAAGAGTATAACCAAAAAGATATTTTATGCCATCTTACTTTTTTAAGTGCATCCCAAGATATATTTTTAATAGATTTTTATTCTCAATGTATGTGGGTTGAGAACATAGACTATTCTCATTATGCTTTCTTTAATTTTTTCTAATATTTTACTAAATAATTACATTAAAAATAAAAACAGTGAATCCAGTGCCGAAAAGGTAGAATTAAAGAATAAGAGAAGGAAACTCAATACTTTTAATAAATAAAATTAGGAGAAAACGCCACCTTATCTATTAAATGTTTGTAATTAAAAATCATATGCCACAAAATACATACTTATGACATTGTTACGATACATACCGTAAAAGAAATCTTCAAATAATAATTTATAAAAGTAATAAAGCAAACAGCAAAATATGATCCTAGTATAGTGGACTTTGACGGAGTGGACAACCATCTAACGTTTGGCAACACCGCATCGAGGGTTTGTTCATGGCCTGTTAAATAGAGTCGGCCGTGGAAGTACCTTCAGCTTCCAAACTCATATTTCTTTATCTAAGCACGGCGGATATATCATAATAATAATAAGCAATATTAAATATTTGTTCTACCAGAGTTTGAGAGTAAAATGAATTGTTTAGTATTTGTAGCTTACAATCATTTAGTGGTTTTTGTTTTGATATGTTTAGAAGAATTTTTTTTCTCTCCTAATTAACTCTTTGAAAAAATATAAATTATTTAGGTAAATAAATGCTATGACAGATTGAAGCAAAAAAAGAAAAAATGATTTTATATCATTTAAATTGGAAATGTTATATTCTACCAGCATCACTTGTAGTCGAAAATCGACCAATTATATCTGTAAAGAACGAAATTGTTTTTCAGCAGTATTTATCTGCAGATATTTAGTTCTTACCTTGACGATAGGAGAAAATGCGTGGGAAAATAAAAATTTCAGCTCTTTGAAAATTTCGAATTCTTCGAAAATTTTGGCCTTTTTTAAAATTTCGATAGTTTTTTCAAAATCTACTTTTTTTTTGAAAATCTCAACTTTTTCACAATTGAAACTTTGAATTGTTTTTAAAAATTATGAATTTTTTTGAGGAACATGATTTTTATGATAATTTCGACTTTTCCTTATTTAGTTTTGAAAATTTCGACCAATCACTAAATATTTCGACTTTTCTTGAGAATTCCTATTTTCTGATACATATTTTCAACTTTTTTTCAAAATGTCTAGTTTTTCTTGAAGAATTTAACATTTTTAATTCCTATTTTTTTAATGATTTCGAAAAAAAAACAAAATTTTGACTTAATTAGAAAATTGTAACCATTTCAAAATTTTCCCTTTTTGTAAAATAGTGCTATTTGCGGAACTTCCTAATTTTTCAAAATTTCAACTTTTTCAGGAAATTTTTAGTTGTAGATCTCAACTTTCTTTAAAAAGGTGAACAAACGAATAATTCCGACCAGGTCAACATTTTCGAAAATTCGAATTGTTAGAAAAAATGTCGAAATTATTAGAAAACCGAAGTTTAAAAAAAATGCAACATTCCAAAAGGCACAATTTAAAAGAAAAAAGGTAAAAATTTTGTGGAAATTTAGAAAAAAGTCGTCTCAAAGTCGAATTTTTCGAAAAAAGTTAAATTTTGAGATTAAGCCGAAGTACCATCGAAGAAGAACTTTCATAGAAAATTCATAATATAAGAATTTTCAGAGAAAACTGGCAATTTCGAGAAAATACTGTGCTTCCATATCTTTGTAGAAAAGTATATGTTCATTTGAAAGGAATTAACAGGGAACAAATATAGTACAAGGAAGCATTTTTAAGCTACCTATTTCTAATTATGTACTTTACCTGCTTAGAGAACTGAAAGAAGGAATACGTACCAAAGGATTTTTTTATAAATTTGCAATTCGTTAGCCAATTTTAAGCTTTTTTCTTGAAATTTTAAATTTAAAGTTTAAACTATTCAAATGTTTCTAGAGATTTTGAAATTTCATGGAAAACGTCGACAAGAATATCGAATATTTCAATTTAAAATCAAAATTTTGTGACTAATGGGACCTCGAGAACTTCCTTACATAAATCTCATTTTTTTAAAAATCTGTAGCTATTTTTCAAAAATTTCAATTTAAATATAAGATCGTTTTTTTTATCATAATTCAAGGTGCAATTCTAAAGAGAAAAGTTAGAATTTTTTTAAAATGTTGGCTATTTTTTCAAAATTTCCAATTTAAATCTGAAATTGTTTTTTTTATTTGGAATTGCAATTCTAGAAAGAAAAATTAAATTTTCAGCCTTTACTTTCCAGTCAAAATAAAAATTGCAAAAGAAAAACTTATTTTTTAGATTTTAAAGTAAACTAACATTTCAGATAAAAAAGTCGAAAAAAAAATGATTTGGAAAAAATTCATGCAACGTCTTTTTTAATTTCGAAATTCCGTGACAAATTTTTAAATTTCTGGCATAATTTTTTCGGAATTTTGACTTAAATCTCAAATTCCGGATGCTAAATTCGAGTTTAAGAACATATGGATTCTAAATTCGAGCTTAAGAAAATATATAAATAAAAATGAATAAAAATTGACATTTGTAGAATAGAAATTTTAAAAATCTTGTAATTTCGACTTTTTTGCTAGAAATTCTATTTCAAAGTCTAAGTTTTAAGAAAATAATTTGAAATTTCCAATTTAAAATTTTTGACTTTTTTTTCAGAATTTATTTAAATATATCCTTTTTTAAGTACAGAATTTTCACTCATTTCTTGAAATTTTGTTTTTAAACGTCTAAATTTTAACAAACTCTTTAAATAACATAAAATTTTGACATTTTAGTTAAAGTTTACAATTTTTCTCAATTTTGGTGGGAGACTGGTCCTTGGTTATCTTCAAAAATTGAAATACAAAAATTATCCCCTGAAACCAAGAAAGATTAAAAAACACAACAAAGGTTGCTTTAACGCGTTTCGACAGCCAAGCTATCATATTCAGAGAGATACTGACTGAAACCAGAAAAGATTAAAAAAACACAAAGGTTGCTTTAACGCGTTTCGACAGCCAAGCTATCAACTTCAGAGAGATACTGACTGAAACCAGGAAAGATTAAAAAAACACAACAAAGGTTGCTTTAACGCGTTTCGACAGCCAAGCTATCATATTCAGAGAGATACTGACTGAAACCAGGAAAGATTAAAAAAACACAACAAAGGTTGCTTTAACGCCTTTCGACAGCCAAGCTATCATTTTCAGAGATATACTGAAGATGATAGCTTAGCTGTTGAAATGCGTTAGAGCAACCTTTGTTGTGTTTTTTAATCTTTCTTGGTTTCAGGGGGCAATTTTTGTATTTCAATTTTTCTCAAACTCGCGACTTCAAAATCTCAACATTTTGAACTTGTTTCTTGGATTTTCGATTTTAGTCTCAATATTTTGACTTTATTCTCCACATTTTGTTTCTGAATTGGAAAGAAATTAAAGAATGGTTTCTATTTTTTTGAAAAATTTTAAAAGTTTCTAAACAAAATTTCGAATTTTTTGAGAAATTTTGACTATCTTTTTGTAATTTTAAACTCGAAATTTTCACTTCTTTCACAAAATTTTGGTCTTAAAGTTGAATAGTCGAATAGGTCTTATAATATTAAAGTTGTTTAATGAAATTTTGACTTATATTACGAAATATCAATTGTAATGCCTAAAATTAAGAAAAAAATAGTAATTACAAGTGAGAACTTGAAATTCTGTAGATTTCGAAAAAGTTTCCAATTTTAAAAAATGTGATAGTGTTTGTATTATTTTATAAATCTTAATATTTCAGCTTTTTCCAGTTTTCAAGTTTAATCCCCAAAATTAAATCTTAAGCTTTCACTTTATTCTCAAATTCCGTATTTAATTAAAAAATAAATACTTTTTTGTAACTCTGGAATAATAAAATTAGAATTATGAGTTCTGAAAAAAGTCTACAATTCTTTACGGGCAAAATTTCGAATTTAAACTTGCGATTTTGTTAAAATAATTCAAAATTTAGATAAAATGGAAACTAGTAGATACAAAGTCGAGAATGTTCAAAGAATCTTCTCGGAATTTAAAAAAAGGGATATAGAAAACAAAATTCGGCAATTAAGACACAATTTCACAAATAGAAGAAAAAAAGGCCCTTTCAGGAAAATTAAGAATAGAATAGTTTCTCTCTGAAGATGACAGCTTGGCTGTCGAAACGCTTTAGAGCAACCTTTGTTGTGTTTTTTAATTTTTCTTGGTTTCAGGGGACAAGTTCTGCGTTTCAATTTTTAAAAATAAAAGTTAAATGCCTAAATACAAATTAAAAAAAAAACGAAATTTTCAGATAAAATCGATATTTATGAGTTACATCATACAAGAAAATCTACCACACAGCCCTGAAGTCGAATTGGAAAAGAGTCATATTTCAATAAATAAATAAAAAATTTCCGAAGAATTGGAATTAGTTTTAAAGGTTTTTTTTCGAAATTTGAGGCTTTATTGAGCAAAAATGGTTACAAATCGATTATTCAAAGTATTGTACATCCTAGCCACTATCTTTTTTCATATTTCTGTCAATTTTTGGATACCAGCTCGGAAGAACAGTTCGACTTTTGATGCAATCCATGTATCGATCCATTTTTTCGTTTCCTCGTAAGAGGGTTAAGTGCTGGTCAGCCAAGCCATGTGCCATCGATCGGAACAAGTAGTAAACGGACGGGGCAATATCTGGGGAATACGGCGGGTGCGGTAGAACATCCCATTCCAACGTTTCCAAGTACTTTTTGACGGGTTTTGCCACATGAGGACGAGCGTTGTCATGTTGCAAAATGACTTTGTCCTGCCGCTGCTCGAATTGCGGCCGTTTTTCCTTCAATGCCCGGCTCAAACGCATCAATTATGTTCGGTAGAGGTCCCCGGTGATGGTTTCGTTCGGTTTGAGCAGCTCATAATCAATGACGCCCAGCTGATCCCACCAAATGCAAAGCATGAGCTTGGATCCATGGATATTCGGTCTTGGCGTTGATGACGATGTGTGACCGGAGTATCTATACGATTTTTTACGTTTGGGGTTATCGTAATGGATCCGCTTTTCATCGCCAGTGACGATGCGATACAAAAAACCTTTCCTTTTTTGACTCAGAGCAGCTGTTCGCACGTCATAACCCGCCTCTCCACGTCTCTCGGCTTCAGCTCGTATGGCACCCAATATTTTTGCTTCTGAATCACACCCATGGCTTTGAGACGTTTGCCGACTGTTGACAAATCAACTCCCAATGATACGGACAATTCTTGGAGCGTTTGACATGGATCTTCGTCGAGTAACGCCTCCAATTCTTCGTATTCAAACTTTTTCGGCTGACCGGGACGTTCCTTATCATCGGTGTCAAAATCACCACTTTTGAAGCGTCGAAACCAGTACTCACATGTCGAAATCGATGGAGTATAACCCCCTAAGCTTCCTCGAGCAGGAAACGACTCGCAGCAGCAGTTTTCTTCAAATGGAAGCAGAACAATAAAGCTTCCCGAAAATTGCGTTTATTCGGCACGAAAGTCGACATATTGAATGGTCTTGGAATTTTGTTCTTTACACTTGCGCAAGATGACACATACTGACAATCCAAGCTATAATATAGTGCTTTGGCGCGAATATTGTTTTGGAGTGCCCACATGCAACATACGTTTACAAGGCCATCTCTTAGAAAAGCTTTAAAACTAATTCCAACTCCTAATATTTTTCGGGAAACTTTCGTTTTTTTTTTGTTAAAATTTCAACAATCCAAATATCAAAAAAAAGTTGAAATTTTCAGAAAATATTTGTCAATTCTGTTTTAATTGTTTATCAAAGCGCGACAAAAAAATACTAATTTAAGAAATAGGTCAAAATCTCCACTTGCAAGTTTACAGAAAATACTCTGGAGGTCAACTACTCCCAGAATCTTTTCCTTTACGCAGACGAAGGCGCGTGTATTAATTAATTTGAGATACAAAACTGAATGACTATCAAATATTAAACATCATTTTGCTGTTTCAGCCCGATCCAAATGTATTTGAAGCCCAAACACCCGAAGGACTTATCCGTGGCCATGCCTATAGTATAACGAAAATATGTTTCGTGGATATCGCAACGCCAAACGTATCCGGAAAGATTCCTCTCATTCGAATGAGAAACCCTTGGGGCAATGAAGTCGAGTGGAATGGCCCATGGAGCGATGGGTACGTAATTGAGTCTTTGCTCTTTCCTTTTGTCTTTTATATTTTATTCATATAATGACATAACTGACAAACTATATTTGATAGTAATAATCAAAAATATAAAAATTTCATCTAGTTTGAAATTTTCAACCTTTTTCCCAAAATTTCCTTGTTAGCTATCGTAAGATTTTAGTGTAAGAAATAGTCAGATCGTCATTTGACCACTGAAAGCATGTGAACTGACCTGCGACACTATTCTAAGAATAGAGTACATGTAACAGGTCATTCAATAGGTCCGTAGGATAAGTAAGAAAAACACAAAATTTTGACAAAACTCAATTTTGTTATTCAATATAGTTGCCTTCGAGGACGATACAACGAGTATAGCAATTTTTAAACCTTTCGATACCTCTTTTATAGTACGATTTCTTTTTCTCGCCAAAATAGGCCTGTTTCAGCGATTACTTCATCATTGGACTTAAATGTCTTTCCAACAAGCATTCTTTTGGGATCTGAAAACAGGAAAAAGTCGTTGGGGGCTAAATCTGGAGAATACGGTGGGTGGGTAAGCAATTCGAAGCCCAATTCATTCAATTTTGCCATCGTTTTTATCGATTTGTGACACGGTGCATTGTCTTGGTGAAACAACACTTTTTTTCTTTTGCAAATATGGCCGTTTCTTTACGATTTCATCCTTCAATCGATCCACAATTGCACAGTAATAGTCGCTGTTGATGATGGTTCCTTTTTGGAGATAGTCGATGAATATTATTCCGTTCGCATCCCAAAATACAGAAGCCATCACGTTACCGGCCGACTGTTGCGTCTTTGCTCGCTTTGGATTCGGTTCGTCGACTGCTGTCCACTCAGCTGACTGTCTTTTGGATTCTGGTGTATAATAGTGAAGCCATGTCTCATCCGTTGTCACATATCGACGATAGAATTCTATTTTATTGCGGTTTAACAGCGCCGAACACTCCTCTGAATCATCGATTCGTTGTTTTTGATCGACTGTGAGCTCACGCGGCACCCACTTTGCACAGAGCTTTCGCATATACAAATGTTCGTGTAAAATGGTAAAAACACTACCATCTGATATCGTTACAATGTCGTCTAGCTCGAGCATCTTCAATTTGCGATCGTTCATAACCAATTTGTGAATTTTTTTGATGTTTTCTGGAATAACAGTCTCCTTTGGGCGTCCACTGCGCTCTGCATCATTTGTGCTGGTACGACCACGTTTAAATTCAGCAATCCACTTCTCTACCATTTGTCTCATGGAGCAGAGTTCGAATAATGTTTATGAAGCCATTGTTTGGTTTCCACTGTATTTTTTTTCATCAAAAAGCAATGCTTTATCAAAACTCGAAATTCACTTTTTTCCATTTTTTTTTTCATTAACAAAAGTTGCTTCACACAAAATGCTATAACTCACGAATCGATAGTTAGATTTCTGTCAAATTTATACACGTATCGTTTGAAGGTTAGTACTAAATAAAAATCATATGGAAAAAATTCTAGTAACGCTATCTATGTGTCATCCTATGGACTTTTTGAATGGACTGGTAGGTGTAAAATTTGGTGTTATCTTGTAGTCTGTAGTTTTTGTACAAAGGAATTTTACATCCCAGATCTCGGCTATGTCAGTTCACTTCTTTCAGTTTTCATAAAAACGCATTTCATGCTATCAAGACCTGATAGTGATCCCGAACATTCGTCTTTAATCTTAAAACGAATTCAATTCAGGAATTACAACATAACAGTAGACGTTTTAAGGAGAAAATTAGAAATTCCAAATTTGAAACCCCCATTTCAGTTTATTTCTTGAAATTCGAAAATTTGGATTCAATAATTACAAGTTTGAACTGGGGATTAATCCAGAAATAGATTCAAATTACCAAACTTATTTAAAACTAAGCAGCGAATTTTGACAAGAAAAGACTAGAAAAAGCTTGTTTTTCTAATTTATACTCAATATTTCGAAAATCCAGGCGAACTTTTCAAATTAAAGTCAAAATTTCCAGAAATAATATCCAAAATACTAGGAAAATTCTCGAATTTAAGGTCAAAAAAGAGAACGAAAAATGTCTTTAAAAATCAACGTTTTTATTTGATAAATTATTATCAAATTGACATTTTCAGCGCCCCAGAATGGAGGTACATCACGCCAGAAAATCAACAAGCTTTAGGCCTTAACTTTGACAACGATGGGGAGTTTTGGATATCGTATAAGGATTTCCAAACACACTTCAGCCGCCTTGAAATATGCAATTTGAATCCGGACTCCCTCACTGGGGAAGAGTTCTCTAATAAGAAAAAGTGGATCATGTCCGTATTTGAGGGCAGATGGGTTAAAGGCGTAACGGCCGGAGGATGCAGAAATTTCCTAGGTACGTTTGATGATAATTAAAAATAATCCAATTTTGAGATGTTTCGTTCGAAGCAAGGTCTATCTTACAGAAATGAGTTACAAATTGAAATACATATCTTGTCCTCTGAAACCAAGAAAGATTAAAAAACACAACAGAGTTATCATCTTCAGAGAGATACTGAGTATCTCTCTGAAGATGATAGCTTGGCTGTTGAAACGCATTTGTTGTGTTTTTAAATCTTTCTTGGTTTCAGGGGCGAAGATTTGTATTTCAATTTTTGAAGATAACCAAGGACCAGTCCGTTCCACCAAAAAAAGAAATGAGTTAATCGAAAATTTACCGTGAGGCAGAAATATTGACTTTATTTTTCAAAAATATATTTGTTAATTACAAAAGTTCGTGCCTATAAAAAAAATAAAACATATTTTGTTACTCAATTGAAAAAATCTCCAACGGCCCTTGGAACGGACGAATTTCCTTTTTGGAAAATTAGTTGGCTTAGGCGCATGAAGATTTTTGTTTAAAATTTGTTTACAAACTTTTGAAATGAACTAAAGTTATTACTCATTAATACCTGCTCATTTAAATATTGCTATTCGTTACTGGTTTGATGATTTAAACACTGTGAATTTTTAACACTTTTATTTAACAAAATCCGGGTATTTGTATAACTAATTTACAACTGATTTAGTTTTTTTTTTTTAAATAGGGTAAAATGCTTTACGCACAACTGGGAAGATAACCCAGATAGTGTCGGACTTCCGCTCAAACTACGGGTACCGACTAAAAACCCCTACTTCTTCGGGCCGGGCCCTTGGCCCCCAATCCCTCCGTCGGAACAGTACAATAGTGCTGGAGCACTATTGTAAGCTGTTTTGCCTGAAACATAAGAACAAACAAAACAGAAAATTTTTACGATGAAAGTCTCAGCCTAGAGGACCATCCTTGGTCTCCTAATCCTGGTTGGGATGTCTGGATCGTAATCCACTGCCTGTCGAACTAGTTCGTTGGGATGCGTTTCCGCTCTCACCATCGCCCTGGAATTAATTTCCCTAAGAAATTCTCTTACCAAAGGTAGTTCAGCTTCTCTGTGGAGCTGATTGTTTCTCACAAACCATGGAGCGTCCATGGTTTGTCTTAGAAAGACGTTCTGGAACACCTGGAGTTTCTTCATCTGATTATCCGTTGCTTGTGACCAAGCTACAGATGCGTAGGTCATCGCTGGTCTTATGATTGATTTGTATAGTAACACTTTAAGTCCAATGGACAGGTTACTATTTCTACCAATCATCGCTTGCAGCAGTCCCTTCAGCATTTTAGCTTTGGACACTGCATAATCGATTTGTGCCTGGAAAGTTAGTCTTTTGTCTAAAATGACACCTAGATACTTTGCCTGAAGTCTCCAGTCGACGTTTTGCCCATGAACATTCACATGTCCATATGGTTGGAGTCTTTTCAAGTGAAAAAGAATGCTTGGGTCTTGTCTGCGTTGACTTGGATTCTCCATTGGCCAAAGTAATCTAGTAGACTGTCTGTTGCCTCCTGAAGTCGTCTGGTGACCACCTCTGGGCTGAAAGAGTACGCCACTAAAGCTGTGTCATCTGCGTAAGTTGCCAATAAGGTGTTGTCGGTTGTTGGATTGGTTCTCGGAATGTCTGCTGTGAACAGAGAATACAGCAGAGGTGACAAGGCAGAACCTTGAGGCACTCCATACTGTAACCTAAACTGGTTTGATAGTTCCTGACCCACCTTTGCTCTGAAAGAGCGCTGGTCCAGGAACGAGCTTACCATTTGAACCATTGTTAGAGGTATTCCAAACTGGTGCATCTTGTAGACCAATCCTTGGTGCCAAACTGTGTCAAATGCTTTGGAGATATCGAAGAAAATAGCTCCCACTACCTGGTTCCAGTTCATGCGTTGAGTGATTGTTTCAACCACTCTCAGCAGTTGGTCTGAGGTAGAGTGCATCGGTTGGAACCCAAATTGTTCCTTATGAACTATGTCGCGATCGCTGATGATATTCTGCAGACGTTTTCTTAAAATCCTTTCCGCCACTTTACCCAAATTGGATAAGAGGCTGATTGGCCTGTAATTTTGGGAAAATTTCCCGTCCTTACCTGGCTTAGGAATGAAGATAACGTTTCCATCTTGTTGGAAAATGCCGGAATTTAAATATAGAATTGACTATTGCTCCAAAATATTTGATAGCTTGGTCCGGAAGAGACTTCAGAGCTTGGTTTGGAATGCCATCTGGACCTGGAGACTTTTTGACATTTAGCTTGCGCAGAAAGCTTTGGATTTCCTCCTCGTTAGTTGGCTGGATGACGTCGTCTTCTTCTGGCACTTCCTCCTGAAGAATTTGCACCTCTTCTTCCACCTCATCTACAAAGTCCACTTCTTCAAGTGTGGCCTGACAGTGTCGTTCAAAGGTCTCAGCAAAAGCTGCGGCCTTTTCCTGATCTGAGTAAGCCATTCCTTGAGGTCCGTGTATCGGAGGGAAAGGTTTCCTAACTCCTCTTAGAGCTTTGGCTGTGCGCCAGAGATCTGATGAAGTTTCGAGGTTGCAACTTCTTAGGTGTTCCTGAAATTTAGAAGTTTTGTGCTCTCTGAGTTCATACCTGCGCTCGTGGATGAGCCTGTTGACTTCCGCCTTATCTGCTTGCAGATTGGTCCGTCTTGCTCTCTTCCTGGCACGATTTTTCCTTCTAATTAGCTCCACCAAGTGATTTGACAGTGGTTCCCTTCCTTCTATACGCCGGAAAGTTTTGGTCGCTGCCAGAATTGAATCTGTTATGGTGATTTCCAGTCTTTCCACCGCTGCGTTGATGTCATCGTTTGTATTGATCTCTTCAGGCTCTTCCAGGTTTTCTGCTAGATACTCCCTGAACTGTGTCCAGTTTGTTTTCTTGCAGTTGTCTGGATGCTTGGGTCCACGATCATCTCCGATGGTCATCATCACTGGGTTGTGGTCTGAACTGAGCTCACTAACTGATGTTAACTCAACAGTGTATCGAACATCCCTCATCAGTGCAACGTCCAGGACATCTGGAATTCCTGTGGCGTGATGATGATGGGTTGGTTCTTCTGGAAGCCATTACATCGATTCCGTTCTGTGCTGTGAACCTTTGAAGTGTCCTCCCGTTTTTGTTGTTGACTCTGCTGCCCCACTCGACGTTTTTGGCATTAAGGTCTCCGGCCACAATAACATTGTGTTTATTTCGAAGATGCGTGCCAAATCTGTCTCTGTGAGGGCGTTGGTTATGGAGTAACAAGACACCAGCGTCAGAGGTCCCTGCGCTATTTGAATTGTTACTCCAATTCCTTCCAGCTTTTCCAACTCCGGGGTGCCTGCAGCAAAATGTGTTAGCTTTCTACTTACATAGATAGCTGTACCTCCTCCTGGGCCAGTTGGTCTGTCTCTGCGGTGAAGAACATATCCTCGGATTTTGGGATCCTTAGATCTGAACGTCATCCTGGTTTCGCTCAGCATCAGTACGTCCAGGTCGTTTTCCTTTGCGAAAACTTCAAGTTCGTTCCTGTTGCCTTGGAGTCCGTTGCAGTTCCAGAAAACTGCCTTGAGATGCTGGTGACGAGCAGGGTTTCCTTCGTTAACTCTCCTTTCCTGGCGTCTCTCCATTACTGTTTCAGGGAGATTATCTTGGTGCTTACGATGGCCTCTTGGCTGTTCCCGGCTTCAGAGACGGCCCTAATCAAGTCCAATACGACTTGATTTGTCGTTTCCGAAGTCTTTTTGGGGATCTTCTTCGCGCCACCTGCAACTGAGGCATAAGTATTTCCACTTACCTTTGGGTTGGAGGTTCCGACCGGTTTCGGCACAGCCTTTGGAGGTTTGACTGTTGTTGTTGCCTTTACTGTCGGTTTGGCTTTTGAAGTTGGAATCTTCTCCTGAGTGGCCTTTTGCTTCCTTGGCGCTGGAAAGGCAGGGCATCCTCTGTAGCTCGCTACATGGTCTCCTTTGCAGTTGGCGCACTTGGCCGGTTTGTCCCTCGGCCGCTTGCAGTCTTTCGTAAAGTGTTTCCCAGCACACTTCACGCAAACTGCCTCGGCGTGACAGTTCGTCTGTCCGTGGTGGAAACGCTGACACCTGTGGCATTGCTTCGCCAGGTTATTGGACCTTGGGATCTCCACCTGGATATCCAGCCCCATTAAACTTGTCGTCTGGAAGATACCTTCTTGTCCGTGTTGCAGCTCCACGAACATTAGACTGTGAGTCTTCTTTGTGCGAGAATTTTTCATTCTTCGCACGTTGACAACCTTGAAGTCCTCCTCTTCAAGGGCAGTTTTAAAATCTTCCTCCGGGATGTCCTTTGGAACATTTCTAATCACTGCCTTGACGCTTCTGTCTCCTGGGAGAGAGAAGGTGTGATAAGGTACCTTTTCATTCTCCAGGAGCCTTGTTAGCGCTCTGAAATCGTCCTCTGATGCCGGCTGTATTCGGATTCCCTCAAAGACGCACTTCGCCTTTGTGAATCCAATTTTTCTGGAATACATTAAAGAATTAATGTGCTTCCACTTACCGCTATCCCTGATAATAATCGGTGGAATTCGGCTTCCGTCTCTGCTGTCTTCGATTTAGTTATGGTGCGACTGCTGGTTTATATTGTTATTCCATACTTATTAGAACATTCGTCATTTTAAAGTATTGAACATACAATTGCCTATTTCCTAATTGCTTGTAAGCATTCGATAGACGTCTCGAATCTATAAATAATTTCTACGAATGTGTATCTCCCTAATAGCTTTTAATAATAAACATCTACTAAACGATGTTTAACGTCAGAGTCAGTTACAATATTTATGTTATCTTTGTTTTAGAAACATTTTGGCATAATCCTCAGTACAGAGTCACTCTGACTCAAGTAGACGAAGAAGAACAAGACAATAAGTGTACCCTTATAATCGCTCTTATGCAGAAAAACAGACGCAAACTTGGTGGTGGTGAGTTACTAACAATGGGATTCGCCATATACCATGTAAGTGAATTTTTTTATTCTATTTCGTCTACTTTTTTCGAAAATAATATACCTACTTTTAATGGTATTCCATATTAACTTAAAATATGAATTGCTTTGAGAATCTTCCTTTACGTCTGCCAAGTTAGACTGGTTTGGTGACATTTCGTCATTATTTGCTGAAAAAGTCTTCAGGACTGACATTGAACTGTTCACATGATTTAATTTTCGCGAACTAAGAAGATTCTCAAATTTCAACTAATGGAAACCTCCAGTGAAATAATTATTATATTTTCTGTTATCATTTCAACTCGTCCAACGAAGACTGTAGTTTTTTTTTTTAAGTTTAATCCACTCGCAAAGAGCAACCCCATTATGCCTTCAAAGTAGTGCGAAAACAAGGATAAATGGCGATGAACCGCCTTCTTAAACAAGGATAGGTTGTAATTTTTGGGGAAAATTCCCTTTGGTAACGAGTTCCATAACTTGGAAGTTCTATAGAAAAAAGAGTCTCTGTAGACAGAAGTCCTCACCGTGTCAAGCTGGACAGTACAGGAATTTGCTGTCTCCGACTGTCTTGTATGCCTCAAGAATCTTGCCCTTGGGGGGATCAATCCTATTAGTTCCTGTGAGCATCTTCCATGATAGTACTTGTAGAAAAGAGACAAGTCACCAACCATACGCCTTTGCTCTAGTGTTTCGAGAGACTCGGTCAAACTTTTGTCATCAATTAGACGAATTGTTTTTTTTTAATTGAATCCCAGAGAGCTAAAGTGTGTTTTGGGACTGAACTCCAAACATAAGAACAGTCTTGGCTAGTGTTGGCCTAACTTGAGCTTTGTATAGTGTGAGTAGCTGATGAGATGTGAAGTCATTATTTGCAGTAACGAGATAATTCAAATTAAAATGCGTAGATAGTTAATGAAAAAGCAGTTCGTTGCGAATATTATTTTAGAAATACCTTGCAATTCGCTACAGAAATGTAGACTTTAAAAATTGTGAAAGGCTTTTTAATATGCAGAAACTTAAAATACGATATTTGTCAATGATATATACTAGGCAAATCCTAGATACTGCCAGACGAGTGTGATTTTGGTTGGAAATTATTTTATTGGTATACGATAGTCTCCAATAAAAATTATTATGGGGCTTAAATGTCTGAAGTATGTAACTCAAAAGTACCTACAGTCTTCATTGAATGAGTCGATTTATTGTCAAACTTGTTTTAGTATCAGACTATAGTTGATGTTTTGATTTCAGCTTCCGTACCCGGACAGAGTGCCCAAACCCCTCGACCTCAACTTTTTCAAATACAACGCGTCCGTCGCTCGTTCACCCTCGTTTATAAATTTGCGCGAAGTGAGTTGCCGTTTCAGACTGCCGCCCGGCAGCTACTGCATAGTGCCCTCGACATACGACCCCGGTGAAGAAGCTGAGTTCCTCCTGAGAGTGTTCACCGAGAACGAAAGTCATTCGGAGTATGACGGTTCTTATTCTGATTATTTGCGCCAACATCCGGAAGAGGATAATAGAATCGATAACGAGGGTTATGGCGAGGATAGGGATGACGATCGCCCGCCTTCCTATCCCGCCCCACAACCTCCCTATTCCTCGGGCGGTTACAATCCAACGCCTTCTAATGTTGGGTCTAGTTATCCCTATCCGGATAATCCGTATCCTACTAGTCATTACCCAGCGCCTCCTTACCCGCCGAATCCCTATCCGCAAAACCCCTACCCGCAGAACCCCTACCCACAAAACCCCTATGGAGGGTATCAACCTAATCCGTACCCACCACAATCACCTTCTTATCCTCATTACCCCCCATCTAATAGCGGTGACAGATCGCCTAGAAGCTCCGATCCAATCATTAACTTCTTTACAAAGCTGTTCAAGTAAAAGCACGATTACGAAACTCGGGGGCGCCACTGCGTGCGCCCCCGCTTTATTCTGATAATAAGCCTTCACAAGATACAAACTTCAGATTTATCAGATGCATTAAGTAGCAAAATGGAAACAAATCAGTTAAAACCCATTACAGTTATTGCGCAAGTCCAGTCTTGTTGTTATATTTTAAATAGAGATGGGCCAACTCTGAAATATTTCAAATCGAGTTAACCAGTTTGAAAATTCACACAAAGCGGTTTCAAACCGAGTTGGCACAATTTCAAATCAAGTTTATACAAGTTTAGTTCAGTGCTTTAGTTTACATAATTTAAATCGACTTACCCAGACCAGTTTGCTATTAAACAAAGTTTTGGCACGTTTCGCCGATTTAAAGCGACTTAGATTGAATTAAGTAAGTTGGCTGCCTCGAACACGGTATACTCCCCATTACATATTTAATTGAATTAATAGAAAAAACCGATGAAACAGTAATAGGTCCCCAACACGACCTTTATTAAGGATATGACTTGGCCTGGACCATAGAATTTCAAATTTAATATAGAAGCGGCATTCAGTACAACAAAAGTGAAGCTAACATAAAAAGCGAGACCATCAAAACATTCAGACTCTTTCAGTGGCGTAACTGAAAATACTTTAGTATAGGTACAAAAATTCAATTCATTTTCAAAACTATATTTAATTAAATTGATTTTTTTAGAAAATTTTAACATATTTACAAAACGTATAATTAAAATTACATGAAAAATGTTTTTACTGATTTTGGAACAAAAATGGTTAGTGAACTTTTAATTCGCTTTATATTTTGTTTGTCAAAGTCATTTTTTAAATCATGTTAAATTCGCAAATTAAAAAAACGTTTCAAGATGAGTTTTAGCAGATTAGCATGTCCGTCTATTATTTCATCTTCTAAAAAATGATCACTAAAATTTTTGTAAATAGTTTGAGGTAAATCAGAAATTGTTTTTGAAATACAGTGGGTAATTATGTAGGAACTTTTTTTTAAGTGTAGGCTCGCAGATTTAATTGATCTGAAACATTTTTCTGCAACTAAACAAATTTCTATAACAAAAGGTGAAGCTTTTGTTAAGGATGCATTAGCGTGAAATTTTTTTCTTTCTTGTAAATGAGAATGAGAAAAAAATGATCTGCTTTCAATCACATCTAAACATTTAATACAAGTTAAACATTTCTTAATTTCTTTAACAGTGAACCCTGCTATGTAAATTACTACTTGCTGGACATAATCAGTCATCAGCCAAGGTGACACATCCAAGAAATTTTGAGGTTCTAGGTCCTCACATGTTTTCATATCCAAAATATCGTCTGTTTTGGTAATATTCCCACTATTACAAAATAAAATTTGCATCGAATCAAAATTTACTACATTTCCTGTAACAGGTGCAGATATTTGAGACTTAATTATTAATCTTTTAAAAGTGACTTCAAATTGTCTTGGTGTAGAGTTATTGTCGAAGCCACCTCTACTCCTAACTGAACCAAAAAACAATTCCAAATGATCTTGCGATAATTTGTAGGTGAGTAGATACTTAAGAAGTTGTTTTTCTTCGATGTAAATTTTGTATATTTCTTTTAAACTTGAGATATTTATTAAAAAGCCTAAAAAACCAGTTTTTAAGTTTGTGTTGATTATTGGTACATCATCACAAGTAATGTTTAAAATATAATGAGTCATTTCATCAAAAAACAAAGAAATCAATTTTTGAAGCATTAGAAAAAGGTCTTTTAAAACTATATTTTGCAAATCTACTTCGACTATTAAAAATATCAAACAGATCATTAACACAAATTTTGGGGTATTTTCACATCCAATGAAGTATGAATTCTTCAAATCTCTTGCCAAAAACATCAATGCATCTGCAACACTCTTACTTAAAAGTTGTGTTGCAAGTTTTACTTTCATTTTATCTCCAGTATATTGAACGTGTCGAGTTCTTAGTTTGGTTGCCGACTGTAATCCAGAACTTTTTTGGAGATTATTTAAATTTTCAATGAATTTCCAGTCAATTAAAATTCCATCTTCATCTTTCAGTACTCGTTGACAACCAAAGCAGTTCCTCACTAATTTTATCATGTGACATGCGTCAAATAATATAAAAACTTTCTCTTCTGTCACAGGGTGTTTAAAATATGTAATTAAATTTTTAGGATCGGTAAAATTTGCTCCAAGATGCTTGGACATTGTGAAATGAACAGGTGCTCCATCAAATGTCAAAGACGAAATAATTATACCCGTATCATTGACAATTTCCTAAGTTCTTATAATGACGTTCGCTCTTTCTTCCCCAGTTAAACCATTGATCAAAAAGTATCCTACGGGAAGTTTCCAATTTTCATTCAGGTAAACTTCCATTAAAATCAATGCATCTTTTGCCGTTGGTATAGTGTCTGATTTCAATTTAGAGCCAATATCGATGTAACCTGTAAAGCGAGTGCCTGTCCATTCAACTTTCGATCGGATTGACATTTCGTCTACGACTAAATTACAAATTGGAAGTTTTCCCTTCTCCCTCATTTGAATTGCTTTGGTTGTCAAAGCCTTTAAAGCTTCGGAACTATATTCTAGTGCACCATTAACTGTTTGTGACCATTTTCCTATAGTTCTTGGCTGAGGCAAAGAACCATTGAAAACCTTCCTTACAAAACTATAAGCTTTTGGCGAGTAAAACAGAAAGTCTAAGCAAAAGACCTTAATTCCGGCGAATATTTAACTTTTGTTTTTTTAATAAAACGATTGAAAATTGCAATAGCACTTGCAGGAACCGATGATTCAACAATTGCAGCAGAATTATCATTCAAAAAAGATTTATTTTTAAGAAGCTGAACCAATGATTTCAAATTAGTAACTCTTTGGTGGAGACGCCGATTTTTCTGTTGCAAATGTCTCATTTTTCTTCTTTGGTTTTGAATTGTAGACCTTAAAATTCGGAATTTTGCTGTTTTAGTTTTAGTCGGTGATGAAAAATCCCCACTACTGAAATCACCAGCATATCTGATTTTCCTTTAAAAAATGAACTTGGATAGTTTCTAATTATGTCTTTATTTTGCATTAACATACTTGTTTTGGTTTTGATTGCTTTAGAACCACTTCAGTCTCCGATGCTGTAGCCGTTACTGAAGACGATGTAGAAGGCATGTCTTTAGACCTAGTTTAAATTAAAAAAATGTTTTTTAGCAAAATGAGTAGTAATTACTTTAAAAGCCATTTTAAATTAACCAGTATAGTGTACCAAATTTTGTATATTCTGTTAAAATAGAAAAATTATATGATTTCTTAAAAAAACTGTTATTATAAAAAAAAATTACAAAACATTTCTCAAGATTTGTTACAATAAATCGAGTAGCATAAATCAGCTGTAAGTCCATGAAGCTTACATTTTTTAGAAAGTTCCATATCCGGACCAGTTTTTCTAAATCTATAATTAAAAAAATTACGTAGATAGCTAAAT
Organism: Dastarcus helophoroides; assembly: GCA_028583605.1. Lineage (NCBI taxonomy): Eukaryota > Metazoa > Arthropoda > Insecta > Coleoptera > Bothrideridae > Dastarcus > Dastarcus helophoroides. The sequence goes on from CM053331.1 coordinate 5,230,080, forward strand.
CTGAAAATATGATTTAATTACTTTTTACTAGGAGAAGATCCTCTTGAAGATGTACCCGTAAAACTACTGTTTTCATGAATATTATGCTCTTCATATATCTCCTTAAAGGAACTATAAAACATAGACATAATAAAAAAAATAGTTATAATTTACTCATTTTACCCAGTCAAACTTAATGTGTCACTAGAAGAGTCAGAACATATTTTTGTTTGCGGATTATCTCTTTCGGGTGTTTCAAAATTACGCTCTCTTTATCTTAAGGCATGGAAGGTCTAAAAAAGTTTATGGAGTCATCGGGATTGCCGACAAAAGTGAAAATGCAAGACTAAGGAATAACGGTATTTTTTGAATTTTCAACCTACTTGTGGCATCAAAAATTAAAATTTTACAATTTACAAACTAAAATTATTAATATTAGTCTGGTTTTCACTTCTATCGGCGCTCCGGACAAAAATTACGTACATTTTTATAGGGTTTATTTATTAATCCAAATATATGGTGAGCTGTGCAAGTCAGTACAAAAAAATATAAATACAACTTAATTAAAATAATATCTAAATAAAAAAATCGATCACGCATTCTTAATTCTATTACTTATAGAATTTTAGCAATTGGTTTCGCGGCATACAGTCATAAGATTTTTTCATTTGAAAACTAAGTACAAAATTATGTAATAATAATATAGATGTATTTCATAAAAAAACTTACAAAATATCTTTACTGAAAACTTTTGGAACCACTCCTTTTTTCAAAACTCTTCTACCACTTGGTTTATCTTCAATATCTTCAGGATGAAAATGCTCTGAACAAACTTCACTTTTGTCAGAAATGTATTTATTACCAAGTCCTAAGATTGAGAACCATTCATTTCTTAAATTTTGATTTTTTGGGAGCCTATTCAAAAATTTTAACGAAGAGCAGCCTATGACTTGCTGTTAAGGTTACTTATCGATGAAAAGTTATTTTGTCGCTTTGAGCGATATTTTCTTTACTTCTTTCTTTACTTTTACTTTCTTTACTTGCCTTTTACGACATACAATGCTCTGTCTAACCATTCTGTTTTCAAATTAATAACTAATAAACCAAAACTTCATCTAACTTTTAAAGTAAAAAAAGACTAAACTGATGAACGACGTTGCCAAACTTGGTTGCTTACTACAAAATCTAGAGATTGTTTAAACATTTTAACCATAATTTCAAATATTTACATTTCAAATTATGATGACTTTCAAAATGCATAACTCAATTAATCATCTGAAAAATGTGTCGCACAAAAATAAACAAAAGGATACACTCGATTCTAAAAAGAACAAAGCTTTATAAAAGGCAGGATAAAAGAGTTGATATAATTGGCATCACGGGTTACAAATCTATTTGTAAACATTCCGACTCTCATGCTGCCTCAAGTTTATGTTAGCTTCACTTGTGTTAAATTGAATGCCGCTTCTATATTAAATTTGAAATTCTATGGCCTGGACCGAGTTGACTTAATTTAATTTAAATTCAAGACACGCCAATCAAATCAAGTTGCTATTTTCAACTGTTTAACCCTAGTTAAGCTTAACTCAATTTGAATCGGTTTAGTATAACTCAATTTGAATCGGTTTAGTAAATTGAGATGACATTTTTAACTGGTTCAACTCTTGTTAAATTCAATTCTAGTAAAACCGGTTTCACAAATCGAGTTAAACCGGTTTCACAAATCGAGTTAAACCGGTTTCACAAATCGAGTTAAACCGGTTTCACAAATCGAGTTAAACCGGTTTCACAAATCGAGTTAAACCGGTTTCACAAATCGAGTTGATCATCTTTAAATTTAATTACCATCTTACAATATCTGTACAAAGCTGAGAAGTTCCATCTCCTTAATTTCTAATTTATTATGGTAATCTGGTATAAGAAGAATTGTTTTTCTTTAAACTCGTATTGTGAATATACTGAAGTGAAAATCATAGTTCTGTGGCGGAAGGAATCTTTATCTTTTTGATAACCTTATAGATAAATGAAATTCTAATTTATAATAGACTTAAACTTACCTCAAACATGAAATAACTAGAAATCGAACTAGACAAACATTATTGAGCATAAAGAGAAGTCGACCCTACGTAATATAAATAGATTTTAAATTGCAATTTTTTTGCAAATTTATAGATTCACTAATCAATAATTTTTAACATTTTCGTTGTCAAGATTAAAAATACTCTAATCTCGTGACTAGTGTTGGGTTGCTACATAGCAATCTGCTACTTTGACACTGCTACTTATTGAGTAGCAGTTGGAACAGTTATCAGTTCCTAAAAGTAACTGCTACTTTCGGAACATATAGATCTTTCAGTCGCAGTTGTTACACTTTACGTTACCCAAGCTATCTGCTACTTTACTTACTTGACTCGATTAATTCTAGTGATATTTCAAAATGAACATTTTGTTCGTATTCAGCGTATTTTTTGTAAAGAATAATAAGTGGTGTTGATAATCATGAAGCTTATTTTTATGTTTTTATCCTTTATTGCCTTTAATTAGTTACTATTAGAAGATTATGTCAAATTAAAACAGCTCAATTATACTTTATATTTTATTTTAAGATTAATTGTATTAAAAAATGCCAAGAAAATATAAGTACATAATACATATATAAATTAAACCATAACTCAAATGGTGCACTTCTATTCCTATATTATGACAAATTAATATATTATAACTAACCTAACTTAAAAAGGGGGATCTGCAAATATAAAATGATTTAAAATATTTGTCTATTTCTTATTACAAACCACACTATCATTTACATGTAAAAACATAATTTTTCTCACTTTTTTTAAACTTAACCTATTTCTTCTTTCAATTAACAATTGTCCTGTCTTAGAAAACACACGTTCACAAGGCACCGAAGTAGCAACATTTCCAAATTTTACTTTTACTACTTTTGCTAAGTTTGGAAAATTGAAGGAATTATTTTTCCACCATTTTAATGGATCATCTTCTCGGTGCAATAATGGTTCTTCTAAATATTTTTGAATCTCTACTACGGCTGGTGATAGAAGAGGCTATTTTACTACAAATTCGTTTATCGAAAACATTCTAAATAAAAAATTCGTCTTGAGATTCTTGAGAGGTAGATGACCCAATTGTTTCTGGATCATTTGTCTCATCTGTTTCTTGTAAAATTTCAAGTAGATAATAAAGAACTAGTTCTTTTGCCCTTTGAGCAGTATTTTCTGACTGAAAGCCAATATCTTTAAATGTTGGGTCCAAAAATGTAGCAACAATTAATGCGCTATTTTGCTCCAAATCAGGGAATCTTTCATTTAGGGAAGTTTGACGACTGACGATAGCTTGTTTTGATGTATTACTGAAATTATTACTGGCTGACATTTTTTCGTAGACCTCCCTCAAACCTTTTGTTAAAATAATAATCAAAGAAAGTGTTATGTATTTTTCCCCTGACATCATTTTAGTAACGTATTCCAACGGTTTCAAAATTTTTCTTAATTCGGAAATGAAACTCCACTCGTCTACGCTAATTACTGGAAAACTTAGATTTAATAATGCTAGGCTGCTTCGGATGGCCTCTTCTAATTCCACAAATCTTTGTAGCCTGTAGTATGTTGAGTTCCATTTTGTAGCAACATCCAAAATAAGTTTTTTCTTCTCTTTATCTTGTTGCCTAAGGGTTTCTTTTAATTTTAAGGTTGCCTTTAAACTTCGCTTAAAATGAACAATTGTTTCCCTAACTTTGGTAACAGTACCTTGTATATTTGCGATTTTCAAGATATCACGCACTACTAAATTGATTGTGTGAGCATAACAACCAAAATGATTTATTTTTAAAACACCTTTTATTGCTTTAACAACGTTTGCAGCATTGTCCGAAATGAATAAAATTATATTATTGTTTTCAATTATCCATTCCACCAATATTTTTTCTATTTCTCTTCCCAAATTTTCACTGGTATGAGAATCTTCGAACCCTCTACATTCTAACATTACTGATGTGGGCTCAAAATCATTGATGAAGTGTGCTGTTACCGCAATTACACTTTCGGTATTTGTGGAGGTCCAACAATCTGTAGTTAATGTAAATGATTTTGACTGCTGAATTAACGATTTTGTTTTTGTGTACACTTCTTTATAAGCAGCTGGAAGTAGCACATTTGAAAGTGTTTTTCGGCTTGGCATGTTGTAGGAAGGATTTAGTCCTTGCAAAAACACCCGAAATCCTTTATCCTCTGTAATTGATAGTGGTTGAAAATCTTTTACAATCAATTGAATTAAAAGTTTATCAAGTCTTTTTTGGATAGAAACACAAATATTGCGAGGCACAAAGGTTAAAATAGATGACTGCGTTGATTTTTTTACTAGTGATTCTACGCCTATTTCCTCATCCTCAGTTGACTTTGAAGTTGAAGGTTGCGGAACCTTGAAACCTGTTAACGTTTCATTTGAAGTCTGCGAAAAAGTAGGTGTTAACCGGAGTCTCTCAATTTTTTCAAACTGTACTGTGGGATGCCTTCTTTCTAGGTGTTTTTAGATTTGTAGTGGTAGATTTTCAGGAAAAGACATAATTATACATATTGCACTTGGCTTTGCCCGCACTATCTTCTTTAAAGAAATTCCATATATCGGACTTCTTTCTTTTGTTACTCATTTTAGTTTGAGATATATGAATTGAAATACGAAGAAAAATGTGCGTAACGCAAACTAAAACCAAATGTGTGAATTTTAGGTACACAGACTGATCACGAAAACGAACCGAACTTAAACAGCTGAACAGTAAACTTGATTCATTTAAAAGAATAAACTATATTAAAAGCTTAAAAATAAACCACTTAATTTTTTCCCATAAGTGTGGTGGATGATGTCTATATTACAATTAAAAACATATTTTTCTTACTACTTTTCCATCATTAAAATAGCATCGCTTTATCACCACTTAAAATATTTGTAGCAAGTGCATCTGTTCACCCTATTCTGTCATTAATGTGTGCAGGACATTGGGATGCTTTCAAATAACATGCACTTTTTTTAAACTTAAATAGAAGAAATTTTGCCTAATCGAAAATAATATGCAAGTAATCTACCAATTACGTATTATATCTAATTAGAAAATTAATTTCTTTTTATGTGTTGAACATAAACTGATTTACTTGTTACTTCTTGAAAGAGTATTGGGATTGTTAAGAAACTAAGTGGGTACCCCGGTTTAAAAATCGAGTCTATAGATAGCATTAAAATCATATGATGTTATTTTAGGATTATGGGAATCGCCTGAGAACTAGAAAGTCACGGCAGAGAGCATGACATAAATTTTATCCTAATTTATCTGAACTGCCGGGTTAAAAACATAGTTAACTGATTTCTCAATAGCCAATATCATTTTTAAGGTATTTTTTGGCATTACTGTTTAAATAGGAAAATCAGGGTATGTATTGAGGTACCTTTTATCTCCGAACGTAACCTGATACCTGATCGACCCTTTATCTTATCGATTTCGAGTATGTCATACTTTTATCGAAAGCGTAACTGCGATCTGTGCCTGTGATCACTTAGGCTTATTCCCAATGCAATAATAGCAGTGACAAAAATAGCAGTAGCAGTGTAGCAGAGTGCAGTAGCAGGTATTCCTTGTCCGTTACTCGTTGCTCCATTTGATTCCGACTGCGACTGCGATCGTTTAACACGTATTCATAATAAGTAACAATGACAAAAGTAGCAGCTATTTAAAACTGTTACTTGATTGTAGCAGGAGCAACTTGTAACTGCTACTTGTAAGTAGCAGTTTTGCCCATCACTACTCGTGACCAGATTCTTTTACGATTTCGAATTCTGTATTCGTTTTGTTATTGTTGTTGAATAAGCTATAAAAAAAATCGCTGCACTTACTGATATGGTACGCCGTGTACAAGGTTTTTTACATTTTTTCAATTTCAAATAACTGAGAAAACATGAATAGTAAAACAACGTGTATAAAGCGAAGTTTCACGCCTGAAAGCTGCCACGACATTTTCAAAATACTTTTGTTGTTGTTGAAATTTTTCAACCTATTGGATAAACTGACTAAGCTTGAAGATAGTCTTCTGAATACAAGACAAAAATATATCGTAATAAACTATTCTTGGTGGATGTTGATGTGGTGAAATCCATTAAATTGAATTTATTCATTATTATATCATTAAATAACTGCAATCAGAAATTAGGTGAGGAAGATTCATATCAAATCAACGTTTTATGTTAGGAATAGGAGTAAGGTATATTAGTAGAGACCCGATTGTATGCATTTGCATATGCCAACCCAACCCCCCATTTACATGCTTGAGTAGCGCCGCAGGCAAAATTTTCAAGAAATTTCAAGGTCATGTGGGATCTTCAATTCAAAATTGAATAATATAAAAATATTAATTTTTATAGGAAACCAAGATCAAAATTCAACCACCATATTGCATAAATAAACATTTTATTTGCGACTAAAAATATATAAGATTCTAGTAGAAACGGAAAATAAAATATAATTTTTATTTCAACCTGAAAATTGTCATGTATATACCATATAACACAAATAAACCTAAAAAATTAGGCAACTAAAAGGTTAACATAATAGAACAAAAACCATAAAATTCAATATTATTTTTCGTTAAAATGCATGTTTATAATCGAAATCTTAGCAAAAAAGTAAAACCTGAAACACTGTGTGCTTGAATTATTTGGAATTAGGAAATTATGAAATAAAAAATAATAAAGTAAATTTAAAAAATCGTCAACATTTCGAAAAAGAAACTCTTAATGTCTAGCAGAAAAAAATTAAAGAATTTTAAATTTCGAGATCAATATTAAAATTTCGAATTTAAAATCGAAATAGTACAAAAGTAATAAAAACTTGGCTATGCCAATTTTGAGAAAATGATATAGTTTAAAAAATGCATAATTTACGAAAAGAAACAGATATTTTTTATCTTAGTCAAACATTGTGAAAAAACAAATAAAACCAATAATACACATACAAAACTAAACGTAAAGGTTTTTTTTAAATTATTTTAAAACTGTGTCACTGTATAGAGTACATGAATAGGGAAGGAAAACTAAAAGACTGACTGAAAAAAATCAATGTGCAATTTGAGATAAAATTTTGCTTCCTTTTGGCTTTGGCTGTTTGGTAAATTCTGAGAACTTTTGTAAGCGATAATTACCAAACCTAGCATCACCACAAAATAAGTTATTTATTTTGTGGCCTCGCAGCATCAGATTACATTCCTAAATAAGAAAATCACTGGTTACAAAGCACAAAGTCCAAGTCGATTATTTATTAGAAGAATTTCTACGTGGCAATAATCCATGTATTAACAGCCTCGGTTCTGTTATGGAGTTTAAAGCAGACCTCTAAAAATGTATGTAACGAAACCCAGAGAGTAAAAAATTAGTCATTTTAAATTACATTTCATCAATATTCGAATATCATTATGAATGGCATTGTTTAGACTTTTTTTTAATTTCAATTTTTAGATCCCTGTATGTGTCGTTTAGTTTGCATTTGCACATACAAAGGCAGCGGGCTTAAATTAATTATATCAAATTAATTATAAATCAATTTAAGAATTGCGTTTTTTAATACGCCAAGAGGGTTTCCGGCTCCAAAAACTCCCGTGGAATAAAAAAAAAATAATTAAAAATAAAAATGAAAGTGAAAACTTGTAACTTTGAGAAAAGTATCGAAATTTTTTGCAAATTCATAAAATTCATTTAGAAATGGGTTGAAGCTCGAAATATTGACATTAAAATTTCGAAAATAAAAACAACAAACACAAATTTCCTAAAAAATTGACGTTTCGTTTTTGAAATTAAAATTTTAAGGAAAAAGTTGAAATTGGATTTAAAAAAACTAAAAGGAAGTTAATTTCTAAACTGTCATCAATTGTGTTGTAGAAGAGACCAGCTCAAACAAAATTTTTTCTGCAGTGATGGGTGCTCTTTTGGGAAACGTATTCAAACCAGTGTTTCAGGCAACCAGTACTTTGGGAAAATACCTTTTGATTTGTTTAATTACCTGTTCCTTTTCTCTATTTTGATGATTTACTTTGCCTTACGATGCGGGCTCTATCCTCCAGTAATTGATGTAATCTTCAGATATTGATAAATATTTAAGATAAATGTTTTTTTAAGAAGCAGTTTATAAATGTTTTGCTGGGAACTTCATAAAAAATACACTATTATAAAAATGTAAGCCTACAAAGCTTAACTGAGTTATACAAATAAATTAAATAATAAGTAGACATTTTTTATCACTTCAAGAAGATCTAAATTTCGTGCAGAAAATTATATTATGCGTGCGGAAATTTACTTTTTAAAAAGAGTTTTTTATTTCCACAACTTAATAATAGACATAATAGACTTTTTACACAATACTCGAAAGGGAGTACTCCCTCTTACTTGATTAATACAAAAAGTAGTTTACATTGATTTAACAATTTGCTTTTATACTATTTCCAATCAAGTTTTAGATAAAAGGTAATCATATCAAAGCGGATGTAATTAGTAAAAATTAGGTGTGATAATTAGAACAATCCAGCTGCAGAAAATAATTTTTCTTGAATTTGCTGAAGTCAATGATTTGAGCAGTAAACATTTAAATGGTTGAATACACAAATAGTCGCACGTTCGACAGCATAAAATCCTGGGCGATGTTTACTTTACAATTCGCAAAAATGTATCAAAGAAGGTGCCGCTGTGGCCCAAAGAAATTTAATCAGCAAAAGTATTACGAATTATAGCACCGGATGTTATGTTTTTGTCAGATTAGCTGTTAAAATATATGGATATATAATGAGAACTTTTTATTTTTTATTTTATTGCGTATTTTTCAATTATTTATTTTAAACTTCTTGGGCATCCCGGGGGGGCGGAGGCACTTGCCCTTGGATCCGCCAGTGTGTCTGCGTTTCCAAATGATACGAAACACACACAGCAGCTTTATAGGCTGCTGAAGAGCCGACTCGACACGTCGTCTACTTGCTCTCCTTGGTTAAACCAGTCGATCGAAAATTTATATTCAATTAGATGGGCGCCATTTTTTCTTCAAAATTCGGCTTTTTTGCAAAATTTGTCTTTTAAAATTGCGAACTTGTTGTTAAAATGTGACTTCTTTCTTATCAAAATCTGATCTCTTTAAAATTTTGAATTTTTATTTTAACATTTGTCGTTTTTTTTTCTTCAAAATTTCCATTTTTCAAAATTGGACCTTTTCCGACAATTTCCCCTTTTCGAAAATCCGAATTTCTGCAAATTTCGACTTGTCTACCAAACTTTGTCTCTTTTCTCAAAATTTGGTCGATCTTTTGATAAACAAGTAAAAACGTCTTGTTTACCAAACTTTGTCTTTTTCTCAAAATTTGGGCGATCGTTTGATAAACAACTTTGAAAAGTATTTTGTTGGTATTTCAGAATTTTTGTAAGACAAAAGGCCTAGCAAATTTTCTTTGCAAGTTTCAAGGTTTTCGAGTTTTTTTAATCCAGTTTTTTGAAAGTTCCAACTTGTTTCTCAAAATGTTAACATTTATCTTAATATTGGACATTTTTTGGCGAGCCACTTGTCTCCCTCTGACTTAGAAGTTAAGAAAAAACAAATATTCAATTATTAAATTTAGTTTTTCTCAAAATTGGCCCATTTTATTTCAAAATTTAAGTCTTGAGATATTTTGAATTTCTACTAGATTTCGTCTTTTTCCTTGAAATTTCTTTCCTAAAATTTGAATTTCTCTCAAAATTTCTTTTCTCAATTTCAAGGTTTTTGTCGAAATTTCGTCTTTTTCGAAACATAAATTTTTATAACATTGGATCCTTTTTGAAATTTTTTACCTGCTATAATCAGAAATTTCAGATATTTTCACTTTGCTTAAAATTTAACTTTTTCTTGAAACTATATTTACACCAAAATTTAGTTCTACTATTTAATATTTCTGGAAAAGACGACATTTTTTTCAAAATTTGTCGTTTTTCTCCAAAATTTCCATTTTTCAAAGGTCGACCTTTTCTGAAAATTTCCCCTTTTTGAAAATTCCGAATTTCTGCAAATTTCGACTTGTTTACCAAACTTTGTCTTTTTCCTAAATTTGGTCGATCTTTTGATAAACAAGTAAAAACGTCTTGTTTACCAAACTTTGTCTTTTTCTCAAAATTTGGGCGATCGTTTGATAAACAACTTTGAAAAGTATTTTGTTGGTATTTCAGAATTTTTGTAAGACAAAAGGCCTATCAAATTTTCTTTGGAAGTTTCAAGGTTTTCGAATTTTTTTAATCCAGTTTTTTGAAAGTTCCAACTTGTTTCTCAAAATGTTAACATTTATCTTAATATTGGACATTTTTTGGCGAGCCACTTGTTTCCCTCTGACTTAGAAGTTAAGAAAAAACAAATATTCAATTATTAAATTTAGTTTTTCTCAAAATTGGCCCATTTTATTTCAAAATTTAAGTCTCTGAGATATTTTGAATTTCTACTATATTTCGTCTTTTTCCTTGAAATTTCTTTCCTAAAATTTGAATTTCTCTCAAAATTTCTTTTCTCAATTTCAAGGTTTTTGTCGAAATTTCGTCTTTTTCGAAACATTAATTTTTATAACATTGGATCCTTTTTGAAATTTTTTACCTGCTATAATCAGAAATTTCAGATATTTTCACTTTGCTTAAAATTTAACTTTTTCTTGAAACTATATTTACACCAAAATTTAGTTCTACTATTTAATATTTCTGGAAAAGACGACATTTTTTTCAAAATTTGTCGTTTTTCTCCAAAATTTCCATTTTTCAAAAGTCGACCTTTTCTGAAAATTTCCCCTTTTTGAAAATCCGAATTTCTGCAAATTTCGACTTGTTTACCAAACTTTGTCTTTTTCCTAAATTTGGTCGATCTTTTAATAAACAAGTAAAAACGTCTTGTTTACCAAACTTTGTCTTTTTCTCAAAATTTGGGCGATCGTTTGATAAACAACTTTGAAAAGTATTTTGTTGGTATTTCAGAATTTTTGTAAGACAAAAGGCCTAGCAAATTTTCTTTGCAAGTTTCAAGGTTTTCGAGTTTTTTTAATCCAGTTTTTTGAAAGTTCCAACTTGTTTCTCAAAATGTTAACATTTATCTTAATATTGGACATTTTTTGTTGAGCCACTTGTCTCCCTCTGACTTAGAAGTTAAGAAAAAACAAATATTCAATCGGAAAATTTAGTTTTTCTCAAAATTGGCCCATTTTATTTCAAAATTTAAGCCTCTGAGATATTTTGACCAGATTTCGTTTTTTTCCTTGAAATTTATTTCTTAAAATTTGTATTCCCTCAAAATTTCGTTTCTCAATTTCATGGTTATTCTCGAAATTTCGTCCTTTTCGAAACATACATTTTTTTAACATTGGATCCTTTTTGAAATCTTTTACCTGCTGTAATCAGACATTTTAGATATTTTCAGTTTGCTTAAAATTTAACTTTTTCTTGAAACTATATTAACACCAAAATTTAGTTCTACTATTTAATATTTCTGGAAAAGACTTTTTTTTCAAAATTTGTCTTTTTTTTCGTAATTTGTTTTTTTTTTCGCAATTTGTCTTTTTTTTTCGTAATTTCGATATTTTCCTCGAAATTTCTATATTCTTTTCAAAACTTCTTTTTGGAAACTTAGATTGTTTCCTTCTTGACATTTGTCTTTTTTTCGAAGTTTTGACATTTTTCTCAGAAATCAGCTTTTGGAAATTTCGACTTTTATGTCGACATCATATCCATTACTGTCCTGGAAATCTCAAGTTTTTCTTCGAAATTAATCTTTTCTTTTTTTAATTTAGACTTTTTATTTAAAATTCATCTTTTTTACAGACAACTATTTTTAAATTTGACCATTTTTTCAAAGTTTAACTTTTTGTGGGGAATTTTTGTTGTTTTCTCGAAGATGCGTCCATAATCAGAAATTTCAGATATTTTCACTGTTTGCTTACAATTTGACTTATTCTCGAAAGTATATTTACGCCAAAATTTAGTTCTACTATTTAATATTTCTGGAAAAGACGACTTTTTTTGCAAAATTTGTCTTTTTTTTCGTAATTTGTCTTTTTTTTCGCAATTTGTTTTTATGTTCGTAATTTCAATATTTTTCTCGAAATTTATGTATTCTTTTCAAAACTTCTTTTTGGAAATTTAGATTTTTTCTTGACATTTGTCTTTTTCTCGAAGTTTGGACATTTTTGTTAGATATCAGCTTTTGGAAATTTCTTTTATGTCTCTTTTATGTCGACTTTTAGGTCGACATCATATCCATTACTGTTCTGAAAATCTCAACTTTTTCTTCGAAATTAGTCTTTTTTTTTTAATTTTAACTTTTGGCTCAAATTTCATCTTTTTTACAGACAACTATTTTCAAATTTGACAATTTTTTAAAGTTTAACTTTCTGCGGAAAATTTTCGTTGTTTTCTCGAAGTTTCGTCTCTGCTCGAAATAGTTTTTTTTCGAAATTTTCAACTATTTTTTCAAAATTATTTTTTTTTCTTAAATCCTCCTTTTATTCCAAAATTTGACTTGTTTTTAAAATTAAGTTTCTTTTGAAAGTTTCAATTTTTTTTCAGTATTCGACCCTCGAAATTTCGGTTTTTTCGAAATTTCGCCTTTTGTCGAAATTCTGTTAACACGATATTTTAGAATGTGAATTTTCAGAAATTTTGACTGAATTTCTAAATTTTCTAGATATTTCAACTTTTTTCTCGAAGTTAATCTTTGTCTCAAAATTTTATTCTTTTCTCTTAAAATAAGTTGTTACGAAAATTCGACTCTATTCTCAGAATTCTACCCTTTGGCTTTTTCATTCAAAAATCATCTTTTTTTTTAAATTCCGCCATTTTTCTTAAAACAATAATTTTGAAACAAATTTGGAATTTTCAAAAAAAAAACTAATAATTTAGAAATTGAAATACAGCACTTGTCTCCTGAAACCAAGAAAAATTAAAAAATACAACAAACGTTGCTCGAACGCGCGTTTTGACAGCCAACCTGTCATCTTCAGAGAGATACTGGTGGTTTTAAGGGACAAGTTCTGTATTTCAATTTTTGAAGATAACCAAGGACCAGTCCGTACAGGATATACTTTTTCCGGGATTGGACCGTGTCAAAGAACTACTAAAAGTGTTTGACACGATCCAATCCCGGAAAAAGTATATCCTGTATTGACTGGTCCTTGGTTATCTTCAAAAATTGATTGAATTGTTATCATATTTAAGAACCAGTCCATTCCACCAAACAATTTAGAAGGATTATAAATGTTATATTTTGACAAAATTACAAGATTCTTAAAAAAATTGAAATAATTTAAAAAATTTGAAATAATTTAAAAATCTCGAAATTAAAAAAAATATTTTTAAACAGTCGAAATTTCTAGAAAAGCAAAACTGAAAAAAAAAAGAAAACCTTAAAAAAAAGCTAGAAAAGTTCATGGAACATCTAAATTTTCAGATAAAGATAGAAACATTTAGAAAAAATCAATGTTTGAAAATGTTGAATTTTCAGAGTCGTAGTTTTAAAAAAGTCGAAATTTTAAAGTCTCTATTTTGGAAAAAGACGAGATTTTCAAAAAAAAATTACAATACTAAAAAAAGTTTACATTGAAAGAAATAGAATTATTAACACAAAATTTTATAAAAAATAATTGAAAATATTGGAAAAAGGCTGAAATTTTAAAAAAAGTCGATCCATCCTGAAATTTGTTGTAATATTTTCAAATCTCAACTTAAATTTTTAGAAAACTGTCGAAATTTTAAGATCAACAAACTCAGAACAAAACAAAATTCAGAATTTATTAAAATTCAACTGATTTTGAGAGAAAAGCAAATTTCTTAAAACACTTTTAAGTTTGAGTAGTCACATATTAGGCATTTGTCAAAATTGGAAGCAACATTGAGAGCAATTGATAGCAATTTCATCTAAATTAGAAGCAAATCTATTCAAATTGAAAATAAATTTGATCACACTAGAAATAAACTTTTTTCAAATTCGTAGCAAATTTGTTTAAATTAAAACCAAACCAGTTCAAATTAGAAGCAAATTTGTTTACAATAAAAGGGAAATTCCTCAAATCAGAAGCAAATTTGTTAAAATTAACACTATTATTATTTAAAGTTGCACTATTCGTGCATATTTTAAGCATTTTGCTGGCATATTTCAAGCTTTTTATGTGGCATATAATCCGGTCTCTATATATTAGAATTCAGCAAGTTAAAAAGGTTTTAAGAATACAGACTATTATATCAAAGCAATTTAATGTGCTAAAAGTAGAATTAAATAAAAATAAATCAAAATCCAAGGTATTTGCCAGTTAATTACTGATTGTGTGGCATTAATGGTCGCCAAACCAATTTAACGTGCTAAAGTAAAAAAAAAAAAAACCAAAGTGATTGGGTAGTTAAACTACCGATTCTGTGGTGCTACAAAGTTATATCAATTGTGCTAAAAGTCGAAAATAAAAATTGAAAAGAATGTGATAATTGTTGGAGGCTTATATTGGCCATATAGTTTTTAGGCAACCAAATGTAATTGAATATATATTACCTTTCATATCAAGGAGAAACAGCTCAAACTTTCAAATGACAGCTGTTGTCTTTTTTTAGTTCCAGCATTTCTCCTTCGATACATGTGATAAATGTTGGTGGTGGATTTGATGGGTAGATGTACCATTTAGTTACTTTTTGAAGTTACCATTTCTGGGTCATTAATTTTATATTTGTTTATTTTTACGTGCAATTTTGTTTGTTTCTTGTTTTGTTTTTCATGTATGATTTTGTTTATCTTATTTACAAAGTGGTATGTATGGTTTTCATCGTTTTGTTTAGGCAGCTACTGTCGATTTGTTTTAAATGCGCATATACATCGACTTTGGAAGGCTATATGTTAACTAATACTCGTATTTTTTAAGAGATCTCTAATTATTAATGTCAGAGTTACTTAATGTATTATAGTATTAACACAAAAGACCTCACATTGTTCGTAGAAATGTCCAACATTTTAAAAATCCATTTTCAAATTCCAGTTACCAAGTTTAGTTGTAATCCCACAACAAATAATACTTAACGGTTACTAACAAATAACTATAAATTATTAATTATTTACTGCAAAACGTTGATAAATAAAACGTCGATTATGAAATGGTTTATTTATTTTTTCCTTAAAATCGGCATTGTCCAAAATTTCTAATACCATCTGCGTTATTTAACAGTTTCCAAAAAAGGTTAAATAAGTAACAAATATGAGTTTGACCTAGAAGCCAAACTTATATTTTTGTCGTAACTTTTGCTTTGCAACTTCTATCGATTTTTACTCCATCAACCTTATATTTTGTTTGTTATTTTATAACAGAAAGTGATTGTTAAACAATTTAGTTTGAAATCGAAATTTTAAGGAAAATAGAAAAAAAGTGTCAAATACGAATTTTGAGAAACTCGAAATATGCTGATGAAATCGAAACTGAGACAAAAGCTTGACGTGAAATCAGAAATGACTTACATGTCATATATAAGTTTATATTTCAATGATAAAGTTAGGAATGAATGAAAGTACAATTAGCACACTTAAACTTTTGAGGAACATTTATAATGTCGCAGTAACTCGAATTTCAATTATCGAAGTTTTCAACTTGAAGTCCCAATTTTAAGAGATACAAAAAATTAAGTTTTAAGCTGGAAATTTCGAGAGGAAACTAAATTGTGAGACAAATATTTCTCGAAAGTTTATTAAGTCAAAACATAGTCGTTTTGACTGTAAAGCTCGAATTATGATTGATAAGTCCTAGGAAATTAAATTATTGAGAAAAAAATAATCGGAATTGCTAGATTACAGATCAAAAAATTAAAATCCTGAATCTGTAATATGAAAGAAAGAAACGGGCCATAAAAATCTTATTAAAATAAGCTAGCGAGAATTTAAAAACTGTTGTCGAATTTTTACTGTTTACTAATCGCTGATATTTTCCAGAGAAAACGACGCCGAAGTTGGAGCCATCAAGAGGGTAATGTTAATTTCTAATAGTACTTTTTAAAGCTAAGTGTAAATTTTACTTATATTTGAATTTTTCCCCTGGTGGGCAACATTCCAAAAAGCTAGACGAAAAACAAAGTTCTTCTCTAGTTTTAATTGAGCTTGAGGTAGCCCCAATCTAGTTCTTTAAATCTAATTGTGAATATTTTCTTGCATGGTCCCCCCTTGGTCCTTTTCCTGTTCCCTGTAAAATTTCCTAGGCCAAAGTAAGTGGATTAGGTGCTGTATGTTGTGTAACTAATCACATAAAACGCTGTAGACGACAAAGGTGCATGCGGAACAAATTCAGAAAAATGAGGAAGTCGCAAAGCTTTTCCAAGACGTTGCTGGCGACGGGAAGGAGATCAATTGGGAACAGCTGAAGTTAATCCTGGATACTTCCATGAAGGCAGGTATGCTGCATTGCACTTAGAAGCGAAAAATGTTGGTACTTTCTTGTTTCATCTTATCTTGGTAAAATAATATGGTATTTAGAACTTGTGCACAGCTTTAAGGCGAGAGTCTGGTAAATCGCTAAGTACGATTTGGCTCACGAATTTAAATGGCCCGTTGAGGGCGGTAATGAGCACAGAGACGGAAGGGGTTTCGGAGGAGAATTGAGTAAGAAGTTCGGTTTATTTCGTTCGAATTCGCAATCTTTACTGATATATGATAGTGCGTAACTCGATCCATTTGAATAACTTAACACATTCCATGCTAAGAACACGCCTAGCGTGTCCATAGGAACAATCGCTTCATGCTCAAAACACGCGCAGCGGGTCTAGGCCTTAAACATTGGGCTTAATATAAATAATGTTACAAAATGGTTCATATTAACATCAGCACTTATTTTTGTTCCCTTTTTTTACATATTAACGTTGCATCGCATTGTAAAGTTAAATTTACACGTACAATAATAACCTATATTTTTTTAAAGTTTTGTTCAATTTTTTATCATATAATTATAGTATTATATGTTCTGTCAAATTTCACAATTTTACAATATTTGCCTAGCCTTATGCCCTGGAGGATACAAAAAATACCGATTATTGAGAATTTAAGGGCATGATATCTCTTTTTAGTCGACGATTTTTTTGGGGAATAACTGTTTTTTAATTGTAAAAAAACTATTGGCAAATACTAAAGTTATGCCAATTTTTTATTTTTGGTCGTTAAAAATTATTTTGGGGCATTTTTTATTGTTATCGGCACAGCCTCTCATCTTCCTCCCTTTGATCAATATCTCGTTTTGCTGTTAGAAACCTAGGGACCCTAATGCTTATGCTATTTATTACTTTTAGAATATTTTTAGTGCAATTTTTTAGAAGGATTAGGCTAAGGGGGAGCATTTATTGCCAGATATACTTTGTTTATCTTTGCTTTGTTATTTTTATGTTCGAAAAGATATCAAAGTGGATTTTGAATAAAGTGAAATGCATTTTGAAAAATATATTATAGTCACTATAGCGCAGAAAAGATAAAATAGCCACAAATTTAAATTTTTTTGGAATTTTGTAATCGTCCAGAATAGAGAGCCTCAAGGGGGAGAGTGGCAAACTGGATTTGCTGTGATTGGCTCGCCTAACTGATATGTATTTCTTTCTCTTCATTTTATAAATGTAATTTTTCTCGAAGTGTCATTTTGTTCTAAAAATCTTAATAGGTCTATTTTTTGTTTGTTTTTTTTTTCAATTTATTTAACATTTCTTCGGCCCAAACAGTAGTCACCAAGAGCATGTAAGTCCCACCCACAAATGTGGTTCAATGCCGGAAGGGGAATTAGCCCTCGGAGTAGTTGTTTCTTGTGGATCGGGCTTCAAATATTTAAATTTTTATATTTTTAACACAGTAAATTGATGATGAAACGTCTATTCATGTTAAAATTTCTTTATTTTTCTTTTTCATTGTTCCCTTTCCATGTTATGCACTGCTATGCACTGCTGACGAGCTCAAATGAGAGCGAAACATCAATGTCCAGTGCTACAACTTTTTTATGTATTTTTTTATATTTTTCTAATTTATTAAAAAAACAATTTTTTTTCATATCTAATTTTGGCTTCCTATTTTTCATTATCCCTATTCTATATAAAATAAACTAACCTTTTAATTTGTGAACTGTCATGAGGTGACGTTTTCAATAAATTTAAATATCACGTAGTCGCGTTTCAAAAACTGTTTGGAAAATTGTCAACAAACCATAAAAATTTAAATGTTTTCAAACTGGGCCGAAGAAATGTTAAATAAATTGAAAAAAAAAACATAATATTTCCGGTCAATAAAGGTCTATTTTTCTTACGCTAAAGATTTCTCATCCTTATCCTGTCCTCAACGAGTAAGATGTCCCTAAAAGATGGTGACATCGAAATTTTACTAAAATAGCACTTATCACCCAAAAATCTTCTACTTATCAAGTTTCACTAAAGTTTGAGTTTGAATTTTTCCTGAAGGAAAAAAACATCCCTAAAAATAGTGAACCCCTCTCTAGAAATCGACAGAACCGTTTCAGAGAGAAGAAATTGTTTCTCAAGGAGGAAGATGCTCCTAATAAGTAAGGATCCGAATTTTTACTAAAATTGCTTCGATATCTGGATCATTTTTCTGACCTAAAGATGTCCTAGATACCTAGTTCATCGACATTGTTAGAGTCGTTTCGGACATAAAAAATATTCCTGAAGGAGGAAGATGCCCCTAAAAAATGGTGATCCTGAATTTATATAGATCGTTTTCTTGAACCAACAAACCCTTAGTTACAAGAGTTTCATGGAAATCGATAGAAACTTTTTGGAGGTAACAATTTGTTTCTCAATCAGGAAGATGTCCCTAATAATGGTGACCCCGAATTTTCACTAAAATTGCTAAATTGCATCTACCTAGATCAACTCCTTGACCCAAATATTTCCTGGTCACCAAGTTTCATCGAAACTGATAAGAGTCGCTGCGGAGACAAAAATTGTCCCAGAAGGAAGAAAAGTACCTAAAAAAATTGTCGTCTTAAATTTTTACAGATAATTTTTCCAATTCAAAAAAAATTTTGGTTGTTATGCAAATAGAATGCAACCTAGACTACAGTATGCAGCCCCCTAAGAGTGTATAGTAGATCATAAATAAATGAACTATCAACAGTTGAGCCACAAACACTTAGCAAAGCGGTTGCTCTATACTGAAGCCCCAGAAGACTATCATATAAATGCACGGACCAATAGGCTTAAACAGATATTGGTCTGTGCATTAGAACTTTGTTACCGATTTTGGTCAAAAGTGATAGGACATACGTAGAATCGTTTTAGATATAAATAATATTTGTTCCCCAAAAAAAATAAATTCCTAAAAAATGGCGATAGCTAAATTTTACTAAAATTAAATCCGTCTAGATCAAGGATGAGCAAGACGTGGCCCGTGGGCCACATGTGGCCTGCCTAACATTTTTCTGAAGCCCGCCTAAGCTCTACTGTTTTACGTAAAAATTTTAGAAAAGAAAATGTCAAACAATTTGATGAAAAAAAAAAGAAAATAAATTTCCACGATTCATGAAATATCTTGGCAAGATTTTCTTAAGGGGGAGGGGGGAGCAATAACAATCATTCTAAAAAACTCATGTTTAAAAAAACTTTCTGTGTATCTTTACTTGATAACTACAGAATTGGGAACACCACATTTTTAAATTAAAGCCAAAATTTTGAAAAAAGTCAATCTTAAGAAAAAACCTTATGGAGAACTTTAAGAAATGTCGAAATTTTGAAAAAGTGGAAATGTAAAAGAGACGAAATTGGCAAATAAAAATTTTTGTAAAAAAAGTTGTAATTTCCAGAACAAGTCGAATTGAGGTAAAAAAAATGCAACTTTTAAAAACAATGATCTCAGAATTTTTAATTTATTACAATTTTGTCATATTTTTGAAATTTTGCAAGGAATCCTTTTTCAAGATTTCCTAATAATATTCTTCTCAGATTGTTTAGATTTCTATTAAAACTTCGATCCAATTTAAAAAAAAATAAACGAATTTTCTGAAAAAGTCTAAATCTTTGGAAAAAATTTCATTTTAAATGGAAATGTCTAGAAACAGATAAAATTGAATTTTGAATTAAAAGTCAAGTTGAAATTATCAGGAGTAAAATTTTAAAAAAATCAGAAAAACAAAAACTTCAAAAAAAATTCAGGATTTTTCAAAATTACCTTACAAATTACAAAAAAAATTGACTTTTCTAGGAAACATTCCAAATTTTCAGAAGAAGGTCCAATTTTAGGAGGAAAATTTAAAAAGTTGAAATATTCAATAAATCATACTGAAAATAAAAACCTAACTTTTCTCAAAAACTCGAGAAATGTGCAAAATTCAAAAAAAAATCTAAATTTTCAAAGATCTGATTTTATGAAGGACACAATTTTCAAAAAAAAAGTCCAATCCTGAGAAAGAAAAATCGCAAAATTTAAAAACATTGTTCTCAAAATTTAAAATTCAGTAAAGATGTTGAATTGACAAAAAAATCTTTTTCTGGTAGCAAATATATTTTTCGCAACAACAGAAAAGTGAACATTTTCAGAAAACTTTTTTGAAAAAGTCCAAAAGGTAGAATTTTGAAAACAAAATTAAAATTTCGAAAAAGACTAATTTTGAGGAACAGGCGAATTTTAGTAAAAGGCTATCTTAGAAAAATTCGAAATTTTGAGAAAAAAAGATGAATTTACCAGAAAAAAAAGAAAAAATTTATTGAAATATTAAATATTGGATATTGAGATAAAAATCAAGATTTCCTGAAAAAGACAATTTTCAGGAAACCAGTCAGAATTTCTAAAAAAATTCAAAATCTTAGAAATCCAAATGTTTATAAATGTTCAGAAAAATATCGGAATTTGAAAAAAAATTCGAGGAAACTTTGAAATGGACAAAAAATTGTCTAAAGAAAGTCAAATTAAAATAAAGTAAAAAAAATAGTCAAAACCCCGAGAAAAAAGACGATATTGTAAGAGAAATTGTGCAAAAAAGATCTAAATTTTGAGAAAAAGCATTTAATCTTAGTGACAGTTCGAAATTCAGAAAAAGAGTAAATTTTAAAAGAAAAATCGAATATTTATTTTCCCTGGACTCTCTGGACGAGTCAGAGGAAGACAGGCTTCCTACTTTGCCTCAACAGGCGTCAGAAAATGACAAATATTGTGATAACACATCGAAAAAAGTTGAAACTACCAGTAATTTGGATTAAAAAAGGGTTGAAGTTTACGAAGACATTTTTGTTTTTTCACAAAAATTTTAAATTTCTAAAAAATATACCTTTCTGTCTAAAAGATCGACCAGATTTCGAAAAAAAGGCAAATTTTAATAAAAAGCGGAAATTTTCAGAATCAGAAAAAGGCGAAATTATCAGGAAAAGTCGAATTTCGAGTAATGACGAAATTTCAGAAAAGAAAAACGAGGAACTTTTAAATTCAAAATTTTGACAGTCATGTTTGATAAAAGAAGGCAAATTTATGAATAAATGCAAAATTTTAAAAGAGAGTGTCAAATTTTGTAAAAAAATATACAAAATTTGAGAAAAAGGTAGAAATTTCGAAGAAATGTTTCAAGGATAGAATGAATTCTGAAGAATTGGAAAGTTCTCCAATTGAATACATACAAATTTTTAGTTTGCTGCATGAACCAGGGAGTGCAGGCGCATTCATATTTTTCTTAGTCTGTAAAAAAAAGGTTGCTCATTCCTGGTCTAGATCATTTTGTTGACACAAAAATCCTCCATTTACTAAATTTTGTCGGAATCGATAAAACCCTTTCGAAAATAAAAATTGTTCCTGGAGGCCAATGATCTCCCTGACAAAATGCGATCCCAAATTTATATACTTATCGTTTTTTTAATCCAAAAAACCCTTATTTACCGAATTGCATCGAAATCGATACAACCGCTTCTGAGATAAAAATTATTTCCTTAAGGATCAATATATCCCTAAAAATGGTGATATCAACATTTTTTTAATCAAAAAAAACCTTAATTACCAAGTTTCATCGAAATCGATAGAGCTGTTTAGGAGATAAAAAATTTCTTCCTGAAGAATTAAAATCTTCTCAAGAACTGTTGATTCCAAATTTTTACCAAGACACTTATCTGGATCATTTTTTCGGCTCAAAAAATTCCTAGTTAACGATTTTATCAAAACCGTTAGTCGTTTTACCGAAAAATGTATATAGTATATACATGCAAATAAATTTAACTCATTTAATAGTAGATATACTGAGCACCTGTAGTTTTCATACATTTTTGAATCAGCAGTGAATGGGTTAATGAAGTGTGCATGTTGCTCAGCAGTTGGTTTAGTATTCATTCAAGTAAACTTGCAAGTGGGCATTTTGACCTGTTTCTTAAATTAGTATTTTTTGTGGCGCTTTGATAAACAATTAAACAAAATTGACAAATAGTTTTTGAAAATTTCAACTTTTTTTTGATATTTGGATTGTTAAAATTTTAACAAAAAAAAAACGAAAGTTTCTCCAAAAAATATTTTCTTCGGAAATTTTTTATTTATTTATCGACATTTGACTTTTTTCCAATTCGACTTCAGGGCCTTGCGGTAGATTTTCTTAGTATGAGTAACTCATAAATATCGAATTTATCTCAAAATTTCGTTTTTTTTTAATTTTGTATTTAGGCATTTAACTTTTATTTTTCTTTTTTTAATTTTTCTGAAAGGATCTTTTTTTTCTTCTATTTGTGAAATTGAGTCTTAATGGTCCAACTTTTTTTTTTACATCGACCCTTTTTTTAAATTCCGAAAAAATTCTCGACTTTATATCTACTAATTTCCATTTTATCCAAATTTTGAATTATTTTAACAAAATCGCAAGTTTAAATTTAAAATTTTGTCCGTAAAGAGTTGTAGAATTTTTTCAGAACTCATAATTCTAATTTTGTTATTCCAGAGTTACAAAAAAGTATTTATTTTTTAATTATATACGGAATTTGAGAATAAGGTGAAAGCTTAAGATTTAATTTTGGGAATTAAACTTGAAAATGGGAAAAGGTGAAATATCAAGATTTATAAAATAATTCAAAAACTGTCACATTTCAAGTTTTCACTTTTAATTACTATTTTTTGCTTAATTTTAGGCATTACAATTGTTATTTTGTTATTTAAGTCGAAATTTCAGTAAACAACTTTAATATTTTAAGACCTATTCGACTTCTCAACTTTAAGACCAAAATTTTGTAAAAGAAGTGAAAATTTCGAGTTTAAAATTACAAATTACAAAAATATTACAAGAATTCGGAATTTTGTTTAGAAACTTAAAATTTAAAAAAAAAATAGAAACTATTCTTTAATTTCGACTTCAAAAACAAAATGTGGAGAATAGAGTCAAAATTTTGAGACTAAAATCGAAATTCCAAGAAACAAGTTCAAAATGTTGAGATTTTGAAAAAATGTCGAGAGTTTGAGAAAAATTGAAATACAAAAATCGTCCCCTAAAACCAAGAAGGATTAAAAAACGCAATAAAGGTTGCTCTAACGCGTTTCGACAGCCAAGTTATCATCTTCAGTATCTCTCTGAAGATGATAACTTTTTGACATTTTAGTCGAAGTTTACAATTTTTCTCAATTTTTGGTGGAACGGTCTGGTCTTTGGTTATCTTCAAAAACTGAAATACAAAAATTGTCTCCTGAAACCAAGAAAGATTAAAAAACACAACAAAGGTTGCTCTAACGCGTTTCGGCAGCCAAGCTATCAATTTTGAATTTTGAATTTTGAATTTTGAATTTTGAATTTTGAATTTTGAATTTTGAATTTTGAATTTTGAATTTTGAATTTTGAATTTTGAATTTTGAATTTTGAATTTTGAATTTTGAATTTTGAATTTTGAATTTTGAATTTTGAATTTTGAATTTTGAATTTTGAATTTTGAATTTTGAATTTTGAATTTTAAATTTTGAATTTCGAATTTCGAATTTCGAATTTTGAATTTTGAATTTTCTCGAAAATCCGGGAAATTTATTAACAAATTTTAAAATTTAAGTTGACAATTTAAAAGTTGTATAGTATTTGAGGCCAGTTCTCAAATTTCGAATTTGATGGATTTAAGTCGAGAAAAATGTTAAATTTTTTGAAATTTTCACCGTAACTTAAAATTTTCGAGTTTTTTTTTAATTCTGCAATTTTATTCATTGTCCACTAAACTTTTTCTAGAAAGAGAATGCAGCACGACTTATTTATTACTTGGGAAACTTTATTCATATTTTCACCCGTTTATAGATTGAATTTTGAAGAACCCTTTTGTAGCAGATGTCTACATCGTACAAGAAACAGAACTTCAAGTTTGTAATTTTAACAGTTTCAGAAATTGAGTGATGAGCGAGTGTCTTTTACATAAATAAATGAGAAATGCTGCAGGAGGTTCCGCGACGCTAGAGGAAAAATTGGGAACCACCGCCTTAAGCTTAATGATACTTTGCTTCATTATTAAACATTTTCACCGTTTAGTACCACAAGTCATTATTTTGTAAAATTAGTAGAAAATAAATCTAAATATTGGAATAGAAAATTTCTAAAAAAAAATAGTTTTCAAGTTAAACATCAATTTTTCATCATTTTACCATAAATCGTATTATTCATAACACAAGTCTGCAAAAAAAAAACAAAATTGAGAGCTGTTTTATTTTTTTGTTAAATTCATATGTTTTTGGGTGTGCTGAATGCGAAAATAACTTTCATTTTGTCATAGAACGTCACGTTTTCTGACAATATAGGTATCTATGTTAAACAAGTTATCATCTTAAAATAAAAGATAAGAGATTACAAAATTTTTAAATGTATAATTGCGTAACAAAACTTATTTTTTATCTAAAATACTTTAATTAGTAAGCACTAAATACATTTTTTTTTCCCAGTGAGACTCCTTTTGATATATTTTCGCTTGTGGGAAGATCTCTATGAAGCGTCCAACGGTAGCATCATTGAGACGCTCCATCTTTCCTGGTATATTTTTTCCATCTCCTTAATCCATCTCCGCACCCTGCCTGATCTGAGTGAGGACAACCGAAATCTAAGCCCAAATTTATGCGCCAAACACCGCTCCCATTTTACAAATAGTGCCTTTATTATTCAAAATTTTGTGTTCAAATTTGGAGAACTTATAAAGCAGGGATGTCGAGTTCGCGTTTTGGAAGTATTTTTTTCAAATTCCATTTAGTTTCCGAGATATTCGCTTCTGAAAACAGGCAAAAAAGAGACAAATTATACGCCCATTTGTGGAAATACCAAGACAAAAATCAAAAATCTGCTTTCAAAGCCCGAATTCCCCAACATTTTGAAACATTATTACCAAATTTGTTTAAATTCTAAGCGATAGTATTGACCTAGTTTATAAAATGGCAAGCGAAGAATTTCGACGTTTTAAGAGTACCAGACTGCCGCCTTAAAGAGTTCGTGCAGATTACGTAATGTTTTGTTCAAATTCGTCGATACAAGATTTAGCTAGGCGACAAGTCTTCAGCTATTGTGTAGTAAATAGATCCCCTATCGAATTAGATGGCGTTGTCAAATCATTATATTAAATTAAACTTCCGGCAGGAGTTAAAAAAATAGTTAGGTTGATTAGGGGCGGTTAAACTTCATTAACATTTACGTCAAGTTTTACTTTAGCAAGATTACTAGTTTCTAATTTTTATTTGTAATTGTTACGCTTAAGATCTAAGGATGCAACAAAGGAGGAAATCCGGTGGAATTATAGGAAGGCTTTTGCGACACATTTGCGTGGAAATATTCCCAGACGCCAAAAAAATGTTCTGGCCTGGTAAATTGTTTGACTGCATGCTGCATGAAATGAGTTATTATTGCCTGATTAGTTGCACTATCGTGAATTTTTTTTTGATTTATGATTGCTGTCTGAAAATGCTGAATGTTTATGGACGGTTGTTCATTAGAACGATTGTCCATTAGATGCGTTTTGGTCCAAATTTCTTTCCTCGGAAATCAGACGAGAGAGTGGAAATGTTCCCAGTTCAGTGCGACGTGCGATTATCTGAAATAAATGGGATAAGCTCGCATTTTGGGGCCGTTCACAAATTATGTAAGATATTTAAGGGAGGGGGGGGGTTTGATTAAATATTATAGTTTCTTACTATAGGGAGGGAGGGTAGAGAATTTGATATTACGTAAAATTTCGAATTAGAAATTTTAGCACTTTCGCGCTAAATGCCATTATTGGATAGCGCCATCTGTGCTTTATCTCTCTTACTCAGTATTGAATCTTACAAGGATCATATGTTGTCAGTACTTCTAGACTTTCTACTATTTCGTTGTTGTTCTCGTTGATCGGGGATTTCCCTGTTACTTGAAATCTCAAAAATATAACATCATTTCCTTTTAGAATATTTATTTTATCTAACATGTTTGGATACATACATCCACTGTTATTTAAAACGTGGGTAGAAGGTTTCCCAGATAAAACACCAAGGGTTTGTCAACAAGAGTCTAATTTAATCTAGACAACCAACAAAGAAGTTTTCAAAAATGATGACAATGCTTTCGGAGAATTTGTATCTCAAAAAATAAATGATTTAAAACAGCTTGCTGCTAAGAAAAGAAACCAACATGCTGGTTTTTTTTAAACAGGTTAGGTGGCACTTTATTTCTAAATTTTTTTGTTCAAAATATTATTATCAATATTTTAATATTATTTTTAAGTAATTATTATATGTAAAATTCTATTTAAATAAACTTATAAGTTACGCACATTTTGCTGTGTATGTTAAGCTGTAATCAAAATCACTTCTTACAGCAAAATGTGTCTGGTGGACCGCTTGCTTTGATGGACAAAAACTGAACAGATTCTTCTCTCGCATTATGCACTAGAGAAGTCGATATGGCGCACAGACTGATTCCAAAAGAGGCGATTCCTGATAAATCACAATTAACATGTCATCCTACTCCAGCACAAGATGCAATTGAAAAAAAAATTTCATTGGTGGACAGTGAATTAAATACAAGTATTTTACGTCGGGATTCTGGTCTTGGAGGACTCAAAATCAATCAAGAAATCACTAAATTGCAAAAAAAACCTCGGTGAAGCTAAAAAACAACTTGCTAATAAAAAACGAAACGCTGAATATCAAAAAAGTTTCAGAAAAAAAAAGACAGGCATTGATAAAAGATGTTATTAAGAATCCAGTTGTAAAACAACAATTAAATGTGCACGAGACAGTGGGTCGCCCTCGTTTGGAGGAAGCTCAACCTGAGCTGTTGAAAGTTTTACCAGAAATTGCGAGCTTTGGAGGTGGTGCAGATGAGGAACGCCGAACTCAAATGGTAAGAAGCTGTAGAACTCTAGATGACTTGGTCAAAGAACTAGAGACGTTAGGTTTCAATCTATCACGAAGTGATACGTATCTTCGTCTTTTACCTAGATGTTCTACTACAATTCAAGGAAAAAACACGTAGTAACAGTTCCGGTAATACTGGCGAGAGCAACAAATGATGAACACAAAAGCCATCCCGATGATAAATTTTGCACTGATTCTATCCGGGCTATCGAGTCTCTCGCCTCCATGCTTGGGCCTTCTCAGGTTTTCTTCTTGTCACAGGACGACAAAGCGCGCATTCCAATTGGTAAAACTACTGTAGAAAAACAAGCACCCTTTCTGATGCATGTGGAATATCGAGTACGACTACCAGATCACGACTGGGTGGTGGCAGAAAAACATAAATTAATACTGATGGAATGGGCAAACCTGAAGCAGTGACATACAGTGGACCTACGTACGTTGCAATCAGATCAGGAAAACATTCATCATCATCTGCACGCACCCATGGCATCGATCTAGAACATCTTATGGAGCTAGCAGAATTTCAATCCCTGGCCAAAACAGATTATAATAATATAAAACTAGTTATAATCATGACTGTTGACGGAGGACCTGATGAAAATCCACGCTCTCCTCAAGTCATCTCTCATGCTGTTTCCCACTTTCGTAAATTTGATCTTGATGCTATATTTATTATCACTAACGCTCCCGGAAGAAGTTGCTTCAATCGAGTAGAGCGTAGAATGGCTCCATTGTGTCATCAATTATCTGGACTTGTCTTACCGTATGATTCTTTTGGTAATCATCTTGATGATCAGCGATGTACAATTGATAATTAACTTGAACTCAAAAATTTTAAAATGGCTGGTGATATTTTAGCGCAGATATGGAGTATGTTAATTATTGATGATAAGCCAGTTGTTGCTGAATACGTAGATTCTGGTAGTGATAATATTGATAGAAGTTTAGTGGAATGGACTCCTGATTGGTACTGTAGACATGTAAGAGAATCTCATTATTTACTGCAAATTAGCAAATGCACAGAATTTAGATGCTGTGGAAAATAACGAAGTAATTTGCGAATGATATTACCAGATGGATTTATTCCACCACCTTATCCTCTTCGACAAGCGAAAACTTTAGATATACCACTTCCTAAAGACCAAGCAAATGCTAATTTTTGTCCTTTATTTGTGCAATTATCTCTAAACATTGAAATTCCTAGCCGCCCAAATTTTATTTTAACACCATACGACTTTTATTGTCCTACGGTTCAAACGCAATTGATTGCACGTACATGTGGATTGTACTTTGCATCAAATAAAAATGTGAAAATTCATCGTCAATCAGTTCACAAGTACCAGTGTGCTCGTACTGAGAATGTTCATCCTATTAAATTATTGCGTCGTCGTGCTGGACAGAGCCTGTGTCTTACATCATACAATAATAATACCCATGATATAGAATGGTACGACAATGAAGATATTGATATTGAAAAAACTGAAGAGCCTCAAGAAAAACAAAAGGAATCAGTTATTCCGGTAATTGAATCAATATCTGAATGGTTAGTCAGTCCTTGGATAAATAATAGAGTTTTGATTTATTATCTAGTTTTTTCAACACCTTAGGTTTTACTAAACTAATTCTGGTCAAAACTGTGATAGGTTGATAAGATTAATGTTATTCAAGTGAGTTAATGATATTTATAATAATAAGATGATAATAAAAGGTATTTTTAAAAGTAACGGAGTCGCATTTTATTGATGCATACATTTCTTACGAAAATTTCTTATTAAGGGGTAGGGGGGAGTAGTTGAAATCTTATGATGTCTTACAATAGGGGAGAGGGGGTCAAAATAGCCCTCAAAACCTCTTACGTAATTTATGAACGGCCTTTTTGTAGCTATTCTGACGATTTATGTGACTAACTAGAAATAATAGATATTAAAAAGATAGTAAATTCGTTTCGAAATTGATATACAAATCTTAATAAATTGAAATACAAATCTTGTTCCCTGCTTGGCTGTCGAAATGCGTTAGAGCAACCTTTGTTGTATTTTTTAATCTTTCTTGGTTTCAGGGGATAAGATTTGTATTTCAATTTTTGAAGATAACCGAGGACCAGTCCGTTCCATCAAGAACAACTTCACTTACAAGGAAAATACCCGAGGTGTACCCCACCGATTTTTTCATTTTGTGATATCTTCTAGTTCATAACAAAATATTGGACGAAAATATAAGCGAATATAAGCGAAAATATAAATTTTAGGGGTGAGAGCCTAAACTATAAGTATTTTCAAATTAAAACTCAATTGTTGACGTATTATATTGTTGAAATATTGACATAAAATAAGTAGAAGGTGAAAAAATGAATGCTTTACCCCGCAATCTGATAATGATCAATCCCATCGCGCACCCTCATAAAGCTAAGAATTTTATATGATTTCAATTTTAATGCAAATTATATGTCAGAAAAAGCATTATAGCAATCAAATGAAAACCATATGTTTGTTTAATTATTCATTTCATTCTACAAAAAAAAAATACTTTGGGGGTAAATGATCCTTGCCTATGCTTTTTTTGTGAAATCTCTAATTTTCTTAATGATATTGCCAAATTCCATAAAATTCAAGGATTTAAAAGTTGGTATAAAAGGAACAAATATAAACCCACCCCTATTCAAATTAGGGGTTGCAACCTTTTGGCATAACTGATCCGTTTTTAGAAGCACATTATTACAGAATATAAAGTAACAGTGGTTTTATCGAAAAATTCCAATTTATTCTTGAGATATTAAAGAAAAACTCTTTTTGGTGGTTCTCTTTAGGGGGTGGGTAGTTCCCCACCTAAATCACAAATTTAGCATCTAAAAAAATTGTTGATACATTATTTTGATGAAATTTTAACATATAATAAGTTAAAGGTGAAAAAATAAATGTTTTGATTCGCAATCTGATAATGAACAAATCCATGGGGTTCTCCAAGGGTCATAAAAATAGGGGTGTTACGTTATTTCACTGTTAATGCAAAATATATGTCAAAATAATCATTATAGAAATAAAATTGAAAACATATGTTGTGTTTTACTTTCCATATCACTGTACAGAAAAAAATTAACCCAAGTGGTAAATCACCCCTTTTAAGGATTTTTTTTGCAAAACCCCGAGACAGGTCAATTTTAATTTTTAGTGTTCTTAATAAAATTGTTAAATTTGATAAAATTCAGTTGTTCAAAACTTGATATATAAGAAAAAAAATGAAACTCTACCCCATAAAAATTAGGAATTGAAACTTTTTGACATAACCAATATATTTTTAGGAGCGTTTTCTTATGAGAAATAACAGAGCGTTTGTTTTATCAAAAAATTTCTAATTAATTCTTGAGTTATTGAAGAAAAACTGTGGGGTTAACTTTAAGGGGTGGTTTCACCACTTAAATCGCCGAGTTAGTATCTCAAAAAAATACGTGTCCAATATTTTGTTATGTACTATAACATATTACAAAATGAACAAAATCGGTGGGGTATACCTCGGGTACTTTCCTTGTTAGTGAAATAGGTAGTAGAGATCATTCGCGTTTTTTCGTCCGATTTTTGACTAAAGCAGCAATTAGGATTAAAACGCCTCCAGTGTTCAACCTTACTATTTGCATGTTTCTTTCAATTTTTCTTAGTTTTTTAATTTTGAAGCGTTCCAATTTTCCAAACTGTACTCGGATTACATCATTATAGAGTTGTTGATTATCCAGATCAAAAATGATTTTGTTGTTTTGAATAAATTAATCGCTAAAAAAAAATCATTGTACACGGCTCGAAAACCTGTCATGAGTCAAATGTGAATTAAATGATCTGTAAAAACATCTACAATTTAGTTGTTGTTGTATGTTGTACATAGAATTCAGTTTGTGGGTGTAATTCGAATGCATCCATGGTTAATGAAATTTTTTTCTTTAGAATTAAGGGGTCACACCTTCTCTGATGACACCTGTAGAAGTATGGTGGCGATGTTAGATGATGATCAATCAGGAAAACTCAGTTATGACGAGTTCAAATACCTTTGGGACGCCATAAACATGTGGCGGGTGAGTATTTAATCATTTATCCCATTTATTTTTGTACTCTTAGGAAATTTGAATCTGAATAGGAATTTTCTCAGGAATTCGAAGCAAGTCAAACGTAGCTGCTTGTTTTGAATCCAAGTATAGGTCCATCATTCTAAACAACATTTAATTTAATGTGACGCATCGTATGACGACAGCAGACAGTGTAGTTGGGAGAGGGAGGAAGGGTGTCTCAGTCATAAGGTCGTTAATTTTAACCACGCATTTGGAAGGGTTAGTGAAGACAGAAAACTGAAAAAAAATGCTTCCACCTTTTAAGAGAAACAAAACAACCCATTAACCCTCCCTAATATAATGTTAATAATCGCAGCAAATGGTTTACGACTTCATAGGTCTTTCAATTTAGTAAGCTAGAGCAGGGATCGGCAAACCGCGGCTCGGGAGTCGCATGCGGCTCTTTTAAAAGACAAATGCAGCTCTTTAAATTCCCCTAAATAAATAAATAAATAAATACAAGCCAGAGAGGACTGAGTATCTCTCTAAAAATGATAACGTGGCTGTCGAAACGCATTAGAGCAACCTTTGTTGTGTCTTTTAATCTTTCTTGGTTTCAGGGGAGAAGTTTTGTATTTCAAGGAATTTTTAAGTTTTGGCAAAAAAGTTATGATTTCAAAAAATATTTTTCCAATACTTTTGATTGATTTTTATCAACATTTTGAAAAACATTGAAATTTCTAAAAAAAAGACCAATTTGGGGAATCGAAATTTCAAAAAAATATTTTTCTCACGATTTTTACTTTTTTATTTGTAAATTTTCTACAGCCTTGAAATTTCGTGAAAAAAAGTTGAATTACTTTTGCGAGAAAAAAAATATCTAAATTTACAGAAACAGCAAATATCAAAGTTCGAAATAAAAGCTGAAATTTCCAGAAAAAAACCGAATTTTGAGAAAAAGAGATTTCGAAAAAATTGAGAAAAAGAAAGAGACTAAGAAAAAATTGAGAAAAAGAAAAAGATTTCGAAAAAATTAAGAAAAAAGAAGAGATTTAAAAAAAAATGAATTAATCAAAAGTTTTCAAAAAGGTAAAATTTTAGTTAAAAAAAACGTTGAATTTCGACCATAGATTGACACTCAGAACAAATTAAAAACCTGAAGTTTTAGCCAAATTTGAGTTTTTTGGAAAACTGTAAAATATCAAAAAGACAAATTGTAAAAATAAACTAAAAGCTTAAAAAATTTGTCGAACATTAAAATTGTCGAAGTTTTTCAGAGAAGAAGATCAGGGATTTAGAAATGATGACGACTGCTCTAATATAAAAGCATAATCCGACGACAGTTGACAGCTGAAATGAAACACGGGAATTCCCCGAATCGTAAACACGAAGAAAATGAAGTACTATCAGATTTTGTTTAGCCCTTGCAGTTGGCAGCACTTGTGGCACTGGTAAGAAATTTCGTCAATGTGAGAGAGAAGGAAAGGAACATTCATTGGAGCAAATGAGACAGATATCAGTGCGATAACTACCACGCAAGGGAGCAGCGAGTCCAGTTTTATAATGTGCGGTTAAGGCTCGAAATTCAAATGAACATTAGAATTCGTGTTATTGCGCGAGTGCGCGAGGCCCCCTACAAGAGCGAGGCCCCGGGCGGTTGCCCTGCTTGCCACCCCCTAAGGCCGCCCCTGCTTAGAATGAGAATGGTCAGGTGTTATGGAGTGGAATCATGGACTGTAACAGAGGATACTTTGAAGCGGCTTCAAGCACTTGAAATGTGGTCATACAGAGGCATCATGGACCCTAACAGGATACTTTTAAGCAGCTTCAAGTACTTGAAATGTGGTCATACAGACGCATGTTGAGAATAAGCTGGATGGACCATGTCACTAACGTAGAGATCCTGAACAGGATGAAGAAGGATAAAGAAATTGTAAACACAGCGAAGATTCGAAAGCTATCTTATTTTGGCCATCTTATGAGACATCGGGAGGTATATGACATGTTGCATTTGATCATACAGGGAAAAATTGATGGAAGGCGTGGACTTGGTAGACGAAGAACATCTTGGCTCAGAAACCTAAGACAATGGTTCAGACAGACAAGTCAGCTTTTCAGAACAGCTTTAAATAAAATAATGTTGGCCAAGATGATTGCTAAACATCCATTAAAAGGATAGCACACCAAGAAGAAGCAAAAAGGGAAAATATCCAAAAAAAGGTCGAATTTTTAGAAATGGAAATTTTGGAGAATAAAATGAAAAATGTTGAGATAAAAATTCAAAATTTGAAAAAGATTAGATTTTGATAGAAAAAGTCAAATTTTAATAATAAATTTAAATTTCAAAATAAAAAGACAAATTTTGCCAAAAAAGAAGAATTTTAAGGAAAAAACAATATTTCGAGTGAATGTCAAAATTTCAAGAAACGACGAATTTTGAATAAAAAATGGTAATTTCTGGAAAAGTCTTCTTAGTTAACCACAAATTTTAGATCGACAGCTTTGACCAAGGAGAATAAAAATCCCACCAAGCGCTTATCTTAATGTATTATAGTGAAACAAACTGTGGTTATATAATTTTTACTAGTGGTTTTGTAGTGTAAGGAATTCTCTAGAAACATTTGAAGATGGGAAGCGGCCGTGAGAATGGATCATACGACAGATAAGCGCTCCAGACGTTTCCGCCAGCGATAATCTTATCTGTACGGAGATCCGTTCTAGAAAACCAGCCGGTATAAATACGTGGTCGTCTTTCCCTCGGTTGGTCAGTTAGTTAATCAGGTAGTTGGTCAGTTAGTTAGTTAGATAGTTGGTCAGTTAGTTAGTCAGTTAGATAGTTAGATAGTGGGTCAGTTAGTCAGATAGTTGCTGAGTTAGTCATATGGCTGGATCGTTAGACAGTTTGATAGTTAAGTGACTCATAATTGTAGTGTTCCGAAATAAGTTTGAAATAAAGAGTTTACAATTCACGTAGTTTTAGTTTTCGAACCGATAACACGCAACAATATTATTGACTTTTTGTTTTGTAGAAAGGGACCACGGCATTTGGGAGCATTTTGCAAGTCACATACTCACCCAATTCGTTCATTTGATCTGTTCTTTGGTTGCTAGTTACTAAAATGTGGTTCGGTCTTTTTTTTTTCAGCAAAGATTTTAATTCTTCGGAACTATATGCTAAAGATCAATATTTCAGAAGTTGTGGCTTTGGTTCCTTTCTTTAAAATCCCAAAGAACCTGGGCAATTTTTCAAAATGTTTTCAAAGTTAATCACAGCTGATATCCTTTGATAATTTCTGTAATTGTTTCTTTAACATTTTTCATTAAGCTTATTAGCTAGCCTGAACGATAATATGTGTAATTGTTTCTTTAACATTTTTCAGGAAGTGTTCTCTGACTATGATAAGGATGCATCTGGGGCTTTGAGCGGATTCGAACTGAGAGAAGCTCTAAATCACGCAGGGTACAGTGTCAACACCACCATATTGAATATCATCATGAACAGATATGGAAATAGCAAGGACGAGTTAACATTCCAGGACTTCATACTGGTTTCTATCAAGCTAAAAACCATGCTAGGTACCAAACTACTCAGTTTCTATAAAATTCATCGAAATACGAGGGTAAATCAAATATGAACCGGAATTTGTTTTTAAAAATGTATTGGAACAAGATACATATATGAATACAGTAAAAGCTCTTTATTCGCGGGGTATATGTTCCATAAATATGCCGCGAATACAGAAACCGTGAATACGGAATGGTAATTAATATGGGATTATAGGGGATACGTTCCTGGGTGACAAAATAAAAAAAAACAAATATATAAAAAAATCAATTTAATTGAAGTTTTTGAACATTTTGATTAATTATCCTAAGGCTTAGGCAATGGTTTGAATAATTTTGTAATTTTCTCTTGCTTGGCAGTTTTTAAAAGCTCCTTCAATTCAGACTGATACGCAGCAGTCGTACTAGCAATTTGCCTCTTAAAAATAAGACTTCGTTCCATAGACGGATCAATGTTCATAAAGAAACCGCAAAGCTTATTTGCCATTCTTAAACCTTCACTAAGATTTTTCAAATTAAATATCACGTTTCCACCGCTTGTTGAAGCCTCTTCTTCAATGGGCTGTGAATTTAACATTTCCTCTAAGTCGGTTTTAGTCAAATCTTCATCTTGCGATTCAAGCAATTCCTGAATGTCACTTGATTCTATCTGTTCGAACCCATATCGTCCTATTCCATTCGCGATTCGGCTATGTTTGCAGTCCAAGTTTGAACTTGCACAGATTTTTCGTCATTTTTCGTAGTCAGAGCAGGCCACAGTTTTTTCCAGCAAGACTTCAATGTATGTGGCTTCAGTTCTTTCAATGATTCTTTTATGTTTACGATGCATTTTGCTATGTCAAATTTTTTCCGGCATTCCATAACATTCATATCAGGATTACATTCCATATTTTCCAGTATAATTTTGAAAGTTCGTTTAATGTAATAGAGCTTAAAGGCCTGGATTATTCCTTGGTCCATAGGTTGAAGCAAAGCCGTCGTGTTGGGAGGTAAACGTGTCACTTTTATATTTGAATGCAAAGTTTCAAGTTCGCGAGGATGACCTGGTGCATTGTCCAAAATTAGAAGTGCCTTAAAGTCTGATTTCTGTTTTTTTAAATAAGTTTCCACTTCAGAAACAAAACAGTTCCGGAACCAGTCACAAAAAATAGCGTTTGTAATCCACGCGACCAAAACACTGGCAGGTTGTCCTTGTTTTGATTTTTTAAAGCCCGAGGATTAAACGCTCTGTAAAGCATCAGTGGCTTAATAACACAATCTCCAGATGCATTAGAACATAGCAGCAGTGTAACTCTATCCTTTGCTACCTAAAGGCAGCAAACGATAGATAGGAGAAGTTTGCTCCTAGATTTAAATCTAGGAGCAGACTTTTCGCTTTTAAAAATGAATGTTTTGTTTCTCTTCCAAAACAGTGCAGTTTCTTTTGCATTAAATATTTGCTCAGATTTGTATCTTCCATCAGCTGCTAGGTTTGCAAATTCTTTTGGATATCGTTCTGCTGTAGCAGTGTCTACAAATCCTGCTTCTCCAACGATTTTAATGTTATGCAATGATTGTCTCACCTTAAATTTATTGAACCAACCTTCCAATGCTTGAAAACCCCCATCTGTACATTCACCACTACAACTACCTTCAGGTTCTTTCTTTAAAATGAGCCTAAAGACGCTTTGCCTTCTCCCGGACCACTGAACCACTTAGCGGCACCCTTTTTTGGTTGCAGTCTTCGATCCATAATGACAACGCTATCATTTAACAACATACTTTAGGCAAAAGTGTAATAAGATCTATTTTACTTTTTTTATTAGTCCATTTGACGCCATTTACAAAAGATATTGGGTTGGATACCTGTTGGAATCCTTTTATTATTATGTATGTACTTATTAGATCCGCGAATAAAGAAATTTTTAGCCGCGAATATAGGAATTGGGTCGCATTTTTTTAATCCGCGAATAGTGAAAACGCGAATAAAGGAAGCGCGAATAAGGAGCTTTTACTGTATATTAACTCTTTTTCTAGATAATCTGATTTTGTTATGTATTTTTCCCAACGGATTGGGAGTTTTTTTAATCATTATAAAAACAAGGGAGGCGCGTTTGCAAATTGCCCACAAATGTTTCAACAGCAGCATCATCATGAAATCGCTCACCTCCTAGAGCTTCTTTCAGTGACCCAAACACGATAATCGCATGGTGATAAATCGGGACTATAAGGAGGGTTTTCGAATGTTGCCCAATGCAATTCCTCTAATTTTTGATCTGTCATATTAGCCGAGTGAGGGCGGGCACTGTTATGAGCACATTTCTGACCTAAAATTCGCCTCTTTCGCCGATATGCACGCTTTGCTTCATCCAATAGCTGGCAGTAGTAGGCAGCATTAACCCTATGATATTCATGCAGAAAATCGACGTGCACAACTCCTTTAAAATGCTAAAACACTGTCACAAGAACCTTTCCAGCTGAGAGGCGAGTTTTTGCTTTGAGGTTGTCCTTCTAATAATGTTTTGTGTCTTTCATATATTTCAGTTTTCTTTAAACAAGTATCCCCAAACTGTGCTTCTAGTCTACGAAGAATTGCGGCGGGCTGTACACCTACAACGGCAAGAAATTGTATGTACATGCCCCTTAAAGGCGCTCCTTTTTTATTGAGAAGATATTACAGCACACCAAGGGCTGTACTCTCCCGCATGAATGCGGGAGAGTACAATTATCCAAGTATTTCAAGTTTTTTCTTTGAGACTCTATTAAGTGTATCGTGCTCCTTCAATCTTTTCAGGCTCTTTAAAGTTCCCTTAAGTGTTTCTAGCTCTTTCAAGCTCTCTAATATTCTTCCAGCTCTCTTAAGCATTTTCAAGCTCCTTGAAATCTTGTGGAAGTCCTTGAATCTCTCTAGGACCATTCTGCACTTTTAAAAACTCTAGAAAGCTAAAACTTTTGAAAGCTTAATCTCTTTAGAATTTGTAAAAGCTCTCTCTATTTCTACTAAGCTTGTTAGAGCAGCTAACTCGATCACCACTATCCGAACATCTCGACCGCCGATAAATGAATTTCGAACAAAAAGACGAAACTTTAAGAAAGCAATAAAAATTTCCCACGGAAAGCTAAATTTTGAAAAATAAAGCCAACTTTTGACCACAGTTGTCTATGAAAAAGACGAATTTTGAATTCATTTAAAATTCCAAAACATTGTCGCAAGAACCTTTCCAGCTAAGAGGCGAGTTTTTGCCTTGAGTTCGTTCTTCCAAAAATTCTTTGTGCCCTTAATGCACTTCAGTTTTCTTTAAACAAGTATACCCAAAGTGTGCTTCTAGTCTACGAAGAATTTCGGCGGGTTTTACACATTTAACGGCAAGAAATTTAATAATAATGCTCTGCGCATCGTGCGGACGCACCTCTTGCTCACTCATTGTATTTAGAATTGACGCACGACGAGAACTAAATTCGCTTGAGTGCAGGAAGTCACCTGACATCCTCACCTATCATGTCTAAAGCATGCGTACACCCCCGACACCCTCATGACGACATGATAGAAATTCCGGTTCATATTTGATTAACCCTCTTACAAAATTCTTCACGTAGAGTGCCATACTAAGACGCAGTCAACTTTGGATATAACGAACCACCAAGAAGTTTTTTAAATGGTTCGTTATAGTCGGATGTTCGTTATAAATGAACAAAAAATACATATTTTCTTATGGAGCTTTGGGCCATAATTTTGTTTGTTATAAGCGGTAGTTCGTTATGTGCGGAGCTCGTTATATCCGAATTGAACAAAAAAATTATAATATAACACTCGATCTCAGGCTGAATTCAAATAAACAAAGTATAACCGTAAAAATGTTCTATTTAGACCAGGGTAGAAGCCTTCAAAAACGATAAAAAGTGAAAAAAAATTGTAGTAGGATGAAACCTATTAGAAAAGGAGGATAATGCAATAAAAATGAAAGGAAAAATAAATTACGGGCGATCTGAGGTCGGGAAGGGTAGGGGGTGAGTTTTTAAGGGTAACAAACGGTTTATCTCGATTTCTGGCAAAACTACAAATCCTATGAAAAATAATTAAATAGCAAAGTTGTAGGTAATAAGAAGATCTACAACTTTTGTATCTACACTTTTTTAACATAACCTCAAAATTCACGTGAAAAAATCAAAAAACCAGGTTTATGGTTTTTTATTTTTATCTTTTACAAAAAAAATTTTTTTTTTCACAAAATTTGGTAAAAACTTACCTTTTTATATCCCAAATACACTGTAATTTTTTTGATTTAAAATATTTATTTTTTTACCTCATTTTAACTCAATATCGAAAAAGCACCCTAATTTTCAATCGAAAAATCTCACGTTAAAATTTTAGCTTTTTCAAAAAACTCGGTGGGCTTTTTGTTCGTTGAAATGTCTACTTTCTGATGATGTAAAAAAATATACATTACTATGGTAAATCTTCTAAGAAAATTCAAAAAACCAAAAGTACTCCAATTCGAATTTTTTTTTATCTTTATGTACAATTTCGAGCTATTTATTAAAATTTATACTTTAATTACTCGAAAAACGTAAGATTCCATTTTACATTGATAAACAAAAAATTGTAAATCGAAATATACTACTATAATTAACAACCAAATAAGTTAACTAAAAGAAGAGAACGCAGTCGTAGAAAGACCTCAGACAATATTCCAGAGTTCAATTATCAAAACCATACAAAAATACCATTTTTGCAAGAAAAATTTTTATCTAACCAGAAAAACAAAGACAAAATAATAAAATCGCTAATGAAAATATTACAGTCACAAGGATTTTCCTGTAAACAAGCAAAAGAAGATGCTGATGCTGACATAATTAAGACCTCGATAGAAATTGCCAGAGATACTAATAAAACTGTAATTGTTGTGGGTCAAGATATTGATCTTTTGGTCCTTTTGAATTAATTAAATTCTAATAATCATGACATTTATTTTCTGAAGCCAGGTTTTGGAAATATAAAAGATCTTTTTTCACGTCTAATAGTTTCAAATATGAATCCGTCAAAAACATCGTTGCATTTCTGCATTGTCTTTCTGGTTGCGATACAACATCTGGATTTGCCGGAAAAGGAAAGAAAAGTATCGTGAATTAATAGGCGATAAAAATTCATCAAATTTGACTAATATTTTTTTTAAAAAAGATTCAAACAAAGAAGATATAAAAAAAATGGATTACAATTAATGAAATCTATTTATAAATGTAAAAATGATAATATTACACTCAATCAATTAAGATTTCAAAAATATCAATTAGCAAAAATTAAATCGTCTTTTATATTGGCAAATCTCCCACCCACAGAAGGTGCAGCAGTACAACATTGTTATATTATCAGCTTCAAACTTGGCTGGGTAACGAACTGACAGCAACAGATTGGGGCTGGAAGCAGCATCTATGGGGCATTATGCCCAAATTTACAGAAAAAGAATTAATTCCAGATATATTGCTGAAAACTATTTGCTGCAGCTGTGAAACTGGATGCAATAGTTTAAAATGTGGCTGCCGAAAACATGGTTTAAAATGCACAAATTTATGTTCAAATTGTCATGGTTCTGAAAAATGCGCCAATGTGGTAGAAGAAACCTACGAGGAAGTTAATGATCTAGATGAAATTGTGGATGAAGAACCAGTGCAAACTAGAAATGATGTTGGAGACGGAGACAATGATGGTCTTGAAGACTTCGAAGATCTAGTAGAATCGGAAAGGTGTGCTGAATCTAACGATGAAGAAATACCATCAAAGGGACAAATGATGGATAAGCGATTAAAATTGAAGACTATGTTTTGATAAATAAAAAGATTAATTTTCTATGACATAAATGTAATGAGAATTTAAGAAATAAACTTTTTTTACTGAAAACAATAGCTGCAGTCATATTTTTTAGATTAAATCCCCTTAAAATCCAATCTTTAATATTTAAAACAATTGTATTTTTTGCAATCTTTATATTTTTGGATTTGTAATTTTTTTTGTTTATCAATGTAAAATGGAATCTTACGTTTTTCGAGTAATTAAAGTATAAATTTTAGCAAATAGCTCAAAATTGCACATAAAGATAAAAAAAAAGTTCTGAATTGGAGTACTTTTCGTTTTTTTGAATTTTCTTAGAAGATTTACCATAGTAATGTATATTTTTTTACACCATCAGAAAGTAGACATTTCAACGAACAAAAAGCCCACTGAGTTTTTTGAAAAAGCTAAAATTTAACGTGAGATTTTTCGATTGAAAATTAGGGTGCTTTTTCGATATTGAGTCAAAATAAGGTGAAAAAATAAATATTTTAAATCAAAAAAATTACAGCATCTTTGGAATATAAAAAGGTAAGTTTTCTCCAAATTTTGTGAAAAAAATTTTTTTTTTGTAAAAGATAAAAATAAAAAACCATAAACCTGGTTTTTTGATTTTTTTACGTGAATTTTGAGGTTATGTTAAAAAAGTGTTGCTACAAAAGTTGTAGATCTTCTTATTACCTACAACTTTGCCATTTAACTTTTTTCCATAGGATTTGTAGTTTTGCCAGAAATCGAGATAAACCGTTTTTTACCCTTAAAATCTCACC
The DNA here is from genome assembly GCA_028583605.1 of Dastarcus helophoroides. Lineage (NCBI taxonomy): Eukaryota > Metazoa > Arthropoda > Insecta > Coleoptera > Bothrideridae > Dastarcus > Dastarcus helophoroides. The sequence goes on from CM053331.1 coordinate 5,271,578, forward strand.
CCCTACCCCTTCCCGACCTCAGATCACCCGTAATTTATTTTTTCTTTCATTTTTGTTGCATTATCTTCCTTTTCTAATAGGTTTTATCCTACTATATTTTTTTTTTGTTTCAAAAATTATCTACCCTGGACTAATTAGCGACTTATTTTGTTTGCGTTTCATTTTTAAGACTTATCACACTTTCTGTATTCTTCAGTTGGTTGTATGAGAAATTTCTTTTATTGTATATTGATTTGTTTCAGATACATTTGATGAATTAATGGATCCCCTCACGAATATGTTAACAATATCCAAAGATGCTTGGATTGTACGTTCGATGTACACTTAATATATTTTTTTAACACAACAAATATTTTATTATTATTCAAGTAATGAGGTGTTTTCTCTTTGTTGCTTTCTTTTATAGATGTATTACAATTAGAAGCACAAATTTCAAAAAGTCATAGGTGATATCAAATGTTAAACATGTTAAATGCTTCTATTTTACAAATGGTCGCTTTTTTACCCATAAATTAATACAGCTTATTCGACAGTACAAATAATTTTATGTGATAATGCTTCCAAAGATACCAAGTATTGTGCCATAAAGTAGTTTCCAAGTTCGAGGACTTATTTAAAACTATCCAATTTAGTTAGGGAAATTAATTTGTTATTTTAAGTGTTTTAATCAGAAAGGAACCTTTGTTCCTGCATATTTTTGAATAATGTTGCATGTTAGATAATGCAAAATATTTATTGTTGTGATAATGCTTTATAAAACTCACAAAGATGTACCAGAATGTTCTTTCCAGTAATTATTTTTGTACACTGTACACTTATATTTCAACTGCCAAATATTTCTAACTTATTTGGACCACAATGTTCATGATAATGTGACCAATAAATTATTTCCTTATGATGAATGAGTTTTATTGAACAATTTTGCAAAACCTATTTTGTCCTTTTGTACAATTAAAACAACGATGTTAAAAGGTACAATAATACAGAACAACCTCTGTTGTGTTTTTTAATTTTTGTTGGTTTCAGGGGACAAGATTTGTATTTCAGTTTTTGAAGATAACCAAGATAACCAGTCCGTTCCACCAAAATTGACTTTTTGTCAAAATTTCAATTTATTTCAAATATTAAAAGACTTCAAAAATTTTACTTGTCTTGAGAATTTTGATTTTTTTTAAATTTCTACTGTTTTTTAAACCATGACATTTCTGGTTAATATTTTCGGCTATTTTTGAAAAAACTAAACTTTCTTAAACATTTTAAACTTTTTCAAATTTTGGACTTTTGGAAAATGTGTCCAATTTTATAAATTCATATTTGGACATTTTTAAAAATTTTACCATTTCCAAAAATTTCAACTTTTTAAATTTTCAACTTTTTAAATTGTCGATTTTTTTTCAAAATTTCGATTTTCTTTTAAATGCCGATTTTTTCAAATTTCTACTATTTTTCAAAATGTTGACTCTTCGCAAAACTTTGTTTTTTTTAATTTGGAAATTTGGACTTTCTTCAAAATTTCGACTTTCCAAAATTTCGACTTTCTGTAAATATTTGACGGTTTAAAATTTCATTTTCCTAAAGATTAAAAGGACTTCCAAAATTTCGACTTCTTTCGACAACTTTGATGTTCTCAAATATAAAAATGTTGACGCCTTTTTGAAACTTCGACTTTTTTCAAAATTCCGACTTTGGAAAATCTTCATTTTTTTAAAAATGTCAATTTCTTTGAAAACTAGTAACACTTCAACAATTATTTTTTTTGTTGAAAATTTCGAATTTTCTCAAATTCCAGAGTTTCTTCGCAATTTCGAAGTTTTCAAAATTTTTAAATTTTTGTTTAAATAGTACATCGTTTTATAAGTTGGACATTTTCAAAATTTTGTCTTTGTTCAAAATTTCAACTTTTATATTTTCGACTTTTTTCAAAATTTGGACTGTTTTTTAAAATTTTGACTTTTTCAAAGAAAGATCAACATTTTTTTAAATTTCAACTGTTTTTTTTAAAGTTTAATCCACTCGCAAAGGGTAAACCCATTATGCTTTCAAAGCACTGCGAGTAGGATGCGGAAACAAGGATAGATGGTCACGAACCGCGTTCTTAAACAAGGATAGGTTGTAATTTTTGGGGAAAATTCCTTTCGGTAACAAGTTCCATAACTTGGAAGTTCTATAGCAAAAAGAGTCTCCGTAGACAGAAGTCCTCGCTGTGTCAAGCTGGACCACACAGGAATTTGCTGCCTCCGACTGTCTAATACGCTTTAAGAATCTTGCCCTTGGGGGGATTAATCCTATTAGTTCCTGCGAGCATCTTCCATGATAGTACTTGTAGAAAAGAGACAAATCACCAACCATACGCCTGTGCTCTAGTGTTTCGAGAGAATCAGTCAGACTCTCGTCATTAATTAGGCGAATCGCTCTTCTTTGAATTGAATCCAAGAGAGCTAAAGTGTGTTTTGGGGGTGAACTCCAAACATGAGAAAACTATTGACTAGTGTTGCCCTAACTTGAGCTTTGTATAGTGTTAATAGCTGATGAGATGTGAAGTACTTTTTAGCTCTAAAAAGAAAGCCTAGCTTCTGAGAGGCGGATTTGGCAATGGCGCGCACATGATCGTCCCAAGAGAAGTTAGTGCTCGCATTCGCTCCTAGGATAGATAAATTAGATCCCATCGGAAGTCCATTAGTATGTTTGTTGCATTATCCCTTGATGTTTTCTTAGAGAAAACCGCGGCCTGAGTTTTTGAAGCGTTGAAGTCGACCAAATTGTTCTTACGCAATTCCAGAATGATCTCGAGATCCCGATTAATCGTCTGTATCTGCTGTTCCCTTAGTCGACCTGAAGCAGCGATAGATAATGGTTGATGATAGGGTTACTATCATCTGCGTAGCTGTATATAGGATTGGAAGTTGAAGCCAAGAGATCGTTTATGTGTAACAGAAATAGAGTAGGAGACAGAACAGACCCCTGAGGTACCCAAATTCTGGAAAAGATTATATCTTAAAAAACCGAAATTTGATGACAAAAGGTTAAAATTTTCAAAAAAAGTAAACATTCTAAAAAAAAGTACGAACATTCTAAAAATCGGAATTGAGAAAAATTTAATTTTTCGAAAAAAGTGAAAACTTTCAAATAGAAGTCAAATATGTAAAAATTTTCAATAAAAACCATTTTGCTACGTAAAAGTTGAAATTTCGAGAAAAAGTCGAAATTTTTGAAAAAAATTTAAATTCTGAAAGAAGTCATAATATAAGAAAGTTGAAATTTGATGACAAAAGGTTAACATTTTTAGAAAACAGCAAACTTTGAAAAAAATTCGAAAAAATCGAAATTTTGGGAAAAATCCAATTTTTGAAAAAATGAAAATTTTCAAAAAAAAGTCGTAATTTTTAATTCTTTAAATAAAATACCATGTATTACATAAAAGTCGAAATTTCGAAAAAAAATTAAAAATTTTTGAAAAAACAAATTCTGGAAAAGATTATATCTTAAAAGAACCGAAATTTGATAACAAAAGATTAACATTTTTAGAAAACTGAAAATTCTGAAAAAAGTTCGAAAAAAATCAAAATTTTGAGAAAAATCCAAATTTTGAAAAAATGAAAATTTTCAAAAAAAAATCGAACTTTTTAATTTCTTAAATAAAATACCATTTATTACATAAAAGTTGAAATTTCGAAAAAAAATTAAAAATTTTTGAAAAATAGTCGAAACTTTGAAAAAAAGTTCTGGAAAAGATCATATCTTAAAAAAACCGAAATTTGATGACAAAAGGTTAACATTTTTAAAAAAAATAAAAATTCTAAAAGAGAGTTCGAACATTTTAAAAATCGGAATTGAGAAAAATTTAATTTTCAAAAAAAAGTGAAAACTTTCCAAAAGAAGTCAAATTTGTTAAATTTAAAAAAAAAATCATTTTGATACGTAAAAATCGAAATTTCGAGTAAGAGTCGAAATTTTTGGATAAACTGAAAATTTTCCTTGAATTAAAATTTTTAAAAAAATTTAAATTCTGAAAAAAAGTCATAATATAAAAAAACTGAGATTTGTTGACAAAAGGTTAACATTTTCAGAAAACTGAAAATTCTGAAAAAAGTTCGAAAAAAATCGAAATTTTGAAAAAATCCAATTTTTGAAAAAAGTGAACATTTTTAAAAAAGTCAATTTTTCACTGTTTTAAAGAAAAATACCATTTAATACATAAAAGTCGAAATTTCGAAAAAAAATTAAAAATTTTTGAAAAATAGCCGAAAAAATTAAAATTTTAAAGAACCATTCTGGAAAAAATTATATCTTAAACAAACCGAAATTTGGTGACAAAAGGTTAACATTTTCGAAAAAAGTAAACATTCTAAAAAAAAAGTTCGAAAATTTTAAAAATCGAAATCGTGAGAAAAATGCAATTTTTCAAAAAAGTCAAAATTTTAGAAAAAAGTCGAATTTTGAAATTTTTAAATGAAAAATTCAGTTGCTACATAAAAGTTGAAACTTTTAAAAATCAGTTGAAATTTTCAAAAAGTGTCAAAACTTCGAGAAATAATAAACAATTTGAACAAAAGTGAAAATTAAAAAAAGCAGTTTTCAATAAGACAATATTTCAAGAGAATCAGGTTTAAAAAAGAAAATCAAAATTTTGAGAATTCAAAATGTTGTACCAAGATTTTCAATAAATTGAAAAATAAATTAAAACCTTAAAGACAGTCAAAATTGTAAAAGAGTTAAAATTTATGAATTAAGTTTAAATTTGGAAAAATAGGAAATTAAAAAAATGGAAAATTGGAAATTCGAAATCTTTAAAATATAAAGTCGAAATGTTTAAAAAAGTCAAGATTTTCAGTACAAATCGAAGTTAGATTTAAAAAAAATCGTTGCTTTCTGAAAGTCGAGATGAGGAAAAGCTGAAACGAAAAAGAAGTCGAATTTAGAATGAAAATGTTTTATAAAGATTGAATTCAAAAACAGTCAAGTTTGCAAAAAGGTTGAAAATTCGAGTTAAAATCTTAAAAAAACGTTGCAAAAATTGTTAATAGCAAAATGGGCATTTGGAAAAAAGACCAAAATTTGCAAAAATATGGTCAAAAATGTGATAAAAAATCAAAATATTCCATAAAAACCCCGAAACAAAGTCAAAATATTAAAAATTTAAACTATTGGAAACCAAAACAAAACTGAAATTATCATAGAAAGTTTCCAAAAAAGAAAATCAAAATATCAAAAATCATTATCCTAAAGCTGGAATTTTTTAAAGAATAAAAACTTCCAAAAAAGTGGAAATTTTCCAAATTACGTCAAAATTCCAAAAAAAACTTGAAATTTTGGGAATCGAAAGAGAAAATGTCGACATTCTGAAAAAAGTTGATATTTTAAAATGTCAAAATTTCCAAAATACAACTTTATTCCCAGTAAAAATCTAATTCTTCAAAAAAAGTCGGAATTTCCAAAAAGATGATCCAAGAATACTTACCCGAAAGTCGCTTTTTTTCTAAAATTTCTATAAATCTTGAACTTCTTTTGTAAAATTCCCTTCATACTTTATCAGAAAAAATAATTTAGGGTGGCCAAATCCTAATAGAAAGTGGCTGAATATTTAGGATTGTTCCTGCTTCTGTATGAGAGCTAGTATTACAATTAGAATCTGTTGGTTCCAGAGACTAGTTGGTTCTATTGAATCTATCAGGATATTTAAGTTTAATAGGCAGTTGTTGCGGGAAGCACACGATGATTTTACAATTACATCACTTTTTCAACCCCAAAGCTGATCTTAATAATCTGATTTTGGACTAATTATCAGAATACTATTGTCGAATTAAATACGTAAAATCTTGAGTCGTTTAGGGGCCTAAATGGACATTAACGGTGTAAACTGGAGGAAACGTGGCTCTATTAGATAAAACACATGACTGTCGTGTCGTGTTACCTGTGGAAGGGAAGCCCTCAATTGCACCACACACGCGGCGGTGGCGTGCCGATCTGACATCCCACATCAATCTACATTAGGGTTAAAAGCTTTCCTAATGAATTGCACACAACAGACACAGTCTTACGACCTTCTTTCTGACCGTTACTTTATTCGATAATGGATGCCACCGACCCACGTTAATAATATAATGAAAAGTGGAAAAGTCATAAAGCATGGGGGCCCCTAAACTTAACAAACATAGCTGATGGGGTGATAAACTCTCACGTTTAGTGAGGCACGCAGCACATGGTCTCTGGCAATCATCTTAAAAACTAGCAGGAATATAATACGTTTGGCCAAAAGGTCAGAACGTTTATTTATTGAAGTTTGTTAAAGTGTTATTGCTTCTTTTATTTTCTATTTATGAATAATAATTTACGTAGTCTACTTAAAAGTGAAGCAAAACATTTTTTAATTGCATCTCTACATACGTATATACGAAATTATAGACTAAAGCCATTGCGTCATCAAAGGAGGTCCTAAAAATGCTATAATTACAGTAATTTGGTGTTAAACAGTGTCGTTGTACTAGAAAGTGGTCATTATCATTCTTTGAATGTTCCATCTGCTAATCATCACTGAGACAATACAGATTAGTACTCTTTGAAAGTATCGTCCATGAATATTAAGAAAGAAATTACAAACTTCACTACTCACAAGAATTAGGCGATGGTTTTAAATAAATAATAAAAAAAAAGAAATGCGTTTCATTTATTTCATCCATATAGTTCCAATCTTTTGAAAACTGGCACTTTCAGTTTTTTTTAATGACGACCGTAAACTCAAAATTTAAGTTATAATCTCGAAATGTTTCCTGAGAAATTTCGGCGTTTTGTTATACACTGTCACGGGTCGGCAAACTTTTAAACTGAAAGAGCCAGCCGCAATAAAAAAATTGATTTCGTGAATTTCATTCAAAGAGCCACAAATTTTTATTTCTGGTTTTACATTTTATTTCAAAATTAAATGAGATAAATGAAACAAAATATGGGATAGAGAGAGGCCCCCCTAACTTATGTAGTCAAACGAAAATCTATTCAGCCCAAAAGATTATTTCTTATTTCTCAAAATTTAGACATTTTCTTCAAAATTTCCCCTTTTTTCGCAATTTCGACTGTTTTAACTCTTCTCCATATTAGACTTCTTTTTTAATATCTATTTTGTTCCTAAAATTAGACTTTTACCCCAAATCTTTCTTTCTTCCCAAAACTCGACAACTTGTGAAAATGTTTACTTTTTCCTAATTCGACTTACTGAAAGATTCGACTTATTTCTCAAAAATTCATCTTCTGTCGATTTTTTAATAAAAAAAGGAAAAATTTGATGTAATTGGGGATGTTAAGTAAAATAGTTTTCAAAGAATTCGATCTTTTTGTCAAAGTTTTCTTTTTTCGAAATTAAGATCCATTCGCAAATTTCACTTTTTTCCAAAATTACATTTTTTCGACTTTGCTCTAAATTGCTGCTTTTTTCTAGAACTTATTACATTCTTTTTAAAATACGCTCTTTTACCAAATTTCGGCATTTTCCCCAAAATTGGCTTTTACGAAACATTTAAACTTTTATTTATTTTCTACAAATTTGGACTTGTTACGCAAAATTCGGTTTTTTTTTAGAAATTTCGACTTTTTAAATTCGACATTTTATTGTTTCTGCAAACTGCGATTTTTTGACGAAATTTATCTATATATTTTCAAAATGTTTGACTTAATCTCAAAATTTGACTTTCTGTGGGAAATTTTGACCTTCAAAACTTCTATATTCTTTTTAGAATTTATCCTTTTTCAAAATTTCGCCATTTTGCCCAAATATTGACTTTTATTAAACATTTTATTTATTTTATACAAATTTGGATTTGTTTCGCAAAGTTCGGTTTTTTTTTTCGAAATTTTGACTTTTAAAATTCGACATTTTATCGTTCCTGAAAGCTGCGTTTTTCAACGAAATTCGTCAATATTCAAAATGTTTGTCTTAATCTCAAAATTTGATTTTTTTTTCTTAAAATTTCTTCTCTAACGTTCAACATTTTTCTTGAAACTGGAAGTTTTATCAACATTGTCTTTTCTTTCGAAATTATTTTAGCAATTCTATCAAAATTCGAGTTTATCTAAAGATTTTGAGTTTTTTCTTAATTCGTCTTTTTCTTAAAATTTCAAATTTATTCCAAAAATTTAACTTTCTCTGGGAAAAGGCAATTTTTCATTTTCTTCTTCTCTGAAAAACTTTGGCGTTTAAAAAGTTCCACGATTTTTTCTAAGCTTTTAATTGGAGGAATTGTAATTCCTAGGTTTCAATCTATTGTCGAACATGGACTTTTTTATAATTTTATCTTTTTTGAAAACTTTTAACAAATTCATTTTTTTGGAAATTTTTTTTCAAATTAAGCCTTTTCTGGACATTTCAACTTTTATTTCGAACTAAATTCATCTATTTTTAAATCTCAAAATTTGATTTTTTTTCTTAAAATTTGAATTTCTTTGGGAAATTTTACGTTTCTTTTAAAATTCAATCCTTTTTTCAAAATTGGAAGTTTTATAAAAAGATGCTTTTCTTTCGAAATTATTTTACCAATTTTCTTAAAATTCGATTTATTTGAAAAATTGAAGTTTTTTTTTAATTCGTTTTGTTCTCGAAATTTCAATTTATTCTCAAAATTTAACTTTCTCTGAAAAATTGCAAATTTTTTATTTTCTTCTTCTCTGAAAAACTTTCGACTTCTGAAAAGTTCGACAATTTTTTTACGCTTTTAATTTCTTACAATTTCTCTTTTCGAAATTTTACAATTTTTCACAAAATTTAAATTTGTCTAACAATTTCAAGTTTTAAATTTGTTCTATATTTCAATCTAATGTCGAAATTCGACGTTTTTTTTAATTTTACCTTTTTTGAAAACTTTTGACAAATTCAGTTTTTTTCGAAATCTCGTTTTTCAAAATTAAGCCTTTTCTGGAAATTTCAACTTTTATTTCGAACTAAATTCATCTATTTTCAAATCTCAATATTTGATTTTTTTCTTAAAATTTGACATTCTCTTGGAAATTTTGAACATTTTTTAAAATTCGATACTTTTCTCGAAACTGGAAGTTATATCGACATTCTCTTTTCTTTAGAAATTAATTATTTTACCAATTTCTCAAATTTCAAGTATATCAGAAAATTTGGACATTTTTTTAATCACCTTGTTCTCGAGATTTCAAATTTCTTCCTAAAAATTATATTTCTCTGGAAAATTGCAAAATTGTAGTCGAAGTTTCGGACTTTTTATAAAATTTTGACCTTTTCCTCGAAATTTGTCTTAAAATTTGACCTTTTTCTTGTTCTGTGAAAAACTTAAACATTTTTGAAGTTCGACAAATTTTTTTAAGCTTTCAGTTTATTTTTACAATTTGTCTTTTTGGTATTTAAAGTTTTTCAAAAAACTCAAATTTGTCTAAGAACTTCAGGTTTTTAATTTGTTCTGAGTGTCAATCTATGGTCGAAATTCGACGTTTTTTTTAACTAAAATTTTACCTTTTTGAAAACTTTTGATAAATTCATTTTTTTCGAAATTTCTTCTTTTTTCTCAATTTTTTTGAAATCTTTTTCTTTTTCTCCATTTTTTCGAAGTCTCTTTCTTTTTCCCAATTTTTTCGAAATCTCTTCCTTCTTCTCAAAATTCGGCTTTTTCTAGTAATTTCAGCTTTTATTTCGAACTTCCGCGAGAAAAATATTTGTTTGAAATTTCGATTCCCCAAGTTGGTATTCATTTAAAATTTCAATGTTTTTTAAAATGTTGATAAAAATCAATCAAAAATTTTGGAAAAATACGTTTTGAAATCATAACTTTTTTGTCAAACCTTAAAAATTCCTTGAAATACAAAACTTGTCCCCTAAAACCAAGAAATATTAAAAAGCACAACAAACTGAGTATCTCTTTGAAGATGATAGCTTGGCTGTCGAACCGAGTTGGAGCAACCTTTGTTGTTTTTTAAAAATTTTTTGAAATGTATTTTTGGAAATTTCGACTACCGTAGGTCACTTGTTTAACGCGCGAGTCTGGCCTCTCTGGCTTGTATTTATTTATTTTTTTAGGGGAATTTAAAGAGCCGCAATTATCTTTTAAAAGAGCCGCGGTTTGCCGACCCCTGCGCTATGTCAATGACTTCCCAAAGTGTTGGTCACTGCCTGTATAAACTAGTGGTGCATTTGGTTGCACAATGTGATTTTGTCATTTTTCTACTAGATGAATCAGCTGATGATGGATGTTGACAGTTGGTTAACAATGGTTTAATTTCTAACAATAAAGATGTTTAATTCGTATTTGCCCGGTGGTAATAATTTAATATATACGTTAAGCGTGAAATCAAATTGATAATTAAATCTGCATAATGCATAACTTGACGCATAATAACCGCATTATGACATGTGTCGCTCATTAATAATTTGCATTTCGTGCAGAAAAACAACAAATAACCGTAATATGACATATATAATGTCTTGTCTATTATTCATCTGTCTTAAATAGATGAAAAAAATAGAAACGGATCAGGAACTAGATTTTTGGCCGAAACCGGATTTCGACTTCTCAAAAGTCCTTATTTACGATTTGAAAGTACCCCATTATATAGATATTGACTCGTAGATACCGAATCCGAAAACCAAATTTAGCTACGACTTTTGGTTTGAAACATATGAAAGTTTAAAGTTACGAAAAAAGTTCCAAGGGTCCCTCCAACATAAAAAAATTTCCATTTTTCAAAAGTGCGTTCATAACTTTTTCATAAAGTTTTCGGTACGTAGAATCAGGGTCTGAAAACCAAACTGGGCTATGACTATCCGCTTACGAGATACAAGCTTCAAAAATTTCAAAATTTTCTAATTTTTACCAAATTTCCTATTCAAAATTCAGCCACCAATGTGGTAAAATTAGGCATTAAAAACCACCTAAAATGTATGCAATGAATAATACACAGGATTGTATTTAAATTTGCCTCTACGCATTGATGGCTAGAGATCATGAATGTGTAACCACGCTTTACCAAAATGTTTGCAGATAATCAGAGTTCTTTTTTAATATAAACTTCAAAACATTTAATCTTTAAACTCGAAATTATGGCTTTAGTGTGGCACTTCTAATGTTTGTTTAACTTGAAAAGTTGAAGAATATTTTTTCGGCCATTTTGAAGTTTCTTTTCAAAATTTCGATATCATTTCCAAATTTTACATTCAAGTCAAATTTTTGAATATTTATAAGTAAAATTCCAGCTTACTACATGAAAGTAAAAACTCCGAGGAAATAATCAAAAAACAAAGATAGAAATATTTAAAAAATTAATATTTTGGAAAGCAGTAGAGGTTCTCAAAAAAGCAATATTTCGACATAATCAGATTTATAAAAAAATCTAAATTTTGAAAAAATAACTCGAAAAATATCAAAATTTTGTGTGAAATTCGAAAATAAATCAAAATCTTAGAGAAGCGAAATTGTGAAAAGGTTGAAATTTAAAAAGTGAATTAAAATTTGGAAAAAAATAAAAATTAAAAAATGGAGTTTTCACAAAAAGTCGACATTTTAAAAAAAATTAAAATCCGAAAATAGTCATCACTTAAAGAAAAATTTGAAATTTAATGATAAAAAGTAGAAATTTACAAAAAAAGTAAAAATTCTGAAAGAAAGTTTAAAAATTCCAAAAGTCGAAATTTTGAAAAAATCCAATTTTTCACTAAAGTAAAAATTTTCAGAAATAAGTCTTCGAATTTTTGAATCTTTTTAATAAAAGTGCAGCTTACTAGATGAAAGTCGAAATTTCGACAAAAAAAGTCGAAATTTCGAGAAAAAAGTCGAAATTTCGGGAAAAAAAGTCGAAATTAATGATAAAAAGTCGAAATTTTCAAAAAAAAAAAAGTAAAAACTTTGAGGAAATAGTCAAAAGTTTGAACAAAGGTGGAAATGTAAAAAAATGAATATTGTGGAAAACAGTAGAGGTTTTCAAAAAAACAATATTTCAATATAATCAGATTTATAAAAAAATCAAAACTTTGAAAAAGGTAACTCAAAAAAGATTAAAATTTTGTTTGAAAATTTTCAAGAAAACAACAAAAAGTTGACATTTTGAAAAAAAAACAAAATACGAAACAACAAAAATTTGAAATTTGATATAAAATAAAATTTTACAAAAAAAGATTCTGAAATAAAGTTTAAAAATTCCGAAAGCCGAAATTTTGAAAAAATCTAATTTTTCACTGAAGTAAAAATTTTCAGAAGTAAGTCGTCGAATTTTTGAATCTTTTAAATTACTAATATATAAATATATAAAATGTAAATAGTAAAAATTTTTTAAAAAATTCCAAACTTCGAGATAAAGTCAAAATATTAAAAAAATTCGATACATTAAAAAGAAATTTAATACTAAAATTTCTAAAAAAGAAAATTTTTAATAAAGACAAAAATGATGAAAAAAGTCTCCAAAAAAAATCAAGAAACCAACATTTTAATTGGAATTTTCAAAAAAAGTCAAAACTTCGAATAAAGTCGAAATTTTCAATATTAAGTTAACATTTCGAGGAAACATTAAAATTTTGGGTGTCAAAGAAGAAATTGTGTACCTTTTGAAAAGAGGATATTTTAAAATGTCAAAATTATTGAGACAAATGTAGCCACATCGATAGAGGTACCAGAGTTTGGGTAAGGACTCAAATACGAAACGACCACCTGGAAGACCATCAAAGAGATGGCACGAGAGCTGGACATGGAGATCGCAAGACAATAGATAGAGGTAAAATATGGGCAGACAGGACAACAGACTTATGCTAATAAGAAGAAGAAGAGGAAGAAGTGGAAGAAGTGGAAGAAGTAGAAGAAGTAGAAGAAATAGAAGAAGTAGTACAAGAACTAGTAGTAGAAGAAGTAGAAGTAGTAGAAGAAGTAAAAGAGGTGGAAGAAGTAGAAGAAGTGGAAGATGTAAAAGAAGTAGAAGAAGTGGAAGAAGTAGAAAAAGTAAAAGAAGTAGAAGAAGTAGAAGTAGAAGAAGTAGAGGAAGAAGTAGAAGAAGAAGTAGAAGAAGTGGAAGAAGTAGAAAAAGCAGAAGAAGTAGAAGAAGTAGAAAAAGTAGAAAAAGTAGAAGATGTAAAAGAAGTAGAAGAAGTAAAAGTAAAAGAACTAGAAGTAGAAGAAGTAGAGGAAGAAGAAGTAGAAGAAGTAGAAGAGGTAGAAGTAGAAGAAGTAGAAGAAGTAGAGGATGTAAAAGAAGTAGAAGAAGTAGAAGTAAAAGAAGTAGAAGTAGAAGAAGTAGAAGAAGAAGAAGAAGTAGAAGAAGTAGAAGAGGTAAAAGAAGTAGAAGAAGTAGAAGCAGAAGAAGTTGAAGAAGTAGAAGATATAAAAGAAGTAGAAGAAGTAGAAGTAAAAGAAGTAGAAGTAGAAGAAGTAGAAGAAGTAGAAGAAGTAGAAGAAGTAGAAGAAGTAGAAGAGGTAGAAGAAGTAGAAGAAGTAGAAGAAGTAGAAGAAGTAGAAGTAGAAGAAGTAAAAGAAGTGGAAGAAGTAGAAGAAGCAGAGGTAGAGCAAGTAGAAAAATTGGAGGACGAAGAAGTAGAAGATGTAGTAGAAGAAGAAATAGAAGAAGTAGAAGATGTAAAAGAAGTAGAAGAAGTAGAAGTAGAAGAAGTAGAGAAAGAAAAAGCAAAAGAAGCAGTAGAAGAAGAAGAAGCAGAAGAAGTGGAAGAAGTAGAAGAAGAAAAAGTAGAAGAAGTAGAAGAGGTAAAAGAAGTAGAAGTAGAAGCAGAAGAAGTTGAAGAAGTAGAAGATATAAAAGAAGTAGAAGAAGTAGAAGTAAAAGAAGTAGAAGTAGAAGAAGTAGAAGAAGTAGAAGAAGTAGAAGAAGTAGAAGAAGTAGAAGAAGTAGAAGAAGTAGAAGAAGTAGAAGAAGTAGAAGAAGTAGAAGAAGTAGAAGAAGTAGAAGAAGTAGAAGAAGTAGAAGAGGTAGAAGAAGTAGAAGAAGTAGAAGTAAAAGAAGTGGAAGAAGTAGAAGATATAAAAGAAGTAGAAGAAGCAGAGGTAGAGCAAGTAGAAAAAGTGGAGGACGAAGAAGTAGAAGAAGTAGAAGATGTAGTAGAAGAAGAAATAGAAGAAGTAGAAGATGTAAAAGAAGTAGAAGAAGTAGAAGTAGAAGTAGAGGAAGAAGAAGTAAAAGAAGTAGAAGAAGAAGCAGAAGAAGTGGAAGAAGTAGAAGAAGCAGAAGAAGTAGAAGAAGTAGAAAAAGTAGAAAATGTAAAAGAAGTAGAAGAAGTAGAAGTAAAAAAAGTAGAAGTAAAAGAACTAGAAGAAGTAAAAGTAAAAGATGTAGAAGAAGTAGAAGAAGTAGAAGAAGTAAAAGAAGTGGAAGAAGTAGAAGATATAAAAGAAGTAGAAGAAGCAGAGGTAGAACAAGTAGAGGACGAAGAAGTAGAAGATGTAGTAGAAGAAGAAATAGAAGTAGAAGAAGTAGAAGATGTAAAAGAAGTAAAAGCAGAAGTAAAGGAAGTAGAAGAAGTAGAGGAAGAAGTAGAAGAAGTAGATGTAGTAGAAGTAGAAGTAGAAGATGAAAAAGAAGTTGAAGAAGAAGAAGAAGAAGAGGAAGAAGAGGAAGAAGTGGACGAAGTGGAAGAAGTGGAAGAAGTAGAATAAATAGAAGAAGTAGAATAAATAGAAGAAGTAGTAGAAAAAGAAGCAGAAGAAGTAGAAGTAATAGAAGAAGTAAAAGAGGTAGAAGTAGAAGTTTAAGAAGTAGAAGTAGAAGTCGAAGATGTAAAAGAAGTAGAAGTAGAAAAAGTAGAGGAAGAAGTAGAAGAAAAAGTAGAAGAAGTAGAAGTAGAAGAAGTAGAGGAAGAAGTAGAAGAAGTAGAAGAGGTAGAAGAAGTTGAAAAAGTAGAAGAAGTAGAGGTAGAAGAAGTAGAAGATGTAAAAGAAGTAGAAGAGGTAGAAGAAGTAGAAAAAGTAGAAGAAGTAAAAGAAGTAGAACTAGAAGATATAAAAGAAGTAGAAGAAACAGAAATAGAAAAAATGGAAAAAGTAGAGGAAGTAGAAGATGTAGTAGAAGAAGAAATAGAAGAATTAGAAAAAGTAGAAGATGTAAAAGAAGTAGAGGAAGAAGAAGTAGAAGAAGTAGATGTAGCAGAAGTAGAAGAAGTAGAAGAAGCAGAAGTAAAAGAAGTAGAAGAAGAAGAAGTAGAAGCAGTAGAAGAAGTAGAAGCAGAAGAAGTAGAAGAAGAAGTAAAAGTAGAAGAAAAAGAAAAATATCAAAATAATTCGACGTTTTCAATAAAAATCGAATTCTTCAAAGATGATCCGAGAATTCTTTCTCTTCTTTCACGCAGACAAAAGAGCGGGGCATTAAAGAAGGCTGAATGAATTAAATTAGAAGAGTTGAAAAGGAGAGGAAAGAAAAAAAATTCCTGCAAAATTTCAGTCGTTTTTCTGAATATATTGAATTTCCTGTTTCCACTGAAAATTCCTAAGTTTTCAATTTTTAATTGACTCCACAATTGTCCAAGTATGATTTGGGGTCAAATTCCAAACGTGAGAACAGTATTCCAGTGTTGGCCCATCTTGGGATGTGTAGAGAGTTGTGAAAAGATTTGACATACAAAGATAAAACGTTTATTGGCCCAAGCAAACAAAAGTTAAAATGAAGATATATGGTTATTGTTTATTTTAAAGAAATTCTTATGGATAAAATAAATCATATATATGCATTTTTGTAGAAAGTTTGATAATGTTGAATCTGGTGCAATAATTTGGTCAAATGGTGGGCTGCTGTGGGGTTTGTATAGGTATTGGAGCTGAGTTTCTTTTTGATCGGAATACTCCCTTGACTGGTTTGGGTTTTTAGTTGTTTAACTTGTTCTTTTAGTGCCAACACTTCCTTGTACAGGTTCAAAACCATCGTGATCTCGTCTTCTTTCCTTTCCAAGTTAACTTCGAGCATTTCCAGCTCTTTCAATATTTCCTCGTCCGCCGGGTTCTCATTTGACTTTGCGCAGAGCAGCTCATATTTACTGAAAGAAAATGATCTGTAACTGCAATTTTAAACAAATTTACTAAAAGAGAATGATCTGTAACTGCAATTTTAAACACCTTGGATTGGTTTTGCTAATGGGAGAAGCTATTACAAGTTATATCATAGTAGTAGCAAAATTGAAGTAGTAGAAGTAGTAGTAATAGTAATACCAGTAGTCACAATTTAAATTCATATGTTGTGTCATCTTGAATTAAGGCATTTATATATTGTTGGGGTCTAATGATTGTAGGTGTTGAGGAATTGTAATGGTAAGGACACGCTCGTGTGGAACGGACTGGTCCCTGGTAATTTTCAAAATTGAAACCAAGGAATATCTTTCTTGGTTTCAGGAAACAAGATTTGTATATCAATTTAGTACTCATTCGTAGACAAAATTGACGTATCTATAGGCAAAGTAGTTCGATTATCTATAATCAAATGGATTGCAACTCCTTGGAGGTAAGCAGTAATTACAAAGTTTGTTGTCTCACTTGTTACAGTATGTCCAAAACTAGTTTAATTAAATTGTGTACACGTGAACACCTCAAGTGTTTGGACTAAACCA
Organism: Dastarcus helophoroides; assembly: GCA_028583605.1. Classification (NCBI taxonomy): domain Eukaryota; kingdom Metazoa; phylum Arthropoda; class Insecta; order Coleoptera; family Bothrideridae; genus Dastarcus; species Dastarcus helophoroides. The sequence continues at coordinate 5,288,106 of CM053331.1, forward strand.
TCCTGGGATTGGTTCTGTAGTACAAAAAGTTAAAAAAGTATGATCATCGACTGATGGTCGAACCCAGGACCTTCACGTTACAGACAGGTTTCCCAACCACAAAGCCATCGCCACCACTACTCTCAACTTTATTCATTCACTTTACATACCATGTTAGAGTTCGGAACTGTCCCAAGATAAAATCCTCGATTTGTCGAGACAATCGCATGATATTGTCTACGAATGGGTACTAGCCTTAATTATCTTCTTACGGTGCATTTACACTAGACACTTTATTACGTATATTTCTCTCTGACATAAGTGTGAATTATCCTGAGGGAAGCTATCTCCTCTCAGCTGTGTGGATGAGTCTGACATAAATATATTTTCCCTTTGACATAAATGACAACTATCCTGAAAGAAGCTATCTCCTCTCAGCTGTGTAGATGAGTCTATGATAGCTTCTCTCGGGATAGCTGACATTTACGTCAGAGATAAATATACGGAATAAAATGTCAAATCTAAACGCACCTTTAGGTTGTCCCCCATACTCACTTATTCATTGCTTCAAATTCGTCGTGTAAATTCGTCAGAATTTCCTTCAGCGACTTCTCTCTTCCTTCCAGCGTCGGATTATGCTCGGGTGGTACGTCCTTGTTGTAAGTCATGTAATGTACAGGATGCTCGTTGACGGTTTGCATTGCTGGCTCAACATGCGACCGTATAATCCTCCGCTGTTGTGCTGGAGTCATGAATTTTTGCGTCCTGTATTTGTTATTGATTTGGTTATTTTGGTTATCTTGAGCTGCGGTAGTTGAACTCGTTATTGCCTTAAATTAAAAACGATTTTGACAGCTTACACGTGACAGGCTTATAATCGCAAAAGTGTCGAGTTTTGATCCTTAATTGTAAGCAAGACATTTAAGAAAATGACATTAAAAGAGAGCAAAGAAGAGAAATGAAAAGAGTGACATTTAAACAAATGACAGTAAAAGAGAGTGAAAAAGAGAGATGTAAAATTTGGGAAAATGACAAAAAAAGAGAGTGAAGAAGAGAGATTTAAAAAGTAAGAAGAAGAGAGATGAAGAGAGTGGAATTTAAGGAGATGACAGTAAAAGAGAGTGAAAAATAGAGATGTAAAGAGTGACCTTTAGGAAAATGACAGTAAAAGCGAGTGAAGAAAGAAAAAAGAAAGAATGACATTTAAGAAAATAACAGTAAAAGAGAGTGAAAAAGAGAGATGTAAAGAGTGACATTTAAGAAAATGACAGAAGAAAAAAGTAAAGAAAAGATGAGAAAAGTAAGAAGAAGAGAGATGAAGAGAATGATATTTAAGGAGATAACAGTAAAAGAAAGTGAAGAAGAGGGATGAAAAGAGTGACGTGTAAGAAAATGACAGTCAAAGAGAGTGAAAAAGAGAGATGTAAAGAGTGACATTTAAGAAAATGACAGAAAAATAGAGTGAAGAAGAAAAAAGAAAAGAGTAAGAAGAAGAGGAATGAAGAGAGTGATATTTAAGGAGATGACAATAAAAAAAGTGAAGAAGAGAAATGAAAAGAGTGAGAAGAAGAAAGATGAAAAGAGTGACATTTAAGAAAATGACAGTAAAAGAGAGTGAAAAAGAGAGATGTGAAGAGTGACATTTGGGAAAATGACTGAAAAAGAGAGTGAAGAAGAAATATGAAAAGAGTAAGAAGAAGAGAAATAAGAAGAGTGATATTTAAGGAGATGACAGTAAAAGAAAGTAAAGAAAAGAAACGAAAAGAGTGAGAAGAAAGATGAAAAAAGTGACATTTAAGAAAATGACAGTAAAAGAGAGTCAAAAAGAGAAATTTAAAGAGTGACATTTAATAAAATGACAGGAAAAGAAAGAGAAGAAATTAGATGAAAAGCGTAAGAAGAAGAGAGATGACGAAAGGGATCTTTAAGTAAAAGAGTGAAGAAGAGAGATGAAAAGCGTGAGAAGAAGAAAGATGAAAAGAGTGACATTTAAGAAAATGACAGTAAAAGAAAGTGAAAAAGAGAGATGTGAAGAGTGACATTTGGGAAAATGACTGAAAAAGAGAGTGAAGAAGAAATATGAAAAGAGTAAGAAGAAGAGAAATAAGAAGAGTGATATTTAAGGAGATGACAGTAAAAGAAAGTAAAGAAAAGAAACGAAAAGAGTGAGAAGAAAGATGAAAAAAGTGACATTTAAGAAAATGACAGTAAAAGAGAGTGAAAAAGAGAAGATTAAAGAGGTGATATTAATAAAATGACAGGAAAAGAAGAGAGACAAAATAGTGAAGAAGAAATAAAGGACTTTAAGAAAGACAGTAAAAGAGTGCGAAACGGAGTTGTAAATGACATTTAAGTAAAAAGACAGAAAAAGGAAGAAGAGGATGAAAAGACGTAGAAGAAGAAAGATGAAAAGAGTGACATTTAAGAAAATGACAGTAAAAGAAAGTGAAAAAAAGAGATGCAAAGAGTGACATTTAGGAAAATGATAGAAAAAGAGAGTGAAGAAGACAGATGAAAAGAGTAAGAAGAAGAGAGATGAAGAGAATGATATTTAAGGAGATGACAGTAAAAAAGAGTGAAGAAGAGAAATGAAAAGAGTGAGAAGAAAAAAGATGAAAAGAGTGACATTTAAGAACATGACAGTAAAAGAGAGCGAAAAAGAGAGATGTAAAGAGTGACATTTTGGATAATGACAGAAAAGGAGAGTGAAGAAGGAAGATGAAAAGAGTAAAAAGAAGAGAAATGAAGAGAGTGATATTTAAGGCGATGACAGTAAAAGAGAGTGAAGAAGAGAGATGAAAAGCGTGAGAAGAAGAAGGATGAAAAGAGTGACATTTAAGAAAATGACAGTCAAAGAGAGTAAAAAAAGAGAGATGTAAAGAGTGACCATTAGGAAAATGACAAAAAAAGAGAGTGAAGAAGCGAGATGGAGAGTAAGAAGAAGAGAGATGAAAAGAATGATATTTAAGGAGATGACAATAAAAAAGAGTAAAGAAGAGAGATGAAAAGAGTGAGAAGAAGAAAGATAAAAAGAGTGACATTTGAGAAAATGATAGTAAAAGAGAGTGAAAAAGAAAGATATAAAGGGTGATATTTAGGAAAATGACACTAAAAGAGAGTGAAGAAGAGAGACGAAAATAGTGAGAAGAAGAAAGATGAAAAGAGTGACATTTAAGAAAATGACAGTAAAAGAGTGAAAACGAGAGTTGTAAAAAGTGACATTTAGGAAAAAGACAGAAAAAAAGAGTAAAGAAGAGGGATGAAAAGAGTAAGAAGAAGAGAAATGAAAAGAAGAAAAAAGTGAAGAAAAGAGATGAGAAGAGTAAGAAGAAGAGAGATGAAGAGAGTGATATTTAAGGCGATGACAGTAAAAGAGAGTGAAGAAGGGAGATGAAAAGAGTGAAAGGAAGAAAGATGAAAAAGGTGACATTTAAGAAAATGACAGTAAAAGAGAGGGAAAAGGAAACATTTAAAGAGTGACATTTAGGAAAATGACAGAAAAAGAGAGATGAAGAAAGTGATATTTAAGGAGATGACAGTAAAAGAGAGTGAAGAAGAGAGATGAAAAGAATGAGAAGAAGAAAGATGAAGAAAGATTTAAGAAAATGACAGTAAAAGAGAGTGAAAAAGAGAGATATAAAAAGTGACATTTAGGAAAATAACAGAAAAAGAGAGTGAAGAAGAAAGATGAAGAGAGAAATAAGAAGAGAAATGAAGAAAGTCATATTTAAGGAGATGACATTAAAAGAGAGTGAAGAAGAGAGATGAAAAGAGTAAGAAGAAAGATGAAAAAAGTGACATTTAAGAAAATGACAGCAAAAGAGAGTGAAAAAGAGAAATTTAAAGAGTGACATTTAGTAAAATGACAGGAAAAGAAATAGAAGACAGGAAAAGAAAAGAGTAAGAAAAAAGGAGATGAAGAACGGGATCTTTAAGGAGATGACAGAAAAAGAGAGTGAAGAAGAGAGATGAAAAGCGTGAGAAGAAGAAAGATGAAAAGAGTGACATTTAAGAAAATGACAGTAAAAGAGAGTAAAAAAGAGAGATGTAAAGGATGACATTTAGGAAAATGACAGTAAAAGAGAGTGAAGAAGAGAGATGAAAATAGTAAAAAGAAGAGAGATGAAGAGGGTGACAGTTAAGACAATCACAATAAAAGCGAGTGAAGAAGAAACATGAAAAGAGTCACATTTAAGAAAGTGACAGTAAAAGAGAGTGGAGAAGAGAGATGAAGAGTGAGAAGAAGAAAAATTAAGAGGGTGACATTTAAGACAATGTCAATAAAAACCAGTGAAGAAGAAAGATGAAAAGAGTGACATTTAGGAAAATGACAAACATAGTGAAGAAGAGGGAGAATTAAGAAGAAGAAGGATGAAAACAGCGACGAAAAGAGCGAAAGAAATACATTCAAAATTTCGAGAAAAAAAAGTTAATTTACCTCAAACTTCGTGTACCTCGAAACAGTTGGTTTATTTTTATATTTATTATAAACATGTTGGAAGTCCACCCCCTGTTGTGGAAGGCACGTGCACTGTGTTGGATTTTGGGCCACCGCCCATTCTGCCGCTGCTGTTGCTTTGAGCTCGTCTCCGTAGGGACCATTCGGTTTGATATTCACCACCATGTCCTCCTCTGGCTCTTCTATTATGTCAGCGGGAACGTTCTTTGCTATCTCCTGCAGATACTGGTAGTTTAGGGAGGTTTTTGTCAGAGGGCAGAAGGAGCGTCCGTATCTGGGCAAATGTTCCTGATTTGATTTTTCGAAAGGAAACCTTCAGACAAAACTTACCCCAATCTAGCAGTCATACTGGTAACCAAAGCTGTTAGAGGTTTGTTATTTAATCTTTCGGCAGCCAATCCAATGTTGTGAGCTAATGTCGGGGAAATCCCTTGTACCGGTTGTCTGTTTTTAAGAATACTCATTACCTGCTGAATATTTATACCTGAAATTATGCCAACTTAATTACTCTACCTCAAAAGTTAAAGGTACACGCTGAAATTAACCATAAAAGATTTATTACATTAGCAACAGCAATTTTTTTAATTATTAAAAGGTTCTAATTTTGAGAAAATGGAAAAATTTTGAAAAAGTCAGAGATTTAAACAAAAAAGTTATGATTTTCAACAAAGATCCAAATTTTCAAATAAAGAATATTTTAAAACTAGTTGTTGAAAAGACAAAATATTCACAAAGTTAAAATATTAGGAAAGAGTGAAATTTTGAAAAAATATAGAAATTTTTAAATGTTTATTCATATTTTGAAAGTCGTCGTTTTGAAAAAAACAGTCCATATTTTCAAAAAAAAACAAAAATTTGAAAGTCAAAAATTTTAAAATGAATTCGTAATTCTTCAATAAAGTCGAGATTCTTTACGAAACTTTAAACTTTCAAAAAATCAGAATTTCAAGAAAATCACAATTTTGAATACATGGAATTTTCAAAAAAGGTGAAATTTTGAAAGATGTTGAAATTGTAAAAGTCGAAATTTTTCAAACAAATGCCAAATTTTCTAAAAGTCGAAGTTTTCAAAAAATTCGTAATTAAAGAAAAGTGGAATTTGAAAATAGATAGTTTTAAAACGGTCGAATTCCTCAAAAAGAATCAAAATCTTGAAAAAAATCAAATTTTTGAAAAAGGAGAAATTTTGAATGAAAGTTGAAACTTTCAAAAGTCGAAAGTTAAAAAACCAAAAAATCACAAAAGTCCAAATTTTTAATGTCTAAAATAGGTTCAGATTTACAAAAAAAGTTAAACATATCAAAAAAAATTCCAAATTTAAAAATCAGAGCTAGACATTTTTAAAGAGAGCCGTAATTTTTAAAAAGGTTTCAATTGTTAGATTCTAAAAAGGTCCAGAGCCAACATTTCGAAATTTAAAACTTAAACGATTAAAATTGTTAATGAAAGTCGAAATTATGAAAGGTCGTAATTTTTAGAAAATGGAGAAATTTTGAAAAAGTCGTGAATTTAAAAAAATGTTTAGATTTTCAATAAAGCTCCAAATTTTTATATAAAGAATTTTTTAAAGCTACAATTTCAAAAAACTAAACGTTCAAAGTCGAAATATCAAAAAAGAGTCAAATTTCCAAAAAAATATAGAGATTTTTTAATATTCAACATTTCTAAAGTCGCCGTTTTGAAAAAAAAAACAATATATTCAAAAAATCGAAATTTTGAAATGTCTTCAGTTTTTAAAATAAATTCATAATTTTTCAACGAAGTCGAGATTTTTAACGAACGTCGAAATTCTCAAAAAAAAACAAAACTTCAAAAAAATCGAAATTTCAAATAGATGGAAACTTCAAAAGAGCCGAAATGTTGAAAGAAGCTAAAATTGTCATGGAAAATGAAATTCTCAAAAAAATCAGCAATTTTCCAAAACAGTCAAAAGTTTCGAAGAAAAGCTGAATTTTTCAAACTGCCAAATTTTCTAAAAAGTGCCAAATTTACTAAAAAAAATCCAAATTTTTAAAAATTGGAAGTTTTAAAAAAATTGAAATTTAAAAAAAGTCAAATTTTGAAAATAGGTAGTTGAAAGAGCCGAATTCTTCAAGAAAAACAACGAAATCTTTAAAAAAGCTGAAATCTTGAAAAAAGGTCAAATTTTAAAAGAGGGAAATTTTCAGGACTTGAAATGAAGAGGATTAATTTTGAAAAATCGTTTGTCAAAAATTACGTGTTTTTCCTCAAAATTTAGACTTTTTCAAAAATGTTGTCTTTTTTCTTGAAATTTGAATACTCTTTCGAGATTCTGAATATAAATATTCAAAATAAAAATTAACATAAAATTTTTAAATTCAAGTTAGCACTTTTGCGTTTGCAATCTATCTTTTGCTAACAATTTGAGCAAAAATTTGAAATTTTTAATGAAAGTGTAAATGTTAATAATAAAAGTTAAAAATTCCACCAACGTGTAATTTGAATTATTTTTAAAGTTCAATTTTCTATGAAAAAATTAAAATTTTAAAATCAACAACAAATTTTTAATTTTAAAGACGAAATTTTGTGAAATTTGTGAAAAAATTTTTAGAATAGATTTTTGACACCAAAGTTCAAGTAGCAAAGGGTCGGACTTGCAAAGAACTGAATTTTCGAATTTATACCAGAGGTTTAGCGAAAGCAATTACATAATATTTAAGAGAACACACAATTTTGACTTCTAAATTCTAAACAAAGCACAGTTTTGAGGCTTGAGGAAAAAAATCAAAGCTTTTAGAATAAAAATTACTATATTAACGTAAGCAAAATTGTTGCAACTTTAAGTTATACATTTTCTAACATGTCACCATTCCAAGTTTACTGTACAAATTTCGACCCCAATGCCAAGATCCCGGCTTTAAATTGAAATATCATGGTGGATTTTTTGCTAAAATTTTGATTTGAAATTTAAAAATTTTTAGGTTAAATTTGAAACTACGAGATTTTAGCGAAAAGTTTGAGAAAAAATCATATTTTGGAATTTTGGGAAGATTTAGGAAGTCGGCAGCAGGAATTTAAATTTGGAATTTCGAAAAGAAATTGAAATACTAAAATCAAAGTGGAATTTGAAGGAAAAAAATTTACGAAAAATCGAAAATGTGATTAATAACTTCAAAAAATAGAGGTATCAAATTAAGAAAAGAAAATTGAAAGTAAAAGAAAGAATTTTTTAAAAAAAGATTCCAGAAAAATTTTTAGAAGAACTCGAATTTGCAAAAAAAATATAAGGAAACCCGAGTTTCTCTAATTTCAATGAACTGCTACTTTATTCCAAAGATACAACAGAGGAAATTTTTTTCATTTTAAACTCGAAACTTTAGAAGAAGAAAAGAAATATTTCGAGTAATTTCCAGATAAAAGTCCAAATTTCAAGAAAAAGTTAAAAATCTTGATAAAAGATTCAAGTTAAAACTTAAAATTTTTATTTAGGTTGAAAATGTGAAAATTGTGTGTTTCTAATCTAATCTAATCAGAAATGAGAGATGAAGATGAGATGAAAGTTGCATGGAATTGTGTACAATTTTCAAATAAAAATTGAAATTTCAAAAAAAAATTCAATCTTAAGTATAAAAAAAAAATATTTTAAGTATGTAAATTCGATGAACCGAAATAAACCGATATTTTGTTCGGTTTCGTTCCGGTTTTCGTCCGGCGAAAATAACGGTTTTTTTCGATTTTCGGTTTCGGTTCAGTTCCGGTTCGAAGCCCTGTTTAGGAGAACAAATCTAATTTTAGGAGTAAAATGCATAGTTAAGCAAAGACGAATACAGAGAAGAGTTAAAAAAAGTCGAATTTGCGAGAAAAAGGCAGATTTTGAAATAAAGCACTAAATTTTGAGAAATAAAAATTCTTTTGAGCTGAATATGTTTTCGTTCGACTACATGGGTCGAAGGGGTCTCTCTCTCTCTCTATCCCATATCTTGTATGATGTATCTGATTTAATTTTGAAATAAAATGTAAAATCAGAAAAATTTGTGGCTCTCTGAAATTCACGAAACCAATTTTTTTTATTGCAGTTGGCTCTTTTGACTTTAAAGTTTGCCGACCCCTGAGCTAGTTTATTTAATAAATCTCTAAGAATGACAAAGCATGCACAGTCTAAATAGATAGATCCAGAATCATGAAATTTTGGATAGGTGTTCCCCATAATACGCAGGTGTGCACTTGAGAAGGATTTTTCAAAATTCGGCCTCTTAGAGGGTAAAAATGGACATTAAATTTTAAGCAGGTTACATAGATGAATAAAATAAATCAATGCTTATTAAAAGTTGAAATTTTTGACAAAGTTGTCTATACGCTCAAACTATTTGAGCACGTATTTATCTCTTTATTTTACTACTTGAAATTTCCAGCAACATCATACAATAACAGGTGTCAAATAAAAATTATATTTGTAGAAAGTTCGAGGAAAAAGAAGAATATATTCTGTAAATGTCCAACTTTAGCAAAAGAATAGACATTTCAGCTTTGGAAACGTTCTGACTGAATCAAGGATAATGCACAGCCTAAATAGATAGATCCAGAATCATGAAATTTCGGATAAGTGTTCCCCATAATACGTAGGTGAGCACTTAGGAAGGGTTTTCAAAATTCGGCCTCTTAGAGGGTAAAAATGGACATTAAATTTTAAGCAGGTTACATACGATGAATAAAATAAATCAATGCTTATTAAAAGTTGAAAATTTTGACAAAGTTGCCTATACGCCCAAACTATTTGAGCACGTATTTATCTCTTTATTTTACTACTTGAAGTTTCCAGCAACATCATACAATAACAGGTGTCAAATAAAAATTCTATTTGTAGAAAGTTCGAGGAAAAAGAAGAATATATTCTGTAAATGTCCAACTTTAGCAAAAGAATAGACATTTCAGCTTTGGAAACGTTCTGACTGAATCAAGGATAATGCACAGCCTAAATAGATAGATCCAGAATCATGAAATTTCGGATAAGTGTTCCCCATAATACGTAGGTGAGCACTTAGGAAGGATTTTTCAAAATTCGGCCTCTTAGAGGGTAAAAATGGACATTAAATTTTAAGCAGGTTACATACGATGAATAAAATAAATCAATGCTTATTAAAAGTTGAAAATTTTGACAAAGTTGCCTATACGCCCAAACTATTTGAGCACGTATTTATCTCTTTATTTTACTACTTGAAGTTTCCAGCAACATCATACAATAACAGGTGTCAAATAAAAATTCTATTTGTAGAAAATTCGAGGAAGAAGAAAAATATATTCTGTAAATGTCCAACTCTAGCAAAAGAATAGACATTTCAGCTTTGGAAACGTCCTGACTGAATCAAGGATAATGCACAGCCTAAATAGATAGATCCAGAATCATGAAATTTTGGATAAGTGTTCCCCATAATACGTAGGTGAGCTCTTAGGGTTTTTCAAAATTCGGCTTCTTAGAGGGTAAAAATCGACATTAAATTTTAAGCAGGTTACATACGATGAATAAAATAAATCAATGCTTATTAAAAGTTGAAATTTTTGACAAAGTTGCCCGTACGCCCAAACTAATTGAGCACGTATTTATCTCTTTGTTTTACTACTTGAAGTTTCCAGCAACATACAATAACAGGTGACAAATAAAAACTCTATTTGTAGAAAGTTCGAGGAAAAAGAAGAATATATTCTTTAAATGTCCAACTTTAGCAAAAGAATAGACATTTCAGCTTTGGAAACGTTCTGATTGAATCAAGGATAATGCACAGCCTAAATAGATAGATCCAGAATCATGAAATTTCGTATAAGTGTTCCCCATAATACGTAGGTGAGCACTCAGGAAGGATTTTTCAAAATTCGGCCTCTTAGAGGGTAAAAATCGACATTAAATTTTAAGCAGGTTACATACGATGAATAAAATAAATCAATGCTTATTAAAAGTTGAAAATTTTGACAAAGTTGCCTATACGCCCAAACTATTTGAGCACGTATTTATCTCTTTATTTTACTACTTGAAGTTTCCAGCAACATCATACAATAACAGGTGTCAAATAAAAATTCTATTTGTAGAAAGTTCGAGGAAAAAGAAGAATATATTCTGTAAATGTCCAACTCTAGCAAAAGAATAGACATTTCAGCTTTGGAAACGTTCTGACTGAATCAAGTATAATGCACAGCCTAAATAGATAGATCCAGAATCATGAAATTTTGGATAAGTGTTCCCCATAGTACGTAGGTGAGCACTTAGGAAGGGTTTTTCAAAATTCGGTCTCTTAGAGGGTAAAAATGAACATTAAATTTTAAGAAGGTTACACAGATGAATAAAATAAGTCAATGCTTATTAAAAGTTGAAAATTTTGACAAAGTTCAGCCCAAACTATTTGAGCACATATTTATCTCTATTTTACTACTTGAAGTTTTCAGCAACATCATACAATAACAGGTGTAAAATAAAAATTTTATTTGTTGAAAATTCGAGGAAGAAGAAGAATACATTCTGTAAATGTCCAACTATGGCAAAAGAATAGACATTTCAGCTTTGGAAACGTTCTGGCTGAATTAAGGCGTTAAGTGATCACTCAACGATTAAGGTTATAGTGAAACCACTAATAAATGAGAATTTTTTAAAACAACGTGGGGTTGATGGTAAGTTGATCGTGGGGGGAGGGGAGGCATAATAAGCCAAAGTTTCACTGTTGCAGGGATAACCGACTCCAAACGAATAAAAAAAACGGACGATTTGAAATCGAACAAAAAGACGTATTTTATTTTGTGTCACAGCTTACCTATATTGTGGCTAGGACTAGTAGACATCGCTGGACAAAACGGGATGGCCTTGAAATTGAACATACTGTATCCAAGCTTGTACACTTGCTTCATCCTGGAAGCGATAGTTGGCTGTTCATAACTTCTAGATAATGTTGAAGAACCCGACCTTCTGGCGATAGGTTCCTTATAAAATTCGTCGAAATGCTGATGATTCTGGCCGCCGACCATCAAGTTGCATGCGTCATTCATTTTTTCCGGAATCGAAATCGGAGGAACGAAATTTTTGGCCGTATTGACTCTCACGTCAATTTTCGTCTTATGCTCTAATTCGTCCGAATCGCTCTCTTTCGCTTCCTGATTGTGGTAAATCTCCACCAGATTATGCGTCGATTTGTTGAGCTGTCTCTGTTGCATTCCGCTGATTTTTTTATGAATGGAAACGGCGGCCGGCGGCGTGGGCGCTTTCGTCAGCGCTTTCGCCTTCTTAATCGGGCTTTTTGTCGATAAAAGTTGACTGGCGAACTCTGAAACAGGCCCATCAGTTTCCTTACTCTTAACAATGTTTAGTTTGGACTTTCTATCGGAATGTTTTGCAACTGCACTTTTGTGTTTCTTACGGATTGATTGGGTCGACATGTTTGCTCCGAGCTTGTTCGGCATCGACAGCTTTTTCCGTTTCCATTTCAAGTTTTCCGTTTCTTCCCCTGAAGATAGCATCTTATTAATAATTTGGGTTTCGTCCCCAGCCGCCATTTTATGGTTTTTTTCTGTTAACAGATCTGAAAGGATGATGGTCAAATAGTTCGAGACATTGGAATTTTGAAGTCCTTCAAGGATCGAAATCTCAAAAGAAGACCGTTTTGGAGTGACTCACATCACTTGCTCTAGTCAGAGACATTCTGGATTCTCAATTGGGGTGGGTTGCCTAAATATTTTTAGGCCAGCACTTGGGGCCCCCTTTCCGGGCCCATTGTGCTATGTCTATGATTGAGGCGTCCTTGGTCATTCATTCAGTCACCCAACCTTGTTGAGAAACTGAAGAACCTTCCTTGGAGCGACCCCCTCAAACAAAGACATTTATATATCATCTGTTTGATACAAGGTAGAGCCAAATGAAAATTTTAGACAGATTGATTGTGACTGAGTTTTTAAAAAATATGTAAATAATGTTTGCCTACATTTTACAAATCTTATTAACGTTTGCTCCTAGCTTATTCGACAAACGACGATAGACGATTGGTCTATGTTCTCTTTGATGACAGACTGCCTTCTACATTCGTTATTATTGTGACTATACACATTTTATTAATATTGAACTAATTTGGACGACTGATAACAGAATACTATTCTAAAATCGTTATTACTGATATCTAAGGGTACGTTTACACTAGACACTTTTTCTCTCTGACATAAAATATATATTCTCTCTGACATAAGTGTCAGCTGTTCTGAGAGAAGCTATCTCCTCCCAGTTGTGGAGGTAAGTCTCGGATAGCTTCCCTCAAGATAGTTAACAATTTTGTCCAACAGTAAAGTAAAAAATTTGACAAGAGTCGAAAATATGAGAAAAAGTCGAAAGTCTTAAAAAAAGGAGTCCAAATTTGGACAAAAAGTTGAATTTTGTGAAAAAAAAATAGAAATTTTGATATAACATCCACATTTTTAAAAATTTCTAGTTTAACGAAGTTCTTGTTTCATTCTTTCATTTTTGCATTTTCCCTCATATTCCTCTTTTCATTTATTGTTTTTTTTTCTTTGTTCCTCAAGTAGCCCCCTGCGATGGTGGGCGAAACGTCCAACACTTTTAGTAATTCTTTGACACGGTCCAATCCCGGAAGAACTATATCCTGTACTAAAAAAACGAAATTTAAAAAAAACAAAATTTAAAAAATCGAAAATTTACAAAAAAAGTCGAAATTTTGAGAAATAATTTAATTTTGAAAATAGTCGACATTTTCAAAAAGTGACGATTTTTAAAAAACTTCAAATTTTAAAAACAAACATTTTGAAATAATTCGAAAGTTTAAAAAACTGACATTTTAAAAACAGTTCAGCTTTTAAAAATTCTATATTTTTAAAAAATTACGAATTTTCAACTAATGGAAATTTTAAAAAAATGTCAACATTTTCAAAAAAGCCAAGATTTTAAAAAGGTTGAAGTTTAGAAATAAAATTTATACCTTGAAAAATCGAAATTTTCAGAAAAGTAGAAATTTTCGGAAAAGTTGGTTAAAACGTAAACAAAAGTCGAAATTTAAAATAGAAAAGTAATTGTTGGAAAAATGCAAAAATGTGGAAATTTTCAAAAAAAATATAAATTTTCGAAAAAATCTAAATTTTTGAAAAAATCTAAACCCTGAAATAAAAATTTTCATAAGAAGTCGATATTTTCAAAAAAGTACAAATTTTAGAAAAAATTAAAGCTGAAAAAAAAGTAAAAAATTTGAGAAAAGTTGAAAATATGAGTAAAAGTCGAAAGTTTTAAAAAAGAGTTCAAATTTTGACAGAGTCGAATTTTGTGAAAAAAAATACAAATTTTGATACAACATCCATATTTTAAAAAAATTCTAGTTTACAAAATCAAAATTTAACAAAATCAAAGGTTAACAAAAAGTCGAAGTTTTGAGAAATAATTTCAATTTTAAAAATAGGCGACATTTTCAAAAAGTAACGATTTTTAAAAAATTTCAAATTTTGAAAACAAAGATTTTGAAAAAATTCGAAAATTTAAAAAACCAACATTTTGGAAAATAGGCCAGCTTTCAAAAATTCTACGTTTTTAAAAAATTACGAATTTTCAACGAGTGGAAATTTAAAAAAAAATGTGAAAAATTTCAAAAAAAGCAATACAACCTTCGATTATGAGTTAATATGTAGCAATTATTTCTAAATTTCGATTAAAATATTTAATTCATGTAATATCGTATGCGAGGGCTGTCCGATAAGTACTTAGCCTCACCGCCCGATGGCGTCACTATAGCAAGAGAAATTTACTATCGTGTAGTACAGGGGTCGGCAAACCGCGGCTCGCGAGCCGCATGCGGCTCTTTTAAAAGAAAACTGCGGCTCTTTAAATTCCTCTAAAAAAATAAATTAAATCTGGGGTGGACAGACACACAGACACTCATTAAACAAGTGACCTACAGAAGTAGGAATTTCCAAAAATACTTTTTTAGAAATTTTTACGTTTTACTTAAATTTTGACAAAAAGTTATGATTTCAAGTAGTATTTTTCCGAAATTTTTGTTTGATTTGCATTAACATTTTAAAAAAACACATGAAATACGAAATTTCTAGTAAAATACCAACTTGGGGAGACGAAATTTCTAAAAAATATTTTTCTCATAATTTTTACTTTTTTATTTGTAAACTTTCTAAAACCTTGAGATTTCGTAAAAATAAGGTGAATTAATTTTTGTGAGAAAGAAAAATCTAAATTTACCCAAATGGCAAATATCAAAGTTCGAAATAAAAGCTGAAATTTCCAGAAAAAGAGGAGACAGACTTCGAAAAAATTGAAAAAAAGGAACAGATTTCGAAAAAATTGAGAAGATGAAACAGATCTCGAAAAAATTGAGAAAAAGGAATTTATCAAAAGTTCTCAATAAAAGGTAAAATTTGAGAAAAAAAAACGTAGAATTTAGACAATAGATTGACCCCCAGGATAAATTAAAAACCTGAAATTTTTAGTCAATTTTGAATTTTTTGAAATATAGTAAAATTTCGAAAAGACAAATTGTAAAAATTAACTGGAAGGTTAGAAAAAATTTTTGATCTCTAGAAAAGTCGAAGTTTTTCAGTGAACAAGAAAATAGTTTAATTTTAAGAAGAATTTTATGGAAAAAATTTAAATCAACTCGAAATGTCGACAAAAAATTGCAATTTTCCAGAGAAAGCTAAATTTTGAAAATAAATTTGCAATTCCGAGAACAAAGCGAATTAAAAAAAAACTCCAAATTTTCAGATTAATTCAAATTTTGCGAAAATTCGTAAAACAATTTCGAAAG
The DNA here is from genome assembly GCA_028583605.1 of Dastarcus helophoroides. Classification (NCBI taxonomy): domain Eukaryota; kingdom Metazoa; phylum Arthropoda; class Insecta; order Coleoptera; family Bothrideridae; genus Dastarcus; species Dastarcus helophoroides. The sequence continues at coordinate 5,303,292 of CM053331.1, forward strand.
GAAAATTCCAAGAAAATTTCGAGAAGTATTAAACTTTAAAAAAAATGAAGAGATTAACAAAAATGAATTTGTCTAATTCGGAAAAAGGAGAACTTTCGAAAAAAATGAATTTATCGAAAATTTTCAAAAAAGTTTTAGAAAAAAACGTCGAATTTTGACAATAGATTAAAACCTAAAACAAATTTCAAAACCTGACATTTTTAGACAATTTTTTGAAAAATTGCAAAATTTCGAAAAGAGAAATTGTAAGAATAAATTGGAAGCTTGGAAAATACTGTTGAAATTTAAAAAAGTGAAAGTTTCTTACAGAAGAAAAAAAAATGTCAAACTTTCGAAAAAGTCGAAATTTTAACAGAGTAACTTTGAATTAAAATTTTAGTAATCAAAATTTAGACAAATATCGACATTTTCGTAAAAAATAAAATTTTTCAGTAAAATGATTGGAAAAATGTGGAAATTGTTAAAAATTTATTATTTTAAAAACAATTGCAGTTTTAAAAATTAGTAACAAATTTCAGGATAAAACTTTGAAAAAATTTGAAATAATCGAAATTTTCAAATAAAAAGGCCAAAGAAAGGTCGTACTAATTTAATTTGAAAATAAATGATGATTTGGAACAAAGTAGATTTTCAAATAAGGTCGAAATTTTTTTAAAAAAGTCGAAATTTCGATAAGGACCAAATTTTAAATAATGTCGAAAATTGAAAAAGTCAAAATTTTCAAGAAAATTATAAAATTTGAAAAGATGCTGAAATTTTCAAGTAAAATGTTTTAACAAACGAAATTTTGAAAAAATTAAAAATTTATGGAAAGTCGTTTCAATTTAATTTGGAAAAAAGTAATTTTGAAAGTCAGAATTTTCAAAGAAAAAATCGAAATTTTGAGAAATAGCCAAAGATTGTCGACTTTTTTTTAGAGGTTTGGAATTAAAATACGAAATTAAAAAATTAAAATTTCGAAAAGGATTATTTTTGTAAAAATGCTGTATTAAAGGGACTGAAAATTCAGAATTTAAAATTCAAAATTCAAAATTCGAAATTCGAAATTCGAAATTCGAAATTCGAAATTCGAAATTCGAAATTCGAAATTCGAAATTCGAAATTCGAAATTCGAAATTCGAAATTCGAAATTCGAAATTCGAAATTCGAAATTCGAAATTCGAAATTCGAAATTCGAAATTCGAAATTCGAAATTCGAAATTCGAAAATTCGATATTCATAAATCCAAAATTCCAAAAACTCAAAAATCTAAACTCAAAATTTCAAAATTTTAAAAATTTAAAAATTCAAATATCGAAAATTTAAAAAATTCAAAAATTCAAGAATTAAAAAATTCAAAATTCAAAATTCAAAATTCAAAATTCAAATTCAAAATTCAAATTCAAAATTCAAAATTCAAAATTCAAAATTCAAAATTCAAAATTCAAAATTCAAAATTCAAAATTCAAAATTCAAAATTCAAAATTCAAAATTCAAAATTCAAAATTCAAAATTCAAAATTCAAAATTCAAATTCAAAATTCAAAATTCAAAATTCAAAATTCAAAATTCAAAATTCAAAATTCAATTCAAATTCAAAATTCAAAATTCGGTGAATTCAAATTTCAATGAATTTAAAATTCGAAATTCAAAATTCAAAATTCAAAATTCAAAATTCAAAATTCAAAATTCGAAAATTCGAAAATTCGAAAATTCGAAAATTGGAAAATTGGAAAATTGGAAAATTGGAAAATTGGAAAATTGGAAAATTGGAAAATTGGAAAATTGGAAAATTGGAAAATTGGAAAATTGGAAAATTCAAAAATTCGAAAATTCGAAAAATCGAAAAATCGAAAATTCGAAAATTCCTAAATTTGAATATTTGAAAATTCGAAAATTCAAAAATTCGAAAATTCGAAAATTCGAAAATTCGAAAATTCGAAAATTCGAAAATTCGAAAATTCGAAAGTTCGAAAGTTCGAAAGTTCGAAAGTTCGAAAATTCAAAAATTCGAAAATTCGAAAATTCGAAAATTCGAAAAATCGAAAAATCGAAAATTCGAAAATACGAAAATTCCTAAATTTGAATATTTGAAAATTCGAAAATTCAAAAATTCGAAAATTCGAAAATTCGAAAATTCGAAAATGCAAAAATTTGGAAATTCGGAAATTTGGAAATTCGAAAATTCGGAAATTCGGAGTCAAAAGTTTGAAAATTCGAAAAATCGAAAATTCGAAAAATCGAAAAATCAAAAATTTTAAAATTCGAAAAATCGAAAATTCGAAAATTCAAAATTTCGAAAATTCGAAAATTCCTAAAATCGAAAATTCGAAAAATTGAAAAATCGAAAAATCAAATCGAAAATTCAAAAATTAAAAAATTTGAAAATTCGAAAATTTGGAAATTCAAAATTTCGAAATTTTGAAAATTTGAAAATTCGAAAATTTAAAAATTCAGAGGCAAAGTTTTGAGAAACTCGAATTTTAAAAATTTTTCTAGTCCTCTTAAGTCTTCTTAAGTCAAAATTTTCAAAGGACTTCAAAATTTCAAAAAATTTCCAATTTTCTAAAAAATTAAAATTTTGAAAAACAGACAAAATTTGAGAAAATATCAAAATTTTGAGTAGTCGAAATTTGGAAATATATCGACATTATTATAAAAAGTTAAAATTTTTAATAACAACTCAAAATTTCTAAATTTTGCCTCTTTGAATATTTCGACTTTTTTGATTCAACATTTTTAAAATTCTATTTTTTTTAAACTGATCTGAAAATTTCAATTTTCGTTTTGAAAATGTTGACATTTCTATTGAAAACTTCAAATTTTAGTTTCAGTTTTTTAAAATTTAAATTTTTTGAATATAACCCTTTTTCAAATTTTACATTATTTTAAAAATTTTGATCTTCGATTTCAACTTTAGAAAATTTTAATTCCTGAACAACTTTTCTTTTGAAAATTTCGACTTTTTTATATACTTTCCTGAAAATTTCTATTCAAACTTTTTCTACTAGTTAAGAAAATTCGATCTTTTTTTTCAATTTTCATTTTATTTGAAAGATTTAACCTTTTTTGCTAAATCCTATTTTTTTGTTAATACTGACTTTTATTCGAAGTTTTGGCCTTTTTGAAAATTTTTAATATTTTAATTTTTTCTATTACTACTTTTAATTTTTTCTAAAGATTCACTCTTCTGGCAAACTTTTTACTTTTTTTTAAGTGTCACATTTTTGAATATCTCTGCTTATTTAAAATTTTCAATTTTTTTCAGAATGTCGACTCTTTTCGAGATTTCAAATTTCGAAATTTTGCCTCTGAATATTTTGACTTTTTTTGATTCAACATTTTTAAAATTCCATTTTTTTTAAACTGATTTGGAAATTTCAATTTTCGTTTTGAAAATGTTGATATTTCTATTCAAAACTTCAAATTTCAGTTTCAGTTTTTCAAAATTTAAATTTTTGAATATGACCTTTTCTCAAATTTTACGTTATTTTAAAAATTTTGATCTTCGATTTCAACTTTCGAAAATTTTAATTTCTGAAAAATTTTTCTTTCGAAAATTTCGACTTTTTTGTATACTTTCTTGAAAACTTTTACTCAAACTTTTTCTACTTTTTAAAAAATTTCTATCTTTTTTTTTCAATTTTCACTTTATTTAAAATATTGAACCTTTTTTGCAAAATCCTATTTTTTTTGGATAATATTGACTTTTATTCGAAGTTTTGGCCTTTTTGAAAAGTTTGAATATTTTAATTTTTTTTTAAGATTCAATCTTGTTTCAAATTTTCCATTTTTTTTAGTCACAATTTTTGAATATTTCTAATTTAAAATTTTCAATTTTTTTCAAAATGTCGACCCTTTTCGAGATTTCAAATTTCGAAATTTTGCCTCTGAATATTTCGACTTTTTTTCGATTCAACATTTTTAAAATTCCATTTTTTTTACCTAATTTGAAAATGTTGACATTTCTATTGAAAACTTCAAATTTCAGTTTCAGTTTTTCAAAATTTAAATTTTTTGAATATGACCTTTTCTCAAATTTTACATTATTTTAAAAGTTTTGATCTTCGATTTCAACTTTCGAAAATTTTAATTTCTGAAAAACTTTTCTTTCGAAAATTTCGACTTTTTTGTATACTTTCTTGAAAACTCCTACTAAAACTTTTTCTACTTTTTAAAAAATTTTGATCTTTTTTTTCAATTTTCACTTTATTTGCTAAATCCTATTTTTTTGATTATATTGACTTTTATTCAAAGTTTTGACCTTTTTGAAAATTTTGAATATCTTAATTTTTTCTAAAGATTCAATCTTCTTTCAAACTTTCTACTTTTTCTTAAAGTGTCACATTTTTTTGAATATCTCTACTTATTTAAAATTTCGATTTTTTTTCAAAATGTCGACCGTTTTCGAGATTTCAAATTTCGAAATTTTGCCTCTTTGAATGTTTCGCCTTTTTTTGATTCAACATTTTTAAAATTCCATTTTTTTTAACTGATTTGAAAATTTCAATTTTCGTTTTGAAAATGTTGACATTTCTATTGAAAACTTCAAATTTCAGTTTCAGTTTTTCAAAATTTAAATTTTTTTGATATGACCTTTTCTAAATTTTACATTATTTTAAAAATGTTGATCTTCGATTTCAACTTTCGAAAATTTTAATTTTTGAAAAACTTTTTTTTTGAAAATTTCGACTTTTTTGGAAACTTTCTTGAAAACTTCTACTCAACTTTTTCTACTTGTTAAGAAATTTCAATCTTTTTTTTTAATTTTCACTTTATTTGAAAGATTTAATCTTTTTTGCAAAATGCTATTTGCTTTTTTGATAATATTGACTAAATTTCGGCCTTTTTGAAAATTTTGAATATTTTAATTTTTTCTAAAGATTCAATTTTCTTTCAAACTTTCTACTTTTTTTTTTAAGTGTCACATTTTTTTAATATCTCTACTTATTTAAAATTTCCATTTTTTTTTCAAAATGTCGACCCTTTTCGAGATTTCAAATTTCTAAATTTTGCCTCTGAATATTTCGACTTTTTTTCGATTCAACATTTTTAAAATTCAATTTTTTTTAACTAATTTGAAAATCTCTATTTTCGTTTTGAAAATGTTGACATTTCTACTGAAAACTTCAAATTTCAGTTTCAGCTTTTCAAAATTTAAATTTTTTGAATATGACCTTTTTTTCAAATTTTACATTATTTTAAAAGTTTTGATCTTCGATTTCAACTTTCGAAAATTTTAATTTCTGAGATTATTCTTAGAGTTTTTACTTTACCTGATTTTTGAAAAGTTGTACTTTTTTAGAAATCTTTGACCTTATGAGAATACTTACATTTTGTAGATTTTTTAAATTTTTAAATGTTTCAAAATCAAATTTTTTTTATAAACTAAAAAATGTCATATTTCTCTACAAATTGTGAAATTTTTTTCTCGGAAAGTTTTGGCACTTTTTTATTTTTTCAAAATGTCGACTTTTTTGTTCTTTTTCACAATTTTGACTTTTATCAAAAATTCCAACCATTGTTCAAATTTTCGATTGTTTCCCAAAGTTTCGACTTTTATTTTGAAAGTTGTAACTTATTTTCAGAATCTTGACTTTTGCTCTAAATTTCTAATAATTTTTTCTTAATATTGTCCGCCTTTGATCTCAACAATTTTAAAGACATTTTTTAGATTTCGATTCTTTTTAGAAATTCCTAGATTAATCTCCAAAATGATAAGAATTTTAAAATGCAAGCTCAGAATTTTGAGAACAAAAATGACAATTTCGAGAAAAAACTCGAGATTTATGAAGCAACTGTCAAATTTTTGTTTTAGTTTTTTTTTCATGAATATTAAACAATCGAGAGTTTAAAAAAAATTCTAAATTAATAAAGTTTAAAATTTCAACTGGAGCAGCACTCAAGTCAAAGAAGAGCCACATGCAGCGCTCAAAGCTGAATTTGTCCACCCTTGACATGGATCGATATGGAAAAAAGATGTGTACAAATTTTTAATTATTGATTGGCTCAAATTAAATTTTGATTTAACTACTTATGCCGGCTCTTTAAGGTGCCGCCTGATGCAATTGCCTCTTTAAATCATAGCACGGCTCGGCCCTGCTTATGTCAGAGAGAAATGTCTTATGTCAGAGTGTAATATGCGGAATAAAGCGCCTAATCTAAACGCACCCTTAGGGACTAAGTGTTGTACAAGTTGCTTACTTGAGTCCACAACTCTTTTAGTTCTGGGCGTTTCCGTGACGTGACACTGAAGCTCTGACAGGCGATTTACAGAATCGGTGATGCCGTTCAAAATGTTGTTTATTGTTTGTACTGCGGCTCCTGTAGAATCCGTACTAATGAACAACGAATTCTGACGCACCAAGCCCTTATCCATCATAGACTGCGACGTTTCCTCCACTAACTTCTGTTGCCTTTCAAAAACAGTCTCTGGAGAAGCTGAAACAATGAAACGATTAACGGAATACCATAATGGATGGGAATTGTCGTGGAGTTGATCAAAAATTAATTTTTATTTGGTAGTCGTTTATCATAATTCAATTGCAAAAAATTAAACCTACAATTAGATTGTGTGGATGACGTCTTGTTAGAACTTCCTGAAGACTTCTGACATACACCACCTTTATCCACTATTTCCTTCTTAATGTCTTCGTGAGGTTTCCGAGTTTCAATCTTATTTTGAAGCATATTTAGTTGTTTCATAATTACTAAAAAATTAGTCTCTGATTAGCATGTGAATGGAGTAGAAGTATAACGGTCATAAAATATAGTAAACTACCAAATAAAAATTATTTTGACCAAGAATATAGAAACAGCTAAATTTCTTTGTATAGCAGTAAATGAAATTTTTTCTTTAGGCCAGTAGCCTTCACGAGCTTCACCAGATCCCTAGATTACCATATTTATCAGATACCTAGATCAATGGAAATAAATCTCATTACCCTTGATTTTGTTTTAATTCTAGTTCCACGAATTTTGCCTTGTCATATTCCCAAGACAATCCACTCGCACAAGGTAACTCTGTCATGCCTTTGAAGCATTGCAAGTAGGTAAAGATGCAACATCATTCAAACAAGCATAAATGTATAAACATCGATATTTTTTTAATGAAACATCGATGTCTCAAACATCGGTATTCGGTAACGATACATCGATGCTTTTTTAAGAAGTCAAAATTACGAAGCTGTAGAAAGGATAATAAGGACATCAATTTAAAATGATTTATTTTAAATAAATTTTGATTTTGATGAAACAAACTGGTCATTGGTTATTTTCAAAAACTGAAATACAAATCTTGTCCCCTGAAACCAAGAGAGCTCTGAAGATAATAGCTTGGCTATCGAAGCGCGTTAGAGCAACCTTTGTTGTGTTTTTTAATCTTTCTTGATTTCATGCTACACGATTTGTATATCAATTTTTAGAAATTTTGAGTTTTGGGTTTAACGTTAAAATTTTGACTTTTTTCTCGAAATTCCGAGATTAAAATTGAAATTTCGACTTGGACCTCTAAATTAGCAATCTTTTTTTTCCTTAAAGTTCCGAGATTTAAGTCAAATTTTTAACTTTAATATCAAAGTTTGACTGCAGGTAAAATCGACTTTTTTTTTAAAATTTAAAGAAAAAGGTGTAAATCTTGACGTTTCGAGAAGCAACTCGAAATTTCGCCTTTAAGTCAAATTTTCGACTTTAATATCAAACTTTGACTGCAGGTAAAATCGACTTTTTTCTTAAAATTTAAAGAAAAAGGTGTAAATCTTGACGTTTCGAGAAACAACTCGAAATTTCGCCTTTAAGTCAAATTTTCGACTTTAATATCAAACTTTGACTGCAGGTAAAATCGACTTTTTTCTTGAAATTTAAAAAAAAGTGTACCTGTTGACGTTGGTTTTAGAATTTCGATAAAAAAGTCGATATTTCTGGATTAAAGTCTCAATTTTGAGAAACAACCCGAAATTTCGCCTTTAAACTTGAAGGTTCTAAAATTTTTTTTTAATTGATGGCCTTTCTGCGCCTAATTTCTTTAATTATGTGTTATGACAATTATTTTCCTTCCTAACTAAAATTTATATTGTTTTATTTAATTTTTTCTTCAAATTTTGACTTAAAATTCAAAAGCTACGTTTTTTGAACCGATGATTAGATTTGAAGATTAAAATTGTCAAAAAAAAGTAGACATTTCGAAATTACAACCTTTACATGGGAGAAAAATTTCACCAACGAATAGTTAAATTCAAAATTTTAAAAAATTTCACTTTCATCTCAAATATTTGTAAAAAATGTTGGAATTTTTCATAAAAATTCAAGATTAAACTTCGGATTTAAAGAAAAAGTTCAAATCTCGGGAAAAACTAAAACTTATAAAAATCAATCAAATTTGGTTTAATACAAAATTTTGAAATTTTAGAAATGTCTCAATTTTCAAAAAGTCACATTTTGAAAAAAGAAATTAGTCTTGAGAAACTTCGACAGTTTTATAAAAAGACTAAATTTTGAATAATGTTGCATAATACATTAAAATTTTCAAAAAAAATTCAGGTTTTTCAAAATAAATCGATATTTTGATAAAATTTTTTTACAAAAAGCCAGTAACATTTTGTAAAATTGACATTTCCAACACTTACTTCGTAGAATTCTTTAATATTCATAACTAATAAACTTTATTACCGATAAAAACGTAACAAAATTTAAAAATTCCACAAGGTAAAATTGCCAAACTTATAATAGTAGACATTTTTAAAAAATCGAGATTTTGGAAAATATCGAGTACTAAAAATGTTGTCAAAAGAATTCGAAATTAAAAAAAAGGAAAAGTATCAAAAAATGTCAAATTTTCGAAAAAGTGGAAATTTTAACAGATTAATTTTGAATTAAAATGTTAGTAATCAAAATTTAGACAAATATCGACATTTTCGTAAAAAATAAAAATTTTCAGTAAAATGATTTGCAAAAATGTGGAAATTGTGAACAATTCGATTATTCAAAAACAATTGCAATTTTAAAAATTAGTATCAAATTTCAGGACGAAATTTTGAAAAAAATTTGAAATAAAAGAAATTTTTTAAAAAAAGGCGAGAGAAAGTCGTACTAATTTAATTTGAAAATAAATTATGGTTTGAAACAAAGTAGATATTCAAAAGAGGTCGAAATTTTAAAACAAAAGTCGATAAGGACAAAATTCTAAATTTATTATTTATTTAAATTTAAAAAGTAATTTTGAAAGTCAGAACCGATATTTTGAGAAATAGCCAAAGATTTAAAAAATAAGTGAAGTTTTGAAGGAATTTTTAGAAAAGTTAAGACGTTGAAATAAAGTCAAAATTAAAATAAAATAATTAACAATTTAAAAAAACGCGAAATGACCAAAAACAATTCGAAAGTTTTTATTAAAAAGCGAAATGATCGGAAAATTACAAATTTTGGAATTTTAAAATAATGAGGGAACGTCTCGAAATATTTAAAAAATAAATTTTCATAAAAAATTGAAATTTTCAAAACAAATTCAAGATGTTCAAAACAAAGGTTGAAATTTTGAACAAATATCGAATTTTTAAAGTCAGACTGGATTTTGTAAAAATGCCAAACTTGAAAAAATTGGAATTGAGAAAATATCGAATTTTGAAAATTTGTCTAGTGCTACGAATTTTCTAGTCAATATTTTTAAAAGAATACGAAATTTCAAAAGATTTCAAATTTTCGAAAAAATTGAAATTTTGAAAGACAGACAAATTTTGTGAAAATATCAAAATTTTGGGAAAATATCAAAATTTTGAATAGTCGAAATTTGGAGAAATATTGACATTTTCATAAAAAGTTAAAATTTTTAATAACAACTCAAGATTTCTAAAAAAGTATATATTTTGAAAAATTCTAAAAAAGATTTTCAAAAAAGTCGACTGAAAATGTCGACCTTTTTCTAGAGGTTTGGAATTAAAATACGAAATTAAAAAATTAAAATTTCGAAAAGAGTTTATTTATGTAAAAAAACTTGTTTTAAAGGGACTGAAAATTCAAAATTTAAAATTCAAAATTCAAAAATTCGAAAATTCGAAAATTCGAAAATTCGAAAATTCGAAAATTCGAAAATTAAAAATTTAAAAAATTTAAAAATTCAACAATTCAAAAATTCAAAAATCCAAATATCCAAAAATTCAAAAATTCAAAAGTTCAAAATTCAAAATTCGAAAATTTAAAAATTTAAATATTCAAAATTTAAAAAATTCAACAATTCAAAAATTTCAAAATTCAAAAATTCAAAAATTCAAAAATTCAAAAATTCAAAATTCAAAAATTCAAAAATTTCAAAAATTCAAAAATTCAAAAATTCAAAAATTCAAAAATTCAAAAATTCAAAAATTCAAAAATTCAAATAAAAATTCCGAAATTCTGAAAATCCGAAAATTCGAAATTCAAAATTCAAAATTCGGAAATTCGAAAACTCGAAAATTAAAAAAATTCGAAAATTTAAAAATCCAAAATTTCCAAAATTCCAAAATTCAAAAATTCAAAAATTCAAAATTCAAAATTTAAAATTTAAAATCAAAACTCAAATAAATCAAAAATCAAAAATCAAAAATCAAATCAAAATTCAAAAATTCAAATTCAAAATATTTAAAATTTAAATTCAAAAATCAAAAATCAAAAATCAAAAATCAAAAATCAAAAATCAAAAATCTAAGATCAAAGATCAAAGATCAAAAATCAAAAATCAAAAATCAAAATCAAAAATCAAAAATCAAAAATCAAAAATCAAAAATCAAAAATCAAAAATCAAAATCAAAAATCAAAAATCAAAAATCAAAAATCAAAAATCAAAAATCAAAAATCAAATATCCAAATATCCAAAAATTCAAATATCCAAAAATTCAAAAATTTAAATATTCAAAAATTCAAAAATTCAAAAATTTAAAAATTCAAAAATTCAAAAATTCAAATTTCCGAAATTCTGAAAATCCTAAATTCCGAAAATTCGAAAATTCGATAATTCAACATTCAAAATTCGAAAATTCAAAAATTCAACAATTTAAGATTCAAGATTCAAGATTCAAGATTCAAGATTCAAGATTCAAGATTCAAGATTCAAGATTCAAGATTCAAGATTCAAGATTCAAGATTCAAGATTCAAGATTCAAGATTCAAGATTCAAGATTCAAGATTCAAGATTCAAGATTCAAGATTCAAGATTCAAGATTCAAGATTCAAGCTTCAAGATTCAAGATTCAAGCTTCCAGATTCAAGATTCAAGATTCAAGATTCAAGATTCAAGATTCAAGATTGAAAATTCAAGATTCAAGATTCAAGATTCAAGATTGAAAATTCAAGATTGAAAATTGAAGATTGAAGATTGAAGATTGAAGATTGAAGATTGAAGATTGAAGATTGAAGATTGAAGATTAAAGATTGAAGATTGAAGATTGAAGATTGAAGATTGAAGATTGAAGATTGAAGATTGAAGATTGAAGATTGAAGATTGAAAATTGAAGATTGAAGATTGAAAATTGAAAATTGAAGATTGAAAATTGAAGATTGAAGATTGAAAATTGAAAATTGAAGATTGAAGACGGAAGATGGAAGATTGAAAACTGAAAATTGAAGATGGAAAATGGAAGATGGAAGATTCAAGATTCAAGATTCGAGATTCGAGATTCGAGATTCGAGATTCGAGATTCGAGATTCGAGATTCGAGATTCGAGATTCGAGATTCGAGATTCGAGATTCGAGATTCGAGATTCGAGATTCGAGATTCGAGATTCGAGATTCGAGATTCGAGATTCGAGATTCGAGATTCGAGATTCGAGATTCGAGATTCGAGATTCGAGATTCGAGATTCGAGATTCGAGATTCGAGATTCGAGATTCGAGATTCGAGATTCAAGATTCAAGATTCAAGATTCAAGATACAAGATTCAAGATTCAAAATTCAAGATTCAAGATTTAAGTTCAAGATTCAAAATTCAAAATTCAAAATTTAAAATTCACAATTCGCAATTCGCAATGCGCAATTCGCAATTCGCAATTCAATATTCAAAATTCAAAACTCAAGACTCAAAACTCACAATTCACAATTCGCATTTTACAATTCACAACTCAAAATTTACAGTTTAAATTTTAAAATTGAAAGTTTAAAAAAAATCCAGAAAAAGTGGAAATTTCGTGGTTAAAACCGAAATTTTAAGATTAAAGATAAAATTTCGACTTTAATTTCGAAATTTTGAGAAAAAAAGTCGAAATTTTAAGATTTGGAGTCAAAATTTTAAGATTTAAAGTCGAAATTTTAAGACATAGTTGTCGAAATTTCAAAAAAAATTTCTGAATTTCCAAATTTGTTTTTAAATTGATGTTCTTTCTACACATTATTTAACTAGTAGGTATTTTACTCAAAAATTGGCAACTCAAATATTCCAAATTTGGCAATTAAGTTCGAAATTTTAAGAATTCTGTTTTGGTTTTTATTTGGAAACTTTTACTTTCGACTCAAAAATAAGACTTGTTTAAAAATGTTCGTTTTTTTCTCTATAAATTTCGATTTCTTGGTAAAAAAAATAAAGAATTAAAAAAATTCAAAATTTCCTAAAACAAATTGTTCTTAAATAAACTGAAAATTTTAAGTTTCAACCAGAAATGTTGATAAAAATTCGAAGTTTTTGTTTTATTTTTGCCTGCAAATTACGATTGAAGAGTCGATATTTCAAGATTTCAGTCGTATACATTCAACGAAAACGTCAAAGTTAAACTTAAAATGTTAACGATGTTTATCGTAATTAATCTCACATATTTATCAAAAATTGTCGAATTTTCAAGTTTAAAAAAATTTGATATACTTAGTAGTTTTCCAAAAATATCGATTTTAGTTTCGAATTAACATGATTTTTTTTTAATTTTTCTCGATTTTAAGAACCAAATTTGTATTTCAATATCTGTCTCATTAATTAGAAATCTTTTTCTCATAATGTCGATTTTATTTTATCTTTTAGGAATACTACTGAAGATTTCAAATTTTTTTAATCTCGAAAATTTGACAATAAGCTAATAAGCTCGAATTTACAAAACTGTTGTCCGCTTTTTATTTAACTCAAAATTAGTACAAAAAAGTCAGAGATTTGAGAATAATTTCGTTTTTGGATAAAAAAAGACCAAACATCAGAAAAATGTCAAAATTTTGAGTTAAAGGTCCAAATTTTAGAAAAAAAAAGTGAAAAACTAATCCTAAAATATAGAAAACAAACTCAAATTTTGCAACAAAAACTTGCTGATGGTAACTATGCACTTTAAGAAAAATCCAAATCGACAGTGATCACTACGTAATTTTTTTTAATTCAAGAAAATTGGGTTATAGGTTCAGATTATAAAGCAAATGCATTAAGAATTGTTATGAATACATTTTTTGAAAAAACGTGGATTAGTTTGAAGATATAATTTTAAAAAAATTTCAAAATTAATTTAAAAAAAACGAAATTTCTAATTTAGTTCGAAATTAAAATTTTAACAGCAGATTTTTCCTATAATACATATCTATGTAGATTCAAATGTTTTTCTTCAAATTGTTACGTTTCAACTCAAAATTTATAAAATAAAGTCGCGTAACCTACAAATTTCAACAAATATTTTAACTTTTGAACTTTCTTATACGTTGCGAGTTTTTTTTTTAACTTTTTGATTTTTCCTCAGGTGGACTCTTATTGGTCGAAAACATTATGTTTATTAATTTTATTTAACATAGTCATATTTCAAAAACTGTTTTAGAATATTGTCAACAAAAACATAAAAATTTTTGATTTTTCTCAACATTTTAAATTAAATTGACAACTTTTTAATTTCCTTCCACTTCCCAGTTTGAACTAAAAAAAAAAGACTTTTTTTTGTAAAGTTTAAATTCTTAAGTACACAACATTTGGGAGATATTTAAAAAATTGAAATACAGAAAAAACACAACAAAGGTTGCTCTAACGCGTTTCGACAGCCAAGCTCTTATCTTCAGGGAGAAACTAAGATATTTTGTTTTAAAATCTTTCATTTCTCGAACTTTTAGTACCAAAATTTAAATTTTTTTTAAATTTGAAGTTAAACAAAATGACGATAAGAATTTTGAAATTTTGAGCAGCCATATCTCTTTTTATTTTTTTGGAACGGACTGGTCCTTGGTTATCTTCAAAAATTGGAATACGAACCTTATCCCTTGAAACCAAGAAAGATTAAAAAACATAACAAAAGCTACTCTAACGCGTTTCGATAACCAACCTCTTCAGATAGAGAGATAGTTACTGTCTCTCTATCTGATAGTATATCTCTGAATATGATAGCTTGGCTACCGAAACGCGTTAGAGCAACCTTTGTTACAGTTTTTAATTTTTCTTGGTTTCAGGGAAGATGATTTGTATTTCAATTTTAGTTATATCTAGAAATAAAAAAGAAGATTCCTTTTTTTAGGTTTGAGTTTTAAGAAAACATTTAAAATGTTGTGGGAGGACTCTAAATTGAAAAAAAAAAACTTGCTTACACCTCACAAAATAGTAAAAAAGAAGAGACAAGTAATCAAGTAGCGAGTGGATAACTAAGTTGCAATGGATAAGCAAAATCACCTAAAAAAGTGCTACACTTTCTTTACGGTACCTAATTAAAATTTAGTAACTATATCCCTAGCAACAATCTAATAGCGAACACTGTCCCAAAATCGAGTCAATTCGGTGGTACAGCCAGAGACATTTCACCTGTAAACGTGATGACATCTGCAGTCGTCAGATCGCAGTTGGTAAAAAATTTTCGTGACAGTTGTCAAAAATGCACTATTGTGCATTCTCTCAATTAAAATTAGCCTAATTTGAACCATCGATGGAACCACATGCATCCCCAAGCAAACCGAACATGAAAAACAGAAGTATATACATCATCCGCGACAAGGTGACCCGCAGACGCGAAGATCGCCACCTTTTGGTCATAGCCATGGCCCTTCAATCATCCGGATACAACGTTACGTTATACACGTCGGAAATGGACGATCCGAAAGCTTTGGAAGCCGATGGGGTAAGTTCTAACGACAGAAAATGTATCACGCCGTTGATTTAGTTTTGTAAATTTCCAGGTAATGTGGACGTTTGTAAATGTGCTGAATGGGTACCAAATACCATCTTCGGATTTTTCAAAGGTCCTTTGTCACTGTACAGATCGATATCGCTCTCGCTTAAGGCACTTTTTTCCATGAAGCTGTCCCCACCTAGTGTCGTTATTGTGGATAGTCATTTGATTGCGTTGTTCTTGATGAAGAGTTTCACTTCAGCCAAAGTGTTTTACGTTGAGCAATTCAGGTCTCTAAAGGACTACGATCTGTGTTTCGAACATTCGTACGTGTCTCCGACGTTGTTGGAGTCCTCATGGATCCATTCCGCGGACGAAGTGATTGTTGAGTCCCCTGGTTTCGTCGACATACTGAAACGATCCTATCCCATATTCGCAGTTGAACCGAAAGTACTCCCCCCTTGCATCGACTGCGGCTTATGGAATGAGCCAGCTATAAGTTTGGATAGAATAATACCTGATATCGGAAGGGATTTCATTCTACTTGTGACGTTTGGAAGATTTCGTGAGGCAGCCAACTTCAAATTAGTCATAGAGGCGTTCGAGTTGCTTCTTGAAGGATTGGTTGAATCGAAGATGAGAAGAAAACTCCATTTGGTGATCGCTGGCCAATGCAAATCGACGACGGAAAGGGATTTTTATATGTATTTAGTCGACGATCTTAAGCAGAGATCCGTAGCCTCGCAGATAACGATTTTGAGGCAGCTTCCCACAATCCATCAAAAGACTTTAATAGCGGAATCCACCGTCGTTCTCCATCCTGCTATTAATGACGTTTATTCGGATTTCATATTGGCGGCTATGAGTTTGGGAAAACCGATCATCGCGACCACCAGAGGTATAGGGCAGCGGATTTTGGAGCATAGGATTACGGGGGTTCTGGTGGAGCCTCACGCTCAGACCATGGCCACGGCTATACACAAAATTGTGACGAGTCCTCATGTGCAAAATTTCTTAGGTGAGATGACCAAAGACGTTTTTCTGCATAATTATTCGTTCGACAGTTTTACGAAGAAGCTCGTCCTGTGGATCGACAAACAGACCAATTCGGCATTCGACGTATCGGCCCCATTAAAATCAAGATTTAACTAATATTTGTAACAATTGCTTTTATGTTGTACTCTGATATATTATACAATATAGTTTTACGAATTTGTTTTGCTATTGATCGATAATATTAGAAAAGTCAGGACTCTGTACTCAGAACCACTTTCTTATCCTGGAAGGGTTGTTGCTCAAAGGTTCAAAATTTCGCTTCGAATTAAAATTTGATTCCTAGTGTAGCAAAATGTAATTATAATATTTGGTTGGGATGTTTCTAGAAAATTTGATAAGAGGAAGCGGCTGCGATAGCAGTCAAACAGCAGCCAAGCGTTCCAGAAATTTCTGCAAACAATAAGTCTTCTATGCTCGTTCCTTCTAGGACGCGGAACGGGACCTATAAATAGGTGGTCGGGTCGGCTTTCCCTCTGTTAGCCGATGAATAAGTTAGTTTATTAAACAGTGTTGGTGAGTTAATTAGTCAGTTATAGTGTTCCGGAATAGTTTGAAAATAAAGTGGTTACAATTCACGAAGTATCAATCATTCGAACCAATAACGCGCAACACTAGCTTCTAGGTTTCTAGGTTAATATCTCAACATTTTTTCGCATAATTCCAAGTTTGCGCGATTAATTATGACCTCCTACCTGAAGCTGTTAGTGGGAACCCAATAATTTTTTTAGAAATCTCGACTCGTCAAAAATGTTTGTTCCATTCTCAAAATTTTTCTAAATTTTCATTATCACAATATCGGCTCCAAATTCAACATAATTTTCTCAATATTTTGAATTTAGATTTTCAATTTCTATTTTGATTACGAAAATTTTAACTTTAAACTCGGCTCTTCTTCACACATTTAATTTTTTTTAATATCTAATTTCCTATTTTTTCTCAAAATTGACAGTTTCGGTTTTCAGTATATTTTGTAAGTGTTAAAAACCAAAAAATAATTTCCTAAAATTCGTAATGGATCATGGATGACAAAACTGTAATATTTTTATTTCTAGAAAACGGGACCATTTAAAACAAAAAGATTTTCTACAATTTTCGCATATTTTCGATATTTTTTATTTTGTTTCAAAAATGTTATTTGTTTAATAAAAATATTGGCTTTGTTTTGAAAATTTCGAGCTTTTTGATAATGTCGATATTAAAATAAAGCTTCCTTCACTTTGGACCTTTTTCTTAAAGCACCTTTGGAAAATTACGACTTTTCTGATTTTGCATATTACTAAACTTTATACGAATTTTTTTTTTAAGTTTTTTCACTTAGGAAGATTTTTATTTTTCGTAGAATCCTGATCTTTTATTGAACATTTTTCAAAATTTTGAATACCAAACAAACTTAACGTGTTTTTAAAATTCGCTTTTTTTTAGAAAACTTTTTTTTGTTTTTCTTCAAATCTTGAGTGTTCCTTGAAGTTTAAATTTTTTTTCAAATTTTGAGCATTTTTCAAAATTTTGGATATTTTCGTCAACTTGGATTTTTTTTTTTTTGATACCGACATTATTTTGAATATAAACTTGGATACTTTTTTAAAGTTTATCTTGTTTTAAAAATTTCGATCTTGTTTCAAAATTTTTAACACTTCGATTTTATAACACTTCGATCTTTGTCCACAGTTTAAACTTTATTTGAAATATTTGATTTTTTTTTTGGAAAATTTCAGTAATTTCAGAAAAATTCAGTAAAAATGAAATTCAAAAATTTCGTGGCTTTAAATATTGATTTTCATCTATTTTTTAAATTATCACATTTTCAAAATTGTCATATGTATGAGCGAGCGAGGGAGTGAGTGAGTGAGTGAGTGAGTGAGTGAGTGAGTGAGTGAGTGAGTGAGTGAGTGAGTGAGTGAGTGAGTGAGTGAGTGAGTGAG
Source organism: Dastarcus helophoroides (assembly GCA_028583605.1). Lineage (NCBI taxonomy): Eukaryota > Metazoa > Arthropoda > Insecta > Coleoptera > Bothrideridae > Dastarcus > Dastarcus helophoroides. The sequence continues at coordinate 5,321,259 of CM053331.1, forward strand.
TGAGTGAGTGAGTGAGTGAGTGAGTGAGTGAGTGAGTGAGTGAGTGAGTGAGTGAGTGAGTGAGTGAGTGAGTGAGTGAGTGAGTGAGTGAGTGAGTGAGTGAGTGAGTGAGTGAGTGAGTGAGTGAGTGAGTGAGTGAGTGAGTGAGTGAGTGAGTGAGTGAGTGAGTGAGTGAGTGAGTGAGTGAGTGAGTGAGTGAGTGAGTGAGTGAGTGAGTGAGTGAGTGAGTGAGTGAGTGAGTGAGTGAGTGAGTGAGTGAGTGAGTGAGTGAGTGAGTGAGTGAGTGAGTGAGTGAGTGAGTGAGTGAGTGAGTGAGTGAGTGAGTGAGTGGAGTGAGTGAGTGAGTGAGTGAGTGAGTGAGTGAGTGAGTGAGTGAGTGAGTGAGTGAGTGAGTGAGTGAGTGAGTGAGTGAGTGAGTGAGTGAGTGAGTGAGTGAGTGAGTGAGTGAGTGAGTGAGTGAGTGAGTGAGTGAGTGAGTGAGTGAGTGAGTGAGTGAGTGAGTGAGTGAGTGAGTGAGTGAGTGAGTGAGTGAGTGAGTGAGTGAGTGAGTGAGTGAGTGAGTGAGTGAGTGAGTGAGTGAGTGAGTGAGTGAGTGAGTGAGTGAGTGAGTGAGTGAGTGAGTGAGTGAGTGAGTGAGTGAGTGAGTGAGTGAGTGAGTGAGTGAGTGAGTGAGTGAGTGAGTGAGTGAGTGAGTGAGTGAGTGAGTGAGTGAGTGAGTGAGTGAGTGAGTGAGTGAGTTGAGTGAGTGAGTGAATTTGAACTATTTACTTATATCAGATTTAAAGTTTTTAGATAATATGAATTTTTCCAAAATTTAGACTTTTTATAATTTGTTTTTCTAAAAATTTCGAACATTTTTTAAAATTCCGACTTTTCTTTCAAATTTATACTGTTTTGGAAAATATCGATTTGAAAATTTCCCAAAAATTTTGATTCATTTAAAATTTAGGTCATTTTAAAGAGTTCGACCATGAATTCCGATTTTTTTTTATAATTTGGACTATAAATTCCTGCTTTTGTTGAAAATGTTAGATTTAAAACTTCGACTTTTTCAAAATTTCAACTTTTACTGGAGATTTCAATTTTTTTACGAAAACTTTGGTCTCCTGCCAAAATTTCGACTTTTTCTCGAAATTTTAATTTTTCATTTAAAATTCAAATTATTTTTAAAAATTTGGACTTTTTTTTTAAATTTAAACCTAATCTAATTTTCAAGACTTCAACTTTTTGGGAATTTTCAGATTTCTTGAAAATTTCAACTTTTACTCTCGGGTTTGACTTGTGTAGCATTGAGTTTTTCGAAAAATCTTTCATTCAAAATTTTGACTTTTTTTTTAAAAATTTGGATATTTAAAATTCTTAATTTAATTCAGAAATTTAGCGTATTTCAAAATTTTGACTTTTTCAATGTGATCTTTTTTAATATTATTGGCTTTAAAAATTTAAACCATTTACTTATATCAGATTTAAAATTTGTAGATAATTTGATTTTTTCCAAAATTTAGACTTTTTATAATTGGTTTTTTTGAACATTTCGAACGCTCTTAAAATTTCGACGTCTCTTCCAAATTTTTAATGTTTTGGAAAATGTAGATTTCAAAAATTTCCTAAATTGATTTGATTCATTTTGAAAATGTCAATAGTTAAATTTCGGGTATTTTAAAGTATTCGACGACAGATTTCGTTTTTTTATTTTTGAAAATTTCGACTTCGTAGATTTTTACTTTTTTTTAAATGTTGGCTTTAAAAGTTCGACTTTTTTAACATTTTAACTTTTTTTGGAAATTTCAGTTTTTTTACAAAAACTTCAATCTTCCGTTAAAATTTTGACTTTTTCCCGAAATTTTAAATTTCCCATCGAAATTTGGAATTATTTAAAAAGAATTGAACCTTTTCAAAGTTTAAACCAAATTTTGTTTTCAAAATTTTGGGAATTTTCAGATTTCATCAACATTTTTTTAAGTTCTCTTTCTCACTTCTCTCTTTCCTCTCTCTCTATCTTTCTCTCTCTTTCCCTTTCTTTTTCTCCCTTTTTCTCTCCCCTTTCTCACCCTCTCTTTCTCTCTCTCTCTCTCTCTCTCTCTCTCTCTCTCTCTCTCTCTCTCTCTCTCTCTCTCTCTCTCTCTCTCTCTCTCTCTCTCTCTCTCTCTCTCTCTCTCTCTCTATTTTCTCTCTCCTTTCTCCTTCCCCCCTCCCCTCTCTCTCTCTCTTTCTCTCTCCTCTTCTCTCTCTCCCTCCGCTCTCTCCCTTCTGTCTCTCTTTCTCCTTCCTTTCTGTCTCTTCTCTCTCTCTCTTTCTCTCTCTTTTTCTCCCCTTTCTCTCTCTTTCTCTCCCCTTTCTCTGTCTCTCTCGCTATCTCTCACATTTTCTTTCTCTCTTTCTTTCTTTCTCTCCCCTTTTCCCCCCCCTCCCTCTCTCCCCTTTCTCTGTATATCCCCCCATTCCCCCCCTCTCTCTTTCTCCTCTCTCTCTCTTTCTCCCTCCCCCTCCCTCTCTCTCTTTCCCCTTTCTATCCCTTTTTCCCTCTCTCTCTATTTTCTCTCTCTGTTTATCTCCCCTTTCTCCTTCTCCTCTCTCTCTCTCTTTCTCTCTCCCTCTCTCTCTCGTCTCTCTCTCTCTCTCTCGTCTCTCTCTTTCTTTCTCTCTCCCTCCCCTCTCTCTTTTTCTCTCTTCTCTCTCTCTCTCTTTCTCCCTCCTTTCTGTCTCTCTCTTTTCTGTCTCTCTTTCTCTCTCTCTCTCTCTCTTTTTCTCTCTGAAAATAATAATAAACGTTGCTTTGACAACTTATTAGAGCAGCATACCATCAAAGACACGTTATCCTTCAAGTTGATGGTCATGTTTTCGTTATTTTCAGACTCCTAGTGCGTTTCAAGAGTTCTTGTACTAACATTCTGCGAAAATTTGTTTTTCTCTAAAAAATTTGGACATTTTTCTCAAAATTTTAATTTTTTTTTAAATTTGGATTATTTCCTAATAACTGAACCATTTTCTCAAAGTTTCATTTTATTTCCAAAAACTGACTTAATTCTCAAAATGTGAAACTTTCGAAGTTCGTTTACTTTCCGAAGATTCAAGTTTATTTTCAAAATTTGTATTTTTATTTAAATTTGGTATTTTTTTTTTAATTCGACTATGAAAATTAAAATGGTTTCCCTTGGTCCCCGAAATTTAAATTTTGCCCTCAAATATTTACTTCTTTCCCAAAATTTCACTTTATTTGGAAAAGTTAAACTTTTTTTAGAAAATTAAAAATTTTTCTTAAAATTTTAAGTTTTTCTTGAAATTCAAGTTTTCTGAAAGTAAGATTTTATGTACTTCTTGCCAACTTTTTTGTCTCTATCTCTCTCTCTTCTCTCAATCTCTCTATCTATCTATCTCTCTCTCTCTCTCTCTCTCTCCCTATCTCCCTCTCTCTTTCTCTCTCCCTCTCTCTCTCTCTCTCTCTCTCTCTCTCTTCCTCTCTCTCTCTCTCTCTTTCTCTCTCCCTCTCTCTCTCTATATATATCTCTCTCTTTCTCTCTCTCTCTCTTTCTCTCTTTCTCGCTTTCTCTCTCTCTCTCTCTCTCTCTCTCTCTCTCTCTCTCTCTCTCCCTTTCTCTCTCTCTCTCTCTCTCTCTCTCTCTCTCTCTCTCTCTCTCTCTCTCTCTCTCTCTCTCTCACACTTTTAGATATCAACCTAATTTAAAAACTTTGACCGAAAATTTCAATTTTTCTTTTGCAAAATTTTTTTGAAAAATTAAACTTTTCGAAAATTTTGATTTTTTAATAAAATTATTAGTTATCTAGACTATTTTGATAATTTTGTTTTCTCCTAGTTTTAAATTTGTTTGTTAATCTTGATCTTTTTTTCAGAATTTCTGCTTCATTGAAAATGTCGACTTTTTGCAAATGGTAAATTTTCGGTTATTTTTTTCGGAAAATTCTACGTCTTTTAAAAATTTTTATTGAACAATTGTGATTCCAAGTTTTTTCGGAAAATTGAAAGTTTTTTGAAAATTGTGACTATTTGAAAATTTTGATTCTGTTGAAAATGTCAACTCTCAAAATTTTGATTTTTTTTCATTTTTACTATAATTTGCAAATTGGAACTTTTCACTACTTCAAAATTTTGACTTTTTTTAAACTTTTGACCTTTTTTGAAATATTTGATTTTTTTAAATTTATTTTACCGTTTTCTTTCCAAAAAATTGTTTTTTAAATATAGGCTTAAAATTTTTTAATTTAGAAACATTTTCACTTTTTATTTTTTATTTCTACTCAAAGTTTTGAAAGTTTTAATCTAATCTTAGAAATGTCGACTTTCTAAAATATAGAATTTTTTTAGTAGGTGACAATTTGAAAACTTTCTTTTTAAAAATTGTTACTATTCTCGGAATTTTGACATTATCTCAATAATTTGAATTATTTTGAAAATTTTGAATTTTTCAAAATTTCGACTTATTTAAAAGCTTGGGATGTTATTCGAGATTTCAACTTTTTTGTGACTTTTTGTATATTTTTTTTATTTGTTGAAATATTCCCCGTTTTAAAAAGTTCGACTTTATTGAACATTTTTATTTTTTTTTAATTTCAACTTTTTCTGAGCATGTAATTCAATTTCTAAAAATTTCAATTTTTTTTTGAAAATATCCCAGAATTTTACTTTTTTTGTAAAAAATGATTCCTTTTGTAAAAATTTAGTTTTATTTTGAGTGTTTCGATTTTTTTCCAAATGTGGACTTTTTCAGAATTTAGATCTTTTGAAAACCTGAAAATCTCGACTTTGTTTTAAAATTTGACTTTCCATAAAGTTTTGTTTTATGAACATGTCGACCTTTTTCAAATTTCAACTTTATTTGCTTGTAGAAGTATGCTTTTTTTCTCGTTTAGATATTTTTAAAAGATTCGGCTCTTTTGAAAATTTACAATTTTTTGAAAATTTTGTCCTATTTAATATATTGCGCGCCACCTACAATTCCAGCGGTCACTAGAATAAGAAGCGCGAACTTTCGAATCATTACTTTATTAAAGTCAAATGAGAAATTATTTTAATTTGAAATACGACGTTATTGGGGCTTGCGCAGAGGTCAGCTAATTGTTTATAACGATACTCTTGATTTTGATGGAACGGACTGGTCCTTGGTTATCTTCAAAAATTGAAACACAGAACTTGTCCCCTGAAACCAAGAAAAATTAAAAAACACAACAAAGGTTGCTCTAACGCGTTTCGACAACCAAGCTGTCATCTTCAGAGAGAAACTAACATCTAATCTTAAAATTAACCCTTATATACTAAGAATATTCACTTCGTGCGTGATCGGCCGCACCCGAACGCGCATCCAATCATACACGTCGTTGTGTCACAATTTCTTATCTATCAACCTTAACTATTTTTAACAGGGATGAATGGCCTAAAGGTCCAGCGCAACCATTCATAAGGTTGTTTCCGGCCTTATGGATGGCTAAGCTCTCACATGCATCATATAATTCTTATTAACTACTCTTAACAATTTAATATCATTATCATCCTATGATCTAATTCAAAAGCATGACAAACTTTAAATTCGTCTCACTTCCATTTGAACCCTCGCTCACGCAGGGTTTGGGTGGAATTTTACGAAATCAGGGTTTTCGGGTTATTTATACTTCTAATGGAAAATTAAATTCGCTTTTAGGTAGTTTAAAGGATAAAGTAGAGCAAACAGATAAGTCTGGTATTTACCAAATTTCATGTAGGGATTGTCCTCAAAAGTATGTTGGACAAACTAGACGATCTCTTAAAATCCGACTCAAAGAACATTTGGCTCATTTGAGGTACGGAAGAACTGAGAAGTCAAGTGTGGTTCGACATGCTTTTGAATTAGATCATAGGATAGATAATGATATTAAATTGTTAAGAGTAGTTAATAAGAATTATATGTTAAATGCATGTGAGAGCTTAGCCATCCATAAGGCCGGAAACAACCTTATGAATGGTTGCGCTGGACCTTTAGGCCATTCATCCCTGTTAAAAATAGTTAAGGTTGATAGATAAGAAATTGTGACACAACGACGTGTATGATTGGATGCGCGTTCGGGTGCGGCCGATCACGCACGAAGTGAATATTCTTAGTATATAAGGGTTAATTTTAAGATTAGATGTTAGTTTCTCTCTGAAGATGACAGCTTGGTTGTCGAAACGCGTTAGAGCAACCTTTGTTGTGTTTTTTAATTTTTCTTGGTTTCAGGGGACAAGTTCTGTGTTTCAATACTCTTGATTGTTTCATCAAGCACAAGCATAAATAAGCTAATAATACGATGCGTTCATCGTTATAGTTTAAGGATATAATTTGCAAATAAAAAATGCATAGAAAACAGTAAATACTTACCACTGATTTTGGAAGAATGGTGTGGACCAACCAGCTTCCCATGCTGATGTTCTTCTTTTTCTCTGTTTTCTTTAAAATGTCGAAGTTTTTCTGTAAGGCCCGGATAATCTAGAATGAAACAGATTACAATTAGCACAAAAAAAGTTGTAGTTTATGGAGATATTGCGACAGAAGTGACATAATTTATATTTTTGTTTCAAGCTCGAATGCAAACGCAAGTTATATTGGTATTCATTCTAGATGTGGTGATAGGATAATTTTTTAGCAAACAGTGGGTGTGCTACTCTTAAGTTGTATGACCTAATAAGATATTTGCAATTTTTTCCTCGTTTTTTCCCAAAAGATTAATCCCTTTGTGGTAAGGTAAGCTCAACAGTTTCCAGCTTTTGGATCTTGGTTTTGCTAAAAGTTTTTTTAGTATAGATGCAAACGAATTAGTCTTCATTGACTCCAGTTTTATTTCCCTTGTTTTTCAAAATTTTTCCCAGTTGGTAACAACTGTATCATTTAAACATTGGAGATGGATCTACACTTCCAAGCTTCAAACTTAACAATCTCATGCTGGGGTGTTTCATCTCTAATAGTTATCCTGGATTTGTTTTTTGTGATAAGCTTTATCATGTGTAAAATTATTGACTTTTAAGAGATTTGTAAACGTCTTTTTAATTAAATATAGGTTTAAATGCGTGTGCTCAGTATTTCATCACAAATACCTCTTATACACGCACACAAAATTTAAACTCACTCGTTCCACAACGTGGATTTTATGAGCTGATATACTAAGCAGTTGCAAGCGTAAGCTGATGATTTAATGTTAAATTGATTTACCTTTTAGGACGTTATCATCTTCATTGTTAGGGTAATCACCACTCATGTTAAACGCAAATGTGTTCGCACAAAAATATTACTTTTAGTAAAATGGATTTGAAAACGCCAAAATACCTAAGCGTTCTAAAAGAATATGTAATGTTGCTCCAAAAAAAAGTTTCAAAATATCATTGTGATTGACACTATAAACATGTCATTGTTTTTTTTAGAAATGTCACTCTTTTCCCAGGTAACTAAAGAATCGTCAAAGCGACAGGTAAGGACTCAACAATCACACCCACTTTTAATTTTAAATTGGAAGGTCAAAACAAATCTGGGCGTTCTTTCAAGCTAAACTAGAAATTTTGAGTCAACATTTCAAGTTATAAAATGTATTTAAATCTACACACGAAATTTTGAGACAAGTTTAAAAAATTCGAGAAAACCTAAGTAAATATAAAAAATACAATTTTAAAGTAAGGTTATGTTATCTCAAAATTTCGACTTTTTTCTTGAAAATGCGGCGTATTTCTCAAAATTTCGCCTTTAGAAATTCCGAAATTAAAGTCTAAATTTCGACTGTACTCTTAAAATAGGTAAACTTGAAACTTCGACATTTTCTTCAAAATTTTTAAGTAATTAAAGCCTTGAGAACTTCGAAAATTAAAAAAAAAGTAAATTTTCAAAAATGTTGAAATTTTTCAAAAAAAGTCAAAATTCTGATAACTTTACGAAAAAGTCAGGCACAATTTTGTAAACATGCCAAACTTTATAATACTCTGAATTTTCAAAAAAAGCAAAGTTTTGAGAAAATAGGGAATTTTAAAATCTTTTTTAAAATTTCTCGAAAAAGTCGAAATTTTCACAGACGAATTTTGAATCAAAATTCTAATAGTCGAAATTTCGAAAAATGTTAACATTGTCATAAAGTTTTCAATAAAAGGATTTCCAAAAATATGGAATTTATGAAAAATTCGGTATTTTAAAAGGAGTTGCAATTTTGAAAAATTTTAAGTGATTTGAAAAAATATATTCTCAAAATAGATGATTATTTTGAACAGAAAAAAATTTTAAAAAAAGCCAAAATTTTGAAAAGGAAATTAAAACCTTAAGTATCTTGGAAAATTAAAAAAAGACTAAATTACTAAAGACTAAAATAATTTTAAAAAATTTTACGGTTTTCAAAAGGGTCGAAATTTTTATAACTTTCCGAAAAAGTCTGGCACAATTTTGTAAAAATGCCAAACTTTATAAGATTTGGAATTTTTAAAAAAGCATAATTTTGAGAAAATACAGAATTTTGAAAATTTTTAAAAAATTTCTCGACAGTCAAAATTTTAACAGACGAATTTTGAATCAAAATTCTAAAAAGTTTGGAAAAATATCAACATCTTCATAAGTTTTCAATAAAAAGATTCTCAAAAATGTGAAATATTTGTAAAAATCAATATTTCAAAAAGAGTTACAGTTTTGAAAAATAGTATCAAAAATTTCAAAACAAAATTTTAAAAGTGATTTGGAAAAATTTATTTTCAAAATCAATTGTTATTTTGAAGAGAATAAAAATTTTCAAAACTACCGAAATTTTGAAATACTCTGTATTTAATACTGAAAAATATCTAAATTTTAAAAAACGTCGAAATTTTGAGAAAAGTCAGAATTCTTAAGAAAATTTAAAAACGTATTAAAAAAAATATCAAAATTTTCCAAAAAATTCAGGTTTTCAAAAAAGGTCGAAATTTTGATAAGACTTTCCAAAGTCACGCAAAATTTTGTAGAAATGCCAACCAAACTTTAGAAAACTCGGAACTTTCAAAAAAGCGAAGTTTTGAGAAAATATTGAATTTTTAAAATTTTCAAAAAATTTCTCGATAACAAAGAAAATTTTCACATACAAACTTTGAATCGAAATTCTAATACTCTAAATTTAGAAAAATATCGACATTTTCATAAAAAGTTTTTAGTAAAAAAACTTCCAAAAGTGTGGAATTTCTGAAAAATTCGATATTTAAAAAGAAGTTGCAATTTTGAAAAATAGTATCAAAAATTTCAAGATAAAATTTTAAAAGAGATTTGAAAAAGTTTATTTTCTAAATAAATTGTTATTTTGAACAATAAAAATTTTCAGAAAGCTAGAGATTTTGAAATAACGTCTACTTATGTTGAAAAATATCGACATTTTTAAAAAAGTCGAGATTTTGAAAAAAGTTAAAATTCTCAAGAAAATTGGAAAATTTAAAAAGATTTTAAAATTTCCAAGAAAAATTCAAATTTTTTATTAAAATACGATATTTTTTAAAAATCAAAAAATTTTGAAAGGTAATTACAGAAATTTATAGTCGGGATTGCCAAAAAACAAAACAAAAAATCGAAATTTTGAGAAATATAGGAATATCAAAAATGGGGAAGATTTTGAAAAAATGTTGCTATTTGCAAAAAATCTGAATAAACAAAAAGGTTGAAATTTTGTAATTTGTAATTTGTGATTTGTGATTTGTGATTTGTAATTTGTAATTTGTGATTTGTGATTTGTAATTTGTAATTTGTAATTTGTAATTTGTAATTTGTATTTGTATTTGTATTTTGTATTTTGTATTTTGTATTTTGTATTTTGTATTTTGTATTTTGTAATTTGTAATTTGTATTTTGTGATTTGTGATTTGTGATTTGTGATTTGTGATTTGTGATTTGTGATTTGTGATTTGTAATTTGTAATTTGTAATTTGTAATTTGTAATTTGTAATTTGTAATTTGTAATTTGTAATTTGTAATTTGTAATTTGTAATTTGTAATTTGTAATTTGTAATTTGTAATTTGTAATTTGTAATTTGTAATTTGTAATTTGTAATTTGTAATTTGTAATTTGTAATTTGTAATTTGTAATTTGTAATTTGTAATTTGTAATTTGTAATTTGTAATTTGTAATTTGTAATTTGTAATTTGTAATTTGTAATTTGTAATTTGTAATTTGTAATTTGTAATTTGTAATTTGTAATTTGTAATTTGTAATTTGTAATTGTAATTTGTAATTTGTAATTTGTAATTTGTAATTTGTAATTTGTAATTTGTAATTTGTAATTTGTAATTTGTAATTTGTAATTTGTAATTTGTAATTTGTAATTTGTAATTTGTAATTTGTAATTTGTAATTTGTAATTTGTAATTTGTAATTTGTAATTTGTAATTTGTAATTTGTAATTTGTAATTTGTAATTTGTAATTTGTAATTTGTAATTTGTAATTTGTAATTTGTAATTTGTAATTTGTAATTTGTAATTTGTAATTTGTAATTTGTAATTTGTAATTTGTAATTTGTAATTTGTAATTTGTAATTTGTAATTTGTAATTTGTAATTTGTAATTTGTAATTTGTAATTTGTAATTTGTAATTTGTAATTTGTAATTTGTAATTTGTAATTTGTATTATCTATTTCGTATTTTGTATTTCGTATGTCGCATGTCACATTTCGTATTTCGCATTTCGCATTTCGAATTTCCAATTGCGAATTGGGAATTTCGTATTTTGTATTTCGTATTTTGTATTTCGTTTTTCGTATTTCGTATTTCGTATTTCGTATTTCGTATTTCCTATTTCCTATTTCGTATTTCGTATTTCGTATTTCGTATTTCGTATTTCGTATTTCGTATTTCGTATTTCGTATTTCGTATTTCGTATTTCGTATTTCGTATTTCGTATTTCGTATTTCGTATTTCGTATTTCGTATTTCGTATTTCGTATTCCGTATTCCGTATTCCGTATTTCGTATTTCGTATTTCGTATTTCGTATTTCGTATTTCGTATTTCGTATTTCGTATTTCGTATTTCGTATTTCGTATTTCGTATTTCGTATTTCGTATTTCGTATTTCGTATTTCGTATTTCGTATTTCGTATTTCGTATTTCGTATTTCGTATTTCGTATTTCGTATTTCGTATTTCGTATTTCGTATTTCGTATTTCGTATTTCGTATTTCGTATTTCGTATTTCGTATTTCGTATTTCGTATTTCGAAGTTCGAATTTCGAATTTCGAATTTCGAATTTCGAATTTCGAATTTCGAATTTTGAATTTTGAATTTTGAATTTTGAATTTTAAATTTTGAATTTTGCTTTTTAAATTTTGGTCAAGTCAAATTTTAAAGTCATTTTTTTTTTAAAAGACGAAATATTCAAAATATTTTTAAACAGCTGAAAAATTCAAAAGAGATGAACAGTTTTTTAAAAAATCTAACTTTGAAGAAAAAAACAAAATTTGGAAAACGTTCAATGTTCAAAAAAAGCAAAATTTTGAAAAAAATTGAATTTTTAAAGAAGTCGAAATTAGGAGAAAGTCGAAATTTTCTACATAAATCTGATTTTTAAGAGTTTAAATTCTCAAAAAAGTGAATTTAACGAAATTTGAAAAAAATTGAGATATCCAAAAAATGTCGAAGTTTTCATGAAAATTCAAAATATTCAAAGGGTATCAAAATCTATAGTCCAAATTTCGAGAAAAATAGAAATTTGAGAAAAGGTCAAAATTAAGAGAAAGCAATATTTTGAGAAACGTCAAAATTTTAAAAATGTCGAAATCAAACAAATTTGGATTTAAAAAAGTCAATAATAAGTAGAAGTGACATTTTCTAAAAATTAAAATTTAAAGAAGTATATGTATTAAGTTAAAGTCGAACTTTGAAAAGGTTAAAATTTCGAAAAAGGTTGAAATATTTCAAAAATGTCCTAAAGAAAGTCTAAAAATTCAAGAAATTTTAAAAGTTTCAAAAATTTAACATTTCAAGACAAGTTGAAATTTTGAAAAAGGGTCAAACTTTAAAAGAAACGAAATTTGAAAAAATCGAAAGTTTCAATAAAAAGTCGAAATTAAAAATAATTTATTTTGAAAAAAGTTAATTCTTCAACAGAAATCCATTATTTTAAAGTTTAAATCTTCACAAAAAGTCAAATTCTGTAAAATCGTCGAAATTTGATAAAGGTCCAGATATGCGAAAACTGTTCAAACAGTCCAAATTCGGAAAAAAGCGAAGTTTAAAAAAAGATAAAAATTTAAAAAAAAGAGACGTCGAAACTTCCCAAAGAGTCGATTAAAAAAAATGAAAAAAGTTATTATCTTCCACCAAAATTTAAAAAAAAACGAATTGTTTAAAAATGTCGCATTTGAAAAAATATGTTCAAAAATAGTCGAAATTTTAAAAATATCAAAGTATTCAAAATCTGTTGAGATTTTCAAAGAAATTCCAAACTATTCAAAGGAGATCAAAATCTTCAAACGCTCTAAATTTGGCGAAAAAACGAAGTTTTGAAAAAAGCTAAAATTTAAAAAAGATCAAGGTCAAAGCTTCTAAAAAATCCAAATTAAAAAAAACAAAGAGATGTTGAACTTGTCAACAAATATATTTTTTAAAAAATCGAATGTTTTAAAAAAGTCTAATTTTGAAAAAAGTGGAAATATATTCAAATACTGTCAAGATTTAAAAAAAAAGTAGAAATATTCAAGGGGGACTAAAATCTTTAGTCTAAATTTTGATAAAATCATTTAGAATCGATTTATAGACATCGATTATTTTCAAAAAGAATCACAAAGAGCTACTTCGTGTTTCGAAATTGGGGGTGAATTGGAGCGAGTGATCAGTCACTGAGTTTTTTTTCTGTATTGATACCTCCACGTATTTTAAAACCAAGAAAGTCCACCAAAAATAGTTTTCCCACCAATTGATTACATAACAGTCGCCGTTAGATGCAAAACGAGTTATCAGTTCATCATCACTTCCAATCTAAATTCTACTAGTACCGGGAATAAACAATTTGTTAACGTGGATGTTATAATTAATATGTAACTTCCACATAACCATCAGCTGCTTTCAAACATTTTTCCTGGACGTATTCCATATTTCTTGGACGACTTTATTTATTCATGAAAACCGAAACGATATTTCAAATGTGATGACAGAAAGACAGAATGATACAGTCGCCTAATAAACTCGACTTCAGACGCCTACGCGGTTGCATTTGTTATTTGCGAAAATTGCATCATCAATAATAGATGTCACTTGGTATGCACCGACCGTCGCATTCTTCGGTATGACATTTGTAGAATGTAATCGTTTCTCAACGTTGCACTCTACGGAAAACATAACGACGTCGGCGAGGTGCGAATTCCTCCCGGAGATCACTCCGACCTGACCCCCGAGTCGCACAACCATGAGGCGAAGTCAAAACAATTTTCCCAAAATTTCGACTTCAATCTACCAATTTTCAAATACTCTAGAAGTTTTCAAGCCTTTTAGCAAAATCCTAAATTTGAACTCAAAAATGCCAGAATACGAAAAAATAATAATATAACGATAATAAAAGTTTTCCTCGAAATGTCGACTGGTTTCCCAAAATTTTGTGTCAAAGCTCGAACTTCATTTTCATAATTTTGGTTTTTTGAAGTGAAAACTTCTTTAGGTTTCTTTAAACTGGAAATTTTAATCCCAAAAATGTCAGAATAAGAAAAAATAATAATATAATGATAATACAAGTTTTTCTCGAAATGTTGACCTCTTTCCCAAAATTTAGATTTTTCTTGAAATTCAATGTTTGAAAATGTTGTTCCTTTTTGAATAATTGGAATTGTTATAAAATGTTTTTGAATATTTCAATTTTTTCGAATTTCGAACTTTTTCAAGCATTCACTTTTTTTAATATGTTAATTTTAAAAACTCTTTGTTGAAAATTTTAATTTTTAAAAAAATTTAAAAATTTTCTCAATTTCAACTTTTTTGAAAATTCTATTGTTTTCAAAGTTTTACTTTTTTTGAACATTGGAACTACTTCCAGATTTTCGTCTTTTTAAAGTTTTGACTTTTTAAAACTTCTGATCTCTTGAATTTTTTGGGTTTTTTGACAGACTTTGGATATTTTGGGTTTAAAAAAAACAAATTTTTGAAGTTTGTCTTTAACCTAAAAATATATATGTATATTTTTCTAATTTTGTGTTAAGAAATCGATTTTTTACAAATTTCAAAATCTAGATTTTTCAATTTCGACTTTTTTTAAAATCTGAATGTTTTTAAAAAGTTTTCTTTTTTTTTTGAAAGTTTTGCCTTGTTTTGAATTTCAATCTTTTTTTCAATTTTGACTGTTTTGAAATTTTTAACCCAAAAAGACAAACTTTTAAAAATGTTGACTTTTTAAAAAGATAATTTTAAACTACTTTTAATTAAAAAATTGCTTTAATTTGGAATTTCACTTTATTAAAATTTTAGATTTTTAAATTTAATAAATCACTAAATTTTGAAGAATTTATCAATTTTTGATGATTAAAACTCTTGAAAAAAATCATGTTGAGTATTTTTAAACATCGATTTTTTGAAAATTTGGAGTGTGTTCAAATTTTAGATTTTTTATTTTCATTTTTTGGGAAAATTATGATATTTTTGGAAGTTTTGACTTTTTTGAAAGTTTTCATTTGATTCAATTTTCTTAAATTGTTTTGAATTGTTTTCTTAAATTGTTTTGAATATTTTGACTTTCTTCAAAATCTAACTTTTTTCAAAAAATGGATGTCTTTGGAAAAACTGGGTTTTTAAATAAAATTTATAAAAATTGAAATCTTTTTAACATGGATTTAAAAAATAATTGACATTTTTGAGAATTACGACGTATTTTTAACGACTTGAAAAATCACAGTTTTTCCAAAATTTTAACCTACTAGATACAAAATACAAAATACAAAATACAAAATACAAAATACAAAATACAAAATACAAAATACAAAATACAAAAATACAAAATACAAAATACAAAATACAAATACAAAATACAAAATACAAAATACAAATACAAAATACAAAATACAAAATACAAAATACAAAATACAAAATACAAATACAAATACAAAATACAAAATACAAATACAAAATACAAAATACAAAATACAAAATACAAATACAAATACAAAATACAAATACAAAATACAAAATACAAAATACAAAATACAAAATACAAATACAAAATACAAAATACAAATACAAAATACAAAATACAAATACAAAATACAAAATACAAAATACAAATACAAAATACAAAATACAAAATACAAATACAAAATACAAAATACAAAATACAAATACAAATACAAAATACAAAATACAAAATACAAAATACAAAATACAAAATACAAAATACAAAATACAAAATACAAAATACAAAATACAAAATACAAAATACAAAATACAAAATACAAAATACAAAATACAAAATACAAAATACAAAATACAAAATACAAAATACAAAATACAAAATACAAAATACAAATACAAAATACAAAATACAAAATACAAAATACAAAATACAAAATACAAAATACAAAATACAAAATACAAATACAAAATACAAAATACAAAATACAAAATACAAAATACAAAATACAAAATACAAAATACAAAATACAAAATACAAAATACAAAATACAAAATACAAAATACAAAATACAAAATACAAAATACAAAATACAAAATACAAAATACAAAATACAAAATACAAAATACAAATACAAAATACAAAATACAAAATACAAAATACAAAATACAAAATACAAAATACAAAATACAAAATACAAAATACAAAATACAAAATACAAAATACAAAATACAAAATACAAATACAAAATACAAAATACAAAATACAAATACAAAATACAAAATACAAAATACAAAATACAAAATACAAATACAAAATACAAAATACAAAATACAAAATACAAAATACAAAATACAAAATACAAAATACAAAATACAAAATACAAAATACAAAATACAAAATACAAAATACAAAATACAAAATACAAAATACAAATACAAATACAAAATACAAAATACAAAATACAAAATACAAAATACAAAATACAAAATACAAAATACAAAATACAAAATACAAAATACAAAATACAAAATACAAAATACAAAATACAAAATACAATACAAAATACAAAATACAAAATACAAAATACAAAATACAAAATACAAAATACAAAATACAAATACAAAATACAAAATACAAAATACAAAATACAAAATACAAAATACAAAATACAAAATACAAAATACAAAATACAAAATACAAAATACAAAATACAAAATACAAAATACAAAATACAAAATAAATACAAAATACAAAATACAAAATACAAAATACAAAATACAAAATACAAAATACAAAATACAAAATACAAAATACAAAATACAAAATACAAAATACAAAATACAAAATACAAATACAAAATACAAAATACAAAATACAAAATACAAATACAAAATACAAAATACAAAATACAAATGCAAAATACAAAATACAAAATACAAAATACAAAATACAAGATACAAGATGCAAAATACAAGATACAAGATACAAATACAAAATACAAGATACAAGATACAAGATACAATATACAAAATACAAGATACAAGATACAAGATACAAGATACAAGATACAAAATACAAGATACAAGATACAAGATACAAGATACAAGATACAAAATACAAGATACAAGATACAAGATACAAAATACAAGATACAAGATACAAAATACAGGATACAAGATACAAGATACAAAATACAGAATACAAGACACAAGATACAAGATACAAAATACAAGATACAAGATACAAGATACAAGATACAAGATACAAAATACAAAATACAAGATACAAGATACAAGATACAAGATACAAAATACAAGATACAAGATACAAGATACAAAATACAAAATTAAAATTCAAGATTCAAACTTCACAATTCAAAGTTCACTATTCAAAGATTAAATTCAAAATGCAAAGTTCACAGTTCACAGTTCAAAATTTTAAGACGGATTTTTTTATTTCAAATTTTTTGAATATTAAATATTTTCGAAAAAAAAAATCAATATTGTTTGAATATTTTAGATTCAAATATATGTTTTTTGCAATACCGACTTAAATAAAATTTTTTTAAAAATTTCGACTTCTTTAAAGAGTTTGTAGATTTATTAATTTCGATTATTTTAAAAATTTTGCGTTTTTTAGCGTTGTCTTATTTTTCAAAATTTGCATTTTAAAAATCACGATTCTTTTGAAGAATTTAATAACTTTGTTAATTAATTTTGTCTTTTGTAAAAAATTAGTTTACGTTTTCACTTTATTAAAATAATCGATTTTTTTTTGAAAATTTAAATTTTTTACTTTAATCTTTTTTTGAGAACTTTGGCTTTTCAAAATTTTGCCTTTTTAGAAAACGTTTACTTTTTGTAGATTTCGATCCCTTTTGAATATTTTGACTATTTGTTTAAAAACCTCAACATGTTTTGAATATTTTGACTTTTTTAAAATCTATACTTTTTCAAAAATTAAATTTTGTGTAAAAAAATTTGGGCTTTCAAAAAAAAATTTAATTTCAACTTTTCAGAATTTTGATTATTTTACCATCGATTTATCTAAAAATTTTTAAATTTTTCAGAATTTCAACGTATTTTCATTTCAAACTTTTTGAGAAATCTCTTTTGGGTTGAATGAAACCAAAAAAAAAAAAAATAAATTAACTTTGCTTGATGTTTTTCATCTAAAAAACAATATATTCTTTTATGTTGACTCAAAAAATCAACGGTTTTCCAAAAATTTCGACTTCTTTCAAGATTTATTAGATTTCTTGATTTCGACGTTCTTCAAAATTTAAACTTTTTTTAGTATTTCGACTTATTTTTGAAATTTGTATTTTGAAATTCCCGATTCATTTGAAGAATTGTAATTTTGACCTTTTTAAAAATCGACTTGTTTTAGGTTTTAACTTTATTCGAAAATTGATCCTTTTAGAAAATGTACAATTTTTATTTTAAATTTTTAAATTTCGATATTCTAAAGATTTTATTTTTTCCTAATTTCGACTGCTTTAAAAATTAAAATGTTTTCAAAATTTTGTTTTTTTTGAACATTGAACTTTTTTCAAATTTTGTTGTTTTCTTGAAAAAAAAACAAAATACGAAATACGAAATACGAAATACAAAATACGAAACTCGAAATTCGAAATTCGAAACTCGAAATTCGAAATTCGAAATTCAAAATTCCAAACTCGAAATTCGAAATTCAAAATTCAAGATTCAAATTCAAATTTCAAAATTGAAAAAGTTCAGTATTCAAAGTTTAAATTCAAAATGCAAAGTTCTGAGTTCATAGTTCAAAATTAAAAAAAATTGAATATTTTTAAGACGGATTTTTTTATGTCGAATTTTTTGAATATTGAATGTTTTCGAAAAAAAAGAGAAAATCGCTATTGTGTGAATATTTTGGATTCAAATATATATCTTTTACAATATCGACTTGAACAAAAATTTCGAAAATTTCGACTTCTTTAAAGAGTTTTTAGATTTTTAATTTCGAATTTTTTGAAAATTTAGCGTTTTTTTAGTGTTTTGTCTTATTTTTCAAAATTTAAATTTTAAAAATCACGATTCTTTTGAAGAATTTAGTAAATTTCTTAATTAATTTTGACTTTTTTGAAAAATCAATTTAATATTTCACTTTATAAAAATAATCGATGTTTTTTGAAAATTTTTGGGTTGAATGAAACTAAAAAAAAAAAATTAACTTTGCTTGACGTTTTTCATCTAAAAAAAATATATTCTTTTATGTTGACTTAAAAAATTAACGGTTTTCCAAAGATTTCGACTTCTTTCAAGATTTATTAGATTTCTTGATTTCGACGTTCTTTAAAATTTAAACTTTTTTTAGTACTTATTTTTGAAATTTGAATTTTGAAATTCCCGATTCATTTGAAGAATTTTTAAATTTCACGTTTTTAAAAATCGACTTGTTTTAGGTTTTGACGTTATTCGAAAATTGATCCTTATTGAAAATTTAATTTTTATTTTAGTCTCTTTTTGAAAATTTTGACTTTTCTAATCTTTAAATTTTCAAAATTTTGTCTTTTTTAGAAAATATTTACTTTTTGTATATTTCGATCCCTTTTAAATATTTCGATTAGTTGTGTAAAAATCTTGACATATTTTGCATATTTTGATTTTTTTTAATTTAGACTTTTTTGAAAAAACAAATTTTTTTTAATAAACTTGGGCTTTAAAAAAAACTTTTTTTAATTTCAACTTTCCAGAATTTTGGGTTTTTTAACATCGATTTATCTAAAAATTCTGACATTTTTTCAGAATTTTGACGTATACTCATTTAGAACTATTTAAAAATCTCACCTCTTTTGAATGAAACCAAAAAATAAAGAAATTAACTTTGGTTGAACAGCTTTCTTTTAAAAAAAAATATCTTTTATGTTGACTTAAAAAATTAATGTCTTTCCAAGAATTTCGACTTATTCCAAGACTTGCTAGATTTTTTGATGACGACGTTCTTGAAAATTTAAACTCTTTTCGGTATTTCAACTGAACTCCCCACTTCTTACTTTGTATTATTCAAAAAAATAATAAATCCTGAAACAATGCCACTTCAGGAACTGTGCAACTGCAGAACTTGATTAAGATAAGGCGTAATATAAATAAGGACATTTAGTTTACTTCATTTTGAACAATAAATCTACAGTATTTATTTTTATATTCATATTTTACAAACACTCAACGCAATATAATTTTTTGTTCTGCTATATAGTTTCCTTGGAAAACAAATGAATCACTCTAACTACACAATAACTATAACTCTTCAACGCTAACAGATCTATTACCCGTATAATCGTCGGCATACTTTAGATAGATTTTAATTAATAAATATTGTAGTGTGTACTGTTTAACTGGTAATAATTGAAAGGTGTGGTACGAAACTGGAAAAAATTAACGGTATAGCGTTAGCAATGGCGTTATTATTATGTAAATAAATTTTGATGTATGAATTTCCAAGAAATAAATCAGAGAACGACATTTCACTTTATTTTTCCGAGTAGTCGTAATGTCGTATTGTAATTTTTCACTTTACGGTGTAATATACTGGAGGGCAACTATAAAGTTACGACTGCGTTATAAACTCGCGAAGAACGCGTTTTTATTACGAACCAGACATTTAGTGGTAATAAAATGTAATATTTAGTTTATTATCATTTGTTATAGAATGTCTTGATCTTGTTAAAAAAACACTGCATGGATTCGAGTCTTTAACAAGATAGAGCATGCATGGATGCTTCTATATGTGCTGGTACTAGATTTAATATTTGAGAGCAGCGAGGACATTGTAACTGGTACAGATTCAATGATATTGAACCAAAACTTTTCTGACAAATTATTTTCATGTCAAGTTTACCTCAGATTAAAGATGTTTAATTGGTGGGAAGTATGGGCTGACAAGTGTCCCAATTTGAGAGGGATTGTTCAGATTTTACATTATTTGTCCCTTGTTTCGGAGAAGTATTTCATGGTGCCCCCCATTTTTTTCACTCCCCCCATTTTCTTTTTCTTATTTCCATTTTGGCCCCCTCAATTTTTTTATATTCTCATTTTTCCCCCCATTTTTTATATATATTTTCATGGTGCCCCCCAATTTTTATTTGTTATGTAGGTATTGTCAAGGTGCCCCCCATTTTTTTAACCCTCATTTTCTTTTTCATATTTTCATTTTAAATCCCTCCTATTTTTTTTTTCCTATTTTCATTTTGTTCCCCCCAATTTTCTTTTTATATATTTTCATGTTGCCTCCCATTTTTTTCACTCCCCCTATTTTATTTTTCATATTTTCATTTTGGCCCCTCAATTTTTTTTATATTTTAATTTTTCCCCCATTTTTATATATATATCTTCATAGTTCCCCCCCAATTTTTATTGTTTATGTAGGTATTTTCATGGTGCCCCCCAGTTTTTCCACCACCCATTTTCTTTTTCAATTCTTTTTTCCTATTTTCATTTTGCCCCCCCATTTTTTGTTTTTATATATTTTCATGGTGCCTCCCATTTTTTCACTCCCCCCATTTTCTTTTTCATATTTTCATTTTGCCCCCTTATTTTTTTTTCATATTTTCATTTTTCCCCCATTTTTTATATATATTTTCATGGTGCCCCCCATTTTTTTCACCCCCCATTTTCTTTTTCAATTCTTTTTTCTATTTTCATTTTGCCCCCCCATTTTTCGTTTTTATATATTTTCATGGTGCCACCCATTTTTTTCACTCCCCCCATTTCCTTTTTCATATTTTCATTTTGCCCCCTTAATTTTTTTTCATATTTTCATTTTCCCCCATTTTTTATATATATTTTCATGGTTCCCCCCCAATTTTTATTGTTTATGCAGGTATTTTCATGGTGCCCCCCATTTTTTTCACCCCCCATTTTCTTTTTCAATTCTTTTTTTCTATTTTCATTTTGCCCCCCCCATTTTTCTTTTTTATATATTTTCATGGTGCCCCCATTTTTTTATCCAGCTCTAATTATTCTTTTTTATGTATTTTTACGGTGCCCCCCATTTTGCCACCCCCCTATTTTTCCTCTTCATATTTTCATCCCCCCCCTTATTTTTTCTTTTCATATTTTTATGTTGCCCCCCCCTCCGTCCTCAAGTTTTCTTTTTTAATATTTTGTTGTAGTTTGAATTCCCAGAAAATTTTCAAATTTTGAACTGTTTTGGTAATTTTAACTTTTTTTGAAAAATTTATATTTTTTAATTTTTCAACCTAAAAATACAGTGTTTTGAAAATTTTAACCGTATATAAAATCATTTATTTTCAAAATTGCCGCTTAATAAGAATTGTATTATGTATTTTGGTGTCCCCCCATAGCCCCCCCAATTTCCCTTTTTTATGTATTTTCATGGTGCCCCCCCCCCCCATTTTTTCATCCTTCCTACCATTTTCTATTTTATATTTTCATCCCCCCTCCTAATTTTTTTATATTTTTATTTTGCTCCCCCATTTTTCTTTTATATTTATTTTCATGGTGACCCTATTTTTTATACAGCCCTAATTTTTCTTTTTTATATACTTTCATGGTGACCCTATTTTTTTATACAGCCCTAATTTTTCTTTTTTATATACTTTCATGGTGCACCCCATTCCCCCCCCCCTATTTTTCTTCTTCATATTATCATTTTGCCCCCCCACCCCAATTTTCCTCTTCATGTTTTTATTTTGCTCCCCCTGAATATTTCTTTTTTATATTTTCACCCGGATTAGCCGGATGGATTATTCATTCGAGTGTTGTCATTAAGAATTTTCATTAAATGTCCGGGGTGGGGCGCAGTGGCAGAGCAATCGACTAGTAGTTTAAGTAGTTCAAATCGCCCTTGTTGGTAACGCAATATATACATAAGTATAATACATAATATATGGCAATTTCATACACTTTTTCCCTATCTTTAGACGTTTAACGCACCTAAAGAAGTTTTCACTTCAAAAATTAAATTTTGGAAAAAGTCAACAGAAGATTCGAAACCCCGATCGAAGTATTGAAGAGTTTTTTATTAGTTATCTAATATGTTGAGTCGTTGCGCAAACCTTCTTCTTTTGGTCGTCAAAATTTGAAAGTTCAATCGAGGTATTGAGCTGTGAAGTTTTTTTGTAGTTATCAAAACGACGACCTTTTTTTTAGTCGTAAAAATTCCTAAAAGCCGGCAAACGATGGGCAAAGGTGATATTATACGATAATTTTTTTTATTTTCAATTGGCAACACTATCAGCGAGCCAATCACTGCGAATTAGGTTCGCAACTCTTTTCCTTAAAACTTCTTAGGTTTTTTTAGATTTATTACGTAAATATCAAGCGTATGTAGGACGATAAAATTTAAATTTGGCGGTCAACCTCAATGACAGATGTCAGCTTGACTGTCACTGGCAGCTCCCGCTGGGGATAACGATTCCTTTTTAAAATAAACGATTTTTGCATCGATTCGAATCGTGCGCAAAAGAATCGATTCCCGATTAAATTGTATGCGGAAAGATCGATTTCCGATTAATCGCCTTGTTGGTGAAAGTTTTGAACATTTCTAATAAAAGAAAAATTAAATGATAATGATGAATTGGCGTCATATCTCCTATATCAAAAATATCAACTTTAATTGCTACAAAGGTTAAAATGTTGTGATAAGGCATTTAAAAGGGGAAATTACGTAATAATTTATGGGCAACGCAAAGCTTAAAGCAAATGGCGCCACCATTATGTCCAACTTGTGGTTGACAGTTTATTATATTCTATGCTTTGTACGTTTTTTGTACATAACTGCAAGTTGACTACCTGAGGTTATTGTTTACGTTTCTGATTTTGTGTTTTTTATGGATTTTCAGAGTAATTTTAAAATAAATAGACAAAATAAATACGTCCATTTAACAATCGAAGAAATATGGTGTTAGTCACCCAACACACCTGACAACTGTCAGAATAACAGTCCAGCGGAACAAACTATGATGGCGCCACATTTTTCTTTCCTATTCAGTCAACGACCTAATGAATGAAAAGAAATGTTAGGTTGCCATCTGTTGGCTTGTTAACGTAGCTATTGCTAGGAGATAGAAGTGGAGAATAACATAACGACATAAATACACTTATATAAAGAATTTTGTCATTAAATTTACAGTGACCTGCATGTCAGGCAAATCGATCCGATTCTTAGGATTTTTGAATCGTTCATTAGATCGATCTTGCATTTGAGATCGATCAAAAAAATCGACCTTGAGACTTGCGCAAAAATCGATTTTTCGATTAATCGATCTCAGATCGACATCCCTAGCTCCCGCGTTTATTTTAGACAGTCAGACAAGTTGGTGCAGTTGTATGGTTGATGTTACAAAATGTGTGTTCGAGCGAATAAATTTGGTTATTAGAAGACTCAATTATTATTTTCACAGTCCGAGTAGCTCCCCCTTACAAGTACAAAAAGCTTTCTAATCTAGTGCGCTAGGGTCATTTTTTAACATGTTCCAATTATGTTCCTTACTCGACACGTACTCACCAAATTAATATTTAACCTTGACAAAAATTCTGCAGTATTACCAGGTATAGAAAAGGGACCATTCACTATTCTTTTTTTGAGATTTTCTAAAGTAGCATTCAAGAATAAAAGATTTTTCTTCCACTGTAACATCAAATCCAATAAAATATTTTTTAAGGTTATGTTTCGTTCACCTATGGCGAATATGTAGAACGCATTAGGGATGCGCGATGTTTTGAAAACATCGATGTTACGCAAAAAATATCGATTTTTCCACATCGATGTTTTGTTTCCGATGTTTTGATGACATCGATCTTAATCCAACCGCTTTTTTATGTTGTTTTTATTTTTGAAAGCATTTTAAGAAAATGGACTATTTGCACTAAAAAATGATTTTAATTTACTTAGAATTTTCGCCTATACATTGTTATTTAAACTGAGAATTATTTGATTTACTTAGATTAACAATAGTTAGTCTAATTATTGAGCGCCATCTAATGGTGAATAGCATTACCTTTACCAAAAATTGGAGGAGATACTTTTTAATTCGCTAATATTCTTAAATTAATTGTTTAGCTGCATCGTAAAAAATAACAAGATGAAACATTGTGACCGTAAATATAAAAATAATTTGTTAATTAATCTCTATTTTGTACGAATTTTATATTTGTTACCCTTTGACGCATAGAGTATCAATGTTTTCATTACGATATATCGTTACCATCGATTGTTCTTATGATTTTACCATGGATTTCTAGTCATGTTTTATTGGATTTTTCTTCGCCAGTTACTCCTTTCACAATTCTAAATTTCAGTAACCTTCTGTTAAGGAAAAAGCCAATAAAACATGAATAGAAATATTAATACTTTGCAAAGAAAATACAGAGCTAAACGATGCACATCCCTAGAACGCATAGAATCATTCGCCACAGATCCGCAAAATTTAACGCAGGAAGAGCGGCAACAATGGAAAACCTGTCGTTGCCAATTGACAAGTTTGACAGTTGACACTTGAACGTGTGTGACTCTGTGATTCGACTACTTATTATTACTCATCGAGCATCGATCATAACCAGATCTATAGTTCTAGTTAAGTAATGCAGTAAACGAGAATGAACTATTTTACTACGTTAGTATGCATTATTTACATCGCGCAATAGCAACTGCCACACACCTGTCTGTTTCAAATACCGATCAAGTAAGGAACGTACGTAAATATGACAAAAAATGACAGTAGCACATTAAATTAGAAAACTTCTTCTATCGGCGGTAGTAGTTTGTGTAAAAAGAGAAGATGTAGTATCGCACAAATAAAAATCTGTTACAACCTTGTCGCACAAGTGCGAAATTTGAACACGACGCCGCAGAAGGGTGCCTCAATCGTTCGAGTGTGATTGGACAATTCGTTCGGGTTGTGCAGCGTATTTTTCCTACGACTACAAAACAAAAATAAGATTTGAAAAAGAAAAAATCAAATAATAAAAAACAGCATTCCAAAATAACACGTTAAAATGTCATGTGTCAATGACCTCTTTTTATCGTAACAAAATTCACATTTTTAACCATTGATTTTGACGTATATGCTGATGTAAGTTTGCACTGCACTACATAGGCGAGTATTGTCACATTTATTCAGACAATTGGCCCTCTTGAAGTTTAGAACTTTAAATATTTAATTAAATTTACAAGAATAACACGCATGTTTTGGTCTTTTAGTATCACAAAACAGAATAAGTAGGGATGTCGATCTGAGATCGATTAATCGAAAAATCTGATGTTTGAAGTCGCAAAGTCGATCCATTTTGACGTATATGCTGATGTAGGTTTGAACTCCGCTACATAGGCTAGTATTGTCATATTTATTTACCCAATTGGCCCTCTTTAAGTTTACAGCTCTAAATATTTAGTTAAATTTATAAGAATAAAACACATATTATGGTTTTTTAATATCACAAAACATAGAATAAGTAGGGATGTCGATCTGAGATCGATTAATCGAAAAATCGGATTTTTGAAGTCTCAAAGTTGATTTTTTAGAACCATCGCAAATACTAGATCGATCCAATGAATCGATCTTAGAATCAGGTCGATTTATTAATGGCAGCGGATTAGGCATGGATTGCTATTTCAAAAGCTGCTACTTCGTAGCAGTTATTTAGCTGAAGTGGCTTCAAGCTGCTACTCAATTTTAAAAGTAGCTGCTTCGCTACTTCGCTGATTCGTATTTTACATCGTAGTTCTCTTGACAAAAATCGGAAACCCCGATAGCAATCGACAATAAACGAATATCGCTGGCTGCGATTTATTATCAAAAATAGCTGCTTCGCTTCTTCGCAGCAGGTCTGTTGATACTTGCCAGAGACTAGTCTCTGATACTTGCACTCCGATCCCAGTCAATAATACCCGAATATTCGAGGTGTCTAGCGTCGCCGTTCTAACTGCAATTTATTTTAAAAAAGGACTGCTTTGCAGTGATGATCAATTTCGAAATTGTTGGCTGTTGATTTGTACCGTTTTATAGATCTGTGATCACGTTTTGTGCGAAAATGTTAACAGTTCTAATGTCAATGTCATTATTACTAATTTTAAGAGTCTTTACGCACGTTAAGATTTATCCACTAGAAGGAAAGTAAAATTAAAGCTGTTATTTGAAAATGTTGACATTCATACTCTGTGATCTACACTTTATCAAAACAATAACAACACTATTAAACCACACGAACGTAGGACCTCGTGACACAAAGCAGTTTGTAAACCATAAATTCCTACAAAGAAGCAAATAGCAGGCTGCCAGCATCGAACTAACCACAACCTTGCAAACTGCTATTTTTAAGCCGTTACTTAGTAGCTGCTTTTTAACAGAAGCAGTAACTGCTATAACTGTTATTTGAAAGTAGCAGGTTTACCCATCCCTACAGTTGTTGATTGAGTAAAGTACAATCAACGCTACAGTGGATGATGGTAGTCGTAGGCACAAGGTATCCAATCTGTCACATCACTGTCACTTTAACCTTTTCTTGGGCTTTTTCCGGAAAAACGTGTCTAAAACATCCTTTATTCATCTTTGTCAGAGAGGAGCGTCCACCATAGAAGTTGAAACTACTTCAAACTATTAGGTGTACGTTTTACCTACTCGTTCCGCATTGTTTGACCTACGATAAAATTGAATTCTGTGGTGCATGTGTTTGCGGATAAATAAATGACTGTTCGAACAGTAGAAGGTTTTCAATCCCATTTTAAAAGTACGTGTGGCGAATAGGCAGAACGCATAGAACCATCCGCCACAGATCCGTTAGCTCCAACGCGGGAGGAGCGGCAACACTGCAAGACCTGTGAAGTGACAGCTGACAAGTATGACGGTTGACACTTGGAACGTCAAAGACGGAGGCACTGTTTCTCTCTATGACTACTACTCGAGCATATTTCACGTGTCGAATTGAAATTCACGATCAGACATTTTATTTGTTAATAGTTCTAGTTAATTATAATGTAGTAAGTGAGAATAAACTAATTTCTACTACGTTAGTGTGCATTATTTGCGTCGCGTAATAGCAAGATGCCACATACGTCATAACGTAACCTTACCTTCTAGATAACCATAGTTGACACGTCAAAGAGAAGATATATTTTATGTCAGAGCGTTGATATCACTCAACGGTCAGCGAGAAATGTACGGAATAAAGTGTCTAGTATAACCACAGTATAGGTATTAGCTTAAGCATACAGTAGTGACAAAAGTGTCGGTACCTTTGATCTTGAAGTAGCTAAAATCGTCGACCTTCAATGGAATCAGCCATGTTGTGGATTGTGCACGTCCGCGAAAATTTAAATTTATTTATTAAACAAAACCATCAAGTTTATTAATTTCAATAGTTTTTAGCGTTTAAATTCTAATTTACTACTTTACAAATAGTCCAAAAATACTAGTTCTCGTATATTTTTTAAATAATGTGTATTTTGTAATTACAGATAATCTTATAAGTATAAAGAATACACAAAGAAAAACTAAACACAGATTGTGACTTGCGACAAAATAATTTCTACAGGAGACAACTTATTTATTTTTTTTGTATAAAACTGGCAAATGCCAGTATAATAAAACAGTTTTTTTAATAAAACAAATTGGGTGTACCCGAATATTACCGTTTGCCGCCTTTTGGATATTAAAAAGAAGCTGATTTTATCAAATTATTATTGCTGTTCGAGTTACATTTATAAATAGAACATGTAAATTCTCCTCTTTTCTCTTTTATTTGGTTTCATCTTATTAGCGCAATGAATCATAACAAGACTGACATTTAAATAAAACTGATCCAGTGTTGCTAGATGACCTAAACATTATTCGCGAACAATTTCCTTAAAAATCCCACAATTCGGATGAAAATCTCTGACCATATCAAATTTCTAGAACATCCATAAATGTAGATAAATTGTCTTACATTTTTACAACGAATGAATAACATATGAACGTAAAATAAAAAATCATATTCGCTCAAGTGCTGATTTTCTCGAACACTTGGCAACTCTCAACTGACATTCAGTTACCCAACGACCATAGATCTTATTTCTGGTAATCATAGTACACTGCGACGCCATGATCGGGATTGTGCAAATTGACGCATGAGCAAACAAAATTCCTGACAAAATTTTAGCAATTTGTCGCTACTGTATGCGTAAGCTAATATCTATACTGTGGTATTACACACTCTAAGAATAGTTACAAACTAACTCTGGCGCCCTCTGCTAAAGAGACTTTAAACTACAGATTTCTGCAATAATAAAGCCTCGTATTGCCGCTTTTCGAGTGGTAAATGATAAAATTGATTGACTCTATACTAAAATCACACATTTCCAACAATTCCTTGGGTAAATTGTAAAGTGTAAGGAGATTTTATAACCGTAAGTATTTAAAATAAAATTTAGTTTCATTAGTGTGGTTTACCTGTCATCGAGATAGAGTTCTTTACTTGTCATCCAGATGTCAACATGTAATTCTATGTTGAACGTTACTTGCAATAAATAAGAAAAGCCTAAAGTTTATAAGTGTATTTCGATATCAGTAAATATTGGGATCGTGTTCCCAGGACTACGAGCATCCAAACACATAGAGAAGGTACCGCAGTTTGACTATTATTCTCGAATTTTGATTTTAAAAATAATATTTCCGGTCAATAAGAGTTCACCATGAAGTTTAAAAATGACGTTTCCTTAACGCATGCCGTGATTAGTCGATTTCAAATCCACACTCTAATATGATTATGTCCGTTCAGTAGATTGATACGACCTGCTTGCAAGTTGTAAAGAAAACAGTGAATATTGCGCTGGAAGGAGAAAAAATCAATTACCGGTAAGTTATACATTTTATAATCAGATAATCTCAAGACAAACTTCCCAAGTTATAGTAGTTTTGCGACAACAGAAGCAGCTGGTATTCGCAGTACGTATTCAATCTAACCAGATTATTACAAAAGGTTTACTTCGTTTTAGAGAAGGATACCTATTTTGGCGTCATGTGTACCAAAGATGACAAAAAAAACTGCATGATTTGTATTTCGTTACAGCTCTGATCTACTCTGTGCGAATAATCGAAGAAGTTGTTTCTTCATGAACCATAACCTAAAAATTTTCATAAAATGTCTATGTTTAACATAGACTTTTTAAAAAGATTCACGTTTGGTATAGAGTTTTTATAAAAACGCCATGTTCTGTGGTTTTCAACGTTTTCAAATGTCAAACTCGACGTTTGGAAGAATTTTAAAATTTGCAAAATGTTTGTCAAAGGTGTAGAAAGGACATCAACGAAGAAAAAAATCGAAATTTCGACACTTCGACTTTAATCTCGAAATGTCGACTTTTTTTTCGGAATTTCGACTCGAAATTTTTATACTCTATGATTAAGTTAGGCAAATGACAGTTGTGCTCCATCCCTCACCCCCGCCCCTCTGCCAACAATATTGACAGTAGGGCGCGTTCAGTAATCTTTATTTTTAATTACCAACATTTCGACTTTTTTTCTCGAAATGTCGAGGTTATAGTCGAAACTTTTAGAAAAAAAATTGAAATTTCGAGCTCAAAGTCAAAATTTCGAGACTAAAAATGAAATTTCGTCTTTAGTGTAGGATTTTCGACTTTAATGTAGAATTTTCGAGAAAAAAATCAAAATTTCGAGAATAAAGCCAAAATTGCGAGTTTAAAGTCGCAAATTTGAGAAAAAAGTCGAAATTTTGAGAAAAAGGTCGAAATTTCGAGTTTAAAGTCAAAATTTCGACTTTAATGCAGGTTTTTTGGAGAAAAGGCAAAATTTCGAGTTTAAAAGTCGAAATTTCAAGATTAAAAATGAAATTTCGACTTTAATGTAGGATTTTCGAGAAAAAAGCAAAAATTTCAAAAAAAGAGTCGAAATTTCGAAAAAAGGTCGAAATTTCGAAAAAAAGTTCGAAATTTCGAGTTCAAAGTCAAATTTCGAGATTAAAAATGAAATTTCGACTTTAATGTAGGATTTTCGATTTTAATGTAGGATTTGAGAAAAAATCAAAATTTCGAGAATAAAGCCAAAATTTCGAGTCTAAAGTCGAAATTTGGAGAAAAAAGTCGAAATTTCGTGAACAAGGTTGAAATTTCGAGTTTAAAGTCAAAATTTCGAGATCAAAAATGGAATTTCCACTTTAATGTAGGATTTTCGAGAAAAAGGCCAAATATCGAGTTTAAAGTAGAAATTTCGAAAAAAAAGTCGAAATATCGAAGAAAAGTCGAAATTTCGAAAAAAAGTTCGAAATTTCGAGTTAAAAGCCAAAATTTCGAGATTAAAAATGAAATTTGGAGAAAAAAGTCGAAATTTCGAGAATAAGTTTGAAATTTCGAGTTTAAAGTCCAAAATGGAATTTTCGTTTTAATGTAAGATTTTCGAGAAAAAAGCCAAAAATCGAGTTTAAAGTAGAAATTTCGAAAAAAAAGTCGAAATTTCGAAAAAAGTTCGAAATTTCGAGTTAAAAGTCAAAATTTCGAGATTAAAAATGAAATTTCGACGTTGATGTAGGATTTTCGAGAAAAAGCAAAAGTTTGAGTTTAAACTCGAAATTTCGAAAAAAAAGGTCGAAATTTTGAGTTTAAAATTTAAATTAAAAGATAAAAAATGAAATTTCGACTTTAATGTTGGATTTTCGAAAGAAAATCAAAATTTCGAGAATAAAGCCAAAATTTCGAGCTTAAAGTCGAAATTTGGAGAAAAAAGTCGAAATTTCGTGAACAAGTTTGAAATTTCGAGTTTAAAGTCAAAATTTCGAGATCAAAAATAGAATTTCCACTTTAATGTAGTATTTTCGAGAAAAAAGCAAAATTTTGAGTTCAAAGTTGAAATTTCGAAAAATAAAGGTCGAAATTTTGAATTTAAAGTTTAAATTACAAGATTTAAAATGAAATTTCGACTTTAATGTAGGATTTTCGACTTTAATGTAGGACTTTTCGAGAAACAGCAAAATTTCGAGCTTAAAGTCGAAATTTCGAGATTAAAAATGAAATTTCGACTTTAATGCAAGATTTTCAAAAAAAGCAACATTTCGAGTTTAAAACCGAAATTTCGAGAAAAAATGTAGAAATTTCAAGAAAAATTTCGAAGTTTAAAGATAAAATTTCGAGATTAAAAATGAAATTTCGACTTTAATGTAGAATTTTCGAGAAAAAAGGCAAATTTTAAGTTTTAAGTCGAAATTTCGAGAAACAAGTCAAAATTTCGAGAAACAAGTCAAAATTTTGAGAAAACGGACGAAAGGTGGTAATTTCGAGAAAAATGTCGAAATTTGGAGTTTAAATTCCAAATTCGGTGATTAGAGGCGTAATTTCGAGATTAAAGTCGAAATTTCGAGATTAAAGTCGAAATTTCGAGATTAAAGTCGAAATTTGGAGTTTAAAGTCCAAATTTGGTGATTAGAGGCGAAATTTCGAGAAAAAAGTCAAAATTTCGAGATTAAACATGAAATTTCGACTTTGATGTAGGATTTTCGAAAAAAAGCAAAATTTCAAGTTTAAAGTCGAAATTTCGAGAAAAAGGTCAGAAAAGTTTAGTCAAAATTTCCGGATTAAAAATGAAATTTCGACTTTAATGAAAGATTTTCAAAAAAAGCAACATTTCGAGTTAAAAGTCGAAATTTCGAACTTTTTTCGAAATTTCGAGAAAAAAGTCGAAATTTCCAAAAAAGTTCGAAATTTCGAATTAAAAGTCAAAATTTCGAGATTAAAAATGAAATTTCGACTTTGATGTAGGATTTTCGAGAAAAAGCAAAAGTTTGAGTTTAAAGTCGAAATTTCGAGAACAAAAATGGAATTTCCACTTTAATGTAGGATTTTCGAGAAAAAAGCCAAATATCGGGTTTAAAGTAGAAATTTCGAAAAAAAAGTCGAAATTTCGAAAAAAAAGTCGAAATTTCGAAAAAAGTTCGAAATTTCGAGTTTAAAGTCAAAATTTCGAGATTAAGAATGAAATTTCGACTTTGATGTAGGATTTTCGAGAAAAAGCAAAATTTCGAGTTTAAAGTCGAAATTTCGAGAAAAAGGTCAAAAAAGTTTAAAGTCAAAATTTCGAGAATAAAAATGTAATTTCGACTTTAATGCAAGATTTTCAAAAAAAGCAACATTTCGAGTTGAAAGTCGAAATTTCGAGATTAAAAATGAAATTTCGACTTCAATGCAAGATTTTCGCGAAAAAGCAACATTTCGAGTTGAAAGTCGAAATTTCGAGTTGAAAGTCGAAATTTCGAGTTGAAAGTCGAAATTTCGAGAAAAAAAGTCGAAATTTCGAAGAAAAGGTCAAAATTTCAAGTTTAAAGTCAAAATTTTCAGATTAAAAATGAAATTTTAACTTGTAATGTAGGATTTTCGAGAAAAAAGCCAAATTTCGAGTTTTAAGTCGAAATTTCGAGAAACAAGTCAAAATTTTGAGAAAATGGTCGAAAGGTGGTAATTTCGAGAAAAATGTCGAAATTTGGAGTTTAAAGTCCAAATTTGGTGATTAGAGGCGAAATTTCGAGATTAAAGTCGAAATTTCGAGATTAAAGTCGAAATTTGGTGATTAGAGGCGAAATTTCGAGATTAAAGTCGAAATTTCGAGATTAAAGTCGAAATTTGGAGAAAAAAAGTGGAAATTTCCAGATTAAAGTTGAAACTTCGAGAAAAAGTCGAAATTTCGGGATTAAAGTTGAAATTTCGAGAAAAACGTCGAAATTTCTAAAAAAAAATTGTTTTTAATCCATGGATACTGCTAATTGCTAATTCTACTTTGTTATTAAAATTATATCGTGCCATATCCACTTTCTGTAGGAATTGATTACTCTGTATATTTCAATTAAAACTCTTCGTAAAAAAGTATAGCATTTTCGGTTGGATGAAGAAAATTTAATCAGAAAAACCAACGATCAAATTGTGTTATGATGAATTTAACCTAACTACGTATACGTATTTCATCCGATACGCCGCTTATTATTAATTATTTGGCAAAAATAAGTCTTTTTTGGGAACATAACCTATTCCCAAGCTACGTGCGACGTCTACGAATCACTAATCATATTCTGACAAGTAGCTCGCCCTAGTGGTCGATATTTCATAAAGAACACAAACGTCGCGTATCCTAGCAACGCCGCCCGACCCACTTTCCTATTGGCCGCGAGCTACCGTCCAATAAAACTGCCAACTTCGCACCATCCATTCATTCATTGATTCTCATTTGGATTAAAACACTTACACGGTCTCCCACTTCCTCCGGTGTAATTAGAATTACAAATTTTATTCATATTTGTATGAATGATGCATATAATATGCGTTCAGTGCGTTAAGCAGGACTACAGATGTCAAAGTTTAAAGTTACTAATTAGAATTGGCGGTCGAGAGATATGCTTATAAAAATCTTATCGCTTTTTTAGGTTAGGTATACAGTTTCGTTTCGTTTCGTTTTCCACTTTATGGCCTTTATCCTTAGGACAATTGGCCAGCACATTCTAATGAAAATAGTCGGGATGCTTAGCAAAAAGCATCTGAGCTTAAGCCCATATCCCTTCAATATAAACAATCAATATATAAGTATATATAAACGTCATTCACTGATTAACACTATCTGTATCAAATATTTAATAAAAATTCAAAGATGACTAGAATCTTCAAAAATGCTTTATATGCTCAATTTTCGAAAAATTTAAATATTGTTAAGCTGAACAAAGTCGCAATAAGCATAAAGTAATACTCTAATGCAGTGTTTCTCGAGTGGAATGCGTATTCGCAGGGGTACAGGAAGAGTTTGGTGAGGGGCACTGCTTCGGGCGGCTTCAGATGCCTTAAAAATTAAAAAATAATTATTTGGACAAACGTAACAACACTAACTTAAACAGCTTGTACAGATTTAAAGAGTTCGCGCAGATTGCAGAATGATGTTTTGTTCAAATTCGTTGGATACGTTCAACAGACAGACAAACACACTTCCTCATTTAAAATTAACTAGCTGATACCAGCGCCTTCTACATGCCTATATACTAAAAGGTTGAAAAGCGAGAGAATAAAAATTCTTTAAAAATTGATCTCACCATTGAATTAAAATTTTTATCGAGTGGGCCCCTGTGTGTTAGACAACACCCCCGCATGCAATAGCAACGTCAATATCTCAACGCCAATTTTTTCAATACAAATATATCG
Source organism: Dastarcus helophoroides (assembly GCA_028583605.1). Classification (NCBI taxonomy): domain Eukaryota; kingdom Metazoa; phylum Arthropoda; class Insecta; order Coleoptera; family Bothrideridae; genus Dastarcus; species Dastarcus helophoroides. Next base: position 5,355,957 of record CM053331.1, read on the forward strand.
TCATCGTCATAAAAATACAGAATATTTTAATGCAATGTAAATAGTTAGAATAGAATTGTAGAATTTAGTAAATAATAAAAAATTTCTAGAAGGTTCTGATAAGGGGAAAGCGGCCGCGATAACGAAACAAACGGCAGATAAGCGTTCCAGAAATTTCGGCAAACGATAAGCCTTATCTGCCGAAAATTCTAGAAGCCGCGGGCCAAAACTATAAAAAGGCGGTCAGCTTTCCCTCGAGTCAGTCAGTTCGAAGTCAGTGTAGTTAGTGGGTTAACAATTAGTAAATGTAGTGAGTTACTGTTCAGTTAAAGTGTGCCGAGTTAATTTGGTAATAAAGTGGTGTAATTCACACGTGTAATCAATCGAACCGATAAGCCCGTAACAATATCAACGAAGACTCAGCTGACGAAATAATTTAAAAAACTTAAATGTCATCGAATTCTTGATGGCGAGTTAAAAATCCAATCCGATTTAGTCACAAGTTAACCATTTTCTCTTTCATAGAAAATAGGGAAGTATGAATTGCTTTCAGTGTTCAGCACCCGTCCACTGAAAGTCGCGTTGAATAGTGGTTTCCGGTCACAGGTAAGCTGATTTATCGGTTGGCCGTTGCGACAGTGATATACGATAACGTTGTACATGATTGCGCCAAGTTATGCGCATTGACCTGTGATGTGCAGTGGCACTTTTAACGGATGGCTTGTTTCCCAAATAGCGCCGCCATTGTTCTGCTTTTGGGGTCACTTCCGATACGAAATCCCTTTACCGCTAATCATTGCCATTTCAGTTATTCCACTATTGACAGTGGACGAAAAGAATCGTCTTTTTAGCGACATCGCAAACTTCGGGGCGATCCACTAAATCGACGGTTTTCGTTTTGTAAATCAGAAATCAACAGAATCTGTGATGTACCGTCGAGGGCAGTTATGTTAAAATCTCAAATGATAACATCCATCGGGTGTTCAGTTGAAAAAGTTATCAAGTGTGCTGTGATTTTTTGTCAGGAGAGGACGCAGCGATAACTTTGTTGACTATTTTCATTGATCTGTCAAATGTTATTTTGACGTCTTATGTCTGCCAAGAGATTAGAATTTTCTAAGATTAATAGAAAGTTATTTTCTTTGACTAAATACGATTTCAATTAATGAGGTACACAGTGAGTCGCTTTAACTTTTTAAAAGTTCTTAACAAAATCACTGGGTTTTCTATCAGTATTTTTTTTATGATAGTAGTTCAAATGTATTAAAACTTTGAAGTTGTCAATCACTGATTACCTATTTAAGACATACGTTAAATACAACAAATTTTCATACTTTCACACAGCCAACTTGGCTTGACTTTTTCGACTGAACACCCGATATATCATTTGAGACTTTAAGAAGCATTAGGACAGTGTTTCCCAAACTTGCGACATACGTTTACCCGTTTCACAACTTTTCGTGACGTTGAGTACACCTCGTTAAAAAATTGCATCCTAATCCTTACTAATATGTATATGCGAAAGTGCCTGTCCGCTTCAGTGTTGCCAGATTTTGCGTTCTTTCTCGATTTTCAACTCTTGCGCATATAACACGACACATTTTCTATGTAAACAAATGCAAAGCTTGGCAATGACGACACAAGGACATCGTCATCTAACGACGAGGAGTCATGTATTTGAAAAATCGAAATTTTGAGAAAAATCCATTTTTTCAAAATTTTGATGATTTTTAAAGAGTTGAATTTTTAAATTTTTTAAATAAAAATTCAGTTTACTACATAACAGTCGAAATTTCGAGAAAAAGTCAAAATTTTTGAAAAAAAAGTAGACATTTTCACAAAAAATTTAAATTTTGAAAAAAGTTTAAATTCTGTAAAAATGATAGTCTTAAAAAAACGCCGACATAACAAACGAGTAAAATAGTCAAAAAAGTGAAAATTCTGAATAAAGTTCGATAAAAATGGAAACTAAGAAAATGCCAATTTTTGAAAAAAGCGGAAATTTTCAAAAAAAGTCGAATTTTTTAAATTTTTAAATAAAAACCAATTTGTTACGTAATAGAGAAAACTTCCAGAAAAAGTCAAAGTTTAGAAAAAAAGTGAAAATTTTCACAAATAATTGAAATTTTAAAAAATTTAAATTCTGACAAGTCATAATATCTTAAGAAAAAAGCTGAAATTTGATGACTAACGGTTAACATTTTCAGAAAAGTGAAAATTCTGAAAAAAGTTCGAAAATAATCGAATTTTTGAGAAAAACCCAATTTTCGAAAAAAGTGAACATTATCACAAAAAACTGAAATTTAAAAAAATTTAAATTCTGACAAATAATATCTTAAGAAAAAAGCTGAAATTTGATGACTGACGGTTAACATTTTTAGAAAAGTGAAAATTCTGAAAAAAGTTCGAAAATAATCGAAATTTCGAGAAAAACCCAATTTTCGAAAAAAGTGGAAATTTTTAAAAAAAATTGGACTTTAATTTTTGAACAAAAAACCAATTTGTTACGTAAAAGTCGAAGCTTTGAGAAAAAGTCGAAATTTTTGAAAAAAGTAAAAATTTTCACAAAATATTGAAATTTTGAAAAAAATTTAAATTCTGACAAAATTATATCTTAAGAAAAAACCGAAATTTGATAACAAAAAGTTAACATTTTCGGAAAAGTGAAAATTCTGAAAAAAGTTTGAAAAAAGTCGAAATTTTGAGAAAAATTCAATTTTTAAAAAAAGTGGAAATTTTCAAAAAAAATTCGACTTTTTAAAATTTTTGAATAAAAAACCAGTTTGTTACGTAGAAGTCGAACTTTGAGAAAAAGTCGAAATTTTTCAAAAAAGGTGAAAATTTTCAAAAAAAAATTAAAATTTTGAAAAAAATTTAAATTCTGACAAAAGTAATAATATCTTAAGAAAAAACCGAAATTTGATAACAAAAGGTTAACATTTTCGGAAAAGTGAAAATTCTGAAAAAAGTTTGAACAAAGTCGAAATTTTGAAAAAAATTCAATTTTTAAAAAAACTGGAAATTTTCAAAAAAAATTCGACTTTTTAAAATTTTTGAATAAAAAACTAGTTTGTTACGTAGAAGTCGAACTTTGAGAAAAAGTCGAAATTTTTCAAAAAAGGTGAAAATTTTCAAAAAAAATTGAAATTTTGAAAAAAATTTAAATTCTGACAAAAGTAATAATATCTTTAGAAAAAACCGAAATTTGATAACAAAAGGTTAACATTTTCGGAAAAGTGATAATTCTGAAAAAAGATCGAAAAAATCGAAATTTTGAGAAAAATCCAACTTTTGAAAAAAGTGTATATTTTTAAAAAAAATTCGACTTTTTTAAATTTTTGAATAAAAACCCAATTTGTTACGTAAATGTTGAACTTTGAGAAAAAGTCGAAATTTTCGAAAAGTTAAAAATCCTAAAAAAAAATTGAAACTGAAAAAAATTTAAATTCTGACAAAAATAATAACATCTTAAGAAAAAACCGAATTTTGATAGCAATAGGTTAATATTTTCGATTTGCTGTTGTTTAAATTTTTGAATAGAAAACCAGTTTGTCATGTAAAAGTCGAAAATTTTGAAAAAAAGTTAAAATTTTTGAAAAAAAGTGAAAATTTTCACAATAAATTAAAATTTTAAACAAAATTTAAATTCGGACAAAATTATATCTGAAGAAAAAAACTAAAATTTGATAACAAAAATTAATATTTTCAGAAAAATGAAAATTCTGAAATTTTGAGAAAAATTCAATTTTTGAAAAAAGTGGATATTTTCAAAAAAAGTCGACTTTTTAATTTTTGAATTAAAAACCAATTTGTTACGTAAAAGTCGAACTTTGAGAAAAAGTCGAAATTTTTAAAAAAGGTGAACATTTTCAAAAAAAATTAAAATTTTGAAAAAAATTTAAATTCTGACAAAAATAATAATATCTTAAGAAAAAACCGAAATTTGATAACAAAAGCTTAACAATTTCAAAAAAGTGAAAATTCTGAAAAAAGTTCGAAAAAAATCGAAATTTTGAGAAAAATCAAATTTTTGAAAAAAGTGATAATTTTCAAAAAGTCGAATTTTATAATTTTTTAAATGAAAATACCATTTTCTACATAAAAGTCCAAATTTCGAAAAAAAAGTTAAAAATTTTTTAAAAATGGCCGAAATTTTCAGAAAAAATTAAAATTTTGAAAAAGTTTGAATTAAGGTCTTAAAAAAATTCGAAATTGATGACAAGGTTACCATTTTTAAAAGAAGTAAATATCATGAAAGAAAGTTCGAAAATTTTAAAAATCGAAGTTTTGAGAAAAATCCAATTTTTCAAAAAAGTGAAAATTATCAAAAAAATGTCCAATTTTTAAAAATTTTTAAATAATGAACCAATTTGTTACGTGAAAGTCAAAATTTTGAGAAAAAATCAAAATTTTTGAAAAAAGTGAAAATTTTCACAAAAAATAAAACTTTTGAAAAAACGTTTAAATTCGAAAAAGAGCCTTAAGATCTTAAGAAAAAAGCTAAAACCTGATTACAAAAGACATTTTTGGACAAGTGAAAGTTCTGAAAAAATTGGAAAAAAATCGATAATTTCGAAGTCCTAATCAAAAAAAGTTAATGTTTCGAGAAAAAGTCAAAATTTTGGAAAACGGTTAACATTTTCAAAAAAAGTAAACAAATTGCGAAAAGATCGACAGTCGACATTTTCAGAAACTATCAAACATTTCAGTAAGGTCGATCCGTGTGGTGTGAGGACCCATCGGACGCGTCCCAGGTGGCGGATAGGGAAAGAGCCATACGATGATCGTAAGTAAGCATGGTCAGCGATATCTATAGGGCTCATTGGATATGAAAACCCAATTGGCAGCCAAAAAACCACGCCGCGGACCAACCTCCCCTGGCCAAGCTGTTGTATCGTGGCTAATGGCCTGCACCAGCGTAAACGACGCCGAAGGACTTATTAAGAACTTCGTAATACCGTGTTCCATTGTTGTTTGTGGTCATGTCTCGCAGGCAAGTGGGGATCCTGGTTTAACCGCCCGGATCAAGTGGTGAGATCACAATAAAAATCTCCCGATTCCCACGGTATTGTGCGCGTCAAAGGGATGCAAGGTCAGGAGGAAGCCTGATCGCTAGTGACTAACCTGGAGGCACCAGGCGCACTTCGTTGTAACCCATGCCTTCCTTGTGTATTTGGGACACTGCACACGGCGACCTTTATCTCCCCTATACTCGTGGGACCAAAATGGAAACCGAAAGAACCCAAGAAACAACAAAAGGGGAAGGGAGCTTGGAAAAGAGGGACCCAACCAAAAAACTTTCAGGCGCAGCTAGAAGGAAGCTCAAAAAAGAGCGACGACTTCAAGTGCAAGAAGCCGGAAAACCCGTTGAAAAACGGAGTGAAAAGAGGGAACAAACCCAGAGAACAGCAACAGGAAACCAATCGGGACCCAGCAGTAGGAACCAACCGGGACATAGCACTAGGGACCAACCGGGACATAGCACTAGGGACCAACCGAAACCCATCACTATGGACCAACCGGGACCCACACTGAAAAAAATACTGTTTATAATATCAATAACAAGTGGTTTTTGACAAGATTTTATCGAGACAATGATTTTTTTCATGAAATTTCATGATGGAGTTCATTGTCAAAATAAATTACCATTCATTGTACTGATGAATGGATGGATGTAAAAGATTTATTTTAACAACAAAATTTTCATAAATCCAATGAACTATTTTATTGGATAAAAGAATTACGTTCATTGCCAGTTTACGAACAGTTTTATAAAATTTGCTCATTGCAATAACGTAGTCAAGTATTATATGATAATCTGTGTCTAGTTTAATGTTTTATGATTCATTGTCGTAACGAACAAAAAACATAAATTATTGAAAATCATACGTTGCAATAACAAAAGAATCAATTGAACCCAGGATTTGTTAACTTATAATGAGAAAGTACATGTGCTTGCCATCTTGCCATTACCATTTCGTCCACTACTAAATAAGAACTCAGTTTGGTTCAGTCGTTTTGCAGCTAAACGAAACGATACAGTGAGGGATTTCTGTGAAATATTTACTAAATGTTTAGAAAGGAAAAGGTAATTATTGTTATTAAATATAAAGTTTTGCCTAGTTCAGTTATTTCTGTTACAGTTATTATAAGGTGCAACTTCACTTAACCATATTCAAAATCATTTAGAAGCAAAACACCAAAGGAAAAATGGCGCTTTTAGTAAATTCCGACATGATGGTACGTATGGTTTAAATAAATTTAGCACTTTCTTTATTTCCTCTTCCTTACAGATTGAATAACGTTGTTCTCGATTACACAAATAGATAAATACTTGGAACAACATGATAAACGACATACTTATTTTTCTGGATAACTTCAACATGTGAAAAAAAATTAAGGTTTCATTCGAGTAGGTCAAAAGCAAGGAAAATATTTCTAAAAGTAAGTAGTAGTTACCTATTTGGTTTTAATATTTTAAGGTAATTCTGCAATCAATATTATTGAATTATGTTTGGTAGGTACACATACGAACAGATGGACGTGGACAATGCATCGATACTCCATAAAAACAAATCTGATAATGAAAAAGGAAGCAAATAATGAAAGAAGCATCAAATATTAGCGGGAATTATTGTTTACTTCTTGTGAAACATCTACATACATCGAGGAACCACAATCTAAAATAGAAAAATCTCCAGATTCAACTCTTTATATGTTGCACAGGAGGACAAATTGATGATTTAACATTATTATATTAATAAAATTTTGTATACTATAATTTTTCAATAAAATTCGTTACAATCACAACCTTATTCATTCCAGCAATTATCAAAATTTTTAAAAACAATGAACATTATGGTAATAGATATATCTAATAATCGTTGTACCAACGAATAAGATTCATTGCATCAATGCTCCTGTTCATTCAACTAATTATTACAATTCATAAAGATTACGAATTGTAATCTTAAAATTAATAACGAATGATCATTGAATCAACAAATATATGACATTAAAACATGAACGGAATTCGTTGAGATTTCATTACATTAAGTGACGAACTAAGTTTCGTTAGCCCAATGAACCTTTACGTAGGACCAATTTTAACGAAACATTTCATTTGCGCTACGAACTTTTTCATTGTATTTATGCTCACTTTTGGTTCAGTGCAGCAGCAGAACCACAACTACAACCGAAGGGACAACTACTGAGGCCGGAGGCTCAAAACTATCGCTCAGAAGACAACACACCTTCAAGGCCGACACAGCCGAAGAAGAAGAGCAGAACGTCAAGGGCTACTGCATCCTACGCGTCGGCTGTGAAAGATATCCGCCTAGCCATACTACCAGAAGGATATTCAGGAACGACCATTAGCGAAGAGCAAGGGGACCTCACCAAGGAGACTCTTGTCAACGAATTGGAGAAAAATGACCGTAGAACCACCTCCAAGGTTCTCCGGAGTGAATTATAGAGGGGGCTTTCTTGCGGCTTCCTGCGCTGACCAGGCCACTAAGGAATGGTTGGAGAGGACTCTCGCGGGAAACACTACCTTGGTCAATACGAAACTTAACATCGTGGATGCAAAGGACGTACCAAAACCAACAAGAGTCATGGGGTGGATTCCAGAACCAAAAATGGAACCAAAAACGATCCTCAAGATGCTAGCGTACCAAAATCCTGGACTTCATACAGACACATGGACGGTGTTGGATAGAAAACCCAACAGCAAAGGGCAACAACTAATTCTCCTCATGGACGAAAGTTCATGGGAGAAAATTTAGGAACTAAAAGGCTGACCCTACTTCAACCTTTCTCAGGCGATCTTTAGGTTGATGGGGAGGAAGAAGCCAGGGGAGTAAGAGAAACCCGAAGAGATGGAGATTGATAAAGAAGGAGCTGAAGAGGAACCTACAGCATCAACCTCGACAGGGTTGCAAAATTAAGGTAGGTGAATTCAAAGTACTACAGATAAATCTACACCACTGCAAGGCGGCTACATCTGCCCTACAGAGATATGTTCGTATGAACAAAATTGATATTGTATTGATACAAGAACCATGGATTTCTAGGGGCCAGATCAGAGGACTGCGGATGGGAGGTGACTGGGCTTTAATCAGCCCGTCATCAGACCATCCACGAGCTTGCATACTAACAAAGAGAGGAATTCCAGTACTACCTCTATGGAAACTCTGTACAAGGGACCTAGTGGTAGTAAAGATGACAACAAACTTGGAAGGGCAAAACCGAGACCTTGTGATGGGATCAACCTACCTTCCATATGACCAATCAGGACAACCACCCACAATGGAGATAAGAACACTGGTGCAGAAATGCGCGGAAGAAAACACATAATTAGTGCTCTGTTGTGATTCCAACGCGCACCACATCGTATGGGGGAGCACAGGTACAAACAGGAGAGGTGAGTCACTTTTAGAGTTCATTATTAGCAATAACCTGCAAATAGCAAATCGGGGCACAGAACTGACCTTTCTCAATCAAAACAGAAAAGAGGTAATAGATGTAACAGTCGGCACACAAAACGCGTACAATCTAATAAGTGATTGGAAAGTCTTAAATGAACCATCACTCTCGGACCATAGGTACATAAGTTTCGAGATAGCTCCGCTACAGAGGGGGGCTGAGTCGTACAGAAATCCTAGAACCTGTAATTGGGACAACTATCAAGTGAGACTGAAACAGGGACTGGAATACTGTCCGATTAGGCCAAAAACCCCAGTAGACATTGAAATGATGTGCGATGTAATCAATACCGCCATCAAAACAGCTTACAACGAAAATTGCCCAATGAAGACGAGGAAGGTCAAGCGGGAGACCGTATGGTGGAATCCCGAACTTTTTCGTCTAAGGGCAGAAACACGTAAGAAATTTAACCGGGCAAAAAGGACCGGACGTTGGGAGGAATATAAAACCTCAAGACGAGAATATGTAAGTGCCATCAAAAAGGCAAAAGAAAATTCCTGGAGGAAGTACTGTGAGGGGATCGAAAAATCCCCAGAATGTGCTGGACTCCAGAAGGCATTGCAAAAGAACAACCAGAATATACTGGGATCTTTGCAAACACCACAGGGAGACAACACGCATTCCGAGGAGGGGACCCTGAGGGTTTTATTTCAGGCGCACTTCCCGGGATGTTCACCCCTCCTTGCACAACAAGACAGCCAAGACACCGATGTACCGCAAAATCGGGGATCAAGTCAAAGCTGGAGAATATCTAATAAACTATTTGACATAACCAGAATTATATGGGCGATAAATAGTTTCAAACCATATAAATCACCAGGCTCAGACGGAGTATTACCAATAATGTTACAACAAAGAGTTGAAGCACTAGCGTCACCCTTGTGCACAATATTCAGGGCCTGTATGGCCACAGGATACGTGCCTCAGGACTGGAGAAGGACGAGAGTGGCTTTTATATCCAAACCAGGGCGAAATTCGTACGCCCAGGCAAAGTCTTTCAGGCCAATCAGCTTGACATCATTCATGCTCAAGACAATGGAAAAACTTGTCGATAGGTATATTAGAGATAGAGATAGATGCGATGAGGTGTTTCCCCTTGCATCGACATCAATACGTCTACCAAGCAGGTAAATCTTGCTACCTGAGCCTGCATGAACTCACACGCAGGATCGAGGAAGCCCTCAAAAGCAAGGAAATTGCCTTGGGAGCCTTCTTAGACATTAAAGGTGCGTTTGATAATACGTCATACGCATCTATCAAGAGCTGTAGAAAGGCATGGAGTCGATCCGGCGGTAACTCGCTGGATAGACTTTATGCTCCAAAACAGGAGAATAACAACATCACTAGGCACCATATCGATAGCGGTATCTGCAGCCCGGGGCTGTCCGCAGGGTGAGGTATTGTCACCACTTCTGTGGAGCCTTGTGGTGGATGATCTGCTAGGGGTAATAGAACTAGAAGGATTTCATGCGCAAGGATACGCAGATGACCTAACCTTATTAATTAGAGGTAAATTTCCAGGGCCCGTATCAGCATTAATGCAACGGTCACTAAATATTACAGAAAGGTGGTGTTTAGCAGAGGGACTAATAGTAAACCCTGCGAAAACCACGATAGTAGCATTCACTAAAAAAAGAAATCTTAATGACTTAAAGGGGTCTACTTTAGGAGGTCAAGAAATTCCGCTGAGTAAGGAAGGTAAATATTTGGGACTTACCTTAGATACCAAACTTAGCTTCGGTGCTCACGTGGAAAAAGTTACTGCCAAAGCTACTAAGGCCCTATGGGCCTGTAGAGGTATGATAGGAAAACAATGGGGACTCAGACCAGCGATGGTCCTTTGAATATATTCCAAGGTTGTAGTACCCATAGCAACATACGGTTCTTTAATCTGGTGGCACAAAGCCAGAAAAAAGGAAAGTGTTATCAGACTAAGCAAGGTACAAAGGTTAGCTTGCTTAGGAATAACAGGGGCGATGCAAACAACGCCCACTGCAGCCATGGAAGCACTGCTAGGTCTACATCCATTTCATTTAGTGGTGGAGGCGGAGGCACTGTCAGCAGCCTACAGGCTGAAAACAAACGGGTATGGAATGGAATCACCTAGATCAACATCCCATACAGAAATATTCAAGCGGATCTGTGCGAACCGTACGTTAAGTATGCCATCGGACAGAACAAAGAGCATCCCCAACTTTCACAGACTCTACCGGGCAGTAATACCGGAAAGAGGAGTTCAGTTAGTACAACCAAAAAGATAGAATGGATCAATCTGGTTCACAGATGGATCCAAAACTAAAATAAGTACTGGTGCGGGAATAACCAGCAAAAAACCAGGGAATGAATTCTACATAAACCTGGGATCTTTGGCAACCGTATTTCAGGCAGAAGTTACTGCAATTACAGCCTGTGCTGAAGCAATTATCAAGAGGTCTTATAAAAATAAGAGAATCGTGATCTGCAGCGACAGCCAAGCAACATTAAAAGCGCTGAGAGCTTATGAAATAAGCTCTAGTACGGTCAAAGATTGTGTTGATAAGCTAAAAGGCTTGGCACAGCACAATACAGTTATAATCCGATGGGTTGAGGCCCATCGGGGAATTGAAGGAAATGAAAGAGCAGACCTTCTAGCCAAAAGGGGAGCCGAGTTTCCTCTAGTAGGGCCGGAGCCTACTTGTCCGCTTGCCTACAAAGCGGCAAAAGAGGTAATAAAGGAACTCCTAAGAAAATAACACAACACTCACTGGAGGGGTGTCAATGGTCTGATGCAATCGCGGAAGTTCATTGACGGACCATCAGAAAAGAGAGCCACAGAACTATTACAGTTAAGCAAAACTCAGTTCAGGTGGACAGTTGGACTATTTACGGGACACTGTGCCCTAATGAAACATCTTACAACAATTGGCGTAAAAGAAAATTCTACTTGTAGAATGTGTGGAGAGGAATAAGAGACTCCTTTACACATATTATGCGAATGTCCGGCAGGCAAGACAGACATTCCAGCTTTGGGAATGCTCTGATTGAGCCAAAGACAATAGTGGAGACACTCATAAAGGAGGTTCTGGAATTTTTCAAAAGAACGGGCACAATAAGCGATAGCTTCAGTGCTGCAGGGATGGCCGACCCCATAGTCATAATAATAATAATAATAATAATAATAAGGTCGATATTTATAAGGAAAGAATCGAAATTTCTACCAAAATAAATTTTGCAAAATAAAATCGAAATTTTGAAAGAAGTCAAAATTTCGAAAAAACCCAAAATTCTGAAAAGTTAAAATTTTGTAAGATTCAAATGTTTAAATAAGTTAAAATTTTCACAAAAAGATTTTAAATGTTTCAAAATAAAAAAATCAAAAAAGTCAAGATTTTCAAAAATGTAAAAAAATAATTAGAATTTTGACAAATAGTCGAAATTTAAAAAAATAGCGAAATTTATCGAGAAAAGTCGAAATTTCCAAGGCGAGGGTTTGCAATAAAATAAAAAAATTCAGAGTAAGCCAAATTTTCCCCAAAAAGTAAAAATTTCGAAAAATTGACGAAATTTTGAAAAATCGAAATTATCAAAAAAAGATAAAAATCTTAAAAAGTGTCAAAATTTTGAAAGACCTTTAATAAGGACGACAGCTTTAAAGAAGATTTCTTAAAAAATCGACTTTTTTTAAAAAAAGAGAACATTTTGAAAATATTTCCAAAGTCGGTTCTTTGATAAAATTTTCAGAATCCTCTTAAATTAACAAAAAACTCAATATTTTGAGGAAAAGGCGAAATCGTCGAGAAAAGTCGATTTTGCAATATAATAAAAAATAGAATAAACGAAATTAATACCCTCCCCTCTAAAAAGTAAAAATATCGAGGAAAAGACGAAATTCTGAACAAAAATCGTAATTTTCAAAAATGACGAAAATCCTAAAGTGTCAAAATTTTGATAGATTTAAAAGTAAATATCTTTAATAAAGACAATTTTAAAGAAAAAATTAAAAAAAAAGGATTATTTTGAAAAAGTAAGAGAACAATATTCTGAAAAAAGGTCGAAACCGTTTTGGATATTTCTGAACAAGGATCGAAATTTTGAAAAATGGTGAAAATCCTAAAGTGTCAAAATGTTGAAATAGTAAGCATATTTAATAAAACGATATTTTGAAAGAAAACATTTTTTCAGAAAGTCGATTTTTTTGAAAAAAGTAACAGAACAATATTTTGAAATATATTCGAAACTGAAACTGTTCATGAATTGTTAGTTATCCGGAAATTTGGATTGTTTCCTTATAATTCCAAGTTTGATTTTTCAATTGTTACTTTTTTTCTAAAATTTCAACTGCAAACGCGATCACCTTGTCACAATTTTGATATAAAAATTTCAATATTTTTCTCAAAATTTCAGCCTTCAAGTTTCTTGTCAGCTTAAGCTTTAAATTTGAAAACTGTCTGGGCGTTTTGTATTGTTTTTAAAAAGTTTAGCTGTAATCTAGAAATGTCACCTTTTTACCTCACAATTTCAAGTAGAATGTTGTAACGAAATGTAAATTGTAGAATTTTGTACAAAAGAAAAGTTTCTAGAAAGATCTGATAAGGGGAAAGCGGCCGCGATAATGAAGCAAACGGCAGATAAGCGTTCCAGAAATTTGGGCAAACGATAAGCCTTATCTGCGAGATTTTTCTAGAACCGGGAAGCCAAAACTATATAAGGCGGTCAGCTTTCCCTCGAAAAGTCAGTTAGAGTCAGTGTAGTTGGTGAGTTAGTAGTCAAAAGTACATAAGTGAGTTATTGTTCAATCGTAGTGATCCGAGTTTAGTTTGGTAATAAAGTGGGTATTATTCAATGTGTTAATCAATTCGAATCGATAAGCCCGTAACAATATGATATTTTTAAACTTTTTTTGTAAAATTTCTGACTAGCATTCTGCCCTCAGAATGAAATCCAAAGTAAACAGCGTGAGTGAATTCTAATAGACACTCAGGCGACTGAATATTTAGGAACGACCTTGGCTAGAGTCGCGTTAGTAGCTAAATACAGATGATCGCTTTTTTTTAATACCAGAAGTACGATGTAACCCTGAAGGGTTACAAAGGTCGCTCTCTGAGGCTACTTTTTCTTTATGTTCAATCCACTCGCAAAGGGTACTCCCATTATGCCTTCAAAGCACTGCGGGTAGGATGCGCAAACAAGGATAGATGGCGATGAACCGCCTTCAATGAATTTGAACCAAACATTACTCTGCAATCTATACGAACCCTTTAAACTTGTGGTAGCTGATTAAGGTAGTTTTATTGCGTTTATACTAAATTTATAAATGAGAAAGTATATTTGATTGACAGCACCAGCAACATGAAAACGAAACGTCAGTTTAACAAATTAAAAAACAAGTATCTCTCTGAAGATGCTAGTTTGGCTATCGAAACGCGTTAGAGCAACCTTTGTTGTGTTTTTTAATCTTTCTTGGTTACATGGAACAAGATTTGTATTTCAATTTTTAAAGATAACCAACGACCAGTCCGTTCCACCAAAAAACAATTTTCCATTAAATTGTAATTATTCGTTTTCATTCCGCGGACAAAGTCACTGGTAATAGTCGGTTGTTTATAATCAGATAATCACATAAGAGTATCTGATTAAGAAATAATGCGTTAGAAGCCACAAAGATACCGCCCTGAGTCATAAACGTCTATTTTAGTACATTTCCTGGAATTTGTTATATGTAGGATGATTAATTCTGTTAAGTAAGAACGTTCGGGCTCAATGCTTTACGGTTTTTTCGGAAATAGAGGTATAAAACGCCGGATGGACAAACATTTTTTAAGCAAATATTTGAAATGAAATAGACGGATATGTTGCTAGTTGCGCTGTCGAGATAATATTTGATTTGTCTTATTTTTTTCGTCTACAAACTATTAAGAGCCAGCGATAAGGTGATGGTTTGTTTATGATTTTGTGCGGATGTTGCTTTGTTTCTAAAAATAATAATGAACCTGTGACCGTCTCATATAACTCCATACATGTTTGTTCTTAATTATTATCTATTTTTATTACTTTATTCAGTTACTCAAATTACTAAGAATAGAAGGTCCCCTAATTATGAGGATCAGGATTTGTGGTCCAGTGTACCTTCAAAAGACATAAATCCTTGCTTTCAAAGTTAACAATATAAAATCTCTTTCTATGGAATACTCAGTATATGCATGAGGGTGTTGATTTAAGAGACAACTTTCAGAGAGGAACTTAATTCCATTAATTGTAAGTCATCTAGTCATTATACTGAAGAGCATCTCGAGCGAGTGGTCAGTTTCAGAAGCAGGTAAGAAGTACTAGTATGCACGTCCCACGCCAAATTGGTCACTCGGTCTTAAGGTCACTATATCGAGTTTACTCGCAATCCTGACAAATCAATTCCAATCACACTCCTGAAAATATCAGTCCTCCAGTTGGATTGTTTCGCATCAAATTAAATTAAAATCAACATCCCAGTTACTGAAATAAATTCAACCTGATGGTATACATGTGGGCTCCTAACACTTTCAACGAGGAGACAAAGGGGCCATTATGTACAACACATCTGCAACAAATTGCGATGTCATTATCTAAATCTGACATGTAAACTAAGGTTCAGTAGGCTTCGGTATCGGACATCAACTGTCATCCTTAGATCGAGATAGCCTCCTGTGCAGCCACCGGGCGCGCTCTCAATGACCACACAATGGGGATTTAAATATTATAAACATAACTAAAGTGGGACGATCTCGACGAGATTCCACAAAAAGCTGCTTGCATGGTCTTAGACAAAGAGGTCTTGTCTGAATATTCAGGCGAAATGCTGACTCGAGTGTTTACACTAAAAGGATAATCTGACGTATCTAATGAAGCTAGTGCTTCCGACGCCCACAACATTTTGTCATTCTTCATATATCACTTCACATTGGCAGGTCTGTTGTCCCCAAATCAAAAATATTTAAAGCTACAAATTGATCTGATTTATTTGAATGTTTTTTAACGTTTATAAGAAGAAGTTTTGGCCACGTAAGCACATCAATAATCAATAATGAAAATTAGTGGTAATTATCCAATACTTGGCTTGTTAATTTACTGTCTCTTCTATTTACCCACTCCTTATTTACCGAGTAGCTAGCTGATCCCCGTGATTTTGCTCAAGGTCCAGTAACGTCACATTTCAAAATAAAATAATTTCTCATCTGATTTTAATAGAATGATAGATTCAAAAGTTCGCGCTTCTTATTCTAGTACCCGTTACAACTGTAGGTGGCGGGCAGCATTATATCGGCTATTAACATTACTGACTGGTTTCTCCCTTATATGTTCTGCGTTATAACCTGAAATAAAATTGTTTGCATAGTTTAGTTATTAGAGATATAGATTGAGTTTTACTGCAATAAAAATAGTGCAAATGGTACCCCTAAAAATACTGTACATTTCAATAAACATTTTATTGAAATCTATATGGCAGTTTCCGGGATTAGCCCGGACAAACTATCAGTGGACAGACAGGCAGGCACTTGGACGCTTCAGTTTAATTAATATAGATCAGGGTTTCTTAATCTATGGTTCGAATAGTATTCAAAGATGTTCTTACCAGGCGATATCTCAGGTAAGATGGAGGGATAAGACAAAGAGATAAACAATAAAGTTTATTGAATGGCCTAACAATTAATCTATTATAGTAAGTCATCAAAATTTTGGTAGCCATATTTTTTAAATTACACCCCCACTTTTTTTTTGTTTCATGGGGGCCCAGTAAGCTACTATGTTCGTAGTTCGTGAATAACAAAAATGCTAAAGCTTTCTCCTTTTCGAAAGTTAATGCCACAAATCCGAGTTTTGTATGTAATTCAAAATTTTTACTCAACATTGGTTTTTTTTTTCTGTAAATGATTTTCAATTCGAAAGGTATTCCAAACTTCGACTCCTATTTTGAAACTTTTCAGCTTAAACTTGAAAATTACTTACTCAATTTTAAAATGCCAGGT
The DNA here is from genome assembly GCA_028583605.1 of Dastarcus helophoroides. NCBI lineage: Eukaryota > Metazoa > Arthropoda > Insecta > Coleoptera > Bothrideridae > Dastarcus > Dastarcus helophoroides. The sequence goes on from CM053331.1 coordinate 5,372,399, forward strand.
CAAATTCTGAACTTAAAACGTTAGGTTCGTCAAAAAAATTAGAAATTTTCATGAGAAGGCGAACTTTTCAAAAAGTCGAAAAGTCGACACGAAACGGTTGTAATTTTCAAAAACAATTTTAAAAAACGGTCGAAATTTAAACAAAATAAAAACTGGGAAAAAGTCGAAATTTTGATAAATAAAAAAGCGAAAATTTTAGCAAATACAGAAATTCTGAGAATTTCGAAAATTTCAAAAAAAATGGAAATTAAAAAAAATTACTTTTATAAAAAAAAGTTTACACCTAAAATTTTAACAAATTCGAAAGTTTGATGGTAAAAGATCGAGAATTTAAAACAAAAGTCGAAATTTGGGAAAAATCCAACGTCTAAAAAAAAGTCGACATAAAATACAATTTGTTAGAAAGAGTCAAATTGACATAAAAGTGGAGACTTCCAAAAGGTTGAAATTTTTGAAAAAAATTGTTTCGAATTTTTGAAAAAGTTAGAACTTTGAGAAATAGTTAAAATTTTGAACAAAGCTCATAGTGCAAGAAGAATGCAACCTAGACTACAAATTCATGCAGCCCTCCAGGCGTGTATAGCGAATCATAGGTAACTGAACTACCAACAGTTGAAACACTGCCACCTAGCGAAGCGGTTGCTCTCTAGGAGAGTTCCCAGAAGACAAGGATTCTATAATGCACAGACCAATAGGTTTGAACATTTATTAGATTCGAAGTTTGGAAACCAAATACCGGTTTCGATCTTGTTAGATCTCGTCAAAAGAGTCACTCGCTTGACGCCTGTGAATGTTTTAGTACTTACTTGTCGGAACATTTATTAGCATTCGATTTGGATATACCAAACTGACGAGATCTAACAAGATCGAAACCGGTATTTGGTTTCCAAACTTCGAATCTAATAAATGTTGAAACCTATTGGTCTGTGCATTATAGAAAGCTCATAATTTTCAAATAAAGTGAAAATTTTGCAAAAATGTTCAAGTTTTCAACCACAAAAATGGGGAGTTATGGGGACTGCCGACAGAAGTGAAAACTTAAAATTATGATATAACAAATTTCAAGATATTTCAAAAAAATCTTTTTCCAAACTTTCAGCGTTGAGGAGTTAAGGAGAAGTGCAAATAATTGAGGGCGGCGACTAACATCTACTAACCCCCCTCACCCCACATATAACCACCACCACCAATTTTTCTTTTTTATATATTTTTATTTCAACCCCCCTTTTTTCTTATAAATATATTTTCATTTTGCCACCTCATTTTTTTGCCCCCCCCCTGAATTGTCGCCGACAAGCGTTTTTGTCAGCGATTGGATGACTCGAATGAAACTACACATTTTAGTTACACTATATATATTTTTCGTATATTCATAATACGATTAGTCACTTCCGAGTGCAGTTATCGAATGTTTTATATTTCAAAAAAAGGAAGTAGTGGAGTCAACTACTCGCAGGTAGTCTAACCTTCGTAAAAATGCTCTGTACAAAATCGTTCTGTGCCCTAACGGTACATTTCTAAAAATAAAATGTTGGCTTGGCCCAACACCCCCCAATTCTTCTTTTTTATATTTTTTCATGTTGTCCCTCCCAATTTTTTGCCACGCCCAATTTTTTGCCCCTCCCAATTTTTTGCCGTCCCAATTTTTGCCCCCCAATAATTTTTCTTTTTTATATATTTTCATTTGCTTCCCCATTTTTCCACTACAATTTTTCTTTTTTAAATATTTTCATTTTCCTTTCCAATTTTTTGCTTCCTTTAATTTTGCCCTTTTTTATATATTTTCATTCCTTCCTCCCCATTTTTGCCCCTCCCCAATTTTATTACCCACCCTCGTTTTGCCCCTTTCCATTTTTTGCCGCTCTAATTAATACCCTATTTTCCTTTTTATGTATTTTCATTTTGCCCACATCCAATTTTTCTTGTGTCCCCACATCTTTCTTTGTTATATATTTTTATTTTTGCATCCCCAATTTGACTTTTCCCATACAACCACCACCATCCCCAATTTTCCTTTTTTAAAATATTTTTATTTCAACCTCCCCCATATTTATTTTTTAGATATTTTCATTTTCCCCCTTCCATTTTTTGCCCCCCCCATTTTTTGCCCCTTCCCCATTTTTTGCCCCCTCCAATTTATACCCTACTATTTTCTTTTTTAATATATTTTCATTTTACTCACAATCAATTTTTCTGGTGCCCCCCAAATATTTCTTTTTTATATATTTTTATTTTGCTCACAACCAATTTTTCTCGTGCCCTCCACATATTTCGTTTTTATATATTTTTATTTTTGCACCTCCAATTTGTCTTTTCCCATATAACCACTACCAATTCCAATTTTCCTTTTTTAAAATATTTTTATTTCAACCCCCCCATATTTTTTTTTAATATTTTTATTTTGCCCCACACAATTTTTTGCTCCTCCCAATTCCTCCCCCCATTTTTTCTCCCCCAATTTTTCTTTTTTATATATTTTTATTTGCCTCCCCCATTTTTGCCACACCAATTTTTCTTTTTTAAATATTTTCATTTTGCCCCCCAATTTTTTTGCCTCCTTCAATTTTGCCCTCCAATTTTCTTTTTTATATATTTTTATTTTGCCTCCCCCCCATTTCTTGCCCCCCCCCCAATTCATACGCTTCCATTTTTCTTTTTAATATATTTTTATTTTCCCTGCCCACAACCAATTTTTCTTGTGCCCTCACATATTTTGTTTTTATATATTTTTATTTTTGCACCCCCAATTTGTCTTTTTCGATACAACCACCACCATCCCCAATTTTCTTTTTTTTTAAATATTTTTATTTCAACCCCCACATATTTCTTTTTTATATATTTTCATTTTGCCCCCCATTTTTTTGCCCCCTCCAATTTATACCGTACCATTTTTCTTTTTTATATATTTTCATTTTGCCCACATTCAATTTTTCTTGTGCCCTCCATGCCCTCCACATATTTCTTTTTATATATTTTTATTTTTGCACCCCCAATTTGTCTTTTCCCATATAACCACCACCATCACCAATTTTTCTTTTTAAAATTTTTTTTATTTCAACACCCCCATATTTCTTTTTTAGATATTTTCATTTTGCCCTCCATTTTTTGCCCCCCCCCATTTTTTGCCCCCTCCAATTTGTACCCTACCATTTATCTTTTTTATATATTTTCATTTTGCCCACATCCAATTTTTCTTGTGCCCCCTCCATATTTCTTTTTTATATATTTTTATTTTTGCACCCCCAATTTGTCTTTTCCTATTTAACCACCACCATCCGCAATTTTCCTTTCTTAAAATATTTTTATTTCAACCCCCCCATATTTCTTTATTATATATTTTCATTTTGCCTCTCCATTTTTTGCCCCCCCCAATTTTTCTTTAATAAATTTTCATTTTCCCCCATTTTTATATTTATTTAAAATTTTGACTTTTTTTTTGAAAATTTCTGAAATTTTATCTTGAAAAACAAATCTTGTTCCCTGAAACTAAGAAAGATTAAAAAACACAACAAAGGTCTAAGGCTTTTCGACAGCCAAGCTATCATCTTCAGAAAGATACTAATGATAGCTTGGCTATCGAAACGCGTTGTGTTTTTTAATCTTTTTTGGTTTCAGGGGCAAGATCTGTTTTTCAATTTTTAAAGATAACCAAGAACCTGTCCGTTTCACCAAATATTTGTCTGCTTTCCAAAATTTTATCCTTTAGAAGTTTTAACTGTCTATAAAAATTTCGACTTTCTACTTTCCAAATTTTTTTTATGCTCGAAACTTGAAATTTTTGTAACTTGGACTTTTTGCTTGTTCCTGAAAATTTTTATATATTTTGATAAATGTGACTTTCTAAATTAGGAATTTTTAAATTTTAAGCGAATTGTATAAAGTGAATTCGAGACGAAATTTCGATTTTAAACCTGACATTTTAAAAAGAATTATTCAACTTTAAACTAAACAGTTTCCAAAAAAAGCGTAATTTAAAAGAATTTTCTAGATTCAAATCTAATTAGAAAATTTTAAAAAAGATTACAACATTTTTCAGTTGTATACAAAAAAAGTTGACGATAAACTGGAAATTTCGGGAAGAAGCTTTAAAATGTCTAAAAAGAAAATGCTCCTTTATATTTTAGTTTAAACATCCAAAGTGCCAAATTAAAGCCAAAATTTGGAATTAAAAACTTAAATTTTTAAAAGCTAAAAAAAAAAGGATTCGTAAAAAAACAAAATACGGAATAATCACTTGCAGAAATTTGGATAAATTTGTGTAAAAACTGGAGACAAATCGATCAAAGATGTTATCTCTCGATGGGTTTAGGCAACTTTAAATACAATCGCGTGTATTATTCATTTATATAAAAATTGCCTACGCGTTAATGCCCAATTTTTACTTTCTTAAAAGCTGAATTTTGAAAAATCCTCTCTTTCTGCTCACCTACGTGTTACGGGGAACACTTGTGTGAAATTTCAGGCTCTTAGACCCGCCTGTTTATGCTGTGCGTTATCTGTCAGTGAATGCTCAGAAATTTTGTGTCAAATTTTGGAATCTCTCTAAAATTTTCTTGCGTTGTCGATATTTGGAGCAGAGAATTACGGAAATGTGATTTAATTACACTTGGGGAATCCGCGCACAAAAGCACATTTCTTGCGGTCAATTCCTTCCTATCGATATATTTCACCGTCATGTAGTTGTTACAGATCCGTTCATGTCCCAAACATCAATTTTCCTCCGACAAGTACAACTCGAAGTTTATGTGCATGTTAGATGGAGATCGCTTGATGAACTCCGTAACAAAAAGTGGACACTGAAACTTGTTTGTTGACATTACCACAATTCACAGATTAACCGTACTCCGTAAGTCATCATTAACCGATTTAACCAGACGACAAGGCGGTATGTTATGGAAGCTGTTAATTCTCATTATGCTATCTCAATACAACGTCGGGCTTCCCCCGCAGGTTATGCCGGAGTCATCTTTTATTTTTCACGTTGTTTAGATATAAACTTCTTAGTACTTACGAATGAAAGGTGTATTTATCACACTTAATAATAAGTTGCAATTTTTCAAAATTTCGACTTTTTTCAACATTTTTACCTCATTTACAAACCCTCCTCGTTAGAAAATTCCAGTTTGAAAATTTGATTTTTGTTTCAAATTTGAAGTTCTTTAAAATTTCGAATTTGTTAAAATTTTTTTTAGAAATTTTCGGTTTTTTTTTGGAAAATTTAGATTTTCTTTGAAATTATGACTCTTTTGAATTTTTCTGACAATTTTGAAATTTTAGCAAATTTGGACCCTTTTCAAAAATTTTAATTGTTCATGAGTTTCCTTTTAAAAATTTTGGCGAACAGATCATAATTTCCTGAAAATTTTGCATATTTTCAAAAATACGAAATACGAAATACGAAATACGAAATACGAAATACGAATTACGAAATACGAAATACAAATTACAAAATACAATAAAATACAAAATACAATAAAATACAAAATACAAAATGCAAAATGCAAAATGCAAAATGCAAAATGCAAAATACAAAATACAAAATACAAAATACAAAATACAAAATACAAAATACAAAATACAAAATACAAAATACAAAATACAAAATACAAAATACAAAATACAAAATACAAAATACAAAATACAAAATACCAAATACCAAATACAAAATACAAAATACAAAATACAAAATACAAAATACAAAATACAAAATACAAAATACAAAATACAAAATACAAAATACAAAATACAAAATACAAAATACAAAATACAAAATACAAAATACAAAATACAAAATACAAAATACAAAATACAAAATACAAAATACAAAATACAAAATACAAAATACAAAATACAAAATACAAAATACAAAATACAAAATACAAAATACAAAATACAAAATACAAAATACAAAATACAAAATACAAAATACAAAATACAAAATACAAAATACAAAATACAAAATACAAAATACAAAATACAAAATACAAAATACAAAATACAAAATACAAAATACAAAATACAAAATACAAAATACAAAATACAAAATACAAAATACAAAATACAAAATACGCAAATTGTTTCTGTGACAACTAAAAAAAAAAAAATTAAACCAATATATACACTTGATGACAAAAAAAACTCTCACCTACTCAAACAATTACCAGTGTCTACATCAAAACTTCTATCGCCCACCAAAAAACTTCAAACGTCTACTAGTGGGTTGACTGCCACTGGGTTAAAGCCTAAATTTCGAATTTAGGAAGTCAACGTTTTAGGAAAAAATCGAAGTTGAAAATTAAACTTCAAAATGTTTAATTTATTTCTTAAATTTTCGATGTTTGAATCGACATTTGAAAAAAGAATCTAAGACATTGGAATTTGGAAAAAAAATGAATATTTTGAGGAAAAAAGTGGAAATAAATTTAACCAATATCTAATATTTTCTCAAGACTTTGGTAAAGAAAGCTTAGATTTTTCAATTTATTTTTTCAAAATTTCAGTTCTTTAAAATGTTACGCTTAAAATTTAAATTTTATTTTTTAATTTCAATTTTTAAATTTGAGAGCTTCAACTGTAAAAAAAAAAATTTCCAAAATAATATTAAAAACTGCAAGATTCCAAACACTATTATTTTTTCAAATATTCTGCTAATTTTCTCCCGAAATTTAATTTACTTGAAGTTGAAATTATAAAAGCGAAAATTTGGGATTATGAAAGAAAATCGAGACATTTGAAGTAATTTTAAACTGATATTTTATCTTTTTCTTGATTGTTAAAAATGTAAAAAACAACTAAAGAATTTCTACAAAAAAATTTGCAGAAAAATTGTTTTTGAAATCGAAATTTGAAAATTACGTTAAAATTTTCCTCAAAATTTGTACTCAGACAGCAATATCCGGAGCTAAATTTCAAGTTCAAAATCGAAACTTTATTTAAAAAAAGTTTCGAAAATCAATAAAAACTTTTGGACCTAAAACTGAAATTAAACCAGTATTTCTGGAAAAATCGAGACATTTGAAGTAATTTTAAACTGATTTTTTATCTTTTTCTTGTTTGTAAACGAAATGAAAAAAACAACTAAAGAATTTCTACAAAAAAATTTGCAGAAAAATTGTTTTTGAAATCGAAATTTGAAAATTACGTTAAAATTTTCCTCAAAACTTGTGCTCAGACAGCAATTTCTGGAGCTAAATTTCAAGTTCAAAATCTAAATTTTGTTAAAAAAAAATTTCGAAAAGAAATAAAAACTTTTGGACCTAAAACTGAAATTAAACCAGTATTTCTGTAATTTTTTTTAATAAATGAAACTTTAATTTAAATTAGGTTTTTTTTACGGGAAATATCAGCGTTAAATGTCAAATTTATAAAAAGTTTTTCGAAATCTCGAGTGCAAACATTTAAGTGAATTTAAAATAAAAGTTCTGATTTTGGGAAAATCTTAAAAGTTGGAAAACGAATTTGAGTTTTAACATGAAGTTTCAACACTATCGTACATTACTGTCGATAATTTTCGGTAGTCAAAATTATCGATATTATCGATGTTTAGTGAAGACTATGCTAAGGATCAATTGTTCTCTGGTTTAAGAGCTTCGGGTAAATTTTTTGAAATGTTTTTAAGTTGTAGACAATTTCTTTAAGAATTTAACATTCTACTTCACGAGCTAAAAATTCTCTTGCTTGGAAATATGGCGTTTTCTATGAATTTTGTTGCCCTAGGTTAGCCGTCCCCAATAAGAATTTTGAGAAGTTCTGTCATATTTCTACTAACTTCTTGCACATGATGTAAATAAAGCAAATGAATGATCCCCCGTTTAATGAAGTAAAGTTTTAACGGGAATATTGTGGTGTTGTAGTGGCTTGATTTAATTGAATAGGTTGCGATCGCGGGTCCTGGAATTCTTGGCGAAAAAAATCAATAGGAGCCCGATCCGCCAATGAGCGCGGCGTGATTAGTTCCAGGCATTTACGGACGGTCGCGTGTCGTGGGTGTACAGAAAACGCTTGCGCCTTTTACCTTTCCTCGATCGCGGCGTGCTATCTCTTGGCGGTTCCGCGCCTTCGTTTTTCTCAGCGCAGTCGGCGTACGACCGTTGTCAAGGCGACTACGCAACAAGTGAACACCGTAAACGCCCACCACATGGTTCACTTTTGACGCTCTCTCACCGACAGTGTTCGCCGAATCGGCAACAATACGAATCCAGTGCCTTCGATTGATGGAAAAACGACTGTCATCCGTGTGACAGTGCGCTCAAGTGTCCAGACGACCCTCGCGAAATTGACTGTCCCTTGACATTTTCTCGTGAATCGAGCAGACAGCCAGTTTGTTTTGTACTGTATGTAATGCATTGTTCGCAGAACGCATTAAGAATTTTATCGGATCATTAGTATTCTGAAGGCAAGTCATGTAAATACCTTCTGCGTTAAGAATACTTGCGCCGCTGGATTAACACCGTTTGGTTCAAACTGTAACTGTAACGAAAATATATTTTCCAAAATTATCGATACCCAACTAAAATCTTGGTGGTTAATCCAGTATTTAATCTATGACAATATTACAAATCGCTGTGAATTTAGTTAAACTATAGGTAGTTAGTTAAAGGGCCCTTATCGTTCCATCCCACTGTAATTAAACTAGTGTAGTGTCTTCTATAAGTCTTAGTGTTAAAACTTCTGATTCTGCTAGTGTTTGTGCGAACTCGAAGATTCTCTGTGGTTTGTAACCAAAGAAGAAGTGTTATTTTAGTGTTAGCCCCAAGGGGCTATGGATACGGGGGTGTGTTGTGTGCCCCCTTCGGCAGCGCAAAGATCCGACGACCAAATCGTCCCAGCCCATCCTGGAGATTGTTGGACGTCCCATCAGTCCAGTTCTCAGCCGTTCATAGACGCCTGGCTTCTACAAATGCAGGTAAGTCATCGCCACGCCATTGTTTTTTGGCTTTTTCTCTGCCAGTTGCTTCTTCCACAAACCTAGATTTAAGTTACCTTTTGCTGAGGATTGGTAATCTTTTATAGATTGCTCCCAGCAAGCAGCGTTTGCGTTGGATCTTAATCAGTTGTTGTTTCCGACACTCTTCTAGAGACGCCCAAAGGCCTCAAATTCTTTTATAAATTTTTATGGACTTTCGAAACTTTTAAACCTTCCCAGAGCTTTCAAAGTCTCCTAAACTTTTGGAAACGTTTTTAAAGGCCTCCAAAATCCTCTCGATGGTTTCACTGCGGCTAGAAGTAGCTGGAAGATCCCAAAGGAGATGGGTCTACTTTGGAGTCTTCTATGGATTTCTAGCAGCAGTGAAATCATCCCGAGGATTCCAGCGATTTTTAGCCACTGGAAGACTCCAAAGGAGACCCATCCCATTTGTAGTCTTCCAGCGATTTCTAACACTTCATAGCTAGTTCTAGGCAATCTCTTATAGATTTTCCCAAGCAGCGATTACATTGGATCTTAATCAGTCGTTGTTTTCGAGACTTCTAGAGACGCCCAACGCTTTCTAGAGGCCTCAAATTCTTTTATAAATTTTCATGGACTTTCGAGACTTTTAAACCTTCCGAGAGCTTTCAAAGTCCCCTAGAATTTGAAAACGTTTTTAAAGGCCTTCAAAATCCTCTCGATGGTTTCACTGCGGCTAGAAGTAGCTGGAAGATCCCAAAGGAGATGGGTCTACTTTGGAGTCTTCTATGGATTTCTAGCAGCAGTGAAATCATCCAGAGGATTCCAGCGATTTCTAGCCGCTGGAAGACTCCAAAGGAGACCCATCCCATTTGTAGTCTTCCAGCGATTTCTAACACCTCGTAGCTAGTTCTAGGCAATCTCTTATAGATTTCCCCAAGCAGCGATTACGTTGGATCTTAATCAGTCGTTGTTTTCGACACTTCTAGAGACGCCCAACGCTTTCTAGAGGCCTCAAATTCTTTTATAAATTTTCATGGACTTTCGAGACTTTTAAACCTCCCCAGAGCTTTGAAAGTCTCCTAAACTTTTGGAAACGTTTTTAAAGGCCTCAAAAATTTTCACGATGGTTTCACTGCGGCTAGAAGTTGCTGAAAGATTCCAAAGGAGATGGGTCTACTTTGGAGTCTTCTATGGATTTTTAGCAGCAGTGAAATCATCCAGAGGATTCCAGCGATTTTTAGCCACTGGAAAACTCCAAAGGAGACCCATCTCATTTGAAGTCTTCCAGCCATTTCTAACACTTCATAGCTAGTTCTAGAGGTTTGCAAATCTTGCTTTTTTTTCTTGAGAGAGTGCTCGAGGTTCATAGTAACTTTCAAGATTGCTCAGTCTATCAAATCTTCTCTAAAGTTTTCATCCCCTTCTTTGTAAGACTTTTAAATTTTTCTAGCGGCCTTCAACTTTCTCTGGAATTTCCAAATTCTTCTCGATGTTCTCAAACATTTGTAGAAGTTTTCAAAAACCTGAAGAGGCCTTGGATGTCTCTCTAGACATCTTCCGATGTCTGTTTAGACATCTTCCGATGTCTGTCTAGGCATCTTCCGATGTCTGTCTAGACATCTATTAAAGGGCTAGAAGTTTTGACACTCTTTGGAAATTTAAAAAAAAAGAAGCTTGAAACTTCCATTCAAAGCTTTGAAATCTTTTTTAGAAGCCAAACGTCTTCAGGATTTTTCAACTCATTTTAAGGTTTTTTAACGTTATCTAAAGTCTTCCAGCTTTTTTCCAAACCTTTTTATTTTAAAGTTCATTTACTCACAAAGGGTAACCCCATTATGCCTTCAAATCATCGTGAATAGGGTGTGGAAATAAGGATAGATGGTGATGAACTGCCTTCTTAAACAAGGGTACGTTGTCATTTTTGGGGCAAATTCCCTCCGGTAACGAATTCCGTAACTAGGAAGTTCTATAAAAAAAATATTTGTAAACAAAAGTCCTCACTGTGTCAAGCTGGACCGCTGTCCCCAATTGTCTTCTATGACTTAAGAATCCTGCCCTTGGGGGGATCAATCTTAAATTCCCGTGAGCACCACCCATGAAAGTACATGTAGAAAAAAGATAAGTCTTTTAGAGGATTTGCAGTACCTCTTAAAAGCTTCAAAATCTTTTAATTCTTCTGAAGTATACAACTGTTTCAAGAATTCTTCAACGTCTTCTGAATTATTAAATATCTTCTAGATGTTTTTTTTTCAATTTATTTAACATTTCTTCGGCCCAGTTTTTTTTTATGTATTTTTTTATATTTTCCTAATTTATCAAAAAAACAAAATTTTTATTTTTTCCACATCTAATTTTTGGTCTCCTATTTTTCATTATTCCTATTCTATGTAAAATAAACTAACCTCTTAATTTGTAAACTGTCATGAAGTGACGTTTTCAATAAATTTAAATATCACGTAGTCGCATTTCAAAAATTGTTTAGAAAATTGTCAACAAACCATAAAAATTTAAATATTTCCAAACTGGGCCGAAGAAATGTTAAATAAATTGAAAAAAACATAATATTTCCGGTCAATAAGGGTCTACCATGAAGAATAAATCTTCTAGATGCTTTGAATGATTTCTGTAAGGCTTTCAATCTTGGCTAGAGGCTTCTAACGCCCTCTGGAGGCGTCGAATTCTTTCAAAGACCGCAGGTTTTCAAACTCCTTCCAAAATGCAATTATTTTTCAAAAGCTTCCAAAGAGTCTCAGGGATATTTAAGTTCTGCTTTTTTGGTTTAAACCCCCGCTTACCGAAGTTTGCAAATTAACATTCTCTAAACTCTCCCAACATTCTCTAAAACTGCAACCTTCTCGAAAGGATTTCAACGTGTTATGAAGACATTTTACACTCACTGGAGTTGTCCAGTGTCGGATTTCAAAGCCTTATAGAACTTTCCAAAGCTCTATAGATGTTTCCAAGTCTCCTAGAAGCTTCCAAGGTCTTTTAGGAGCTTTCAAGGTCTCCTAGAAGCTTTCAAAGCTCTATTAAGCTTCCATCATTGTTCAGAGGCCTTCGGCGCTACCTACAGGCATACAAAGCCGTTTAAAGTCTTCCATCGTTTTTTAAGGTCTTTCAAGATTCTCTAAAATTTTCAACATTTTTTAAAGTCTTTCAACTTTCTCTAAAGTCTAAAGTAACCCAATATGGGGCAATCTATAATTTAACTGTTTCAATAATTCTTCAACGTCTTCTGAATTATTAAATATCTTCTAGATGCTTCGAACGATTGCCTTAGGTAGGTCTTCAAGCTTGTTTAGAGGTCTCTAATGCTTTCTGGAGGCTTTACATTTTTCAAAAGGTCTCAGATTTTCGAACTCCTCCAAAGATGCAATTATTTTTCAAAAGCTTTCAAAGAGTTTAGGAATATTTAAATTCTATTTTTTTTTTAATCCCTTGCTTATTAAAGTTTGCAAATCAACATTCTCTGAAGTCTCCTAATATTCTCTAAAATAGCAGCCTTCTGGAAAGGTTTTTAACGTGCTATGAAGACTTTTTACACTCTCTGGAGTTGTCCAGTATCGGATTTCAAAGCCTTTAGAACTTTCCAAAGCTCTCTAGAAGCTTTAAAGGTCTCTTAGAATCTTCCAAGGTTTCTTAGAAGCTTTTAAGGTCTCGTAGAAACTTTTGAAGTCCTCCTTAAGCTTTCATCATTGTTTAGAGGCCTTCAGCGGCACCTACAGGCATACAAAGCCGTTTAAAGTCTTCCATCGTTTTCTAAAGTCTTTCAATATTGTCCAATATGAGGCAATCTATAATTCAACTGTTTCAAAAATTCTTTAACGTCTTCTGAATTATTAAATATCGTACGATTTCTACAGGTAGACTTTCAAACTTGTTTAGAAGCCTCTGATGCTCCCTAGAGGCTTTAAATTCTTTCAAAGGCCCCAGGCTTTCAAACTCCTTCAAAGATGCAATTATTTTTCAAATGCTTTCAAAGAGTTTCAGAGATATATAAATTCTGCTTTTTTTTTAGTCAACCGTTTATCGAAGTTTGCAAATCAATATTCTCTAAAGTCTTTGGAGTTGCTGAAAGTCGGATTTCAAGGCCTTACAGAAGCTTCCAAAGCTCTGGAAGCTTCCAAGGTCCCTTAGAAGCTTCCAAGGTCTTCTAGAAGCTCTCAAAATCCTCTTTAAGCTTCCATCATTCTCTAGAGGCCTTCAGTGTTACCTATAGGCATACAAAGCCGTTTAAAGTCTTTTATCGTTTTCTTAAGTCTTTCAAGATTCTCTAAAATTTTCAGCATTCTCTAAAGTCTCCCAATTTTCTCTTAAGTCCAAAGCGACCCAATATGAGACAATCTATAATTCATCTGTTTCAAAAATTCTTCAACGTCTTCTGAATTACTAAATATCTTCTAGATGCTTCTAACGATTTCTGTAGGTAGGCTTTCAAACTTGTTAAGAAGCCTCTGATGCTTCTTAGGGGCTCCAAATTCTTCCAAAGGCCAGAGGGCTTTCAAACTCCTTCAAAGATGCAATTATTTTTTTATATGCTTTTAAAGAGTGTTAGAGATATATAAATTCTGCGCTCTTTTTTAGTCAGTCATTTATCGAAGTTTGCAAATCAACATTCTCTAAAATCTTCCAACATTCTCTAAAATTACAGCCTTCTCGAAAGGTTTTCAACGTGCTATGAAGACTTTTTACACTATCTCGTCCAAAATCGGATTTCAAAACCTTATAGAAGTTTTCTGAGATCTCTAGAAGCTTCCAAGAACTTCTAGAAAATTCGAAGGTCTCCTAGAAGCTTTCAAAGTCCTCCTTAAGCTGCCATTATCATTTAGAGGCCTTCAGCGCTACCCACAGGCATACAAAGCCGTTTGAAGTCTTCCATCATTTTCTAAGGTTTTCCAAGATTCTCTAAAATTTTCAAATTTTTTTAAAGTCTCTCAACTTTCTCTAAAGTCTAAAGTGACCCAATATGAGGCAATTTATATTTCAACTGTTTGAAGCATTCTTCAGCGTTGTCTGAATTATTAAATATCTTCTAGATGCTTCCAACGATTTCTGTAAGTAGCCTTTTAAATTTGTTTAGAAGCCTCTAATGCTCCCCGTAGACTTAAAATTCTCTCAAAGACCCCAGGTTTTCAAATTCCTCTAAAATGCAATTATTTTTGCAAAGCTTCCAAAGAGTCTCAGGGATATTTAAATTCTGCTTTTTTTTAGTCCTTCGTTTACCGAAGTTTGCAAATCAACATTCTCTAAACTCTGCCAACATTCTCTAAAATTGCAGCCTTCTTGAAAGGTTTTCAACGCGCTATGACGACATTTTACACTCACTGGAGTTCTCCAGTGTCGGAATTCAAAGCCTTATAAAAGTTTTCGAAGCTCTCTAGAAGCTTCCAAGGTCTAGAAGCTTCCAAAGTTTTCTAGAAGCTTCCAAGGTCTAGAAGTTTTTAAATTTCTCCTTAAGCTTCTATCATGGTTTAGAGGCCTTCAGCGCTACCTACAGGTATACAAAGTCGTTTAAAGTTTTCCATCGTTTTCTTAAGTTTTTCAAGATTCTCTAAAATTTTCAACATTCTCTAAAGTCCAAAGTGACCTAATATGAGAGAATCTATAATTAATCTGTTTCAAAAATTGTTCAACGTCTTCTGAATTACTAAATATCTTCTAGATGCTTCTAACGATTTCTGTAAGTAGGCTTTCAAATTTGTTTAGAAGCCTCTAATGCTCCCTGGAGGTTTCAAATTCTCCCAAAGACCTCAGGTTTTCAAACTCCTTCAAATATGCAATTATTTTTGCAAAAGCTTTTAAAGAGTCTCAGGGGTATTTGAATTCTTTTTTTTTTTAGTTCTTCGTTTACCGAAGTTTGCAAATCAACAGTCTCTAAACTCTCCCAACATTCTCTAAAATTGCAGCCTCTCGAAAGGTTTTCAATGCGCTATGAAGACTTTTTACACTCTTTGGAGTTGTCCAAAGTCGAATTTTAAAATCTTATGGAAGTTTCTAAAACTCTCTAAAAGTTTCCAAGGTCTTCTAGAAGTTTCCAAGGTCTCCTAGAAGCTTTCAAAGTTTTCCTTAAACTTCCATCATTGTTTATAGGCCTTCAGTTGTTCAGTGTCGGATTTCAGTCTTATAGAACTTTCCAAAGCTCTCTGTAAGCTTTCAAGCTCTCCTAGAAGGTTTCAAGGTCTGTTATAAGCTTCCAAAGTCTTCTAGAAGCTTCCAAAGTCCCTCTTAAGCTTCCATCATTGTTTAGTGGCCTTCAGCGCTACCTACAGCCATACAAAGCCGTTTAAAGTCTTCCATCGTTTTCTAAGGTCTTCCAAGATTCTCTAAAATTTTCAACATTCTCTAAAGTCTCCCAACTTTCTCTAAAGTCTAGAGTGATCCAATATGGGGCAATCTATAATTCAACTGTTTCCAAAATTCTTCAACATCTTCTGAATTATTAAATATCTTCTAGATGCTTCTAAAGATTTCTGTAAGTAGGCGCTCAAACCAGTTTAGAGATTTAGAGGCCTGTAATGTTCCCTGGAGGTTTCAAATTTTGCCAAAGGCCCCAGGTTTTTAAACTCCTCCAAAGATGCAATTATTTTTTAAAAGCTTTCAAAGAGTCTCAGGGATATTTAAATTGTACTCTTCTTTTAGTCTTTTGCTTACCACAGTTTACAAATCAACTTTCTCTAAATTTTTTCAACATTCTCTAAAATTGCAGCCTTCTCGAAAGGTTTTCAGCGCACTATAAACATTTTACATTAACCAGAGTTGTTCAGTGTCGGATTTTCAAGTCCTATAGAACTTTCCAAAGCTCTCTAGAAACTTCGAAGGTTTCTTAGAAGCTTCCAAGTTCTCTTAGAAGGTTTCAAGGTTTCTTAGAAGCTTCACAGGTTTCTTAGAAGATTCAAAGGTATCTTAGAAACTTTCAAAGTCCCCCTTATGCTTCCATGGTTTAGAGGTCTCCTCAGCGCTACCTACAGGCATACAAAGCCGTTTAAAATCTTCTATCGTTTTCTAAGGTCTTCTAAAATTTTCAGCATTCTCTAAAGCCTTCCAACTTTCTCTAAAGTCTAAAGTGATCCAATATGGGGCAATCTATAACTCAACTATTTCAAAAATTCTTCAACCTCTTCCGAATTATTAAATATCTTCTAGATGCTTTTAACGATTTCTGTAGGTAGGCTTTCAAATTTGTTTAGAACCCTCTAATACTCTCTGGAGACTTCAAATTCTCTCAAAGGCCTCAGGTTTTCAAACTCCTCCAAAGATGCAATTATTTTTGCAAAAGCTTTCAAAGAGTCTCAGAGATATTTGAATTCTGCTTTTTTTTTTAGTTCTCCATTGACCGAAGTTTGCAAATCAACATTCTCTAAACTCTCCCAACATTCTCTAAAATTGCAGCCTTCTCGAAAGGTTTTCAATGCGCTATGAAGACTTTTTACACCTTTTGGAGTTGTCCAAAGTCGAATTTCAAAGTCTTAGAGAAGTTTCTAAAACTCTCTAAAAGTTTCCAAAATCTTCTAGAAGCCTCCAAGGTCTTCTAGAAGTTTCCAAGGTCTTCCAGAAGATTTCAAAGTTTTTCTTAAATTTCCATCATTGTTTAGAGGTCTTCAGCGCTACCTACAGGCGTACAAAGCCGTTTAAAGTCTTTGATCGTTTTCTAAGGTTTTCCAAAATTCTCCAAAATTTTTAACATTCTCTAAAGTCTCCCAACTTTCTCTAAAGTCTAAAGCGACCTAATATGAGGCACTCTATAATTCAGCTGTTTCAAGAATTCTTCAACGTTTTCTAGATTCTAGATGCTTCTAACGATTTCTGTGTGTAGGCGTTCAAACCAGCTTAAAGATTTAGAGGCCTGTAATCTTTCCTGGAGGTTTTAAATTCTGCCAAAGGTCCCAGGTTTTTAAACTCCTCCAAAGATGCAATTATTTTTTAAAAGCTTTCAAAGAGTCTCAGGCATATTTAAATTGTACCCTTTTTTTTTTAGTTCCCCGCTTACCACAGTTTGCAAATCAACTTTCTCTGAATTTTTCCAACATTCTCTAAAATTCCAGCCTTCTCGAAAGGTAATCAGCGCGCTATAAACATTTTACATTAACCAGAGTTGTTCAGTGTCGGATTTTAAAGCCCTATAGAACTTTCCAAAGCTCTCTAGAAGCTTCGAAGGTCTCTTAGAAGCTTCCAAGGTCTCTTAGAAGGTTCCAAGGTTTCTTAGAAGCTTCTAAGGTCTCTTAGAAGATTCGAAGGTATCTTAGAAACTTTCAAAGTCCCCCTTATGCTTCCATGGTTTAGAGGTCTTCAGCGCTACCTACAGGCATACAAAGCCGTTTAAAGTCTTCTATCGTTTTCTAAGGTCTTCTAAAATTTTCAGCATTCTCTAAAACCTTCCAACTTTCTCTAAAGTCTGAAGTGACCCAATATGGGGCAATCTATAACTCAACTATTTCAAAAATTCTTCAACCTCTTCCGAATTATTAAATATCTTCTAGATGCTTCTAACGTTTCTGTAGGTAGGCTTTCAAATTTGTTTAGAAGCCTCTAATGCTCTCTGGAGACATCAAATTCTCTTAAAGGCCTCAGGTTTTCAAACTCCTCCAAAGATGCAATTATTTTTGCAAAAGCTTTCAAAGAGTCTCAGGGATATTTGAATTCTGCTCTTTTTTTTGGTTCTCCATTTACCGAAGTTTGCAAATCAACATTGTCTAAACTCTCTCAACATTCTCTAAAATTGCAGCCTTCTCGAAAGGTTTTTAATGCGCTATGAAGACTTTTTACATCTTTTGGAGTTGTCCAAAGTCGAATTTCAAAATCTTATAGAAGTTTCTAAAACTCTCGTAAAGTTTCCAAGGTCTTCTAGAAGTTTCCGAGGTCTCCTAGAAGCTTTCAAAGTTTTCCTTTAACTTCAATTATTGTTTATAGGCCTTCAGTTGTTCAGTGTCGGATTTCAGTCTTATAGAACTTTCCAAAGCTCTCTAGAAGCTTTCAGGGTCTCCTAGAAGCTTTCAAGGTCTGTTATAAGGGTCTTATAGAAGCTTTTAAAGTCCCTCTTAAGCTTCCATCATTGTTTAGAGGCCTTCAGCGCTACCTACAGGCATATAAAGCCGTTTAAAGTCTTCCACCGTTTTCTAAGGTCTCCCAAGATTCTCTAAAATTTTCAACATTCTTTAAAGTCTCCCAACTTTCTCTAAAGTCTAGAGTGATCCAATATGGAGCAATCTACAATTCAACTGTTTCCAAAATTCTTCAACATCTTCTAAATTATTAAATATCTTCTAGATGCTTCTAAAGATTTCTGTAAGTAGGCTTTCAAACTGATTTAGAGATTTAGAGGCCTGTAATGTTCCCTGGAGGTTTCAAATTCTGCCAAAGGCCCTAGGTTTTTAAACTCCTCCAAAGATGCAATTATTTTTCAAAAGCTTTCAAAGAGTCTCAGGCATATTTAAATTGTACCCTTTTTTTTTTAGTTCCCCGCTTACCACAGTTTGCAAATCAACTGTCTCTAAATTTTTCCAACATTCTCTAAAATTCCAGCCTTCTCGAAAGGTCTTCAGCGCGCTATAAACATTTTACATTAACCAGAGTTGTTCAGTGTCGGATTTTAAAGCCCTATAGAACTTTCCAAAGCTCTCTAGAAGCTTCCAAGGTCTCTTAGAAGGTTTCAAAGTTTCTTAGAGGCTTCCAAAGTCTCTTAGAAGATTCCAAGGTCTCTTAGAAACTTTAGCTTAAGCTTCCATCGTTGTTTAGAGGTCTTCAGTACCGTTTACAGTCTTCCATCGTTTTCTAAGATCTTCTAAGATTTTCTAAAATATTAAGCATTCTCTTAAGCCCCCGAACTTTCTCTAAAGTCTAAAGTGACCCAATATGGGGCAATCTATAACTCAACTATTTCAAAAATTCTTCAACCTCTTCTGAATTATTAAATATCTTCTAGATGCTTCTAACGATTTCTGTAGGTAGGCTTTCAAATTTGTTTAGAAGCCTCTAATGCTCCCTGGAGGCTTCAAATTCTTTCAAAGACCTCAGGTTTTCAAACTCCTCCAAAGATGCAATTATTTTTGCAAAAGCTTTCAAAGAGTCTCAGAGATATTTGAATTCTGCTCTTTTTAGTTCCCCGTTTACCGAAGTTTGCATACCAACATTCTCTAAACTCTTTTAACATTCTCTAAAATTGCAGCCTTCTCGAAAGGTTTTTAATGCGCTATGAAGACTTTACACTCTTTGGAGTTGTCCAAAGTCGGATTTCGAAGTCTTATAGAAGTTTCTAAAGCACTATAAAAGTTTCCAAGGTCTCCTAGAAGCTTCCGAGGTCTTCTAGAAGCTTTCAAAGTTTTTCTTAAACTTCCATCATTGTTTAGAAACCTTCAGCGCTACCTACAGGCATACGAAGCCGTTTAAAGTATTCGATGGTTTTCTAAGGTTTTCCAAAATTTCCACCATTCTCTAAAGTCTCCCAACTTTCTCTAAAGTCTAAAGCGACCCAATATGAGGTACTCTATAATTCAGCTGTTTCAAGAATTCTTCAACGTTTTCTAAATTATTAAATAGCTTCTAGATGCTTCTAACGATTTCTGTAAGTAGGCGCTCAAACCAGTTTAGAGATTTAAAGGCCTGTAATGTTCCCTGGAGGTTTCAAATTTGGCCAAAGGCCCCAGGTTTTTAAACTCCTCCAAAGATGCAATTATTTTTCAAAAGCTTTATAAGAGTTTTAGGGATATTTAAATTGTACTCTTTTTTTTTTAGTCCCCCGCTTACCACAGTTTGCAAATCAACTTTCTCTAAATTATACCAACATTCTCTAAAATTCCAACCTTCTCGAAAGGTTTTCAGCGCGCTATAAATATTTTACATTAACCAGAGTTGTTCAGTGTCGGATTTTAAAGCCCTATAGAACTTTCCAAAGCTCTCTAGAAGCTTCCAAGGCCTCTTAGAAGCTTCCAAGGTCTCTTAGAAGGTTTCAAGGTTTCTTAGAGGCTTTCAAAGTCTCTTAGAAGATTCCAAGGTCTCTTAAAAAGTTTTAAAGTCCCCCTTAAGGTTCCATCGTTGTTTAGAGGTCTTCAGCGCCGTTTAAAGTCTTCCATCGTTTTCTAAGGTCTTCTAAGATTTTCTAAAATTTTAAGCATTTTCTAAAGCCCCCGAACTTTCTTTAAAGGCTAAAGTCACCCAATATGGGGCAATCTATAACTCAACTATTTCAAAAATTCTTTAACATCTTCTGAATTATTAAATATCTTCTAGATGCTTCTAACGATTTCTGTAGGCAGGCTTTCAAATTTGTTTAGAAGCCTCTAATGCTCCCTGAAGGCTTCAAATTCTCTCAAAGACCTTAGGTTTTCAAACTCCTCCAAAGATGCAATTATTTTTGCAAAAGCTTTCAAAGAGTCTCAGGGATATTTGAATTCTGCTCTTTTTTTTAGCTCCCCGTTTACCGAAGTTTGCAAATCAACATTCTCTAAACTCTCCCAACATTCTCTAAAATTACAGGCTTCTCGAAATGTTTTCAATGCGCTATGAAGACTTTTTGCACCTTTTGGAGTTGTCCAAAGTCGAATTTCAAAGTCTTATAGAAGTTTCTAAAACTCTCTAAAAATTTCCAAAATCTTCTAGAAGCTTCCAAGGTTTTCTAGAAGTTTCCGAGGTCTTCCAGAAGCTTTCAAAGTTTTTCTCAAACTTCCATCAATGTTTAGAGGTCTTCAGCGCTACCTACAGGCATACAAAGTCGTTTAAAGTCTTCGATCGTTTTCTAAGGTTTTCCTAAATTCTCCGAAATTTTCAACATTCTCTAAAGTCTCCCAACTTTCTTTAAAGTCTAAAGCGACCCAATATGGGGCACTTTATAATTCAGCTGTTTCAAGAATTCTTCAATGTCTTCTAAATTATTAAATATCTTCTAGATGCTTCTAACGATTTCTGTAGATAGGGCTTAAAACTTGTTAAGAAGTCTCTAATACTCCCTGAAGGCTTCAGTTCTCCCAAAGGCCCTACGTTTTCGAACTCCTCCAAAGATGCAATTCTTTTTCAAAAGCTTCCAAAGAGTGTCAGAGATATTTAAATTCTGCTCTTTTTTTAGTCGCATGCTTACCGAAGTTTTCAAATCAACATTCTCTAAGGTTTCCCAACATTTTCTAAAATTGCAGCCTTCTCGAAAGGCTTTCCAGGCGCTATGAAGACATTTTACACTCTCTGGAGTTATACAAATTTTCAAAGATCTCTAGAAGCTCCCAAGGTCTCCTAGAAGCTTTCAGGGTCTCCTATAAGCTTCCAAGGTTTCCTAGAAGCTTTCAAAGTTTCTCTTAAGCTTCCATCATTGTTTAGAGGCCTTCAGCGCTACCTATAGACATACAAAGCCGTCTAAATTCTTCCATCGTGTTCTAAGGTTCTCCAAAATTCTCTCAAATTTTCAACATTCTCTAAAGTCTCTCAAATTTCTCTAAAGTCTAAAGAGACCCAACATGAGGTACTCCATAATTCAACTCTTTCAAGAATTCTTCAATGTTTTCTAAATTACTTAATAGCTTCTAGATACTTCTAACGATTTCTGTAAGTAGGTTTTTAAACCAGTTTAGAGATTTAGAGGCCTGTAATGTTTCCTGGAGGTTTCAAGTTCTGCCAAAGGTTTTTAAACCCCTCCAAAGATGCAATTATTTTTCAAAAGCTTTCAAAGAGTCTTAGGGATATTTAAATTGTACTCTTTTTTGTTAGTCCCTTGCTTACCACAGTTTGCAGCCAGGTTTTCAGCGCGCCAAAAAGACATTTTACACTAACCAGAGTTGTTCAGTGTCGGATTTTAAAGCCCTATAAAACTTTCCAAAGCTCTCTAGCAGTTTCCAAGGTCTCTTTGAAGCTTCCAAGGTCTTTTAGAAGGTTCCAAAGTTTCTTAGAAGCTTCCAAGATCTCTTTGAAGATTCAAAGGTCTCTTAGAAACTTTTAAAGTGCCCCTTAAGCCTCCATCTTTGCTTAGAGGTCTTCAGGGCTACCTCAGGCATACAAAGCCGTTTGAAGTCTTCCATCGCTTTCTAAGATCTAAGATTCTCTAAAATTTTCAGCATTCTCTAAAGCCTTTTAGCTTTCTCTAAAGTATAAAGTAATCCAATATGGGGCAATCTGTAATTCAACTGTTTCAAAAATTGTTCAACGTCTTCTGAATTATTAAATATCTTCTAGTTGTTTCTAACAATTTCTGCAGGTAGGTTAAGTTAGTAGTTAGGTAGGCTCTCAAACTTGTTTAGAAGCCTATAGTGCTCCCTGAAGGCTTCAAATTCTCCCAAAGGCCCCATGTTTTTAAACTCCTCCAAAGATGCAATTATTTTTCAAAAGCTTTCAAAGAGTCCTAGAGATATTTAAATTCTGCTATTTTTTTAGTCGGTTACTCACCTAAATTTATAAATAAACATTCTCTAAACTATCCCAACATTCTCTAAAATTGCAGCCTTCTCGAAAGGTTTTTAACGCGTTATGAAGACTTCTTACACTCTCTGGAGTTGTTCAGTGTCGAATTTCAAAGTTTTATAAAACTTTTCAAAGCTTTATAGAAGCTTTCAAGGTCTCCTAGAAGCTTTCAAGGTCTCCTATAAACGTCCAAAGTCTCCTAGAAGCTTTTAAAGTCTCTCTTAAGCTTCCATCATTGTTTAGAGGCCTTCAGCTCTACCTATAGGCATACAAAGCCGTTTGAAGTCTACCATCGTTTTCTAAGGTCTTCCAAGATTCTCTAAAATTTTAAACATTTTTTAAAGTCTACCAACTTTCTCTAAAGTCTAAAGTGACCCAATATGGGGCAATCTATAATTCAACTGTTTCAAAAATTCTTCAACGTCTTCTGAATGATTAAATATCTTCTAGATGCTTCGAACTATTTTTGTAGGTAGCCTTACAAACTTGTTGAGAGGCCTCTGATGCTCCCTAGAGGATTTAAATTCTCCTAAAGACCCCAGGTTTTTAAACTCCACCAAAGATGCAATTATTTTTCAAAAGCTTCGAAAGGGTCTCAGGGATATTTAAATTCTGCTGTTTTTTTTAGTCCCTTGCTAATCAAAGTTTGCAAATCAACATTCTCTGAAGTCTCCTTATATTCTCTAAAATTGCAGCCTCCTTGAAAGGTTTTTAACGCGCTATGAAGACTTTTTACACTCTCTGAAACTGTCCAGTGTCGGATTTCAAAGTCTTCTAGAACTTTTCAAAGCTCTCTAGAAGCTTCCAAGTCTTCTTAAAGCTTTCAAGGTCTCCTAGAAGCTTTCAAAGTCCTTCTTAAGCTTTCATCATTGTTTAGAGGCCTTCAGCGCTACCTATAGGCATACAAAGCCGTTTGAAGTCTTCCATCGTTTTCTAAGGTCTTCCAAGATTCTCCAACATTTTTAACATTTTCTAAAGTCTCTCAACTTTCTCTAAAGTCTACAGTGAGCCAATATGAGGCAATCTATATTTCAACTTCTGAATTACTAAATTTTTTATAGATGCTTCGAATGATTTATATAGGTAGGCTTCCAAACTTGTTAAAAATCCTCTGATGCTTCCTAGAGGCTTTAAATTCTTCCAAAGCCCCCAGGTTTTCGAATTCATCCAAAGATGGAATCATTTTTCAAAAGCTTCCAAAGAGTCTCAGGGATATTTAAATTTTGCTTTTTTTTAGTCCCTCGCTTACCAAAGTTTGCAAATCGATATTCTCTAAACTTTTCCAACATTCTCTAAAATTGCAGCCTTTTCGAAAGTTTGCCAACGCACTATGAAGACTTTTTACACTTCCTGGAGTTGTCCAGTGTCGGTTTTCAAAGCCTTATAGAAGTTTCCAAAACTTTCTAGAAGCTTCCAAAGTCTCCTAGAAGCTTTCAAAGTCCCTCTTAAGCTTTCATCATTGTTTAGAGGCCTTCGGCGCTACCTACAGGCATACAAAGCCGTTTAAAGTCTTCCATCGTTTTCTAAGGTCTTTCAAGATTCTCTAAACTATTTAACATTGTCTAAAGTCTTGCAAATTTTGCTAAAATCTAAAGTGACCCAATACTCTAGCACTATAGCAATCTATAAGAGATTGTCAATCCTTAACAGAAGGTTACTTAAGTCGAGATTTGTGGAAGAATCAACTAGCGAAGAAAGAACCACTAGAGAATAAATTACATGAGCACAAATTTACAAAGAAGATAGAGCCAACATCATATTTCAAGTCACCAACAATTTGAAGACGAGGTAACAAGCTAACATAATGATGACGATTTTTGAGAATGAGTTTTGGTCATTTGGAAAGTTTAAATGCCAACGGATCAGTTGCTACTTTGGAATGGGAGCGGATTTGATGGCTTGCTTAATGAACTAGTTGAATTTATCTTGTTCTGTGATAAAACTAACTTACAAGGATAATGCGTTTTTTAAAAGTAGCTCCTATATGTCATTAATAAATTTTTCCTGAATGTCATCTTTTATTAAGTAACTAAAATGATGTAAGATTTTACCATGGATACTACACACAAGGACAACGCATGAAATTTGTTCAAACTTCTATGAAAATTCCCGCTCTGTGAAATTAACATTTTGTAAAATTCCAATATTTTTTGGTGCTACAAACCCACCAAATGAATCAATAATTCAGAGGTTCTAGGCAAGTAGAATGCAACCTGCACTACAATATGCAACCGTCTAAGCGTACCGTGGATCATAGGTAACCTAATTGATAGTTGAATCACAAATGCTTAGCAAGGCGATTGCTCTCTAGGAAAGTCCAAGAAGACTAGATTCAAAGGCATAAACTAATAGATTTGAACGTCCATCAGATTCAAAGTTTGGACACCAAAGACTGCTTTTGATCTTATTAGATCGTTGGTCTGTGCATTAGAATCTAGTTTTCTGGGACTTTCTTAGAGATCATCAGCTTTGCTAAGCATTTGTGGTACAACTGTTGGCAGTTCGCCTACCTATGATCCACTATACACGCTTAGAGGGCTGCATACTATAGTCTAGGTTGTATTTCACATATATGTAATACTTCTATATGGCCAGCTCCCCATTCTCTTGGCGAGTTTATTCTGACCAAATCCGATAAAGATGGAACATCCATGATTGACGAGTATTGCCCATGAATGAACGAAATGAACAAATCGCTATGCGCGAGTTAAACCAACGTTTATGTTTGGTCGTGCACAGCTGACTTTGGCCATGCACAGATGATTTGTAACACCTGCGCATTGCGACTCATCACCGCGTGTGAAGGTCAACGAGAAAGAGAAGTCTTTCCCGCAAGAAACGAGGAGCATATATGTATTTTACTTACGTACGACACTTGTTGGAGTTTTTCACAGTTTGTCTATAGATCAATAGGTGGCGGTACTTAGGAGTCACTCGGAGGACATCCGTTGATTTTGTAGTATTTACTTGCCAGAACATTTCTTAGCATTCGAGTTGGATATACCAAACTGACGAGATCTAATAAGATCGAAATTGGTCTTTGGTTTCCAAACTCTGAATCTGATAAATGTTCAAACCTTTTGATTTGTGCAGATCTAATAAGACCGGTTTTCAAACTTTAAATCAGATAAATGTTCAAATCTATTGATCTAAGCATTAGAATTCGAAGTTTGATTAAAAAGAAAATTAAAGTTATTGGTTCACGCTAACTAAGATATGGTAGATGGAAAAGTGCTCGTAGTGAAGAAAGCGTTACCGCTGCTGCTTAAAGTATGATTGATGAACCAACAATATCAATTCCATGTCGTTCACAGGAATTAGTCTTTAGTGTATCGAGTGTTTGGAGATTTTTGCACAAAGATTTACATTTACACATCCTTACAAAATTCAGCTAACACAAAAACTAAAGCCGACAGATCATTGGATCATGGTCCTATTTCTGAAGTCTTTTCAAAGAAGTTGCGCTTCTGGTATGATTGAGTTAAGGTGCTCTTATTTCTTGATTCGTCGTCTTCATCCTAGTCTGGGTCCAGGTCTTATTTCGGAGGAATTTACCCTCTGGTACGATTGACAGAGTTACTGTGCTCTTCTGCCTTGAATTCTGGATGTCTTTCTATAGTCTTTTCAGAGAAGTTGCGCCTCTAACATGGTTGAGTTAACGTACTATTTCTTCTTTCTGAAATCGGGGTTTTCATCCCAGACTCTTCTGGGTTTAGGTCTCATTTCGATGAAATTTTGCCTTTGGTACGTTTGACATTCTGAATTACAGTGATCTTCTGTCTTGCTTCATATTTTTCTTTCTGCAATCTTTGCCGTGGTGTTTTGCTTGTGCTATGGTTGAGTTAAAGTACTCTTTTTTTCTCAAATCGTGGTTTTCGTTCCAGTTTGTTCTGAGTCTAGCTCTCATTTTGGAGAAATTTGGCCTCGGGTACGATTAACAACCTAAGTTACTGTGCTCTTTTGTTGTGAATCGTGGATTTCTTCCTGTGGTCTTTTCAGATTAGTTTCGCCTTTGGTATGGTTGAGTTAACGTACTCTTTCTTCTTCTTTTTTAACTCTCAGTTTTTATCCCAGGTTCTTCTGGGTTTGGGTCTCATTTCGAAGGAGTTTCGCCTCTCATACTGTTGACATATTGAGTTACTATGTTCTTTTGTTTTTGAATCATGGTTTTCTTTCGGCAATCCTTTCAGAAGAGTTTCTGGTATGGTTGAGTTAACTTGCTCTTCTTTCTTGAATCGTGATTTATATGCTAGGCTCTTCTGGGTTAGGTCTGATTTTGATGGAGTTTTGCCTTTGCTATGCTTGACATACTGAGTTACAGTACTCTTCTGTCTTGCCTTATGTTTTTCTTTTTGCAGTCTTTGCACGGGAGTTTTGTTTTTGGTATGGTTGAGGTAAGGTGCTCTTCTTTCTTGAATCGTGGTTTTCGTCTCAGTCTCTTCTGAGTATAGATCCTATTTTGGAGGAATTTAGCCTCTGGTATGATTAATAAACTGAGGTACTGTGCTCTTTGGTCTTGAAACGTGGATTTATTTCTGTAGTATTTTCGGAGGAATTTCCCTTCTGGTATGGTTCAGTCAGTTAACCCACTATCTCTTTTTCTTTCTGAAATCGTGGTTTTCATCCCAGACTCTTCTGGGTTTGGGAATCATTTCGGTGGAGTCTCGCCTCTGGTACTATTGACTACTATTGAGTTATTATTTTATTTTGTTTAGAATCGTGGTTTTCGTTCGGTAGCCTTTTCAGAAGAGTTTTGCTTATGGTATCGTTGAGTTAACGTGCTCTTTTCTTTTGAATCGTGGTTTTCATCCCAGGGTCTTCTGGGTTTAGGTCTCATTTTGATGGAGTTTCTCCTTTGGTACGTTTAACATACTGAGTTACAGTGCTCTTCTGTCTTGCCTCATGTTTTTCTTTCTGCAATCTTTGCAGAGGTATTTTGCTTCTGGTGGGATTGAGTTGAGGTGCTCTTCTTTTCCGAATCGTGGTTTTCGTTCCAGTCTCTTTTGTCTTGAATCATGCACTTCTTTCTGTAGTCTTTTCAGAGAAGTCTGCCTACTGATATGATTGAATTAACGTACTATTTCTTCTTTTTTCTTAAATCGTACTTTTCATCTGAGGCTTTTCTGGGTTTGGGTCTCATTTAGGTGGAGTTTCGCCTTTAATACTATTGACATACTGAGTTACTGTGTTCTCTTGTTTTGAATCATGGTTTTCCTTCGGTAATACTTTCAGAAGAGTTTTGCTTATGGTATGGCTGAGTTAAAGTGCTCTTCTTTCTTGAGTCGTAGTTTATATCCCAGGGTATTTTGGATTGAAGTCTCATTTTGATGGAGTTTTGCCTTTGGTACGCTTGACATACTGAGTTACAGTGCTCTTCTGTCTTGTCTCGTGTTTTTCCTTCTGCAGTATTTGCAGAGAAGTTTTGTTTTTGGTATGGTTGACTTAAGGTGTGTTTCTTTCTCAAATCGTGGTTTTCGTTCCAGTCTCCTTTAAGTCCAGGTCTTATTTCGTAGGAATTTAGCCTCTGGTACGATTGACCAACTGAGTTACTGTGCTCTTTGGTCTTGAACCATGGATTTCTTTCTGTGGTCTTTTCAGAGGAGTTTCGCCTCTGGTATGGTTGAGTTAACTTATTCTTTTTTCTTCTTTCCTAAATCATGGATTTCATTCCAGGGTCTTCTGGGCTTGGGTCTCATTTCGGTGGAGTCTAGCCTCTGATTCTGTTGACTAAGTCACTATTTTTTTGTTTTCGAATCATGGTTTTTTTTGAGTAGCCTTTTTAGAAGAGTCTCTTATGATATCATTGAGTTGAGGTGCTCTTCTTTTTTGAATTGTGGTTTTCATCCCAGGCTCTTCTAAGTTTAGGTCTCATTTTGATGGAGTTTCGCCGTTGGTACGCTTCACATACAGAGTTACAGTGCTCTTCTGTCTAGCTTCATGTTTTTATTTCTGCAACCTTTGCAGAGGTATTTTGCTTCTGGTATGGTTGAGTTAAGGTGCTCTTCTTTTCCAAATCGTGATTTTCGTCACAGTCTCTTTTGAGTGTAGGTCTTATTTCGGAGGAATATAGCTTCTGGTACGATTAACAACCTGAGTTACTGTGCTCTTTTGACTTGAATCATGCACTTCTTTCTGTAATCTTTTCAGAGTAGTTTCGCTTTTGGTATAGTTGAGTTAACGTACTATTTCTTTTTTTCTTAAATCGTGCTTTTCATCTCATGCTCTTCTGGGTTTGAGTCTCATTTCGACGAAGATTCGCCTTTAATACTATTGACACACTGAGTTACTGTCTTCTTTTGTTTTGAATCATGGTTTTTCTTCGGAAATACTTTCAGAAGAGTTTCGTTTATGGTATGGCTGAGTTAAAGTGCTCTTCTTTCTTGAGTCGTGGTTTATATCCCAGGCTCTTTTGGATTGAGGTCTCATTTTGATTTTGGTACCCTTGACATTCTGAGTTACAGTGTTCTTCTGCCTTGCCTCATGTTTTTCTTTCTGCTGTCTTTGCAGAGGAGTTTTGTTTTTGGTATGGTTGAGTTAAGGTGCTCTTCTTGCTCGAATCGTGGTTTTCTTTCCAGTCTCTTCTGAGTCTAGGTCTTATTTCGGAGGAATTGGGCCTCTGGTACGCTTGATAAACTGAGTTACTCTGCTCTTCGGTCTTGAATCATGGATTTCTTTCTGTAGTCTTTTCATACTAGATTTGCTTTTGGTATGGTTGAGTTAACGTACTATTTCTTCTTCTTTCTCAAATCGTGGTTTTCATTTCAGGCTCTTCTGGGTGTGGATCTCATTTCAGTGGAGTCTCGCCTCTGGTACTATTGACTGAGTTACTATTTTTTTTTTTTTCAAATTATGGTTTTCTTTCGGTAGCATTTTCAGAAGAGTTTGCCTTATGGTGTCGTTCAGTTAACGTGCTCTTCTTTTTTGAATCGTAATTTTCATCTTAGGTTCTACTGTGTTTAGGTCCCGTTTCGATGAAATTTTGCCTTTGGTGCGCTTCACATAGAGTAACAGTGCTCTTATGTCTAGCTTCATGTTTTTCTTTCTGGAGTCTTTGCAGAGGTATTTTGCTTCTGGTACGATTGAGTTGAGGTGCTCTTTCTTCCCAAATCGTGGGTTTTGTCCCAGTCTCTTCTGAGTCTAGGTCTTATTTCAAAGGAATCTAACCTCTGGTACGATTAACAACCTGAGTTACTGTGCCCTTTTGTCTTTGATTATGGAGTTCTTTCTGTAGTCTTTTTAGAGTTGTATCGCTTCTGGTATGGTTGGGTTAACGTACCCTTTTTTCTTCTTTCTTAAATCGTGGCTTTCATTCCAGGCTGTTATGGGCTTGGGTCTCATTTCGCTGGAGTTTCGCTTCTGGTTCTATTGACATGCTGAATTAGTGTGTTCTTTTGTTTTGAATCATGGTTTTTTTTTCGTTAGTTTTTCAAAAGAGTTTCGCTTATGGTATCGTTGAGCTAATGTGCTCTTCTTTCTTGAATCGTGGTTTTCATCCTAGGCTCATCCCAGGCTCTTCTGGGTTTCGATGGAGTTTCACCTTTGGTTTGCTTGACATACTGAGTTACAGTGCTCTTGTGTCTTGCTTTATGTTTTTCTTTCTACAGTCTTTGCTTCTGATATGGTTAAGCTAAGATGCTCTTCTTTCTCGAATCGTGGCTTTCATTCTAGTCTCTTCTAAGTCTAGGTTTCATTTTGGAGGAATTTTACCTTTTCTATGATGGATGTACTGAATTAGTAGACTTTTCTATACTAACGCGGTACTCCTTCCCATTTTTATGCCACTGCTTTGCGTATGATATGGCTGACCTACTAAACTACTATGTTTTTTTGTTTGTTTGGTTTCTCTTGTTTCTAAAGAATTGTCTGGGAAAACACTTTTAGTGGTTTCTTGAGACACTATGATATCACCAAAAGTATACCATTTCCTGTATGGAAGATTTCGAAAAAATACCTTTTCATAAGCTGTGGTCGATATTATTCTAATAATTTAAGACCATAAGGAGGGTGCCCAATGCATTTCCTCTAATTTTTGATGTGTCAGATTGACTGAGTGGGGGCCGGCATTGTCGTGAAGCAAAATGACATTTCTGACCGAAAGTTCGCGCACGTTTTGCTTCTTCCAATAGTTGACATTAGTAGGCAGCATTAACCGTTCGACGTTCATGCAGAAAATCGACGTCCATAACTCCTTTAAAATCCCAAAACACTAATGCAAGAACCTTTCCAGCTAAGAGGCGAGTTTTTGACTTGACGGGTGTACCTTCCCTATTTCTTCTCACTCCATGCCCTCTTGTTTAGATTCAGGGGCGTAATGGTGGACCCACGTCTCATCACGCGTAACGATACGTTGCAAAAAACCATCATCTTCACGTTGAAAACGTCCAAGATGGCGCTGACAAATCTTCAAACGTTGTTGTTTCTGTTCTTCAGTTAAAAGACGAGGTAGCCACCTGGCAGAAATTTTTCGCCCAGCTCATCTCTAATGATGGATTGAGCACTCCCAAAGCTTATTACCATCTGAGCTGAAATTTTGCCAACAGCGGCGATCACGTTCCAAAAGGGTAATCAGTAATCAGTGGTAATCTTATTCGCAGCTACGCTGGTTCGAGGACGACGTGCATGGGGTCCATTTTTAACTTGAGTTCGTCCTTCCAAAAAATATTTGTGCCGTTCAATTTTCTTCAAAGAGGTATTCCCAAACTAAGCGTCTAGTTTACGAAACATTTCGGCGAACTTTACACCTTTTCAATGGCAAGAAATTTAATAATAAAGCGCTGCGCAACGTGCGGATGAACCTCTTGCTCACCCATTGCATTTACAACTGATCAACAGCGAGAACGGAATTCGCTTGAACGTACGTGATACTCCCACCCAACATGTCTAAGAGTATGCGCACACTCTCGACGCCCTCATGGCAACCTGATAGAAATTCTGGTTCATATTTGATTTGTCCTCGTATCTTTGTTAATCTGTCCTGTATGACAAGAATAATTGACTTTTTCAGACAAGTGGCTTTAGAATTAGAACCAACTGGCATGCAAGTAGTTCTGCAGCTGAAACCATCCGATACAACTAGGTAAACCAAATGGCATCCTGGTGAAGGACACAATGTCGACTAATCTCTGAATCCTTAAGACAACAATTTGTCTTCATCTAGAAGCAAAGTGGCCTTCTCCCAGGACTTCACTTGGTTTACGTAATTGTTCCTTCAAAACAACTACTTATGTAACCATTGGTTTTAGTTGTACAAGTTCTAGCATGCCATATTAACAACGCTATTATGTCACTTCCGATCCAGAACTCTCCTGATATATCTACTTCAGTTTATATTCAGCTTATATGAGTCGACATTTGTTAGCCTTCTAAGCTAATTTTGTATCAATTTTCGAATTCTTCTGATAAAAGTTTACGTACTTATAGCTCCGTTATTATTCATCTTTGCAAAAAATTTATAATAACTATTTTTATTCTGAATTTCATTGTCTTTCATAAAAATATAAAATACACAGGGCCTTCCATTTAAAAAATTTTACCTTCGTCGTAACTCAAAAATCTGATGTTTTTTTTTTGGTGTCACCATAATAATCAGCGTTAAAAAAATATACAACTTTGCCAATTTAATATAAGTTATATTTTTAATGATAAGAAAGTTAGCAGTAGCGCCGGGTTCATTTTGAATACCCTTTATGCTTACGAAATGATTAAAAATGAATCGTCACATTCAGTAGTTGATATTGACGAGTTTCAACCTTAGATAAACTTATATTTTGCAAACATATTTTTGTAAAATTCAATGGGAATCGAACGTAAATAATATTAAAGCAAATACATACACACATCGCCGATATTATGAAATTTAAAAACAAGTTACGAAAATATTTTTTATCGCCTGAAAATTTATCCAACAACCATGTAAATATTAGCATTCTAAATATTTGTCAGTGCGAGAGGAATTTCTGTAACGTTCCAGACGTGTGGTCTGAGTCCGAGTTGAGGGCAGGCGGTCTTATCATCGAGTTAGAACGAGGCGAGGTATGGAACAAAAGATCACGAAGAAGGCCGTAATTAAATAGCATAAAAAGCGAGTAATAGTGTAAATAGCCGGGCTCTTCACGGGCTGCTGGCTACACTCACTAAACTCGCATTTCCGACATCAGGTAACGCTGATAAACAGGCGTTATAATGCCCGCTTTCATGCTCATTTGCACTATTTCTACGATTTATTTTACACGACCTCTTTAATTATTTACTCTAATTATATTAAGCAGCCACATATCAGTTTTATTTATAGGCGGAGTCGGGCCCGTATTGTTTCCAAGTTGGTTCGTGGTCTTACAAAATAACGTGCCCATTTACGTCACAAAAGTTTCAGAAATACGTGTTGCAGACTAAAACTTAAGTTATCTACGAAGACTAAATTTTGGAAAGCCTTGCCGCTTGTTCCCTTTGTTTACAAAGTCGTGTTCAAGCTTGAGAAGTGAGATCTAATCGCTACATAGACAAACTAATGAATACTGGCCAGAATTTTTCAAAAAGCGTCTGAATTCGATTTTTTTCCGAAGCGATTGTGTGCAGTGAGGTGTTTTTATGATGAATTCTAGCTTTCTTCTGAAATTAAAAAATTCATTCGCAGTGTCAGAGGGATTTGATTTGTCAGTAGAGTGCCAAACAAAGCAGTTGTAAAAAGAGTAAAATTGTTGATAAAAACAACGCGACTTGTCTTGTATATTTCCTTTTAATTTAAAAATGTCATTCGCAGTGTCAGCGGGATTTGTCAGTGAGGTACAAGTTAGAACCCCTCGAATTGTTTTTATAAAAAAAGTTTGGGAACATATGAAAACTCTTCGATAGACTTTAAACTTAAAATTGTAGAAAAAGTAAACATTTATTTTATGAATTTCGAACGTATACTGGGAAAATTCAAACGTAAATTTTTCGTTTTTCTAAATTTTCTTTAAAACCAAAAGTTTTACTCTTTTTTAGAAAATACAGTATTTTTTCAAAATTGGTAACCTTAAAACAACTTCTTCAAATTTAAAGAAAATATTTAAATTTTACGAAAAATAGTTTATTGAAATTTCGAGTTTAGATCCAGTATCTCTCTGAAGATGATAGCTTGGCTGTCGAAACGCGAAAAGAAAATATTCTAGAAAAAATAAATGAAATTCAATCTAAACACAGGACTTTGAGAAAAAAAGTCGAAATTTAGGAAGCAATTCATCATTTATAAAAAAAATTTAGGTTTTAACCCGAAATTTTAGGTTTTCATCTTTTCCAAATTTCTGTTTTTATCAAAATTTCGACTTTTTCTCAATATTTCCAGTTTTTCTCGAAATTTCGATTTTTCCATTTGTTTTTAAAATTCAAATCTTTTTAAAGAATTCTTTGAAAAAGAAGAATGAGGAAAGTAAACTTTGATTGTGAAGCCACAATTCTGAACAAAGTCTAAATTTAAAAAAAAAAATCTAAATAATTATAACAATATTTTTGCAAATAATTAAAAACTTCCAATAAAGTTGAATTTTCCAAAAAATTAGACATTTTTAAAGTCAAGAAGTCATCAAATCTTCAAGTCTAGATATCAGGAAAAA
Source organism: Dastarcus helophoroides (assembly GCA_028583605.1). NCBI lineage: Eukaryota > Metazoa > Arthropoda > Insecta > Coleoptera > Bothrideridae > Dastarcus > Dastarcus helophoroides. The sequence continues at coordinate 5,406,254 of CM053331.1, forward strand.
AGTTTAATTTTGGAAAAAAATAGATTTTTAAAAAACTTAAAATATTTTATGAATTTTGAACAGTTTTTACGTTCCATACGTTGCTCCTGGCAAATTTCAAACGTAAACTTTACCTTTTTCTAAATTTTCTTTAAAACCTAAAGTTTAATCTAAATAACAATTTCGGAACAAACTCAAAATTTTATAAAAGAGTCAAGGTTTTTTAAAAAATTGAAATACAGAATTTTTCGGTCACAATTTTCAAAAAGACCGATATTTTGAATGGTTTCATTTTTTGTCCCAAATTTTCAAAAAAATCCAAATTTTTAGTAGAATTTCGAAAAAACACGAAAAAAATGTTTTTGTAATTTTTTTTGAGAAATTGATACTTTGACAAATCCTGAATTTTTCATATAAAAGTTCGAAAGGAACTAATATAAAAAAACTGAAATTTACTAAAGTGTTAAATTTGGAGAGTCGAAAATTTTTGAAAAGTTAATATTTTTAACAAAAAAAAATACAAGTTTTAGTAAGAATTTCGAGAAAATGAAGAAATTTTGAAAAAAATTGTCTTGCATTTTCAAAAAATCGAAATTTTCAAAACACAATGTTTTAGAAATATTTTAAAAAATAGTCAACATTTTTAAGAAAATCGAATGTTTCAAAAAAGTCGAATTTTTCAAAAAAGTCGAATTTTTCAAAAAAAGTCTACCTTTTCAGAATATTCGAAATTTTCATAAAATATTTTATCGTAATTTTTTGAGAAATAATCAACATTTTTAAGAAAATTGATTCTTCAAAAAAGTCGAATTTTTCAAAAAAATTCTACATTTTCAGAATATTCGAAATTTTCAAGAAAACTGTTTTTGTAATTTCTTGAAAAATAGTCAACATTTAAAAAAAAATGAAATTTTTCAAAAAAGTCGAATTTTTCCTAAAAAGTACACTTTCAGAAATTCGAAATTTTCAAAAAATATGTTTTTGTAATTTTTTTGAGAAGTTAATACTTTGACACTGAATTTTTCTTGTAAAAGTTGGAAAAAAACGAATATAATAAAAACTGAAATTTACCAAAAAGTTTAATTTGAAGAGAGAGCCGAAAATGAGAAAAGTCGACATTTTCAAAAAAAAGTACAAGTTTTAGTGAGAATTTTGAGAAAAGGGCAATATTTGGAAAAACAATGTCGCTTTTGTCATTTGAATTTGCAAAAAAGTGGAAATTTTCGAAAAAAGTCCACATTTTCAAAATATTTGAAATTAAAAAAAAATGTTCTAATTTTTTGAGAAATAGTCAACATTTTTAAGAAAATGGAATTTTTCAAAAAAGTCGAATTTTTAAAAAAGTACATTTTCAGAATATTCGAAATTTTCAAAAAAAGTGTTTTTGTAATATTTTTTTTGAAGTTGATATTTTGACAAATCTCGAATTTTTTATATAAAGGTTCGAAAAAAACGAATATAAAAAAAACTGAAATTCACCAAAAAGTTAAATTTGAAGAGAGCTGAAAATTTTTAGAAAAGTCGATATTTTCAAGAAAAAGTACAAGTTTTAGTGAAAATTTCGAGAAAAGGGCGAAATTTTGATAAAAATGGTCGTTTTTGTCATTTGAAAAGTCGAAATTTTTAAAAAAACTTCCTTTTCAGAATTTGAAATTTTCAAAAAAAAATGTTTTTGTAATTTTTTGAGAAATAGTCAACATTTTTAAGAAAATGAAATTTTTTAAAAAGTCGAATTTTTTAAAAATTTGGAATATTAGAAATTTTCAAAAAAGTACATTTTCAGAATAGTCGAAATTTTCAAAAAAAAATGTTTTAGTAATTTTTTGAGAAATAGTCAACATTTATAAGAAAACTGAATTTTTGAGAAAAGTCGAATATTTCAAAAAAGTCGAATTTTTAAAAAAAGTCGAATTTTTCAAAAAAAGTTCAAATTGTCAAGTTTTTTTAATTTTCTTGAAAAGTTGATCCTTTGATAAATCTTGAATTTTTCATATAAAAGTTCGTTTTCAGAATAGTCGTAATTTTCAAAAAAAAAAAATGTTTTAGTAATTTTTTGAGAAATAGTCAACATTTATAAGAAAACTGAATTTTTGAGAAAAGTCGAATATTTCAAAAAAGTCGAATTTTTAAAAAAGTCGAATTTTTCAAAAAAAGTCGAATTTTTCAAAAAAAGTTCAAATTGTCAAGTTTTTTTAATTTTCTTGAGAAGTTGATCCTTTGATAAATCTTGAATTTTTTATATAAAAGTTCGAAAAAAACGAATATAACAAAAACTGAAATTTTACCAAAAAGTTAAATTTGAAGAGTCGGAAATTTTTAGTGAGAATTTCGAGAAAAGGGCGAAATTAAAAAAAAAGTCGGTTTTGTCATTTGAATTAGCAAAAAAGTCCATATTTTCAGAATATTCGAAATTTTCAAAAAAAATGTTCTTGTAATTTTTTGTAAAATATTCAACATTTTTAAGAAAATGGAATTTTTCGACAAAGTCGAATTTTTAAAAAAAGTGGAATTTTTCAAAAAAAAAGTTCAAATTTTCAACGGGAGTCGAATTTTTCCAAAAAGTTCAAATTTTCAGCAGAACTCGAATTTTTCAAAAGAGTTTAATTTTAGAAAAAAACAAATTTTTGAAATAATCTTCAAATTTCAAAAATATGCAAAATTTTGAAATACTGTCGAAATTTAAAAGAAACCGAAAATTTGTTAGTCAAATTTTAAAATAGTTGAAATATTTGAAAGGTATAAATATTGAAAAACAACCAAAATTTTAAATAATCGAAATTTTCAAAAAAAGACGAAATTTTGGGAACTTAAAATTTTTGAAAAAGTTAACATATTGGGTTGTTTTTTGAGAAAAAAAGAGTACAAATTTTGATAAAAGGCCGAAAATTTGAAACAAAAAAAACTGTCAATTTTGTCATTTGAACTTTCAAAAAAGTCAGTCAAATTTTCAGAAAATTCAAAATTTTCAAAAAAAGTTCTTTTGTTTTAGTTTTCAGCAGTCCAATTTTTCAAAAAAGTCTAAATTTACAAAAAACTCATATTTTTCAAAAAATCTTTAAATTTCAAAAATATTCAAAATTTTGAGAAATTGTCGAATTTAAAAGTAACCGAAAATTCGTCAATCAAATTTTCAAAAAAGCTGAAATTTTCGAAAACCATAATTATTGAAAATCAGCCAAAATTATAAAAAAATCTAAAATTTCCAAAAAAGACGAAATTTCTGAAAGTTAAAATTTTGAAAAACGTAAACATTTTGAGTTTAAATTTTCAAAAAAGTTCAATTTTGAGAATATTGGAAATTTTCAAAAAAAAAATATTTTGGTAACTTTTTGAGAAATAATCAACAATGTTGAATTTTTTAAAAAAAGAAGTCCAAAGTTTCAACAGAAGTCAAATTTTTCTAAAAAGTCCAAATTTACAAAATTTCGAAAAAATCTTTAAATTCCGCACTCTTCGCATTTTTATTAAAATTTCGACTTTTTCCCAAAATTTAGATTTTTCTATTATTCTTTAAAATTTGAATCTTTTTAAGGTACGGATTTTTCTTTGAAGTTTGTGTTTTTTCGAAATTTGGACATTTCAAAATTTTTATTTCGAAATTTTTACTTTTTTTTGAACTTTTCGATTTCCAGATTTTGACTCTTTTTTATAAATTTCGACTCTTTTCAAGGCTTCTCCATTTTTTTCAAAGTTCGATTATTTTTGACAGTTTAAGCATTTTTACTCTTCATTTAAAAATTTCGATTTTCATTTTGAAGCTTCGACATGTCAACATTTCGAGTTCCAATTGTTCTATATTTTCACTTTTTTTCTAAATTTCTTTTAATTTTTTTCTCAAAATTTTGACATGATTGTAAATTTAAAAAAATGTTATCTTTTCATCCTTTTGAATTTCATTTGAAAATTGGACTCCCAACGATTTTGATTTTCTCAAGAAAATTTCCCTTTTTCTGACTTTTTTTTAATTTAGATTTTTAATTCGAAAATTTGGATTTTTTTTAAAATTTTGACATTTTGAAAATTTTTACCATTTGAAAATGTCGACCTCTGGAAAATTTCGACTTTTTCCAAATTTTGACCTTCTTGTAAATATTTTGATTTCCAAATTTCGGTTTTTTATATAAATGTCGAATATTTTGAAACATTTTGACATATCCAGATTTCCAGTCATCGCATTTTTATCAAATTTTTTTTAATTTTTGATTTTTATATTTCTTCTTAAAATTTGAATCTTTTTAAGGTTTGGATTTCTTTTTGAATTTCGCCTCTTTTCAAAATTTTAACATTTCAAAATATTCACGTTTTGAAATTTTGACCTTTTTGTTGAACATTTCCATTTTCAGATTACTTTTTTTATATAAATTTCGACTCTTTTCAAGGCTTTTCCATTTTTTTTTGGAAATTTCGATTTTTTTTAATTTAAACTTTTGAAAATTTTTACTGTTAATTTTAAAATTTCAATTTTTATTTTGAAGCTTTGACATGTCAACATTTCGAGTTGCACTTGTTCCAAATTTTCACTTTGTTTCTAATTTTATGTTATATTGTTTAATTTCATTTGAAAATGTGGACTCTTAACGATTTTGACTTTTTTAGGAAAATTTCCCTTTTTCCGACGATTTTTTTAAATTTAGAGTATTAATTCGAAAATTTGGATTTTTTCCAAATTTAGACATTTCCAAATTTCCACTCTTCGCATTTTTATCAAAATTTTGACTTTTTCTCAAAATTTTGATTTTTATATTTCTTTTTAAAATTCGAATCTTTTTAAGATTCAGATTCCTCTGAACTCTGTCTTTTCTCAAAATTTTGACATTGCAAAATTTTTACTTTTTTGAAATTTTGACTTTTTTGTTGAACATTTTGATTTCCAGATTTCGACTCTTTCCCATTTCCCATTTCAAGGCTTCTCCATTTTTTTTTTTGTAAATTTCGTTTATTTTTAATTTTAACTTTTTTGAAAATTTTGACAGTTTGAGCATTTTTACTCTTTATTTAAAAATTTCGATTTTTATTTTGAAGCTTCGACATGTCAACATTTCGAGTTCCACTGGTTCCAAATTTTCACTTTCTTTCTGATTTTTTTTTTAATTTCGTATTTTATCAACATTTTGACATGATTGTAGATTTAAAAAAAGTTATCTATTTTGATTTCATTTGAAAACAATTTTGACTCTTTCAAAAAAATGTCCCTTTTTTTGACGTTTTTTTTTAAATTTAGATTTTTATTTTGAAAATTTGGATTTTTTCAAAATTTGGACAATTTGAAAATTTTGACATTTTGAATGTGTTGACTTTTTGATAAGTTCGATCTTTTGAAAATTTCGAATTATTTCAAATTTTGCCTATCTTGTTAACATTTCGATCTTCAAATTTCGTCTTGTAATAAATATGGAATTTTTCGAAAAATTGTGACTTTCCAAATGTCTACTTTTTTCCCATTTTTATCAACATTTCGACTTTTTCTCAAAGTTGTGGCTTTTCTTTAAAAAAATTGATTATTATTTAATATCAAGTTTTTTAAAAAATTCGGGTACATATTAAAGACATTTACTTTTTTCCAGTGGTTGACTTTTTCCTAAAGTATTTCGACTTTTTCTGAACAATTCGATTCATTTTGAAAATTTCGACTTTTTTGATTCTTGATTTAAGATAAATTTCCAAAAACATATTTTTCCTGAACAATTCGATTCTTTTTGCAAATTTTAACATTTTGAAAATTTTGACCTTTTGAAAATTTCTACCTCTTGAAAATTTCGAATTTTTTCAAATTTTGCCCTTCTTGTAAACATTTCGATTTTCAAATTTCGCCTTTTTTATAAATATGGAGGTTTTTGAAAAATTTCGACATTTCCAAATTTCCGCTTTTTTCCAGTTTTATCAATATTTCTACTTTTTTACAAAGTTGTGGCTTCTTTAAAAAAATCGATTGTTATTTAATATCAAGTTTTTTTTTAAAATTCGGGTACATTTTAGAAACATTACATTTTTCCAATAGTTGACTTTTTCCTAAAGTATTTCGATTTTTCTGAACAATTCGACTCATTTTAAAAATTTCGATTCTTTTCAAGTCTCGATTAAAGATAAATTTCCAAAAACATATTTTTTCTGAACAATTCGATTCATTTAATAAATTTTGACTTTTTTTTATAAATCTCGATTAATCATAAATTTCTAAAAACACATTTTATAAAAATATCAACATTTTCATTTTTGTCACAAGATTATTTGATTTTAAAGCTGAAATGCCGAAACAAAATTGCAATTCTGAGCAGAAGACGAAAATATGTTCAAAATACTTAAAAAATATGATATAAATAGCAATTGAAGAAAAAAAGAAATAATCAAGCTTAAGTATAAAATTTTCAAAAAAAGTCGAAATTTCCAAAATACAATGTGAGTATTTTCTCAAAATTTAACCAAAAATGTGGAATTTTCATTTTTTTTTCCTGAAAACACGTCTAGAAACCCTGAAAGTTTGGGTTTTTTCTAGAAATCTCGACTTTATAAAAGATATGTTTAGAAAAAATAATTATTTCTTTTAAATTTAAACTGTGAAAAAACTCTTAGTTGTTAATATATCTATCGCTTGTTTCTGTCGGTCAGAGAGAAGTTATACAGGATGGAAACTTCAACTGGAGTAAAAACAGTGAAACTGAACCAACATTTTTCTGGCCAAAAATCAGAATTTGATCGATATTTGTTTAAGCTTTACCCTATTTTAGAGTGATTTTTGTAAGGATTGAATATCAAAATAGAACTTGTATTTGTATTTTGTATTTGTTTTCTTCGAAGGGTGGCCGGAGCCAGCCCCCATCTTTTTTTCGAATTATATGATATGTCTTGTGATCCCTCGTTGAAAAGATCGTTTCGAGGGCAGTAAAACTCATTATGTGGTTTTGAGTTTGTGAAAATAGAACTTGTATTTGTATTTCGTATTTGTTTCTTTCGAAGGGTGGCTAGAACCAACCCCCATCTTTTTTTCTCGAATTATATATGTCTTGTGACCCCTCGTTGAAAAGATCGTTTCGAGAGCAGTAAAACTCATTATGTGGTTTTGAATTTGTGAAATTAGAACTTGTATTTGTATTTCGTATTTGTTTCCTTCGAAGGGTGGCTAGAACCAACCCCCATCTTTTTCGAATTATATATGTCTTGTGACCCCTCGTTGAAAAGGTCGTTTCAAGAGCATTACAACGCACTATGTGGTTTTGAGTTTGTGAATACGACCACCCTACAATGTGAAGGGAAAATTGTAAACTAAACTCGATGTAATTTATTGTTGTATTTATTATTAATTCAGCTTATTACCTATGAAAACTCGATTTGTTTCAGATCTTGTCAGAAACGTTTTTTCGATTTATTCCATTTACAGTTTTCAATTTCGTACATAAGTTAGAGTAAAAAATCTTCTCTTTGTAAAGCAACGTACAGTGAGTGATAGTCATTGTGTAACATTAATTTTCATGGTTGAAATTTTCTCTGAGCATCTATGACATATCCCTTTGTTTTATTAATACATAATTGTGATCGCTGGCTCCATTATCGAGACCGAAGTTAACGATCCGTGTTACAATATGGGAATGTAAAGAATATCGGATGTCCGAACCGTTTGAGAATTAAACACAAATTTCCGGTAATCGAATTTATTGCCTCACTTTAATTTGAAACCGGAAATTAGTTTGTGTAACGTACGAAAATATTTGATTAAATTGCGCTCGTCTTGTCCAAGGGACAGGGTGAATTTATTAACCCTAGTACAGAACGGCCACATACCTTTGGAGGAGTTCTCACGATTCGTTTGCCTTGAAAACGACTTCTATTAATAAATATTGCATTGTGAGGGGTGTTCTCTTGGTTTTTTGAAGTCAAACGGTGAACGATTTTTATAGGTAGTGAACGATTTTTGATAAACGCATAGTTTAGCGTGACCATCACGTTGTGTTATCAACATGCTCCATGTTAACAGTATATGCAACATTAAAGCATGTTGATAACCAGTGGCGGCTGGCGTATAGCCACTGTGGAACTGCAGCACCCCCAATTTGGCTTACGAGTTTTTTTCCCAAAATTTTCCGAACACTTTTCATGACGCAATTTTTTGTAGAAATTTTAAATTTTCTCTGACACAAATTTTAGGTTTCTTTCACGAAATTACGACCACTGTGCACTGTGACTGTGTACCATTACTTATGGTCCACCCTGTAGATACCGTGGAACTGCAGCACACCCAATTTCACCTACGAGTTTTTTTCTCAAAATTTTCCGAATTCATTACACAATTTTTTGTAGAAATTTTAAATTTTTTCTGACATTCCTGACATTTTTATTGAAATTTTAGGTTTCTTTCACGAAGTTGCGACATTTAAAAACCTATTTTATGTTTAATTTTGATCAAAATCCCATTTTCAAAAACTAATTTGTGTAAAAGTTTTGAGGAACAAATCAATTTTTCGAGCAAGAATTAAAATGTTAAGAAAAAAACTCAAATTTCTTTGAAAATGTCAACATTTTGAGAAAATAATTACAATTTCAAGAAAAAATCTAAATTCAACTCAGCTCGCATTTTACTATTTCTCTAAAAAATAAGTTAATACGGTATCTTCTAATTTTTACCTCAAATCTCATTTTGTATAAAAATCTTGAGTTTTTTTCAGATATTTTGATTTTTTTAGGAAATTTTAATTTTTCCTGCAAAATTTCCATTTTTCCTAATTCCTAAATATATTATAAAAAGAAATTTTCTCGCAATTTCCATTTTTCCTAAAAGTGTTGTTCTTAAAATTTTGTCTAGAAATTCCAACCTTTCCAAATTTTTCTTCATGTTCCTCTAATTTGCTTTAAAAATGTCAATTTTTTTTACGACTCTTTGACAATTTAAAGTTCAATTTATTTTGTAGTTTTGACAAAAAATGTTTGGAACAAACCCTGAAAGCTTTATAAAAATTTCGGGACAAACAAACTACTTTTTTGTAAAGATATTTCAAATTCTTTTTCAAATTTCGATTTTATCTCTAAGAAATTTTGCTTTTTTTTCGTACGAAATTTGTGTTTTTCTCTAAACATTTTATACAAAGTATTTTTTTTTAATTTCGATTTTTCCTGGAGATTTTTAACGAAATGTTAATATTTTAAAGTTCATTTCATTTTGTAATTTTGATAACATTATTAAGTATAAATTTAGGGAAAATAAATGTTAAATCTGCATAAAAATAAGAAAACTTTGGGAAAAATATTAAAATTTCAAGAAAAAATGTACCCTGTAAATTTCAACCCTCTTTACAATTTGATATTTTTCAAAAAAATTACTACTACTGTAGGACTAAAGTAAATTCTGAATCGGAATTTCCAATTTTTCTAGAAATGTTAAATTTATTCTTGAAATTCTCAAGTTCGAATTTAAATTTCAAATTTCGATTAAAAAAAAGATCGAAATTTACAGATTAAATTCAAAATTTCAAGAGAAAGCAGAGCATATTTCTAGAAAAAGTTAAAAGTTCTTATTTGTAAACAACATTTTTCAAAAAGAATAACATTTTCGGAATTAAAGGTAACTTTTTTTAAAATAAATTAATTGTCAAAAATATTCTTATAATTTTAACTTTTAAAGTGGGAATTATTAAAATTTTTGAGAAAAAGGGTCAACATTTCTAGAAGAGTCCCAAAATTTCGAAATAAAAATTAATCAAAATTTTGAAAAAAATTCATCAACAATTTACTGTCAATTTAATTTTTTTCTAGTAATTTTGAAGTTCCAGATAAATGTTAAAAATCAAATGGCTTGAAGCCATTTTTTTGTGATTAAAATTCAAATTTTGACAATTTATTTGTAAATAAAACAGTGGCGGCTGGTGACTTTTTGACAGGGGGTGCGCAGATGCAAACATATTAGTAGTTAAGAGTTTAGGTGACTCCAGTGCCATAGCAAGGTATTAAATTTAAGAGAAACAAAAGTGTTACAAAAACTGCGATATTTAATAGTATTTTTACGAATTAAATTTTTAATTAACATTTTATAACCTTCGTAATATTTTTGGGTTATCATCTCTTAATTATTTTCATCGAGTACAAAAAAAACATTATCGATATTTCTGAGCCACTTTAAAGTACTCTGTAGGGTTACGGCTCTGGGTTACTTAATTAAAATTGTTTGCTTTCATAGGAATAAAATTATATCACCTTTTCATTAAATCTGCATTTGAAAATAATACATATTTTATTACAAGTTCTAATTAAACTCTACAAAAACATTTAAAAATTTTTTTTTTAAAGAAAATCCGCTCTACGATCTTTTAAAGAAATAAAGTGTTCATTACTTTCTCATCAAAATTGTTTAAAACCAAATTTACAAATTAATAATTAGACCCTAGAATGAGTACTGCTATTTCTTTGTGAATAGCGGTACTATTGGCAGTTAGGTCTGTAAGCGGCACAATTAGCAATCGCAAACAGATCAGCCGGCACCTACGCATTTAGCATCATAAATCGTAAATACACACTCCAAACTCTAACACGCACTCACCATTTGGCAATAGCGCATAAGCGCGGAGCGGCGTACCCCGGGCTAGGTTTAACGTGGTGTTCTGTAAATTATTTCTCCGTATCCCGTGGAGGCCGTTGATAGGCATTACACGGCAGCCACGCTAGGTGCATAATTTTGCGCGCACCAACTTATTTAAACTTCCTTATAATATTTGATATAATGGAATCAAACGTTTGCGTACTTTATTCCAAGTCACTCACAAGTATTATTCGTTAATTAGTATATCATTATTTTGTGTTTAAAAATGTGATAAGTGCAAGTCTTTTACATTAAACTGAAAAGAATAGATCGCTCATTTCACGAGGAGCGCGCGCTCTTGCGCTCTTTAAGACCAGCCGCCACTGAAATAAAATGCAAGTTTTTCTTGGGAATTTGTTTCACAACTTTGCACAATTTTAAAAATAGAAAATTTCGTTCTTATTTTATTTTAATTTGAGTGGTATTTCGAATTTTTTCCCAAAAAATGTACCACTTTTAAAAAATAAAGCTAAAGTTTTTAGAAAAGTCGAATATAAATATTAAACATTATTAAAAAATAGTCAAATCTTAAAAATGTTTAAATTTTCATAGAAAGTCCAATTTTCAGAAGAAAATGAGGATTTCGAAAAAAAATTTCAATTTTTAAAATGGTCAACATTAATTTTTCAATAATTTTGGGAATGTGAATAAAAGACGAATTTTTGGAAAAATATTGACATATAAAATAAATTGCAGAGTTTTTTATTAAATTTTCAAAAAAGCTGGATTTTTTATTATTGGAGAAAACTCAAAATTATCGAAAAATTCGTAATTATCAAAAAGTTGAAATTTGGAAAGGTAAAATTTGGAAAAAAGTCGAAATTATCAATAGTTCAAGTTTAAAAAAGAATCTTTTTTCAAGTCGAAGATTTAATTGGAAATGCTTAAAAAATGTATAAATAAAATTTCAAAACTTCAAACTTTTTTAAAAAGAAGTTAAGTTTTCAAAAAGAGTCGAAATTTTTGAAGTCGAAGTTTTGAAATGGGGTCGAAATTTCACGAAGTATTAGTCGAAAATTTCAATAAAAGCTTTCAAGAAATGTCTGACTTAAAAAAATCACAATTTTCAAAAAAGGATCGATAGTTTACAAAAACTGTGAAAATTTTGAAATTATTTAAAATAAAAAAGTCAAAAATTTTAATTTGAAAATTCCGGCCTTTTTCAAATGTTCGAATTTTTCTCAAAATTTTAGTCATTTTCCAAAAAATTTAAATGTTGGAAAATGACTACGGTTTTGAAAAATTCGAACATTTGAAAAAGGCCGGAATTTTCAAAAATTGAAACACAGAACTTGTCCCCTGAAACCAAGAAAAATTAAAAAACACAACAAAGGTTGCTCTAACGCGTTTCGACAGCCAAGCTGTCATCTTCAGAGAGAAACTGAATTTTCAACAAAGTGGGAATTAAAATAAAAGTCGAAAATTTCAAAAAAGTTCAGATTTAAGAAAAGGTTAAAATTTTCAATAAAGAAAGTCGAAATTTGTTGACAAGTCAAAATTTTGCAAAAGAGGAAATTTTCAAAAAGAAAGGTCGAAATTTTATAGTCGAAATTAAAAAATATCAAAATTTGCAAAAGATTTGAGAATTTTGATCGAATTTACGAAATAATTTGAAGTTTTAAAAAAGTTTAAATTTTGAATAGTTGGGAAATTTGCACTCAACTTTTTAATAAAAACCAAAATGTCGAAACCTGAATATTGAAAATAAGTGAAAATTATCGGATAGATCGAGGTTTTCAAAAATCTAAATATTGAGAAATTAAAATTTTGGAAGAAGTTTAAATTTTTGGTAGTTAAAATTTTGTTTCAAAGTGGAACATTTTTTTAAAAAGTCGAAATTTTAGGTCAAAAAAATTAAAATTTTTAAAAAATGTCATACATTTCATAAAATTTCAAAATTTTCAAAAAAATCGAAATTTTGAAAGCTGAGAAGCGAAATTTTCAACAGAAAAAATCAAAAAATAATCAAAACTGGAAAAAAGTCGAAATTTTGAAAAATAGCTGACATTTAAATAAAAATCAGTCGAAATAACTAAGAACCGAAATTTTCAGTAAAAAAACTATAATTTTCCAAAAACAAATATAAACAAAAACGAAATTTAGAAAAAAGTCAAAAATTTAAAGAATCAAATGTCCAGTTTTGAAAAAATTTACATTTCGAGAAAAAGTAAGAATTTTCAAAGGGTAAAAATTAAAAAAAATGTAAAATTAATTTTCAAAAAAAAATTACAAAAAACAGAACACCGAAAAGTCTAAATATTTACAAAAATACAGGAATTTTTTAAAGAGTATACACAGTTTTTCAGAAAAGTCAATACATAAAAATAAAATAAGGTCGAAATTATAAGAAAAAATCTAAATTTTGGAATACACTCGAAATTTGGAAAAAAAATCCAACGTCTCAAAAAAACGCGACATTATCAAAAATTTTCATTGTCAAGTTTTCAAAGAAATCTAAAATTTTCGAAGTCACGTTTTGAAAATGTCGAAATTTTTAGTCGAAATCTTAAACATTTTAAAACGCTAAACATTGTCGTAGCACCCCCATTAGTTTTGGCTACGAGCCGCCACTGTTGATAACGCAATTTAGCGTGATGGTGACGCGACATCATAAGTTACGCGAATATACTCAAACTATAAATAAATATTCCTATTTAATCTCGTCCATTTATAAAACATTTGTTAACAAATCGCATAATAGTAGAGGTATGCATAATACGTACGTGAACATTGTCGGTCTCCTGGTACCCTAATTGTTAATCGTTGCTTATTATCTGGGTACACCATGCGTGTGATTGCTCAAATTAGAATCGGAAGCAGAACTGACTGAGAGATGGCAGGAAAACTATTAGCGTCCATGCGCTTGTTTAATCCTCCAATTAAGTAAATTGCTACAATTGAAAGTATCTGTTGCGCTAATCACGAGAAAACAATAAAAAAAAGACGTTATTCCTTATCAGGGTACCTCTTTTTTACTCCATACCATTGAGACACACTTTCATCTAATATGTAATTGATTTGCCCTTCATGTTACATGCACGTCGAAGAGCGTGTCAACTTGCGATTTTTTTTTTCAAAGCACATAACTTCTTACGGTATTTACTACAGAGAAATTACTCGAAGGAATATATCTGCTATCTTGCCTAATTGCAATGATAATAACGCATGCCGCAACTTGTGAACTTTCTTGGTAACCTTGGTATTTCTTCAGCATTTCATTACACATATCCAGATGCATATTATTGAACTTTAAATGCGCTTGTTTTGATGCAGAACGAGCTGCGCTTGGCAATTTTCGCCATCGCTTTTTTCTTACCCCGAGCGAAATGGCCCCTTTCTAATAGATCAGCGAATTAGGCTGATCTTAACCTGAACGAAAGCACCCTTGAAGGGAATAAACGAAATCGGCCAATTACGTACAAGATTCCAACCTCAAAGGGGGTTAATAATAAGGTTAATAACTGAAGCATTGATGAGTGAACATTCGAGTATTTCGTATTTCAATAGGAAAAGTGTTGCTTACCAAAAATAATTCCGTAAGTAGAGGATTTTATCAATCACGGAAATATCATTTAAGAATTATCGACATTCATCTAATGTTCAAAAAACATCGATATCAGGATTCTTAAAAATTGATATTTCCACATCGATGTTCAGGGGCGGCCTTAGCCATTGCGAGGCTCGGGGCGGGTAGATCTTTAAGAGGCCCTCGTCTTTGTGGAATTATTTTAACATAGACGTAGTCAGAATAGGGCAGGGTAGGACGCTTGCCCCTCCCCCCCTAGCTCGTGTGGTTAACGAAAATTTATATTGAACTGAGGAGATTTTCATTAAAAAATTTCCATTCTACAAAAGTCGTCCTTCTTTAAGCTGTTGATATTTTCTCGAAATTTCGACTTATTTCACGAAATTCGTCTTTTTTCATAAATTTCTTTGGAAATTTCAAATGTATTCCTAAATTTCGATTTATTTTATCAGAATCCAACTTAACTAAAAATTTCGAATTTTTATCTCAAAATTCATCGTTTTATTTTTCCAAATTCTATCATTTCTCATAATTAGTTTTTTCTGGAAACTTCGACTTCTTTTTAAACTTTGATTTTCTGAAAATTTCGACTTTTTTTATCAAGATTTATCCTTTTGCTTAAAACTTGATCGATTTTTTGATACCAATACTTATCTGGAAATTTTTATAATGACTTTTTTAGAAATTTTGTAAAAAGACAAACATTGCAAGAAAATTTCCCCTGGAATGGGGAAATACAACTTGTTTCTCAAAATTTCCACGATTATTTCAATATTGGACATTTTCTGACTTAGGGTAGGGCACAACAGGGCGCATGTCTGCCTCTGATTCAAGCGCTCAAGAGAAAAACGTAGAAATTACATTTTTCTCAAAATTTGTCCTTTTTCCAAAATTTCGAGAAAATTTGACTCTCTCTGAAGAATTTCGAGTGTTTAATGAATTTTGACTTTTTTCTCAAAGTTTCGATCTTTTTTTTGTTTTTCAAGGGAAAAAAATCGAAATTTCCAAATTACAAAAATCGAAACTTTGATGTTTTTCTCAAAATCCGCCTCTCTTCGCAAATTTAAAATTATCCTGAAATCCCATCCTGTATGTTCCTGGAAAACTGAATATTTTTCCTGGAAATTCGTATCTTTCTTAAAATGTTTTTCAAGACTCGTTTTTTCCACAAACGGACGGCTATTCTCAAAGTTGCACTTTTTCTTTAAGTTTGAATTTTTTCTGAAAAATTTCGATCTTTGATGCTTCATTTGGTAGTTTTTCTAAAAATGTCGACGGCTTTTCAGAGATTTCATTTTTTTAATTCCATTATTTTTATTAACATCGAGTTTTTCTGAAAATTTTGATCATTTGGAATTTGATTTTTCAGAACTTTTAACAGGTTTCTTAAAATTTGCCTTTTTCTCGATATTTTTATATCAAAATTCGATATTCAACTTTGCTAAAAATTTTGAATTTCTCTTAAAATTAGTTTAATTTCGTCTTTACAGAAATTTCGACTTTATTCTCAAATTTCCACTTTTTCGGCTCTTCTTTCGGAAATCATTTTTTTTATCAAAATTAGACCACTTTTCTGAATATTTGTCTTTTCTTTAAATTTTGACTTTTTTAAATTTGACTAGAAATTTCATCTTCATATTTCGCCTTATTTTTAAAATATTGACTTTAATTTCAAATTGCCATGTTTTAGTTTCTGGAACTTTCTGGACTTTTTCCTCGAAATTGGCTTTTCCTTTAAATTTCAGTTTTCTCGAAATACGTCTGCTTTCTCTAAATTAGGTCGGCATATTATCAAAAATTAAAAATGTTGCGAAAAATATTTTTGGGTAATTTCGAGAAAAAGATTTCTTGTACATTCAATTTCTTTATTGAAATTTAAATATTATGTCAAAATTAGAATAAAAAAGTAAACATTTCGAGAAAAGCGTTTTTGGAAATAGCAAATTTGTTCACAACATTTGGTCTTTGGAAATATTTTGGCATATTTAGAAATTTCGAGTTCTTGTGAAAGGTTGGGTTTTTATTCAATTTTGGTTTTCTAAAAAATCCTTTCCCAAAATAGGATTTTTTCAAAAAAATTGGTCGCTTTGGAAATTACGACTTTATTTTACATTTTTCTCTCAAAATTGAACTTTCATTTTTTTAATATTCGTTTTTTCTGATATTTTTTTAAATTTAAGTTTTCGATAATTTCATGTTTCTCAAAAGTTGTCTTATTCTGGAAATTTTGACTCGTACTAGAAATAGGGATGTTTTATGCTTCTGAAAGTTTCCGTTTACAGTAAAAAATTTTTCTCAAAGTTCCAACTTTTTTTGAAAATTACATATTTTTTTCACAAAATTCCACCTTTAAAAATATAATTTTTTCGAATTTTCAACAATTTTTGAGATTTTTCGAAAGGTTAGAATTTTATTTTAAACACGAATTTCTAAATGTTCCAACTTTTTCCCAAAATTCGTTTTTCCTCGTCTCTTTCAAAATTAAAATTTCTCTTGAAAATGTTTACTTTTCTGTAAGAGATTTCAACCTTTTTCTCAACATTTCGACGGTATTTTTTAAAATCGTTATTTTTTGAAATCTTCGAAATTTAGATAGTTTTTAAAGTTTTCCGAAAGGATCGGTTTTTATTTTAGATTCAATTTTCTGACGTTTTCGCAAAGTTCGACTTTATTTCCAAATTTCTAAGTTAATCTGAAAATTTGATTACTCAGTTCATGCAGTTAAATGAAAATATACATATACTCGGAACGTTTTCCGGTTTTCTTTTTTTATCAATTTTTCAAAATGTTTCTTGCCCCTCCCTGAAGTAAATCCTGCCTACGCTTATGAATTTCAATGATGATGCTTGACTAGAAATGCAAATAAATATATTTGGACTTTTTAAATTGTTTATTGGAAACTAAGAAAAATTAATAAACATAAAGATTTTTTTTGGTGGAACGGACCGGTCCTTGGGTATCTTCAAAAAAATCCTTCTTTGCTTCAGGGGACAAGCCTGTCCTTTAATTTTTAAACACAAGATAACAAACTATTAATCATGATAAATAAGGTGTCTTAAAGGATCAGGGATTTAGAAATGATGACGACTGTTCTAATATAAAAGCATAATCCGACGATAGTTGGCAGCTGAAATTAAACACGGGAATTCCCCGAATCGTAAACACGAAGAAAATGGAGTACTATCAGATTTTGTTTAGCCCTTGCAGTTGGCAGCACTTGTGGCACTGGTACGAAATTTCGTCAATGTGAAAGAGAAGGAAAGGTGCATTCATTGGAGCGAATGAGACAGATATCAGCGCGATAAATACCACGCAAGGGAGCAGCGAGTCCAGTTTTATAATGCGCGATTAAGGCTCGAAATTCAAATGAACATTAGAATTCGTGCTATTGCGCGAGCGCGCGAGGCCCCATACAAAAGCGAGGCCCCGGGCGGTTGCCCTGCTTGCCACCCCCAAAGGCCGCCCCTGTCGATGTTGAAGAATCGAAATAATCTAAAAAAATAGTTGTTAATTCTAAAAAAGAGGCGGTCAATTCTATATTTTTTTAAACAAAAAACCCCCAAAACAGACTATTTTTCTACACCATACTTTGGGAACATCCAGACAAAGATAAGTAATGTTACGTTTTTTGTTCGATTTAAAAGATGGCGCCAATGTAAACACTTTATTTCGACAAAGATACAGAAAGTAATATAACAACGAATAACATTAATCAGTTACCAAATACTGAATGCCAAATACTGAACTTATCGCGATGGGGAAGCGTATATATTCAGCGCCGGATTTAGACTTGATAAGACGTTAAGGTATTTGATATATTGGGTCTTTTATAAGTCCAGATATTACGTCAGTGCCAAGCACAATTTTTTTTGGGGGCTTCCAAGACAATGGGATCCCTAAGCTACAGCTTCTGTAGCTTATATGTAAATCCAGCATTTTGTATAGGGTGATTCAGTCATAATGGCATTTATTTTAACTACGTGTTTGGAAGGCTTAGTAAAGACAGAAAATCGAATAAAAAATTTGATTCGACTTTTTAAAATAGATCCAAATCAACCCATTGACCACCAAAAGCCCGGCGCTACTGACCACATTAAGCAGACGCTTACCACGTTATCATCCACTCACCAGCTGCAATGATAGGCAGGATTGGCGAGGGCGAAACATCGCTAATTATTGGGCAACAAATCTGTATTACTTATTTTGACGAATATTGTAATTTCATACACTTAAAATTTCTTACATTTTTTTTGTTTCGTTAAACAATTGGTCTGATGAAAACTAAAATGCAAATTCAAAAAATAAGCGAATACAAACGACTCAAACTAAAATATTAATTCCACCAAATAAATAATGATACGACGCACTGGTTTTTTTAATTTTGAAGCATATTAACGTTGGTTAGCAGTTAGGTTGTTGTTTATAAAAAATATGTCCAACGATAGCCCACAGGCAGAATAGGTTCAATGTACTTACATTAATACTCGAGTCCCTCTTCCGAACTATTTTAGACCTATCGGGCTCATGAAAAAAGTGATGATTCGTCGGTAAACTACACATGGTTTAAAAAATTTCCATCGTATCACAGAGGATCACAAAAAATAAAACGTCGGGAAATAACTCTCGAATATTAATCATTTTTAACACTTGCACCCGCAACAGCGTATATAATTTATTACTTGCAGCGTCAATATCAACGTTTACATCCTTCTCGCGATTTCACCTTTTTTTTGTTTTCGCGTAACTTTCTTCTGCAATTCGTTATTACCCGATTTCTTTCTAAATTTTGACTTTTTTCGAAAATCTCATTATTTTCAAAATTTTAACATTTTTCCCCTAATTTCTATTTTTTTTTTGACTGTTTTTGAAAATTTTGAATTCATTAAAATTTTTACTTTTTTTTTAAATTTCGATTCTAGTTGAAAATCCTGCTTTCTTTGAAGACTTCTATTTTTTTGAAAATTTCGATTTCAATTATTTTTTATTTGTCTTTAAAGATTTCGACTTATTTTAAAAGTTTTGACATTTTAAAGTTTCGACATTTTTCAGACTGTCCATTTTTCTTTCAAAATTTCGACTCTTTTTCGACATTTTTAAGTAATCTAAACATTTCGGCTGCTTCAAAATTTTAACTTTTTTAAAAATTTTGTTTTTTCTGAGGCTGTCGGATTTTTGAAGATTCTGGTTTTTGAGAAATGTTGATTCTTTTTTTAAAGGTTTAGTTTTTGAAAATGTCGACTTTTTTGAAAATTTCGATTTTTTCAAATTTTTTCAGAAATATCGCTTTTTTCAAGTTATTGTTATTTATTCAAAATTGTGATTTTGTAAAATTTTCAGTTCCTAAAAAAATTTTGACTTTTTTAAATTTCTAGCAAGTTTTTTTTTGGAGGAACGGACTGGTCCTCTTCAAAAATTGAAATACAAATCTTGTTCCCTGAAACCAAGAAATATTAAAAAACACAACAGAGGTTGCTCTAACGCGTTTCGATAGTCAAGCTATCATCTTCAGAGACAGTATCTCTCTGAAGATGAGAGCTTGACTATCGAAACGCATAAGAGTAACCTCTGTTGTGGTTTTTTAATCTTTCTTGGTTTCAATCAGTATCATTCTGAAGATGATAGCTTGGCTATCGAAACGCATAAGAGCAACCTCTGTTGTGGTTTTTTAATCTTTCTTTGTTTCAATCAGTATCTCTCTCAAGATGATAGCGTGGCTGTTTCAATTTTTCAGCAAGTTATGACTTTTTAAAAATTCTATTTCTTTTGAAAATTTTCTGTCTTAAAAATCTAAAACTTTGGCTTTTTTGGAAATTGTGGTTTTACAAAATTTTACCTTTTTAAATACATTTTGAACGTTTTCTTTTAAATTTCTATCTTGTCTGAAAGTTGTGACTATATTTTTTTTGAATTCCTGGAACATTTCGACCTTTTTGAAAATATTGGCTTTTTGTTAAAGTTGTGACTTTTTTGAAAACTAATGTTTCAAAAATTATCTTTTTTAAGCATTTTTATTTTTTCGAAAATTTGTTTGGTAAATTTGTATATATTTAAAATTTTTGATTATTGAAAGGACTGGCTTCTTCAAGATGTCAACATTTTTTTTCGTAAGTTTGAGGTTTTGAAATATTGGACATTTTTAAATTCGAGAATTTTTGAAAATTTCAGTTTTTTTAAATGACTTAGAAATTGAAATACAAATCTTGTCTCCTGAAACCAAGAAAGAATCTTTCAGGGGACAAGATTTGTACTTCAATTTTTGAGGATAACCAAGGAACAGTCCGTTCCACCAAAAAAAAATAACCTAGAAATTTTTATCTATTTAAAAATTTTGACTTCTCTAACCAATTTTAGAGTTCAAACTTTTGGTTTTCCTTTCAGAGTTTTGATCTTTATTAAATTTTGAATTTGAACCTATTTGGAAAATTTCGTTTCTTAAAAAATGTCGACTTTTTTCAAATATTTTACTTAAGAAAATTTCAAAATTTTCTATTTTTTGGAAATATTGAATTTTTTCATCATTATTGTAAATTTTACATTTGAAATTTTTTGACCTTATTAAAAATGTTTACTCAACATAGTTTTCTTTGAAATTTTTAACTTTTTTAAGAATTTCGACTCAAACTTTTTTTACTTCGTTCCTCAGTCGTTGATCACATATTTTTAACTCTATGTACAACATTATAAAGTTTTTTTTTTAAATGACGTAATTTATGTATAATTTGAAAGGAAAATCGATGTCCTGTTATTAAAATGAAAATTTGGAAAAACTTAAAACCACTAGAAACGTTGAGTTTTTGCATTTATCTTCGTTTAATTTCGAGAAAAAAGTCGAATATTTTGTATAACGTTGAAGAGGAATGTCACCATGTTAAGAGAAAGTTGACATTTTAAGCATAATATTTACAGTTGAGGTAAAAAAAGTAAAAAATTGAAACTAGAAATTTGGAGGAAAACGTTGAAATTTTGGAAAAATATTTAAAAATTTGTTTGAGATTTTTGGCAGATATAACGCAAGATTCTTATGTGAATACAAAAAATGTTACTAATTAATTAAAAAAAATTTCAACGGACATTTTTAGTCCTGGAATTATCGTAAAACCTTCATGGGTCCAAAACCAGCGAATATTATCAACTGTTGCATTGTGCAACAGTGTTTTGACTATTATATTTTCTTTACTTCTTTTTTACTTTGATGTCTAAGACACCACTTGGAGTCGGGATTGGGGGGATCTAAGGGCCCAAAACTTTTTTCTTGAGTGCGCCACTGGTCTATCCTACAGCGAATGCTACTGTACGCCTCCGGGCAGACAAAAGTCGGCTACAATTCCAAGTTATCGAATTATCAGGATCCGAACCTCATTCCTTGTATTCATAGAGGTTAACTTAATCAACATACTGGATGAAGTCATAGGACGATCCACATTCGCACGTTCCAGCCTCGCAGTCATAATAAAGATGTTACAGGGCGAACGACGCAGCGCGCCATAAAAGCGAATTTAGCAGCATGAGGGCGTTCAACAATATCCGTGCGAGTCGACATCTAATTTCAGTTATTTATCGGTTTGTATTATTATTACTAGCACTCCTGCCGTCTTCTACCATATCTTAAACCCGGCTAAATTGTTCCGTTCTTCGAGTAATGTTGCGAAATGAACTCGCGCCGCACAGGTCAACTCTTTCAACTCTTGCATCACCACATCGCGAATTCCTCGCGTCAATTCAAAATAACTAACATTACCGAACTAATCATAACATTGATCGCCGGATTATTATAAGTCGTCGGGGATTGCGTTAAATAAATGAGGCTGAATTTGAAAACATTTCAGATGTGTGTTCGCATTTGTTGTGCAAGTCGACGCGATCACTGGCAACGACGGGCGGTATTTCCTGCGAGAATTCAGATATGTCATGCTGCCGCCGCGATATTAGATCTTTATCGCGCCGCTGCGACGTCTATGCGCCCGATTTGGGTCACTTTTTTTTTCAAATTGAAGGTTGCTTTAGTGCACACGTGTCCTGCATTGATATCCAATAACCGGAAAGTATATGAAGTTATACGCTTTCGATTTTAAAAAAAGGCAACTTTAGTGCCTCACCCTGTATATATTCATCTTTTATGGTGAAGAATAATTTTAAAGCTTAACATTTATTCATAACTATTAAACTTTATTAACAATTAAGACAACAACAGATATTAAAAATTCCACGATATTTCTATAAATATTTGCTACGACCGAACCAGGTTTCGCTTTGCAACATCATCGTATATTTAATTGATATTGAAATTTAAAATTGTCTTTTACAAGCTAAAATTTTTGTGTTTTCAAAAACAGTTTTATTCCAACAAGGCAAAATTTTGTAAAGTTGCAATCCTCAAAAAATTTGAAATGAAAGCATTTTCAAAATAAGACGCATTTTTACATTTTACGGGGGTGGAAAACGTAATTATTGAATATTGAAAAATGTCAACATTATCTTTTATAAGCTAAAAATTAGGTTTTCAAAAACAATTTTGGTTCAACAAGACGAAATTCTGAAAAATCGAAAATTTCAAAAAAAAAAATTAAATTTCGACAGTCAAAATTTTGAATCCGGCAAAACGTTTAAAAAAAGTCTTTATTTTTAAAAAAAGTCGAAATTTTTAAACCAAGACAAAATTTTAAAAAAGGTTCGGATTTTAAACAAAAGCGAAATTTTCTGTAATTTATTTGCGAAGTATTCATATTTTTTTATTCAGTTTATTGGCTTTTTCTTCGCCGGTCACTTCTTTCACAATCCTAAATTTCAGTACCTTCTATTAAGGAATGGCAATCTGTTTTAGATTGCCGCAAACAGCGATTGCGTTGGATCTTGGTTTGTCAATCGCTGTTTGGGACTCAACACTGAAAAACACTTAAAACTATATTAAAATTCAAACGACGTAAAAAATAAATAACAACAAGATTATTCAAAATTTTAACGTTTCGGGCAGTGTTATTCACTGCCGAAAATTCAAACTTTTCAAATTAAGTCAAAATTAAAATAAAAAGCTAAAAGGAGGTAGAAAAAAAAGTAAGGCAGAGAGAAACAGGATCGAAAAAAAAATCAAAATATCGATTTTTTTCTCCAAATTTGTGCATTTTCATTTTTTTTCTCAAAATTTCGGCCGTAGTCCCAAAATTAATGCCTTATTTTTGGAAATTCCAAGTTCTAACTCGAAATTTTTTCGATAAATTTCGATTTTTTTTGTAGAAATTTTGATTTCATTTGGAAACGGTTTCAACTCAAACTTTTTAGTTTCAATTCAAAACTTCGAATTTTTCTTGGAATTTCAAAAGCTCTTATTTGTGCCTTTTCACTTTTTTTCTCGAAATTTTGATCCTAAACATCTTTTTTGGAATCAAGTTCCTGAAATTATTTCTTGAAAACGATTTTTTTTCTCTAGATTTTGGTTTTTGTCGCAGTCTTTAAACTGGAAAGTTCAACTTTTTCTTCAAAACTTCGACTTTTCTCGAAATTTAAAATCAAGTCTTACTTTCAATTCATTGGACTTTTTTCCGACATTTCAAAATACGCTTCCATTGGTTTTTTCTCGAAATTTCGATCTTAATCACAAAATTTTTGCTTTCTTTTTGGAATAAAGTTCGACCTCGAAATTTTTTCGATAAATTTCAATTTTTTTTTCTAAATTTTGATTTTTTTTTCGCAAACTGTTAAAACTCAAAACCTGTAGGGTCAGTTAAAAAATATTGATTTCAAATTTTTTTACTCTTTCTTTTTAATTAAATGCTCCTAAAATTCAATCTCAATCACAAAATTTCTGCTTTTTTTTTTAAATCGAGTTGAAACTCGAATTTTTTTTTTGATAAATTTCGAAATTTTGATTCTCTTTAGCAAATGGTTTAAAATCAAAAGTCTTACTTTCAATTCATTGGACTTTTTCTCGACATTTCAAAATACGCTTTCATTGGTTTTTGTCTCGAAATTTCGATCTCAATCACGAAATTTTTGCTTTTTTTGGGATAAAGTTCAACCTCGAAATATTTTCGATAAATTTCAATTTTTTTACAAATTTTGTTTTTTTCGCAAACGTTTAAACTCAAAACCTGTAGGGTCAGTTAAAAAATATTGATTTAAAATTTTTCCACTCTTTCTTTTTAATTAAATGCTCCTAAAATTCAATCCCATCACGAAATTTCTGCTTTTTTTTAATCGAGTTGAAACTAATTTTTTTTGATAAATTTCGAATTTTGATTCTATTTCGCAAACGGTTTAAAATCAAAAGTTTTACTTTCAATTCATCGGACTTTTTCTCGACATTTCAAAATAAGCGTTCATTGGTTTTTTCTCGAAATTTCGACCTCAATCACGAAATTTTTGCTTTTTTTGGGATAAAGTTTGACCTCGAAATTTTTTCGATAAATTTCAATTTTTTTTTCCAAATTTTGTTTTTTTTTCGCAAACGTTTTAAATTCCTGTAGGGTCAGTTAAAAAATATTGTTTTTAAATTTTTCCACTCTTTCTTTTTAATTAAATGCTCCTAAAATTTCGACTTTCGCTTAATTTTTCAAATCCAGTGTTCTTGTTCTTAAAACTTTACCTTGAAAAGTTAAGGCAAGGGCGGAGGGAGGGGGGAACAAAGAAGGCAAGAAGGTGGGAAAAGAAGGAAGAAAAGCAAAAAAGAGTAGATAGGAAGGAAAAAAAGAAATTAAGGGAAGAAGAGGAGGAGAATGAAAGGATGAAAGAGAACGAAGAGATGGAAGAGATGGGGAAGAATGAAGAGATGGAAAGAGAAATTAGAGAAGATATAGGAACGGAAGGAAGTAAAGGGAAACAAGAAAAAGAAATAAGAGAAGGAAAAGAGGAAAGAAAAGGAAATGGAGGAAGAAAAGGCAGAGAAGGAGGAGAAGGAAGAGATGGAAGGAAGAAATGAAGGGGAGCAAAGGAAAGGAAGAGAATAAAGGTAATGAAGAGAAAGAAGAAAATAAATAGAAGAAAAAGAAGCAAAAGAAGTTTAGAAGTATGAGAAGAAAGGGAAGGACGAAAATAAAGAAACGGAATAGAAGGGGGAGAAGGAAGAAAATAAAGAGAAGAATAACACGAAAAAAAAAGAAGAAAAGGAAGAGAATGAAGAAAAGAAAGCGAAGGAAATGAAGGAAGAGAAGAAAGAGAAGGAAGAGAAGGAAGAGAAGAAAGAGAAGAAAGAGAAGGAAGATAAGGAAGAGAAGGAAGGAAGAAATGAAGGGAAGGAAACAGAGAAAGAGAAGAAAGAGAAGGAAGAGAAGGAAGAGAAGGAAGAGAAGGAAGAGAAGGAAGAGAAGGAAGAGAGGAAAAAGGAAGAAAAGGAAGAAAAGGAAGAAAAGGAAGAGAAGGAAGAGAAGAAATAGAGAGAGAAGAAAAAAAATGATGAGAAGGAAGAGAAGGAAGTAAGAAATGAAGAGAAGGAAAGAAAGGAAAAGAAGGAAGAGAAGAAAGGAAAGGAAGAGAAGGCAGAGGAGGAAGGAAAAAACAAGGGGAAGGAAAGAAGGAAAGAAAAGGAAGAGAAGAAAGAGAAGGAAGAGAAGGCAAAGAAGGAAGAGATGGAAGGGAAGGAAGAGAATGAAGAGGAGGAAGAGAAGGCTGAGAAGAAAGAGAAGGCTGAGAAGAAAGAGATGGAAGGGAACGAAGAGAAGGAAGAGAAAGAAGAGATGAAAGAAAAGGAAAGGAAGAAAGAGAAGGAAGAGAAGGAAAGAGAGAAGAGAGAGGAAGAGAAGAAGAGAAAGGAAGAGAAGAAGAGAAGGAATGAAGGGAATGAAATAAAGGAAGAGAAGAAATGAAGGAAGGAAAGAAGGAAAAGAAGGAAGAGAAGAAAGAGGGAGAAAAGAAGGAGAAAGGAAAAAGATGAGAAGGAAGAGAAAGGGGAAGGAAAAAAGAAAAAGAAGGAAGAGAAGAAAGGGAAGGAAGAGAAGGTGGAGAAGGAAGGAAGAAGAGAAGGAAGGAAAGAAAGAAAGAAAGAAAGAAAGAGATGAAAGAGAAGGAAGAGAGAAGAGAAGAAGAGAAGGAAAAGAAGGAAAAAGAGAAAAAAGAGAAAAGAAGAGAAGAGAAAGAAGAGAAAGAAGAAAGAAGAGAAGGAAAGAGAAGAAGAGAAGGAAGAGAAGGAAGAGAAGGAAGAGAAGGATGAGAAGAAAGAGAAGGAAGAGAAGGAAGAGAAGGAAGAGAAGGAAGAGAAGGAAGAAGAAGAAGGAAGAGAAGGGAGGAAGGAATGAAGGAATGAAGGGAAGGAAAGAAAGAAAGAGAAGAAAGGGAAGGAAGATAGGGCAAAGAAGGAAGGGAGAATGAGGGGAAAGAAGGAAAGAAAGAAAAGAAGAGAAGAAAGGGAAGGAAGATAGGGCAAAGAAGGAAGGGAGAAATGAGGGGAAAGAAGGAAAGAAAGAAAAGAAGAGAAGAAAGGGAAGAAAGAGAAGGCAAAGATGGAAGAGAAAGAAGAGAAGGAAAAGAAGAAAGAGAAGAAAGAGAAGGAAGAGAAGGAAGAGAAGGAAGAGAAAAAGGAAGGAAAAGAAGGAAGAGAAGAAAAAAAAGGAACAGAAGGAAGAGAAGGAAAAGAAGCAGGAGAAGGAACAGAAGAAAAAAAGGAAGAGAAGGAAAAGAAGGTAAAGAAGGAAGAGATGGAAGAGAAGAAAGAGGGAACAGAAGGGAGAGAAGGAAGATAATGATGAGAAGGAATAGAAGGAAGGAAGAAATGAAGGGAAGGAAATAAAGGAATAGAAGGCATGGAAGGAAGAGGAGGAAGGAAAGGAGGAGAAGAAAAAGAAAGAAGAGAAGAAAAAGAAAGAAAAGAAGAAAAAGAAGAAAAAGAACGAAGAGAAGGAAAGAAGGATGAGAAGGAAGAGAAGCAAGGAAGAAATGAAAGGAAAAAAGAGAAGGAAGGGAAAGAAGAGAAGGAAGAGAAAGAAGAGAAGGAAGAGAAAGAAGAGAAGGAAGAGAAAGAAGAGAAGAAAAAGAGGGAACGGAAGTGAGAAAAGGAAGAGTAGGAAGAGAAGAAAGATAAGGCAGAAAAGTAAGAGAAGGAATGGGATCAAGAGACGAAAAAGAAGGAGAAAAGGAATAGAATAAGAGAAGGAAGAGAGGGAAGGAAGAAATGAAGGTAAGGAAAGAAAGGAAGAGAAGGAAGACAAGAAAGGAAAGGAAGAGAAGGCAGAGAAGGAAGGAAGAAATAAGGGGAAGGAAAGAAAGGAAAAAATGAACAGAAAGAAGTCAAAGCAGAAGCAACAAAAAATTACGATTTAATCAAGCAGAGCTTATTAATTTTCCAGAGGATGTCCACCATATCATCAATAGATCATCCAAAGTGTTTTCCTATTACATTTACCGTCAACCATCCTTTCAAAGGATACGTAACTTTTGAGATTATCAAAAACAGTTATTAAAAGTAGAATTGGAGGATAATTTTTTTAAAAAACCAATAAATTTATGAAACAATTTTAACCAATAAAATATTTTAATGAAATAGAATAAAATAGATCAAAATTATATAATTTTTTAATATTCAAAGGTTTAATTTTTTGGACATTTCAATTCTCGTTCTCACATCCTGCAAAAAAAATTAAAATCTTTTACGTCATAAATTTCAAAAGAAAAAGTCAAAACTTTGAGAAACAATTGATAATTGTTAAAATAATTGAAAATTATAATAAAAATGAAAATTATAAAAAAGAACAAAATTTTCAAAGTAAACATTTTAAAAAAATACAAAAAAACTTGAGAATAGTCTAATATAACAAGAAAAAAATTCAAAATTTTATGAAAAAAGCTTTTTTTGCGAAGAAAAATCTAATTTTCAAAAGGGTAAAAATTTTAAAAGATTCAAAATTCAAAAAAAAGTTTAATTTTTTACAAAAAGTAAATATTTTAATAAGGTCGTAAGTTTCCAAAAGAGTAAAATTTGTTAAATATCAAAATTTTCAAAAGAAAACTTAAAACAAGGAGAACAAATCAAATTTTAGAAAAACGGTTAAAATTTCAAAAGGAAAAGTAGAAATTACGGAAATTTTCAAGGTTGAGATTTCGCAATTAAATCAAAAATGTCAGAACAGTCAAATTTCTTCCAAATGGTCAAAATGTCTAAGAAAATACGAAGAAAACTATTTTTTTTATGGAACGGACTGGTCCTTGGTTATCTTTAAAAATTGAAATACAGGACTTGTCCCCTGAAACCAAGAAAGATTAAAAACACAACAAAGGTTGCTCTAACGCGTTTCGATAGCCAAGTTATCATCTCTCTATCATCTTCAGAGTATCTCTCTGAAGATGATAGCTTGGCTGTCGAAACGCGTTAGAGCAACCTTTGTTGTGTTTTTTAATCTTTCTTGGTTTCGGGGGACAAGTTTTGTATTTCAATTTTTGAAGATAACCAAGGACCGGTCCGTTCCATCTTTGGTCCTTGGTTATCTTCAAAAATTGAAATACAAATCTTGTCCCCTGAAACCAAGAAAAATTAATCAAACCAGAACAAAGGTTGCTCTAACGCGTTTCGACAACCAAGCTATCATCTTCAGAGAGATACTCTGAAGATGATAGAGAGATGATAGCTTGGCTGTCAGGGGACAAGTTTTGTATTTCAATTTTTGAAGATAACCAAGGACCAGTCCGTTCCACCAAAATTTCAGTTTTTAAATATCTGTGCTAAATTGCTTGAAACCGAAATTTTCGAAAATAGATAAAAATTTCTAAAAACAAGTTAAGATTTTGAAAATGTCAAAATTTTAAGTGTTGAACTTGGAAAAAAAAGTCAGAATTTTCAAAAAAGTCAAAATTTTCAAAAAGGGCGAAATTTGTAGAGCTTAAATTTTCGACAGTCGAAAATTTGAAAAAGTCAACACACAGCTTGGCTGTCGAAAGACGTTAGAGCAACCTTTGTTGTGTTTTTATTCTTTTTTGGTTTCAGGGGACAAGTTCTGTATTTCAATTTTTGAAGGAAATTATGCTAAAGCACTGAACTAAACACTGTGGCTTGTGATTAAGTCCAAAGAAGGTTTCACCCCTTTACCACATCGACAGTCTCGATTTGAATCTCAATGCAGATGACGTCGATGCATCTTTTGCTAACTTTTTTAGATTAGTGCGCTTGAAAATGCCAGTTCTGCTGGCGAAATACGTATCGCGTAATTATTTATTTAATTGCCGATGTGATAAAGGGGTGAAACCTTCTTTGGAAGGAAATTATGAACAAAGTTCGAAATTTTTAAAAGAAATCAAAATCGTGAAAAGGTCAAAATTTTAAAAGATTCGAATTTTCGTAGAAAGAAAATCGAAATTTCCATAAAAAATTAGAAAAATCTGTGCAAAAAAAGTCAAAATTGAAATGAAAATAATCCAAGACTCGGTGGTTATTCCTATTTTAGAAAAATATCAAAGTGCGGAAGCATTGAAAATTAAACTTTTTCCTAAAATTTCTTCGTTTTTTTTTTCAAAATGTTTCCAATTTTATAGAAATTTCGGATGTTTTTTTAAAGAGTTGTTTGTTAAAATTACAAAATAAAATTCACTTCAAAATGTTAAAGTATCGTGAAAAAGCCTCGCAATTTTTAAGCAAATTAGAGGAACATCACAAATCTGGAAAAATTTAAATTTCTAGGAATAACATTTCCAGGAATAGTAGACATTTTGAGAAAATGTCTTACATAAAATATTTAGGATAAATAGAAACTCCGCAAAAAAAATCCCAAAAAATCGAAACATTAGAACTAACTAAACTAAAAAACTGAAAATTTTTATACAAAAAAGTCGAAAAATTTCAGGTAAAAACTCGAAGATTTTGCATTAATTTTTTTTAAAGAAATATCAACATACAAGAAGAGTTGGATTTAGATTTTTCCTTAAAATCCTAATTATTTTCTGAAATTTTTGACATTTTTACAGAAATTTGAGCTTTCTTCTGAAAATTGCAATTCTCTATTAAAATATTAATTTCTTCCTCAAAATGTTTCCAAAAATTATATTTTGAAAATACGTTTTTGATCAAAACTAGAAATAAAATAGATTTTCGAATATTGTAACTTCGTGAAAGAAACTTGATATTCTATAAAAACAAATCAAAGAAATTTTAAAATTTCTTTAAAAAATTGTTAAAGGAAAAAAGTCTTCAGAAAAGACCAAAATTTTGAGAAAAAACTCGAAAACGGAATTGGGGGTGTTGCTGTTCCTCAGTGCATTTACGTGGGACAAAAATTTTACTTGTGGAATTTACCTTTTCAAAAAATGATGACTTTAACTTGGGCAACATTTTATTTTAGTGTTCAAATTTACACTTTTTCTTGTCTAATGCAATAAAAATATGCCAAAACTTGCATATGCAAGTTGCATAAAATCCGCTCTCTACTAATGAGGCATCAGTGGTTTTCAGAAGAATTGAACGTATTTGAAGAGTATGAATAAGTCAGTCGACTTGAAACGTTCGATTCTCGTACTTTATAAGTCTGCTTTCGCTTGAAACGTGTGAACCAAAAACTTGACTGTCTTTGGTCGATCCGCAAAAATTGAATAACCAAAATCGAATTGTGAAAACGCTCCTCAATTGTCAACAATATTCAATAGGCTTTGAAAAGAAATAATTTGGTTGTTTGAGCAATGAATTTTAATTTGGTCGATGCGTCCAATTTAATATTTTAGGATTCCTGTTTTATTTTTTGTCAGACAAGTTAATTACTGTCGTACACTTTTTATATAATTCATTTTTTAAAATACCTGTTTTAATGTAAGTCAACCAGTAACCACCAACTTTGTCAATGTACAAAATATGAATTTCTTTCTTTATATCATTCATTTTTTAAAATTC
Source organism: Dastarcus helophoroides (assembly GCA_028583605.1). Classification (NCBI taxonomy): domain Eukaryota; kingdom Metazoa; phylum Arthropoda; class Insecta; order Coleoptera; family Bothrideridae; genus Dastarcus; species Dastarcus helophoroides. The sequence continues at coordinate 5,437,112 of CM053331.1, forward strand.
CTGTTTTAATGTAAGTTCATCAGTAGCCACCAACTTTGTCGATGTGCAAAATATGAATTTCCTTCTTTATACTTCTCCATAAAAATGAAAAGTAATTATTGTCGATGTTAAAATATAGATAATCTGCATGTCGAGGGATTTATAGTGTCAAAGGTCCTTTCCGCTTGACGGCGAGGTAATCTCATATTATAGAGCGAAATTAATATTTCTGATGGCGTCGGCCGTCTAAGTAGAAACGCTCAGAGCATCAGATATCGATTCATAGGCCGGTAACGAGTATTGATTGCTACTTTTCTGTGCGATAATTTGATATGGTGTACCGCTACATCATCATTATCCAGGAATCCACGGGTTAAAAGGTTTAACCTGCTATGATATACAAGCGAGCGCTCGCAAGATATTAAAAGCTGCTTTACATGCGACATTAGAACCATACTTCGCTAAACCTTATTTATTGCGTCCATTTCCTATTTCGTACATCTGCTTTATTAAATCCCTAATTGATCGTTTGTTACTTTGTTTTTGCAGATCATGCATGTTCATCGCTTTACAGTTACACCTGCCAGCTAAACATGCAACGTAGGCCCTGATTTAACTAATTGAAATTTTAAATTATGACTGAATGCGCTGGAAAATTAGAGGTTCGGAAGGATCATTCAAACTGTTAATTGAATTTAGATGCTAGAAGCTATCTAAAACGCCGGAAGCCGCAATATATCAATATAATAATCTGATTTTTTTTTTCATTACCTGTCTGCGGGATCGACAAAAGTCAACGAGTTTAACTAGTTGAAATTTCGTTCCATGATTTGATTTTTTTTCGTAATAACAGTATTTACGTATTACGAAACCAATCCAATTAATTCTCTTTTTACTTTCATTTAGTTGGATTATTTCTAACGTTACAACTGTATAGTCCTTCAGTGGTTTTTGGAATAGAATGGGGGTACAAGGTGATTTAAATCGCTAATACCTTTAAAGAGAAAAAATAGTTTTACAGTAGCACAACCAGTCTGCCAAACTGTAAGAGCTTTTGTTGATTTTACTTGACACGGTTTTATTAGTTTTCGAATTGTTTTCTACTTGGTTAATCAATAAATGTAGCCTAAAAGGACCCGGATTTCTTAATTTTATCCTAATGTCATGAATCAGGGTCTTATTTTTTATCAGTTCGATAATGTTATAACAGAATTCACAGTTGCAATGTCACTACAAACACAGAAAATGTTTTAACATCGAAAAGCTATCGTTATATGCTTTAGACTGTCGAGAATTTGGTAGTCGGCGGATTTTTTCCTTGACTTTAAATAGCCGCGTTTTAAGTTTCTTGCTTGCGTTGATGCGCTGCTAATTTATCTTGCTGGTGCAGAAGACATTGTAACCTACGGTAAAACACCAATTAGGTGGATTTTGTGTATAACTTATGACTTCTAACGCTTTTAGCATTAATTAAATAAGAATTCTATTAATATTTGTGAAGATATAAACGATGTTTGGGATAAGAGTGGGCAATAAAAGTTGTCGTAAGTCGTCATCAGCGTGCATTTTCGCAGGAGATGCGTGTTTGCAATAAATATGCATCCAGCAACGCCAAATAAAGACTCAGAGGTAAAACGGTGTGAAAGCTTTGTCATGTTCAAAGGAGTTAAGTCATAAGTAACAATTAATGCCATTGAAGCAACATCTCGCCGGAATAATCAGAGTTCTCTATGATCGAAACGCTAAACACCTCGCAATTATCTCTTGTCTGAAAGCGACGAAATGTCCGATAAATTCACGCCCCCTTTTCACGTTTTATCATTGGGATAATTAAATTTACCGTCAATTTTTTGCAAATTCGTGTCTCGTTCGAATGGGGTAATTTGTAAAATGTCCGGCTATCCACTACCGCCGCTGGTAAATAATTAAATGTTCATGTTTCACGAAGGCTGTAATTGAATCCTAATTTAAAATATTCGCGCTGAGAAATCCCACAACGATAGAAATATTACGGAAGAAAGGCCAGTTTTTACAATACTAGCGCAATGGCGTAGCGTGCCCTTATCCGAATTTTTTAGGGGGCCCAAATGAAAGGTAAAAATTTTTCACAAAAGGGACAAAAAGGCTCGCATTGAATTACATTAATTATATATTGACCAGCTGATGTCACTTTATGACTTTCTTTATGGTTTTGGTGGAAAGGACTGGTCCTTGGTTATCATCAAAAATTAAAATACAAATCTTGTCCCCTGAAACCAAGATTAAAAAACACACTTGAAACTAATATGATTTTAATTACATCTGTTTCCAATTTTTGGTCTTTTTGATCAATATACGATAAGGTCAGACTTCTAAAACTCTCATGTAATTTTTTTTGTGGAGCAAACTGGTCCTTGGTTATCTTCAAAAATTGAAATACAGATCTTGTCCCTGAAACCAAAATACTGTATTTCTCTGAAGATAATAGCTTAGCTATCGAAACGCGTTAGAGCAACCTTTGTTGTGTTTTTTAATCTTCCTTGGTTTCAGGGGACAAGATTTGTATTTCAGTTTTCTGTAAAGTGTATAATTTTTTTTAATTTCGACATTCTTCCACAATTTCGATATTTTCAAAATTTTTCCATTTTAAAATTTCCTTTTTTCCAAAATTATGACCTTTTTCTGAATTTTTACCTTATTTACAAACTCTCCCTTTTAGAAATTTGGAGTTTGAAAATTTCGATTTTTGTTTCAAATTGGAAATTCGTTAAAATGTCCAATTTTTTGAAACTTTCGAGTTTTTTAAATGGTTGAAATTTTTTCAAAATTCGACCATTCGATTTTTTTATCAATATCAGGATACTATTTAACCGTGAAAAAGGTAAAGCTTATTTGAAAATCTTGGCTTTTTTTTTAAATTTTCGTCATTCTTTCAAAATTTTAACCTTGTCCAAAATTTCGACATTCAAATTTAAACTTTTTTCAAAATTTTGAAATTTTTCAAAACTTTAACTTCTTTCAAAAGTTCGACTCTTAAAAATTGTGACTTTTCTGATAATTTCGATTATTTTTAAAATTTCGCCTTTCGAAAAATTCAGATTTCTTTTAAAACTCGACATTTTGATAAGATCCAATCTTTTTGAAGGTTAGATTTTTAAGAATTTCGATTTTATTTAAAATTTCAACTTTTGTCAAAATATCGACTTCCTGTCAAAATTAGTAGAACGGACTGGTCCTTGGTTATCTTCAAAAATTGAAATACAGAACAACAGTATCTCTCTGAAGATGACAGCTTGGTTGTCGAAACGCGTCAGAGCAACGTTTGTTGTGTTTTTTAATCTTTCTTGGTTTCAGGGGACAAGTTCTGTATTTTAATTTTTGAAGATAACCAAGGACCAGTCCGTTCCATCAAACGGGATTACAAGAAAAAATTTAAAATTTAAAAGTTCTATATTTTAATTTTTGTCAAAATTAAACTTTTCGAGACTTAAGAATTTCAACTTTTTTTAAAATATTTACTTTTCTTGAAAACTTTGATACTTTTTAAGTTTCTACTTTTCCGAAAATTTTTATTTGTTCTGAAAATGCAGATTTTTAAAAATTTTAACTTTTCTGATAATTTTCACATTTCTTCAATATTTACACCCTTAAAAATTTCGGCTTCCCGTAAAAACTTGAATAGTCAATTCCTTTCAATTTTGGCATTTTTTTAAAAATTTTGACTACTTTTAGAAATTTTAAACTATTCCTAAAATTTTCATATCTTTTTAAAATTAAATATCGAATGGTTTTCAATGTTTTAAAGCGTTTTCAAATTCTCCAAAATTTTTGGAACTTTGATAACTTTGAAACTCATTTTTTTTTAAATTTAAACTTTTTTTGAGAATTTCTACGTATTTTCAAAATGTCGACTTTCTTAAAAGTTCGAACTTTTAAAAGTTGGAATTTTTGGTTGCAAACTGCAACCCTAAAATTTGGACTAAAAATTTCAACATTTTTCAAATTTCAAATTGTTTTGAAAAAGTGTAATTTTTTTTAATCTCATTTTTCTTTCAAAATTTTATAATTTTTACAAACTTGACTTTCTTTCTGGAAAATTTGGTTCATTTTGAAATTTTTGTGAGTTTCTCTTCAAAAATTTTCATAAGTAGGTCGTATTTTACTAAAGGCCTATTTTTAAATTTTCAGTTCTTTTGATAACTTCGTAATTTTTTTTTAAAATATCATTTTTGCAAAAAATCGATTTTTAAAAAAAAATTTTGTCTTTTTTGAAACTTTGACTTTTTTGAAATTTTGACTTTTTTAATATATTCGGTAAATTTTTTCTTAAAATTTTGCAATTTTTGACCAAATTTGGGCTCTATTAAAAATGTCAATAATTTTTTTTTCTAAATTTCGACTATTTTAAAAAATTTCTACCTTTTTCATCATTTTTGTTTTTTTCATAATTTCAACTTATTTGTAAATCTCTACACTAAAATTTCGACTCCTAAAAATATCGACTGTTTCTCAAAATAACAATTTTTTTGTTGAAAATTTCGTTTTTTTCAAAATTTTATTTTTTCAACATTTCGATTTGTTTGGGATAATTTCGAATTTCTTTGATATTGTGGCTTTTTGAAATTTTCTTTATATTGCGTAAAATTTCGAATTTTTCTGGAAAGTTTGCAATTTTTGGCTAAATTTGGAATATTTTTAAAATGTCGACTCTTTTTAAAATATCGACTGTTTTTAAAATGTCGACTGTTTTCTTCCAAGTTTTAACTTCTTTTTTAAATTTTAGCATTTGCCCAAAATTTTAACTTTTTTATGAAAATCTTCGTTCAAAAATTATGGCTTTTTTTAAAAATGATTGACCTTTTTGATAACTTAAATTATTCAACATTTCGTTGTTTTTTTGAAAACTTTGACTTTTCTGTTATATTTGGCTTTTCTTGTATAATTGGAATTTTAAAAGATTTTGAAAATTTGACACAAAATATCTCGATTTTTTAAAAATCTTAACCCATTTTAAATTTGGACTATTTTTTTTAACTTTTAGTCTACTTTTCAAAATGTTTCACTTTTAAAATATTTCGAATTGTTTTTAAAAATATAGGTAATTTTTCTCACTTTTCGAATATATTGAAAATGTCGACATTTCTAAGGATGTTTACAATTTTTTCAAAATTTTGACCAATATTTGGAAATCTTTATTTAATTTGAAAATCTATATTTATTTTGAAAATTTTAACTGTCCATAAACATTTCAGACATTTTTAAAAATTTTATTTTTTTTTCCATTAATTTAGGCTTTACAATTTCTGACTTAAAATTTAAGCTTTTTTTGAAAATTTTGTCAATTTTCAAATTTTCTTAATTTCTTAAAAATTTGAATTTTTTGAAACTTCTGTCGTAGCTTCAAATTTTTTGAAAATTTCGTTTTTTCCGAAATTTAAATGTTCTCCAAAGTTTTCAATTTTTTGAAAAGTTTGGACCATTTTTAAAAATGTCGAGATTTTTCGAAATTTAACTTTGCACTTTTTTTTAACTTGTAACTAAGTTTTTTAAAAGTTGAAATAAAAAAAATTGGAAAATCCTTAAAAAGAGTCACAATTAATAACAAAAAGATGAAACCTGGAAATCGAATAATAAAATCGAAAGAGCAAAAATGCTTAAAATTGTCAAAATTTTCAAAAAAAATTGAAATTAAAAAAAATCGAAATTAAAAAAAATGGAGAAGCCTTGAAAAGAGCCAAAATTTATAAATCAAAATCCGGAAATCGAAATGTTGAACAAAAAAGTCAAAAATCAAAAAAATAAAATTTTTGTCAAAATTTTGAAATAAGACGAATTGTAAAGAGAAATCTAAACCTTAGAAAGATTCAAATTTCAAAAAGATATAAAAAAATCAAAATTTTGAGAAAAAGTCCAAACATTTAAGTCCAAATTTCCAAAAGAAATCGAAAAAAAAAATCAAATTTTTTAAAATCTACAAACGTCTCAAAATTTTGGGAAAAAATAGAAATTTAAAAAAAATCGGAAAGTGAGAACTAAGAACAATTGGAACTCGATATGTTAAAATGTAGTAGCTACAAAATAAAAATCCAAATTTTTAAATAAAGAGTAAAAATGCTTAGATCGCCAAAATTTTTAAAAACGTCAAAATTTAAAAGAAAACTGAAACTTTCAAAAAAATGCAGAATTTTTGAAAGAGGTCAAAATCGAAATCTGAAAATAGAAATAATCAACAAAAGTCAAAATTTCAAAAAAATAAAAATTTTAAAATGTCGAACTTTTGAAAAAAGATGAATTTCAAAGAAAAATCAAAACATTTAAAAATATTCCAATTTAAAAAAGGGAATATCTAAATTTTGAGAAACAGTCGAAATTTCGATAAAAATAGAAATTTGAAGAAAATAAAAATTTTCAAGTATGAAAATTCATAAATTCATAAAAAAAGTTAAAATTTAGTAAAAAGTCAAAGTTTTCAAAAAGCGAAAATTTTTAAAAGTCAAAATTTTGAAATTGGATCGAAATTTTGAAAAAAAAGTCAAGTTTTTCAGAAAATGTGAAGATTTCGCGAAAAAATCGAAGCCTAAAGTCCAAATTTCTAAAGGAAATCGAAAAAAAAAAACCAATTTTTTTAAAATTTAGAACATCAAATTTTTGAAAAAAAATTGACATTAAAAAAATTTAGAAAAAAGTGGAAACTTAAAACAAATAGAAATCGAAATATTGAAATGTTGTTGAAGATTCAAAATAAAAATCGAAATTTTTAAATACAAAGTAAAAATGCTTAAATCGTCAAATTTTTAAAAAAGTCAAAATTTAAAAAACCGAAATTTTCAAAACTTGAAAAAAGTCGAAATTTATAAAAAACTCAAAATCTGGAAATAGTACTGTGCAACAAAAGTTAAAATTTGAAAAAAATAAAAAAATTGAAATGTCAAAATTTTGAAAAAAAGACGAACTACAAAGAAAAATCGAAACCGACTCAAATTTTAAAAAGGCATGGAAAAATCAACATTTTGGGAAAAAAACGAAATTTTGATAAAAACAGATATTTGAATACAATTAACATTTTGAAATATAAAAATTCGCAAAGTTCGTAAAATGTCAAAATTGATAAAAAGTCAAAATTGAGAAAAAGTCAAAATTTTCAAAAAGTGAAATTTTTAAAAAGTCAGAAGTCTGAAAAGAATCGAAATTTTGAGATAAAATCCAGTTTTTCAGAAAAGGTAAACATTTAGTGAAAAAGTCCAAACCTTTAAAAGTTCAAATTTCAAAATGAAAATTTAGAAATATGTCAAAATCTGCAAAAAAAATCGAAATTAAAAAAAATTCAGAAAAAAGTGAAAACTTAAAACAATTAGAATTTGAAATGTTGAAATGTCGAAAATTAACAAAAAATTGAAATTTTTAAATAAAGAGTAAAACCGTCAACATTTTCAAAAAAAGTCGAAAGTTTGCAAAAAAAAGGGAAACTTTTGGAAAGAGTCAACATTTATTAAAAAAAAGCCAAATGTTAAAAATAGAAATATACAATAAAAAACTCAAAATTTCAAAAAAATAAAATTCTTAAAATGTCGAAATTTTAAAAAAGACTTTACAGCAAAATGAGAACTTTAAAAAATATTTCAATTTTAAAAAGAACTGGGAAAATCAAAATTTAAAAAAAACTCGAAATTTTAAAACCAGAAATTTGAAAAAAATAAAAGTTCCTAAAAAACCAAAGTGGTCTACTTCAACCAGATTTACTGATTTAAATAAGTAGAAAACAATTCGAAAACTAATAAAACTGCGTCAAGAAAGCACAACAGAGGCAAAATACATTTTTTTCAGTTTTTTATGCCTAATTAAAAATTCTCCACAAAGCGACTTTTGCGGGTGTTGACGATTTAAAAACACCTGCCAAATTAACTGTCAATTAATCACATGTGATTTAAAAAAAAATAAAAATAGAAATTGCAAGAAATACATTAAAATCTCTCGAAAGTCGAACTTTCGAGATTATAGTAAAATTTTTGGAAATTTCTTTTAATAGCTTGATGTATTTTTATATTATAAAAAATTTTTTGTTTGGAAATTTCTTTTAATAGCTTGATGTATTTTGCTATTAAAAAACCCAAAAAAGTGTGAGAATCTCGGTTAAAATAATGTACGAAAATATTATTGTTATAGAGCAATGTTTGATCGCGAGTTCGGTGGGGGTGCGCGTTGCACCGGGTGACTTCAGAGGATTCAAAAATTAAAAATTAATTGTTTGAATAAACGTAACAAAATTAATTGAATTGGCTAGCACATCTTTAAAGAGTTCGTGCAAATTGCGGAATGATGTTTTGTTCAAATTCGTTGATATTTTTAGCAGAATAATAGGCATACAAACACACTTCCTCATTTATATATTAGGTAGGATGCAATTTTTTTTAACGAGGGGTCATGAAAAATTATAGAAAGGGCGCGCAGGTAAATTTGGAAAACACTATTATAGGCACTAATTTTCATAGCTATTACATAATGAAGATGTTCTTTAGGAAATATCCCACAATTATTTCTAGCTTTACTTATATTCAGGTCTATGGGGTTACGTATGAACCTTACATCGAATATCGTTTTATCTTTTTATTTTTCTATTCTGGAAGTGATCACCACTAAATTATAAGAAATATTTTCATAATACAATAAACGATGCGCCAAGGCAGTAGACGTCAAAGTAGCAAATAAAACTCGAAACTCAGAATTTATGTGGACCACATACGTTGTTTAGATATACCCGTAGTTTTGAAGTATTCTACCCACACAATAAAATCAAAGCAGGGGCTCTTTTATGAGAATAATGACTTGCAACACTCTTTTCATAACATCGGTTTCTAGTGTTTTTACAAGAACTATTCGGTCATCGTGATTGAAGTCAAATGCCACTTTCAATCGAATAAAAAGCTCCACTACAAATCAATCACCAACGTTGGATCCTTAAATAAATAACGACCGAAAACAATACCCGAAAATTTCGTCTAGAGCGGACCGAGTTTGCTTAGGATAGTAAGAATTTTCGACGTGTTTTCTAAAATTGTGGAACTTTTTTTGACATCGGATTGACACGTCACGGTGGGTGTTCCCATTGAGTCCGCGAAAGCGCAGATTACAGTGCATAATGAAGCAGTATATTGTGCATCTAGTAGTAAAAGCGTAATATTCTCGGACGACGATGTAAATTGTGGCCGAGGCCTAGGCCAGGGGTCGGCAAACCGCGGTTCGCGAGCCGCATGCGGCTCTTTTAAAAGACAATTGCGGCTCTTTAAATTTCCCTAAAAAAAAATAAATAAAATCTAGAGAGGACAGACACGCAAAAAATGAGTATTCATTAAACAAGTGATCTACAGGGGTCGAAACTTCCAAAAATACTTTTCTAGGAATTTTTACGTTTTGCTTAAACTTTAACAAAAAAGTTATGATTTCCAGAAGTATTTTTATGAAAGTTTTGATTGATTTGTATAAACATTTTAAAAAAACGCATGAAATTTGAAATTTCTAGAAAAAGATCAATTTGGGGAGTCGAAATTTCTAAAAAATGTTTTTCTCATGCTTTTTACTTTTTTTATTTGAAAATTTTCTAAAACTTTTAGATTTCGTGAAAAAAGGTTGAATTACTTTTGTGGGAAAAAAGTCTACATTTATAGAAACATCAAATATCGAAGTTCGAAATAAAAACTGAAATTTCCAACAAAAGCCCAATTTTGATAAAAAGGAGGAGATTTCGAAAAAATTGAGAAAAATAGAAAGACTTCGAAAAAATTGAGGAAAAGAAAGAGATTACGAAAAAACTGAGAGAAGCGAAGAGATTTAAAAAAAAAATGATTTTATCAAAAGTTCTCAAAAAAAGGTAAAATTTTAGCAAAAAAAAATCGAATTTCGCCAACAAATTGAAACCCAGAACGAATTAAAAACCTGAAATTTTTAGACAAATTCGAATATTTTGAAAAACTGTAAAATATCAAAAACTAAAATTATAAAAATAAACTGAAAGCTTAAAAAATTGTCAAACTTTAAAAAAGTCGAAGTTTTTTAGAGAAGATAAAGGAAATAAAATTTTAGGAAAAATTTGAAGAAAATAAAAGTCAAAATTTTAAGAAAAGCCGTAAATTTCGACAAAAAATTTGCAATTTTCCCGAGAAATTTTAATTTTGAGAATAAATTTGAAATTTCGATAACAAGACGATTTAAAAAAAATCCAAATTTTGTGACAAATTTGAATTTTGAGAAAATTGGAAGATTTCCGAAAGAGAAATTGTAAAAAATTAAAAGCTTAGATAAAACGGTCAAACTTTTCTTTTCAGACGTCGAAGTTTTTCAGAGAAGGAGAAAAGAAAGAATTTGCAATTTTCCAGAAAAAGTTAAATTTTGAGAAGAAATTTGAAATTTCGAGAACAAGACCATTTATCCAAAAATCCAAATTTTCTGATAAATTTCGAGAAAATTGGTAAAATAATTTCGAAAGAAAAGAGAATGTGAATAAAACTTCCAGTTTCGAGAAAAGTGTTGAATTTTAAGAAAAGGTCAAAGTTTCCCAGAGGAAGTCAAATTTTAAGAAAAAAATATCAAATTTTGAGATTTGAAAATAGATGAATTTCGTTCGAAACAAAAGTTGAAATTTCCAGCAAAAGCTTAATTTTGAAAAAAAGAGATTTCGAAAAAATGAATTTGTCAAAATTTTCAAAAATAACAATATTTTAGAAAAAAACTTCGAATTTCGACAATAGATCGAAGTTCGCAGAACAAATTTAAAAACCTGAAATGTTTGGACAAATTTAAATTTTGTGTGAAAAATTGGAAAATTTCGAAAAGAGAAATTGTAAAAAATTAAAAGCTTAGATAAAACAGTCAAACTTTTCTTTTCAAACGTCGAAGTTTTTCAGAGAAGAAGAAAAGAAAAAATTTGCAATTTTCCAGAAAAAGTTAAATTTTGAGAAGAAATTTGAAATTTCGAGAACAAGACCATTTATCCAAAAATCCAAATTTTCTGATAAATTTCGAGAAAATTGGTAAAATAATTTCGAAAGAAAAGAGAATGTGAATAAAACTTCCAGTTTCGAGAAAAGTGTTGAATTTTAAGAAAAGGTCAAAGTTTCCCAGAGGAAGTCAAATTTTAAGAAAAAAATATCAAATTTTGAGATTTGAAAATAGATGAATTTCGTTCGAAACAAAAGTTGAAATTTCCAGCAAAAGCTTAATTTTGAAAAAAAGAGATTTCGAAAAAATGAATTTGTCAAAATTTTCAAAAATAACAATATTTAAAAAAAAACTTCGAATTTTGACAATAGATCGAAATTCGCAGAACAAATTTAAAAACCTGAAATGTTTGGACAAATTTAAATTTTGTGTGAAAAATTGGAAAATTTCGAAAAGAGAAATTGTAAAAAATTAAAAGCTTAGATAAAACAGTCAACCTTTTCTTTTCAAACGTTGAAGTTTTTCAGAGAAGAAGAAACGAAAAAATTTGCAATTTTCCAGAAAAAGTTAAATTTTGAGAAGAAATTTGAAATTTCGATAACAAGACCATTTATCCAATAATCAAAATTTTCTGATAAATTTCGGGAAAATTGGTAAAATAATTTCGAAAGAAGAGAGAATGTGAATAAAACTTCCAGTTTCGAGAAAAGTATTGAATTTTAAGAAAAGGTCAAAGTTTCCCAGAGGAAGTCAAATTTTAAGAAAAAAATATCAAATTTTGAGATTTGAAAATAGATGAATTTCGTTCGAAACAAAAGTTGAAATTTCCAGCAAAAGCTTAATTTTGAAAAAAAAGAGATTTCGAAAAAATGAATTTGTCAAAAGTTTTCAAAAATAGCAATATTTTAGAAAAAAACTTCGAATTTTGACAATAGATCGAAAATCGCAGAACAAATTTAAAAACCTGAAATGTTTGGACAAATTTAAATTTTGTGTGAAAAATTGGAAAATTTCGAAAAGAGAAATTGTAAAAAATTAAAAGCTTAGATAAAACAGTCAACCTTTTCTTTTCAAACGTTGAAGTTTTTCAGAGAAGAAGAAACGAAAAAATTTGCAATTTTCCAGAAAAAGTTAAATTTTGAGAAGAAATTTGAAATTTCGAGAACAAGACGATTTATCCAAAAATCCAAATTTTCTGATAAATTTCGAGAAAATTGGTAAAATAATTTCGAAAGAAAAGAGAATGTGAATAAAACTTCCAGTTTCGAGAAACGTATTGAATTTTAAGAAAAGGTCAAAGTTTCCCAGAGAAAGTCAAATTTTAAGAAAAAAATATCAAATTTTGAGATTTGAAAATAGATGAATTTCGTTCGAAACAAAAGTTGAAATTTCCAGCAAAAGCTTAATTTAAAAAAAAAGAGATTTCGAAAAAAATGAATTTGTCAAAAGTTTTTAAAAATAGCAATATTTTAGAAAAAAAACAACTTCGAATTTTGACAATAGATCGAAATTTAAAAACCTGAAATGTTTGGACAAATTTAAATTTTGTGTGAAAAATTGGAAAATTTCGAAAAGAGAAATTGTAAAAAATTAAAAGCTTAAATAAAACAGCCAAACTTTTTCAGAAGTCGAAGTTTTTCAGAGAAGAAGGAAATAAAAGATTTGTAATTTTCCAGAGAAAGTTAAATTTTGAAAATAAATTTTGAGAACAAGACGAATTAAAAAAAAACTCCACATTTTTATATAAATCGAATTTTGAGAAAATTGGTAAAATAATTTCGAATGAAAAGAAAATGTCGATAACATTCCAGTTTCTAGAAAATTATTGAATTTTAAAAGAATGTCAACATTTTCCATAGAAAGTCACATTTTAAGAAAAAATTAAATGTTGAGATTTGAAAAAAGATGAATTTAGTTCGAAATAAAAGTTAAAATTTTCAGAAAAAACGAATTTTGAAAAACAAAAAGATTTCGAAAAAAAAATTGAATTTGTCAAAAGTTCTCAAAAACAATAAAATTTTAAAAAAAACGTCAAATTTCGACAATAGATTGAAACCCAGAACAAATTTAAAACCTGAAATTTTTTGACAAATGTAAATTTTGTGCAAAATTGTAAAATTTCGAAAAAAAAATTGTAAGCTTAGAAAAAATCGTCGAACTTTTAAAAAACGGAGGTTTTCCAGGGAAGAATAAAATAAAAAGTTTGCATTTTTCCAGAGAAAGTTAAATTTTGAGAATAAATTTGAAATTTCGATAACAAGACGAATTAAAAAATCCCAAATGTTCAGATAAATTCGAATTTTGATAGAATTGTTAAAATAATTTTGAAAAGATAATATTCAACAACTTCCAGTTTCGAGAAAAATGTTGAACTTTAAAGAAAGATCAAATTTTAAGAAAAAAAAATTAATTTTCAGATTAAGTCAAGCATTTTGAAACTTGACGAATTTCGTCGAAAAAAACGTAGCTTGCAGAAACCATAAAATGTCTAATTTTAAAAGTCGAAATTTCGAAAAAAGCCGAATTCTGCGTAACAAGTCCAAATTTGTATAAAATAAATAAAAGTTTAAATGTAAGTCAATTTTGGGGAAAATGCCGAAATTTGGCAAAAGGGCGAATTTCAAAAAGAATGTAGAAAGTTCTAGAAAAAAACCGCAATTCAGAACAAAGTCGAAAAAATGTAATTTTGGAAAAAAGTGAAATTTGAGATTATATCTAAATTTCAAAAAAAGAAATCTTTGAAAAAATGGTCGAAATCGTCAAAAACTATTTTACTTAACTTTTCCAATTACTTCAAATTTTTATTTTTTATTAAAAAATCTTCCAGTAACTCGAATTAGAAAAAAGGAAACATTTTTCCAAATTGGCGATTTTTGAGAAGAAAGGAAGATTTGAGGTGAAAGTCTAATTTTAGTAACAAAATAGATATTAAAAAAGAAGACTAATATAGAACAAGAATTAAAAAAGTCGAAATTGCGAAAAAAGGCAAATTTAGAAGTAAAGGTTTAAATTTTGAGAAATAAAAGATCTTTTGGACTGAATATATTCTCGTTTGACTACATGAGTCAGGGGGGGTCTCCCTTTGTCCCATATTTTGTCTGATGTTTCCAATTTAATTTTAAAGTAAAATGTAAAATCAGAAATAAAAAGTTGTGGCTCTTTGAAATTCATAAAATCCATTTTTTTTATTGCGGCTGGCTCTTTCGGTTTAAAAGTTTGCCGACTCCTGGCCTAGGCTAACTAACATCGAAATCTGTACGAGGTACACATACTATTTTTTCTGAAATCAATATTATTTTTTTTATGAAGCTTTCTAATTTAGATTTAAAGTGAATAGTTGCCTTCAAAAACTGTGTCCTTTCTTTGAAAATTTTCAGTATAACTGGGTGCACTTTTGTTTTACCAACGATTAATTTATTTAAATTCCTTTGCTTGTTCACAACTGAAGACAATTCGCACATATCGTACATATAAATGAAGATATAGAAATAGTTTTATGGCAGCTTTTTACATTGTAAAAAGTAATTGCAATAACCTTATGAAACGCTAATTGCACATCTAAATCTGGTAAATCGCGTACTTTGAGTATAATTAAAGAGTTATAGCTAAGAACAAAGAATTCATTAAACAGTTAACAAATGCCTCTGGTTTCCTTATAAGGCGTATGTTATTAAAATTAGGAAAATGTGCACCATTTCGTATTACACTTGTCTTAACCAGAAAAAGTATTTATTGCAAGAGTATAAGTGTGGAATGTAATAAACCTTCCACGAGATAGCTGAAGCGATACCACGCTAATAATTAATGTTAAATAATGGTAAATACTTCTTGTTTCACTGAACTTCCACATTAATGGGATTTTGTTATTAGACAATTAGTCTTTTATTTCATTTGATTCAAATAGTTAAAATGTTTGAGTTATTTCATTTATCACTATCGATGTTTTGAAAACTTTACCACCAAATCAAAGCAAAGTGTCAAAATTTTTTAAGTTAAGTTTTCACTTCGGTCGGCATTCTCCATAACCGCCCAATTTTTTTTGTTTTAGTTACGAAAATCTAAAAATCAAATTACTGTGAAAACTTCAAAATATTTAAAGTTTTCTATTTCCCTAACGAGAAGTTAAAATTCAGACTGAAAGTGAGGTTAAAAAAAAATTAGGAAGTGTATGCATCGACCAACGTCTATCCCAAGCAAATTGTTCATTTTACGTAACTTTGCGTAAAAACTGCATTCCAGCGATTACTTATTGTTAATAATAATAGCTACACAAGTTTTCACACGTTTAAATGTAAGATAAAATTCACGTGTATTGTTTTTTTTTTCAGCTCATTTCAATTTATACAACGTAAAGTTTTCCAAGGCGCTTATTTTTAGATTAATCAGGCAGTAAAAAGAGTCCCGTTATGCGTTATTTTATGTATATTCGTAGAAATAAAATGTTAATAGTTTGGTTTTTATGCGTTTTATAAATTATTGAACAAACCTTTCCATGTTCGATCAAATTGCTTACTACACTTTTATGAAGTTAGCAACAAAGAGTTTGCATAATTGAGTTAATTTTTCCAAACGTGTGTTGGTCGATTTGTGCATGCTAATATTTACGACTCGAAATAAATGAGGAATAAAAGTTTAATTACACTAATGGAGAGAAAAAATTATTTTTAATTTTTTACAGCCATCATTCATGCTTATCTTTATTAGACAATTACGAAGGCGGTAATTATGTGTCGCACTAATTTTAAAATGAAAAGTGTGCTAGATAAATTTTATTCAGCGCGGCAGACGTAATTCCATTACTATTATTGATTGGTCGGTAGACATCCCAGGACTTGTCTTGATAAAAACAGATACATGACATGCTCATGGTAAAATATCGAGGAGAGAAGTATCAATTGAGCTAACGATAATTTTACTTAATTGTTTTTTTGTATTGTTATTTTGTCAAGGTGTCGAAATAGCGCATTTTTGAAAATAAAACAACTTTTTTTGCCAATGAATCGCAGTAGCCATCAGTTAACAAATTTATTTCTCACATTTTTACTTCTGTCGCCTCAAGACGGTGCATCTAGGTATTTATGAGTTTTAATTTTACACTTTCAATTTTAAATTTTTCCTTCAAAATCCAATAAGTTTAACTTCTTTAGTAATCTTAAATTTAGTTTCGATGCTCTTGCGCCGTATATTCTCAATTTCTAGAACTCTCTCTTTCGAGAAAACCATCATGAGACGGTAGACGGAAACGGTAGTGTAAAATACAAACTCATTCCTTTTGAGTTTGAATTTGAAGGAGCATACTTTAATAACTGCTCCTTTTCTCCTTTTCTCCTTTTCTCCTTTTCTCCTTTTCTCCTTTTCTCCTTTTCTCCTTTTCTCCTCTTCTCCTTTTTTCCTTTTCTCCTTTTCTCCTTTTCTCCTTTTCTCCTTTTCCTTCTCCTTCTCCTTCTCCTTCTCCTCCTCCTCCTCCTCCTCCTCCTCCTCCTCCTCCTCCGTCTCCTTCTCCTTCTTTCTTCTCCTTCTCCCTCTCCTTCTCTTTCTCTTTCTATTTCTTCTCCTTATCCTTCTCCTTCTCCTTCTCCTTCTCCTTCTCCTTCTCCTTCTCCTTCTCCTTCTCCTTCTCATTCTCCTTCTCCTTCTCCTTCTCCTTCTCCTTCTCCTTCTCCTTCTCCTTCTCCTTCTCCTTCTCCTTCTCCTTCTCCTTCTCCTTCTCCTCCTCCTTCTCCTTCTCCTTCTCCTTCTCCTTCTCCTTCTCCTCCTCCTCCTCCTCCGTCTCCTTCTCCTTCTCCTTTCTTTCTTCTCCTTCTCCTTCTCTTTCTCTTTCTCTTTCTATTTCTTCTCCTTCTCCTTATCCTTATCCTTATCCTTATCCTTATCCTTCTCCTTCTCCTTCTCCTTCTCCTTCTCCTTCTCCTTCTCCTTCTCCTTCTCCTTCTCCTTCTCCTTCTCCTTCTCCTTCTCCTTCTCCTTCTCCTTCTCCTTCTCCTTCTCCTTCTCCTTCTCCTCCTTCCCCTTCTCCTTCTCCTCCTCCTTCTCCTTCTCCTTCTCCTTCTCCTCGTTCTTCTTCTCCTTGTCCTTGTCCTTCTATTTCTCCTCCTCCTCCTCCTCCTCCTCCTCCTCCGCCTCCTCATCCTCATCCTCCTTCTCGCCTCCCTCTCCCTTCTTCTCCTCTTCCTCCTCCTCCTCCTTCTAATTATTCTTCTTCCTCTTTGTTATCTATTTTCTTTTTTTCTTTTTTTCATCTTATTTTTCGTCTTCTTCTCAATTGACTTTTTAATCTTCTAAGAACTGTGTTAACAATTGTATTTGAGGTTATAAGATTAGTCGTCTTCTTCTCCCCCTGCTCCTCCTCCTTCTCTCTCCTCTTCTTCCTCCTCCTCCCCCTCCTCCCCTTCCTTTTTTTTCTTCTTCCTCCTTTTCGTTTTCTATTTCTTTTTCTTCTTTGCTTTCTTCTTATTTTTCTGGTTGTCTTCTTTTTCTTCTTCCTCTTTGTTTTTTCTTTATCTTCTTCTTTTTCTTGTTTTTATTCTTCTTATTCTTCTTCTTATTCTTCTTCTTTTTCTTCCTCTTTTTATACTTCTTTTTCTTCTTTTTCTCTTTCTTCTTCTTCTTATTCTTTTTCGTCTTATACTCAATTGACTTATCACCCTTCTAAGAACTTAACCGTATTAACAATTGTATTTGAGATTATAAGATTCTTCTTCTTCTTCTTCTTCTTCCTCTTTCTCCCCTTCATTCTTCTTTTTCTTCCTCTTTCTCTTCTCCTTCGTCTCCTTCTCCTTCTTCTTCTCGTTCTTCTCCTTCTCCTCCTTCTTATTCTTCTTTCTCTTCGTTTTCTATTTAATTTTCTTCTTCTTTTTCGTCTTCTTCAAAACTGACTTTTTAATCTTCCAAGAACTCAACCGTGTTAACAATTGTATTTGAGGCACGGATTATAGAATAAGGGTAGTGCACTCCCTATATTGGAAATGTATAAAAATTTGACCGAAATACGTCTAAAAAGTGAAGTAGCTTCGACTAATTCTTTTCTCTCTCTTAACAGCTGTTTAATATTCATATTCATTTACTTGGTTCCTCATTGGTAGTAGAAATCCATCACTTCTGATATCATGAGAGCGTATTACCTACTCTCTAGACGCTTTTTCGACATCGTTTTCTATGTTTGTGCACAATCCGACTTCTATAATCCGTGATTTGAAGTTATAAGATGATTCTTCTTCTTCTCTTTCTCCTTCTTTTCCTTCTTCTTCTCCTTCCCCTCCTTCTCCTTCTCCTTTTCCTTCTTCTTCTTATTATCTTTCTTCTCCTCCTTTTCCTCTTCCTTCTCTTTCTCCTTCTTCTCCTTCTCCTTGTCCTCCTCCTTCTTCTTCTCCTTCCGATTTTTCTTTTTCTTCTTCTTTCCTTCTTCTTCCAATCCTCTCCCTCACCTTTCTCTTCCTCCTCCTCTTTCTCATCCTCATCCTCATCCTCATCCTCCTCCTCTTCCTCTTCCTCTTCCTCTTCCTCTTCCTCTTCCTCTTTCTCTTCCTCTTCCTCTTCCTCTCCCTCTTCCTCTTCCTCTTTCTCGTTTTCTTTCTCTTTCTCTTCCTCTTCTTCCTCTTCCTTCTCTTCCTTTTCCTCTTCCTCTTTCCCTCCCTCTCCCTCCTTCTCTTCCTCTTCCTCTTTTTCTTTCTCTTCTTTTTCCTCTTTTTCTTCCTCTTCCTTTACCGCTTCCTCTTTCTCTTTCTCTTTCTCTTTCTCTTCCTCTTCCTCTTTCTTTTCCTTCTCCTTTTCCTTCTCCTTGTCCTCCTCCTTCTCCTTCCGATTTTTCTTTTCCTTCTTCTCTCCTTCTTCTTCCAATCTTCTCCCTCATCTTCCTTCTCCTCTTCCTCATGCTGATCCTCATCCTCTTTCCCTTTCTCTTTCTCTTTTTCTTTTTCTTCCTCTTCTTCTTCCTTTTTCTTTTCTTCTTCCTCTTTCTCTTCCTCTCCCTCCTTCTCTTTCTCTTCCTCTTTCTCTTTTTCTTTCTTTTCCTCTTCCTCTTCCTCTTCCTCTTCCTCTACCGCTTCCTCTTCCTTTTCCTCTTTCTCTTTCTCTTCCTCCTCCTCTTCCTTCTCCTTCTCCCTCTTTTCCTTCTCCTTGTCCTCCTCCTTCTTCTTCTCCTTCCGATTTTTCTTTTCCTTCTTCTCTCCTTCTTCTTCCGATCCTTTCCCTCATCTTTCTCTTCCCCCCTCTCTTCCTCATCCTCTTCCTCTTCCTCTTCCTCTTCCTCTTCCTCTTCCCTTCCTCTTCCTCTTTCTCTTTCTCTTTCTCTTTCTCTTTCTCTTTTTCTTTCTCTTCCTCTTCCTCTTTCTCTTTCTCTTCCTCTACCGCTTCCTCTTCCTCTTTCTCTTCCTTTTCCTCTTCCTCTTTTTCTTTCTCTTCCTCTTCCTCTCCCTCTCCCTCCTTCTCTTCCTTTTGCTCTTCCTCTCCATCTCCCTCCTTCTCTTCCTTTTGCTCTTCCTCTTCCTCTCCCTCTTCCTCTCCCTCCTTCTATTCCTCTTCCTCTTTCTCCTTCTCTTCCTCCTCCTCCTCCTCCTCCTCCTCCGTCTCCTCCTTCGCCTCTTTCTCCTTCTTATCTCCCTCCCCCTTCTCTCCCCCTTCCCCCCTCCCACTCTCCTCCTCCTCCTCTCCCCCTCCTCCTCTCCCCCTCCTTCTCTCCCTCCTCCTCCTCCTTATTCTTCTTCCTCTTCGTTATCTATTTATTTTTCGTCTTCTTTTTCTTCTTTTTCGAGTTGTCTTCTTCTTTTTTTTTCTTCTTCTTCCTTTTTTTCTTCTTTTTTTTCTTTCTCTTTTTCGTCTTCTTTTCAAGGGACTTTGAACCGCACCAAAGCCCTATTCGCTATTGAGGCTTATTTAAACGCGTTGGCCAGTCATGTTTTTATCTTTAAACTCACGAATCTCCCGCTTGTTTGACGTTTGTAGACAAGGTAATGAATATTGTCGATATTTTTTTCATAAAGCTTTTGGTTCCAACCTTTTCATTAAATGATGGCGTAGTGAGAAGTTTTTGAGAAAAATTATAAATATCGTATAATGTATTCGTTTTTAAAGTATAAACTAATGCAATTTTAAGCAATATTCTTAATCTTCAAAAAAGATCGAAATTTGAACAAATGTCCAACTTTTGAGAGAAAGTCTAAATTTCCGAAAAAAATCGAAACTTTGAGAAACTCACAATTATCAAAAGAAGTCGAAATTTGAAACCAATGTCGACATTAAAAAAAATCAAAATTTTTGGACGCAAAGTCAAAATGTAAAAAAATATAGTCGAAATTTTGGAAAATAACTAAATTTCGGATATTATGCAAAACCTTCAGAAAACACGAAATATTTTAGAAGAGAATTTGAAAAAAGTGACAATTGTGAAAAGAAATCGAAATTTGAAACCAATGTCGATATTTAAAAAGAATCTAAATTTTCAGAAATAAAGTCAAAATGTTAAAATATATAGTCGAAATTTTGGAAAAAAATTAAAAAAACTCACAATTTCCAAAAGAAGTCGAAATTTGAAACCAATGTCGACATTAAAAAAAATTTAGTTTTCAGAAGCAAAGTCAAAATGTTAAAAATATAGTCGAAATTTTGGAAAATAACTTAACTTTGGATATTATGGGAAACTTTCAGAAAAAAAGAAATATTTTAGAAAAAAACTGAAAAAACTCACAGTTGCCAAAAGAAGTCAAAATTTTAAACCAGTCGACATAAAAAAAAATTAAATTTTCGGAAACAAAGTCAAAATGTTAAAAATATAGTCGAAATTTTGGACATTAGGCAAAACCTTCTGAAAAGACGCACAATTGTCAAAAAAAGTCCAAATTTGAAACCAATGTCGATATTAAAAAAAAGTCAAAATTTTCAGAAACAAAGTCAAGATGTTAAAAAACATCGAAATTTTGGAAAATAACAAAATTTTGGATATTATGCGAAACCTTCAGAAAAGGCGAAATATTTTAGAAGAAAATTTTGAGAATAATACAAACATTTAAAAAAGTGTAAGAAAATCTTTAAAATTTTTCAAATTTTCAAAAACGTCAAAATTTTGAAAAAGGTCGAAATTTTGAAAGATGTTGAGATTTTTAAAAAGTCAGAATTCTTATAAAGTAGAAATATAATAGATTGAAAAATTTCAAAATATAGTTAAAAATTGTGAAACGGTTTAAGAATATCGAAATTTTCACAAATATCGATAGTTTCATAAAAAGTTAGAATTCTGAAGAGAAGCCAAAACCTTCAAAATGAGTCGACATTAACAAAAAAATCGAAATTTGTAAGCAAGGCAAACTTTTTAGAAAGTTTTAAAATTTTGAAATTGGAAGAAATTTAAAAAAAAAAAAAATTTCGAATAAAATATCGAAAATTTGAAAAATCCAAAACTTTGACAAAAAGTTAATATTAAGGAAAAATCGAAATATTCAAAAAAAGTATGACTTTTTCAGTGCTTAAGTCTTATAATTTTAAAACATTGAAATTTTTATAGACCAAAGATTTTCGAAAAAGGTGGAAATTGTGAAAAAGAGCCAGAACTCCTAAACGAATAAATTTTAAATAAAATGTCGAAAAAAACAGAAATTTTCATTAAAGTCCAAATTTTTAAAGTCCTAACTACTCATTAAAAAAATTGCAATGTTAAAAACGTTCTAAAAATTCGAGGTTTAAAAAAGTTTTACAAAAGTCGAAATTTTAAGGAGTAAACATTTTTTTAAATAGTAGTAGGGGGCCCCTTGTGAGTGGATTTTACTAAAAAATATTAAAAAAAAAGAAAAGGTGAGAATTATTGGGGGAATTATTTTGCAAAAAAGAAATTTTGAGAAATAGTTGAAATATCTGAAGTCATTTTACTTTACCAAATAATTCAAAAAAAGTAAAGGTTGCCAAAAAAGTTTAATTTTTGGAAAAAAAGGGCCACAATTTATGAAACGGTACTGATTTAAAAAAAATGAAAATTTGAGTAAAGTAAAGATTTAACAAAAAAACGTTCGAATTGTTGAAGTCATATTATTAAAAAACATCAAAATAAATTTTCAAAACTTCAGAGAAGGCGAACTGAAATTCGTAAAAAGTGTACTTGCTGACTAGACTGATTTTGGTAAAATATAAATCGAGGCAATTTATTTTAACAGTTCGAAACGAGTTGAGAATTGGTTCACTTCAGCAATAAGTCATAAATCAATCATAATAGCTGTCTGCTTAACTTCTTTAAATGTGAATATCATTAGTGTATTAAAAGCATTACCTGAAAAAAATGACATTATTATTAATTCGTCATGCATAATATATACATAAATAAATTGTATGTAACTTATTCCGCTAGCATATTGCGATATTATTCTCCGACTGGGTTTTCTATTGTTATTTACTGGTTCGTAATGCATAATATTTAGTTCCGTTGTGCAAGGCTGAAAAATTGCACCTATGATCGTAAATGTAAATAAACGATATCTCTCTTACATCGGAATAGCGTCTGCGCGATATGTAGGCGCCCTATCTGATCAGGGCCCCATTTTTTTCCCCCAACGGTCCGGATTTATGCATCCTTTGGAAATGGCCTATTGCCGATGCATATAAATCTGCGACACTCGATAGCTTTCCCGCATTTTAGAGCGCGAATTATTACCTTGCTTAACACCTTTTGCAACACTTTTACCGGACACAGAATTCCCCATTAAAATAAATACCAATACTTGATACATGATTACGAGGGTAAATCAATTAGTTCCTGCAATCGTTTTAATTTTAACGAGATTTTTAATTTTAAGGTAGTTGTTCTACTTACCATTTAAACAATTATTTCGACAATAAATCAAACGAAAATATGTATAGGCAATCATGAGGACTGCTGACTGCTGAGAATTTCCAGTTTCATAAAATGTGAACTGCAGTAGGATGAATTTTGATGCCAATTCTATGTCATGCCTGTTTAAATCCCAATTAGTCAAAGTGGAGGTGCTTCCGAAAAATGGTTGAAAATTCCTAGAATTTTACCGGAGCTTTTGCGCTTAATGGAATTGTTTAAAAACAAGTTAAATTATGCGTTCATAAATTACTACTTTCTTAAAAATTCCTAACTAACAACCAACTTTTGACCTATACGCCTACACGTACTACCTGAGTTACATCATATCTCCCCGAGTTTATGTTTCATTCAAGGCATAAAGAGATAATGTGTGTTCTTTCCGACAAAAATAGACAAAAACACGTTTAATAACATGTTTACATGCCGGAGTGTCTTCAACTGTAATTTTTCAATGCGCACGTTTAATCATCAATTAGAACTATTTTTAGAAAGAAGTCGATGGTTTGTCAACACGTCGACGTTTGCATTCTTCTGGATGCTAAAGAACGTAACTGTGAAGTCAGGAAGAACATCTACTTTCTTCCACAATAATTAGGCCATACGCATTTGGTCAAACGAACACTTCAATCTTATTTATTTAGTTCTAGTTCATTGGTAAGAAAGTATCAAACACATCTGCTGAGATTTGTATACTAACTGATAGTCTATTGCTTCTTTCATGCACTTTAATAATCGGATGGTCTAAAAACGTTTTTCAGTAATAAAAATTCTTCAGCCGCATCTAATCATCTGATGGCTACCTTTTCAGATTCAGTTCTCTAGTTTCTAGGAAATCGTTGTCAACCTTTTCGTTGATTGTGAGACATTCGCGATTGATGCAGCAGTTCCCCTGTGGCGTATTTTGCCTCTTAGTCTCTTTGCACAGCATTCTTCCTTCTTCCTTCTTCCTTCTTCCTTCTTCCTTCTTCCTTCTTCCTTCTTCCTTCTTCCTTCTTCCTTCTTCCTTCTTCCTTCTTCCTTCTTCCTTCCCTTCTTCCTTCTTCCTTCTTCCTCTTCTTCCTTCTTCCTCTTCTTCCTTCTTCCTTACTCCTTCTTGCTTCTTTCTTCTTCCTTCTTCCTTCTTCCTTTTTCCTTCTTCCTTCTTGTTCCTTTTTCCTTTTTCATTTTCCTTCTTCCTTCTGCTTTCTTCCTCATTCCTTTTTTCAACGTCCTTCGTCATTCTTCCTTCTTCTTTCTTCTTCTTAAGTGTTTCTTTCTTCTTTCTTAGTCTTCATTTTTCCTTTTGTCCTCCTCTCTTCTTCCTTTTTTATCATTTTTCTTTTTGTTCATTTTTCCTTTTTCTTTTTCCTTCGCTTTTCTTTCTCCTTTTTTTCTTCCTTTCCTCCTCTTTCCTTCTTCCTTATCTTTTCTTCTTTCTTGTTGCTTTAACATTCTTCCTCATTCTTAATTTTTATTTTTTTCTTCTATCTTCTTTTTTTTCTTCCTCCTTTATTCTTCTTTCTCACTTTTTTCTTCATGTATCCCTTTTTCTTCTTTCTTTTTTTTCTTCGCCATTTTTTTCTTGCTTTTTCATTTTTCTTTCTTCCATTTCCTTTTTCCTTCGGCTTGCTCCGTTCATCCACTTCCTCCTTCCTTTTTCATTCTTCTGTTTTTGTTTCTTCTTCCTTTTTTTCTTCTTCCTTCTTCTTTCTTCATTTTTCTTCTTCGTCCTTTCTTTTTCTTTCTTCCTTCGTCATTCCTCATTTTTCGTTCTTCTCTCTTATGTCTACGCCTTTCTTTCTTCTTTTTTTATTATTCTTACGTCTTTCTTCCTTCTTCTTTCTTCCCTATTCTTCATTTTCTTTTTTGTTCCTCCTTTTTTCTTCTCCATTTTTTCTTCTTGTTCATTTGCCCCTTTTTCCTTTTCCTTCGCCTTTTTTCCTTCATTTTTCTACCTTTCTTTATCCTTTCATCTTCTTTTCTTATGTTTTCTTCTTTATTTTTTCCTCTTTTTTTCCTCATCCTTAATTTTTATTTTCTTCTTGTTTCTCCTTTTTCTTCTTCACATTTCCATTTTCCCTCTTTCTTTTTCCTTCGTCTTTCTTCCTTTTTCTTTTTTCGTAATTTTCTTTCTTTTTTCCTTCTTTCTTTCTTTTTCCTTTTGAATGCTTTCTTCTTCAATTTTCCTCTTCCTTCTTCATTCTTTCATTTCCTTCTTCCATCTTCCTTCTTTCTTCTTTCTTCTTCCTTCTTCCTTCTTCCTTCTTCCTTCTTCCTTCTTCCTTCTTCCTTCTTCATTCTTCTTTTCTTCCTTTTTCCTTCTCCTTCTTCCTTCTTCTTTTTTCCTTCTTCCTTCTTCTTCCTTCTTCCTTCTTTCTTCTTCCTTCTTACTTTATCCTTCTTTTTTTCTTCCTTCTTCCTTTTTCCTTCTTTCTTCTTCCTTCTTGTTCCTTTTTCCTTTTTCATTTTCCTTCTTCCTTCTGCTTTCTTCCTCATTCCTTTTTTCAACGTCCTTCGTCATTCTTCCTTCTTCAGGTCGTCATTCTTCTTTCGTCATTTTTCCTTCTTCTTTCTTCTTCTTAAGTGTTTCTTTCTTCTTGTTTGTTATTCTTCATTTTTCTTTTTTTATCATTTTTCTTTTTGTTCATTTTTCCTTTTTCTTTTTCCTTCGCTTTTCTTTCTCTTCCTTATCTTTTCTTCTTTCTTGTTGCTTTAACATTCTTCCTCATTCTTAATTTTTATTTTTTTCTTCTATCTTCTTTTTTTTCTTCCTCCTTTATTCTTCTTTCTCACTTTTTTCTTCATGTATCCCTCTTTCTTCTTCCTTCTTATTTCTTTTTCATTTTTTTCTTGATTTTTCATTCTTGCTTCTTCCATTTGTTTCTTACTTCTGGTTGCTCCCTTCATCCACCTTCTCCTTCCTTCTTTATTCTTCTTTTTTTGTTTCTTTTTCCATTTTTTTCTATTTTCTTCTTTCTTCTCCTTTATTTATTTTTCCTCATTTTTCTTGTTTTTCCTTTCTTTTTTCCTTTTCCTTTGTCATTCTTCCTTCTTCATTCGTTTTTTTCTTTCTTCTGTCTACGTCTTTCTTTCTTCTTCTTACGTCTTTCTTCCTTCTTTCTTGTTTCTCCTTTCTTCTTACTTATTTTTTCTTGTTCATTTTCCCCTTTTTCTTCTTCCTTTGCCTTTTTTCCTTCTTTTTTCTACCTTTCTTCCTCCTTTCATCTTCTTTTCTTATGTTTTCTTCTTTATTTTTTCTCTTTTTTTCCTCATTCTTAATTTTTATTTTCTTCCCGTTTCTTATTTTTATTTCTTTTTTCTTCTTCATATTTCCCTCTTCCCTTTTTCTTCTTTCTTTGTCTTTCTTCCTTCTTCCTTTTTCTTCTTTTTTCCTTCTTTCTTTCTTCTTCTTCCTTCTGCATGCTTCCTTCTTCCATTTCCCTCTTCCTTTTTCCTTCTTCCATTTTCTTCTTACATCTTTCTTCTTTCTTTTTTCTTCGTACTTCTTCTTTTTTCCTTCTTCCTTTTTCGTTATTTTCCTTTTTTTCTTTCTTTCTTTTTCCTACTTCATGCCTCCCATTTTCCTCTTCCTTCTTCCATTTTCTTCTTCGATCCTCCTTCTTTCTTTTTCCTTCTTTCTTCTTCTTTCTTCCTTCTTCCGTCCTCCTTCTTTCTTTTTCCTTCTTTCTTCTTCTTTCTTCCTTCTTCCTATTCCCTTCTTCTTGCTTTCTTTTTTTAGTTTGTTATTTCTTCTTTATTCTTCCTTCTTCTTTAATCAACCTTTCTTCTTCCTCCTTTTCCCTTATTCTTCTTTCTTTCATTTCCTTCTGTCTGCTTCCACCTTCCATTTCCTTCCTCTTTCTTCTTAATTTCCTTTTCCATTTCCTTCTTTTTTCTTCCTTCTTCCATTTCCTTCTTCCATCTTTCTTCCTTTTTTCTTTTTCTTTTGCTTTCTTCCTTCATCCTTCTTTCTGCTTCCGTATTGTTTCTTATTTCTTCCTCCTTCCTCCTTCCTCCTTCCTCCTTCCTCCTTCCTCCTTCCTCCTTCCTTCTTCCTTCTTCCTTCTTCCTTCTTCCTCCTTCCTCCTTCCTTCTTCTTTCCTTTTTCTTCTTTCTTCTTCCTTCTTCCTATTTCCTTCTTTCTGCTTAATTCTTTTATCTGCTTTTTCCTTCTTTCTTCTGTTCTTCTTTAGTCAACCTTTCTTCTTCTTTCTTTCATTTCTTTCTTCCTTCTTCCTGCTTCCATCTTCCATTTTCTTCTTCTTTCTTCCTGCTTTTTTCTCCCCTTTCCTTCTTTTATTTTCCTTTTTTCTTCTTCTTTCTTTCATTTTCTTCTTCCATTTTCCTTTTTTCTTTTTTCTTTTTTCCTCTTCTTTTTTTCTTCTTCCTTCTTTCTGCTTTCTTTTTTCTTTTTTCTCTCCTTTCTTTCTTTTTCCTTCTTCCTGCTTCCTTCTTTCTTATTTCTTCTTTCTTCCTTCTTTCTGATTCCTTCTTCCTTTTTACTTCTTCCTTCTTTTTTCTTTCTTCTTCCTTCCTCCTTCTTTCTTCCTTTTTCCTTCTTTCTATTCCCTTCCCCGTGCTTTCTTCTTTCATCTTCCCCTTCCTTTTTTATTTCTCCTTTTTCTTTAATCAACCTTCCTTCTTCTTCCTTATTCCTTATTTTTCTGTCTTTCATTTCCTTTTTTTTCTGTCTGCTTCCATCTTCTATTTCCTTCTTCTTTCTTCCTGCTTTCCTCTTCCATTTCCTTTTTCCATCTTCCTTTTTTTCCTTTTTTCTTCTTTCTTTCTTCATCTCTCCTCCTGCTTCCTTCTATTTTCTTATTTCTTCCTTCTTTCATTTCCTTTTTTCTTCTATTTTCTTCTTCCTTCTTCCTTATTCCTTCTTCCTTTATGCTTCTTACTTTTTTTCTTTTTCCTTCTTTCTATTTCCTTCTTTATGTTTTCTTCTTATATCTTCTTTTTCCTTCTTTCTTCTGTTCTTCTTAAGTCAATTTTTCTTTTACTGCCTTTTTATTTATTCTTCTTTCTTTCATTTCCTTCTTCCGTTTTTCTTCTGCTTGCTTCCATCTTGCATTTCCTTCTTCTTTCTTCCTGCTTTTTTCTTCCATTTCCTTCTGTTTTCTTCCTTATTTCTTCTTCTTTCATTTCCTTCTCCCATCTTCCTTCTTTTTCTCCTTCTTCTTTCTTCCTTCTTCATTCTTCCTTTTTTCGTCTTCGGTCTTCCTTCTGCCTTCTTCCTTATTCCTTCATCGTTTGTCCTTTTTCTTCCTTCTTCCTTCTTCCTTCTTCCTTCTTCCTTCTTCCTTCTTCCTTTTTCCTTCTTCCTTCTTTCTTCTTCCTACCTTCTTCTTTCTTCTTCCGACCTTCTTCTTTCTTTTTCCTTCTTTCTTTTTTCTTCTTACATTTCCTTTTTTTTCTGTCTTGAGATTTTTAAAATTTAGACTTTTTTCAATATTTTCACTTTTCAATATTTTGACTTTTTTCAATATTTTGATTTTTTTGATAATTTCGATTTTTTTAAAAATTCGACTGTTTTATGAATCTGAACTTTTTCAAAATATTGTTTTTTTTTTCTCTCAAAAATTCGTGTTTTTCTCTAAATGTGGATTTTCCAAATATTTTGTTTTCTTTTGGAACTTGACTTCTTTGAAAATTCACACTTTTTTAATTAATTCCGATCTTTTTTCATATTTTCCATTTGTATTTTAATTTTGACTGTCAGGTTGAAAATTTGACTCTTTGATACATTCTTTTTCGAAAACTTTGACTTGCATGAGTAAAGATCGGAATTAAAAAGAAAAGTGGAAATTTGAACAGAGGCTTCAATTTAAGAAAGTCAAAATTTACTAAGAAATTTTACATTTTAATAAAAAAGCAAATTATTCAGAAAAGCAAAATTTTTGAAAAAAAGTCGAAAGTCAGAAATAAGTTGAAATTTTGAGAAACTCAAATTTAAAAGGTGAAAATTTTGGAAATTTAAATTTCGAACAAGGTCGAAAAAATTTACAATTTTTAGAAAAGTTAACATTAAAAAAGTCCAGTATATTAAAAATGTCTTCAATTTGAAAAAAGTTGAAATTTTGACATTCGAAACTAAAAAGTGCAAAGTTTAAAAATAAATGAAAATTTTGGAAGACTATTAGAATGTTAAGAAATGTAGAAATTTTAGAACGAACAAATTTTAAGATTCCTAGAACATTTTTTCAGTATTTTGACTTTTTTAACAATTTCGATTCTTTCAAAATTTCGGTTTTTTACAAATATAAACTCTTTCGAAATTTTGGTTTTTTTTCTCAAAAATTCGCGTTTGCCTTTAAATTTGGGCTATTTTACCATTTTGAAAATTTGAATTTTCCAAACCTTTTGTTTACTTTTAAAACTTGACTTTGAAAGTTCACACTTTTTTAATTAATTCCGATCTTTTTTCATATTCTCCATTTTTATTTTATTTTGGACTGTCAGCTCGAGAATTTGACTCTTTTTTAATAAATTATTTTTTGAGAACTTTGACTTGCATGACTAAAGATCGGAATTAAAAAGAAAAGTGGAAATTTTAACAGAGGCTTCGTTTTAAGATAGTCGAAATTTACCAAGAAATTTTACATTTTAATGAAAAACCAAATCATTTAGAAAAGCAAAACTTATGAAACAAAACCCGAAAGCCAGAAATAAGTTGAAATTTTGAGAAAGTCAAATTTAAAAGAAGGTCGAAATATTGGAAATTAAAATTTCGAACATGGTCGAAAAAAGTTACAATTTTTAGAAAAGTTAACATTAAAAAAAGTCCAGTATTTAAAAAATGTCTTCAAGTTGAAATTTTGACAGTCGAAACTAAAAAAGTGCAAATTTTAAAAATAAATAAATATTTTGGAAGATTATTAAAATGTTAAAAAATGTGGAAATTTAGGAACGAAGAAATTTTAAGATTCCTAGAACATGGACTTTCTTCAATATTTGAACTTTTTTAACAATTTCGATTCCTTCAAAATTTCGGCTTTTTATAAATACAAAACTTTTTCGAAATTTTGGGTTTTTTTTCTCAAAAATTCGGGTTTTTCTCTAAATTGGGTTAATTTTACCATTTTGAAAATTTGAATTTTCCAAACATTTTGTTTACTTTTTTCCTTCAAAATTTCTGCTTTTTATAAATACGTAACTTTTTCGAAATTTTGGGTTTTTTTTCTCAAAATTTTGCGTTTTTCTCTAAATTTGGACTATTTTACCATTTTGAAAATTTGAATTTTCCAAACATTTTGTCTACTTTTAAAACTTGACTTTAAAAGTTCACACTTTTTTAATTAATTCCAATCTTTTTTCATATTTTCCACTTTTATTTTAATTTTAACTGTCAGATTGAAAATTTGACTCTTTTTTTTAATAAATTCTTTTTTGAAAACTTTGTCTTCCATAAGTAAAGATCCAAAATAAAAAG
Source organism: Dastarcus helophoroides (assembly GCA_028583605.1). Lineage (NCBI taxonomy): Eukaryota > Metazoa > Arthropoda > Insecta > Coleoptera > Bothrideridae > Dastarcus > Dastarcus helophoroides. The sequence goes on from CM053331.1 coordinate 5,467,225, forward strand.
AAAAATGGTAATTTGAAAAGAGGGTTCGTTTTAAAAACGTCGAAATTTATCAAGAAATTTTACATTTTAACAAAACAGCAAATTATTCAGAAAAGCAAAGCTTTTGAAAAAAAGCCGAAAGTCAAAATTAAGTTGAAATTTTGAGAAAGTCAAATTTCATAACTTAAACTTCATTAACGATTTAAACATCAAGAATTCCACAACGTAAGGGTTGGAAATGTCAAAGTCAAATTTAAATGTGTGTCGAAATTTTGAAAATTAAAAATTCGAAAAATGTCGAAAAAAATTACAACTTCCAGAAAAGTCAACATTAATAGAAGTCCAATTTCTAAAAAATGTTCTAATTTTGAAAAACATTGAAATTTTGATAGTCGAAACTTTAAAAGTAAGAATTGTAAAAATAAGTCAAAATTTTGGAAGAATATCAAAAATTAAAAAAAAAAAGTGAAAATTTTAGAAAGAGGAAACTATAAGGTTTCTAATATTTGGACTTTTTTCAGTGTTTTGACTCTTTTGACAATTCTGATTTCTTCAAAATTTCGGATTCATTTCTTTTAACTTTTTTGAAAATTTGGCCTTTTTTTTTCTCAAAAGTTCGTATTTTTCTCTTTTGAACTTTTATGTTCTTTGAAATAATATGAACAATGTTACCATTTTGAAAAGTTATATTTTCCAAAATAATAATTTTGATTTGTTTTAAATTTAAACGTTTTTTTTTTAATTTCTAACCGTTTTTCAATATTTTAACTATTTTTAGAAAAATTTTACGTTTTTAAATCTTTTCATGAAATTTTGACTTTCAAAAGTTGTTTTTTTTTAACTTGGCTTAATTTCATAAATTTGGATTTTTCTTTTTTACAAAATCAAAAAAATCAAAACCTCGAAATTAAAATCAAAAATGTTAACATAAAACTGATATTTCTGAAAGAAAATCAAAATGGGCGAGTTGAAGTTTTGAGAAAAGAAACGGTATTTTGCTAACTTAACCCAGTAGCTAATGAATTGCGGAGAGGTCGTGTAATTAAAAAGCTAATTAAAATAAATCATGAGGTTAAGGTTGTGTTGCATAACTGAATCGGAGGGTGTCAAATCGTGGCACGGTGTAAAGGGCATTCGCGTTCGTTAGGTGGTTTACAGCTCGAGCTTTAAAGTTAGCGTTTTACAGTTAATCAGAGGAAATTATTTACAATATTCTTCACCATAAAATAATTCTCTGCCGCCATTAGTGCAAAAATATTGCAAGTTTAATTGCAAAACTTCATTTAGTAGTCTCGTGTGGTAGCTATAAATTGTTTATTATTATGCGCCACATTATTTTCATATGTATTTGTGGCTGCTAAATTGTCCAACTAAAATGTTTATTGCTTTTCACACCGTCTAATGTTTCGCTTCCTAATACTCAATTCGCACCGACGTAACAATTTAATACGTGTTAAATCCGAGAGCTCCGTTATCTAGTTTTCTGGTTTCATTTTCATCATAGGCCATAACGCCCGTATATCCTTCTCGAAATGATTCGTTTCCAGAGAATGCTGCCGGCACGTCACGTGACTGAAAAAACTCTGGCCTCACAAGAGCATCGCTCAACTTTATATTACTGAGGATGCTTGTAGTCGTGTGGAAAGGAACCTAATTTCGACCCGAGATACCAGTGCCCAATTTTTTTACGTAACTACAAATGTGATGCTAATGTAAGTGAAACCAAATATTTCAGCCGAGAGGGTAAAAAAATTCTCAAAAGAGACTTTGTTTCATTCGAATGACACGCTTGTTTAAGATAAAATTGCGTAAGAATTTCCCTCTAGGCGCTATTCCGATGCCACTTTCTTTTGAACCACCAGACGTTTGCGAAAACGTAGAGCCGGTGCTAGCTTTCGGGGAGGAAGAGCAATAATCAAGCAATCATACGATAATTACCGCCTGTCTCGTGATAAACAATCATGCATGCGAATAGTTTATTACTGTATTGGCCTGCATATTCCAACGCACACACAACTATATCTTAAAGATCAAATCTGAAAGGTCAAAGTTATAACCTCAGCTGAAAGAACCATGACGCGGAACCGTAAACCTATGGTGGCGAGAGATGGAAGTTGGAACGGCGTAAAGTGTATTTAGTGGACTGTGGTCACGCTTTTAAGCTCTTTTCTCGTATTTGCAGTGAAATAAGTACCTACAAATAAGCTGCCGGATATAAGCGAAGAAGAAGTGGCCGCACAGTGTGCGGGCACTTAGCGAAGATGACCTCTTGATTGGCCAGCTCCCTTATTCCCATACGTGATGAGTCCCTCGGTATGCACTCTGCGTGTTGTACACATTCCACCGGTGTTAAGTTGGTTAAACGCCGTTCTCGACTCGTTTACACAGTCGCTAAGCTCACTGAGATGGCTGGCGCCAATTTGGTTTGCCATAAGTTATGCAAAATAGACTCACCAGCCGTTTTTAAAAAAGTCGCATCGAGGAAAAAGCGCTAGAAATCATATTTGTCTGAATGTGTAAAGCAGCACGTATCAGATTAGATTGATGGCGTTCCACGTCTTCCTTATAAGGGAAAAACTAGAAGTTGTAGCTTGCATTGCTAAATATTTCACTGCAAGAACGAATTATTAACAGCATAGCTTTGTTTCCAACTAATCACAGATAAAGACTGACAAGAAAATTATCTTCAAGGAAAGCAAAAATAATCCTTGGCCATTAAGCAACATCCTAACTAATATTTAAATGCGAAACTGTGTTTGTCTGTCTGTTTGTCCGCTTTTCATGGCTTAACGCCTAAAGCGATTCTAACGAAAATTGGTGTAGCTATATTGCTAATTTTGCTACCCAATGCACTGCGAGGCAGCTAAATATACACGTGACGGTATCGACGAATTTAAACAAAACATCATTCTGCAATTTCCATGAACTGTTTCAAGCTATGCAGCTATGCATATCAGTTTAAATAAGCGGTGGTATGTTTATCCAAACTAACTATTTAAATGGGAAAAATCTGTGATTCTTTCAGTTTAATCGTCTGACAGCGTCATCTGACGCGATAGGGCGCAACTTTGCTACTCAACATTAGTCGAAGAATCGCTAGACAACTAAATGTGCACATGATCGTATCGACGAATTTGAACAAAACATCATTCTGCAATGTAAACGAATTCTTTAAATCTATGCAGCTGTGCATATTACACTAAGTTTGCTTTGTTATGTTTATCCAAACTAACTATATAAATGGGAAAAATGTGGGATTCGTTCAATTTAATGGTCTAACAGCGTCATCTGGCGCGATAGGGCGCAACTTTGCTACCCAACATATAGCTGAAGACTCCCTAGACAGTTAAATGTGCACATAATCGAATTTTAACAAAACATCATTCTGCAATGTGAACGAATTCTTTAACTCTATGCAGCTATGCATATCAGGTTGAGTTAGCCTTGTTATATTTATTCAAACTTTCAAGTTAATGGTCTGACAGGTTCTGGCGCGATAGGCCGCAACTTTGCTACCCAACATACAGCTAAAGACTCGCTAGACAGCTAAATGTGCACATGATCGTATCGACGAATTTGAACAAAACATCATTGTGTAATGTAAACGAATTCTTTAAATCTATGCTGCAGCTGTGCATATTAGACTAAGTTTACTGTGTCATGTTTACCCAAACTAACTATATAAATGGGAAAAATGTGGGATTCGTTCAATTTAATGGTCTGGCAGCGTCATCTGACGCGATAGGGGCGCAACTTTGCTACCCAACATATAGCTGAAGACTCGTTAGACAGCTAAATGTGCACATGATCGAATTTGAACAAAACATCATTTTGCAATTTCCATGAACTGTTTCAAGCTATGCAATTAGGCATAGCAGATTAAATAAGCGGTGTTATGTTTATCGAAACTAACTATATAAATGGAAAACATCTGGGATTCTTTTAATTTAATTTCAATTTCAATTATATAGGGCACAACTTTGCTACTCAACATATACTTATATATATATATATATATATATATAAGCTAAATGTGCACATGATCGCATCGACGAATTTGGACAAAACATCATTCTGCAATGTGAACGAATTCTTTAAATTTTTGCAGCTATGCATATCAGACTAAGTTTGCTTTGTTATATTAATCCAAACTAACTACATAAATGGGAAAAAATGTGGGATTCTCTCAATTTAATGGTCTGACGCAACTTAGCTACCCAGCATATCGCTGGAGACTCGCTAGGCAGGTAAATATGGAAATTATCGTATTAACGAATTTGAACAAAACATCATTCTGCAATCTGAACGAATTCTTAGAAGCTATAGATATCAGATTAAGTTAGCTTTGTTATGTTTATCCAAACTAATTTTATAAATCAGAAAAATGTTTGATCGACAGCACCATATATCGTTCTCCTACGTTAATCTACTAAACGTAATTTTTAATTTAAACCAGAGACAAATTGAAACACTAAAACGAAAGCAATTGATCCGTCAATTTCTTTAAAAAAATGTAATTTTTTAAGAACAGTCGGATTTACCAAATAAGTCGATAGTTTGAGAAAATGTCAAAATTTTAAAGTAAATCAATTTAAACTTTGGAAAAAGGTCCAAATTTTCAAAAAATCAAAACTTTATGGAAGGCAAAATTGTGAAAAAAAAATGTACGAAATATTGACAACAGTTTTTAAAAAATCGACACGCTGTGAAAGTCGAAATTTTGAAAAATGGAAATTTTCAAAATAAGAAAATATTTAGAAAAGGAAAAAAACAAAATGGTCAGAAACGGAAGAAATTTCTTTCAAAAACTCAAAATTTTCAACTAGTTATTTTTTCTGGTGGAAGTTGCAAGAAAATGTAGAATTTTTCAAGAAAAAATCGAAATTTGTAACGTCAAAATTTAGAAAAAGTGGAAATTTTGAAAAAAAGGTATTTTTCAGTAAAAGTCGATATTTTTAGAAAAAGTTTGAAATTCGCAAAAAAAATCAGAATTTGGAGAAAATCGAAATTAAAAAAAAAGTGGATAGTTTAAAAAATGTAGACATTTTAAAATGTTTAAACTTTCAAAAGTTGAAAATTCCAAAAAAGTAAATTTTTCGTTTTCATAAATTGACCTAATTTTCCAAATTTTGGTCGAATTTATCAAAAAGGTCAAAATTTTGAGAAAAGATCTAACCTCGTAAAATAAATAAAGTTAAAATTTGGAAACAAGTCAATATTTTCAAAAGAGCAAAATTTTATCGAAGATAAAATTAAAAAAAAAAGAATGAAATTTTCAAAAAATTTTTAAAAGATTGAATTACTGGAAAACTTAAAATTTTGAAAAAGTTTCAATTTTAAAAATGTGGAAAGTTTTAACATGAAACAAAATTTTTAGAAAAGGACTTCTAAAAAAGGTAAAATCTCAAGGCGGACTTGAAATTTTCTACAAAGTCGAAACTTTTAAATAGAAATAATTTTAAAAATATAAAATTTTCGAAAAAACCCCGATATTTTGAAAAGGCTTAAGTTTCAACAAAAGCTTAAAATTCTGAAATAAATCTATCTTTTCTAAAAAAAGGTGAAATTTTGAAAAAAGCCGAATATTTTTTTTCTTTCCAGTTTTTAAATATCTATGGTAAATTGTTTAAAACCGAAAAAAGATCAGAATTTCTAAAAAAAGTCAAAATTTTGAAAAAGTCAGCATTTCAGAAGTCGAAGTTTGAAAAAAAAGGTCAGAATTTTCAAAAATGTGAACATTTTTAAAAGGGGCCAAATTTTCAGAGTTCAAATTTTCAACAAAGCCAAAAAGTTTGAAAAAGTCGAAATTTTGATGAAAGTCAAACTTCAAAAAAATCGAATTTTCAAAAAGTCAAAATTTTTAAAAAAGACCAAACCTTAAGAGTTTAAATTTTCAACAAAATCAAAGAGTTTCAGGAAGTCAAAATTTCGAATGTCAAGCTTCAAAAAAAAAATCAAAATTTTAAAAAAGTCAAAATTTTTAAAATAGGTCAAGATTTCAGACTTGAAGGTTTTAACAAAGTCGAAACTCTTAAACAGAAAAAATTTTAAATAATAAAATTTTTGAAAAAAGCCCGAATTTTTTAAAAACCTCAAGTTTCAACAAAAACTCAAAATTCTGAAATAAATCGATGTTTTCTAAGAAAGATGAAATTTTGAAAAAAGCAGAATTTTTTTTCTTTCCAGTTTCTAAATATCTATGGTAAATTGCTTAAACCCAAAAAAAGATTAGAATTTCTAAAAAAAGGCAAAATTTTGAAAAAGTCAACATTTCAAAAGTCAGTTTGAAATAACGGTACAATTTTTAAAAATGTGAAAATTTTCAAAAACGGCTAAATTTTCAGAGTTTAAATTTTTAAGAAAGCCAAAAAGTTTCAAATCGTTGAAAATTTAAAAGTCAAACTTAAAAAAAAAATCAAATTTTGAAAAAGCTCAAAATTTTCAAAAAAAGGCGAAATTTTTAGAGTTTAAATTTTTAACAAAATCAAAAAGTTTTAAAAAGTCAAAATTCATAAAAAATCGAAATTTACAAAAATCAAAATTTTTTAAAAAGGCGAATTTTTCAGGCTTAAAAGTTTCAACAAAGTCAAAAGTCTTAAATAGAAAAAATTTTAAATGATAAAATTTTCGAAAAAAAACCCGATTTTTTGAAAAAGCCCAAGTTTCAACAAAAACTGAAAATTCTGAAATAAATCGATCTTTTCTAAAAAAAGGGTAAATTAAAAAGAGCCGAATATTCTTTCCAGTTATTAAATATCTATGCTTAATTGCTTGAAACAAACATCTTTGAAAAAAGTTTCAAAAAAAGTTAAAATTTTGAAAAAGTCGAAATTTTAAAAGCCAAACTTCCAAAAAAGTCAGAATTTTCAAATAAGACGAAATGTTCCGAGCTGACATTTCCAATAAAATTTTGAAAAAAAAACGTTGAAAGCCAGACTTCATAAAAAATCAGAATTTTCAAAAAAAGTGAAAATGTTGAAAAAAGGCGAATTTTTTAGGCTTGAAATTTTCAACAAAATCAAATAGAAATTCAAATAGAAAAAATTTAAAATTTTTTCGAAGAAGCTAAAATTTTAAGAAAAAATCAAAGTTGTGTATCAAATTTTTCTAAAAGATGGTGAACTTTTGAGAAGAGCCGAATACTGTTTTCTTTTCAGTTTTTGAATATCTATGCTAAATTGCTTAAAACTGAAATATTCGAAAAAAAAATACATTTCTAAAAAAAGTTAAAGGTTTTAATAAAGTCGAAATTTTTCAAGTCAAACTTCGAAATAAAGTCAGACTTTTCAAAAAGTGAACATTTTCAAAATGTCAATATTTTCAAAAAAGGCGAAATTTTTAAAGCTCAAATTTTCAACAACGTCAAAAATTTCAAAACGTCAAAATTCTGAAAGTCAAACTTCGAAAAAAAATTGGAATTTTCGAAAAGAGTGAAAATATGCAAAAAAGGCGAAACTTTAAATTTTCAACAAAATCACAACTTTTCAAAGTGTTTAGCATTAAAATCAAAGTCAAAACTTTAAGTAAAAAAAATTAAAAAATAGGATTTTTAAAGGTCAAATTTTTCGAAAAAGTTTTCACAAAAAATCAAAATTTTGTAATAAATGGATCTTTTCTAAAAGAAGGTAAACTTTTGAAAAGGCCGAATATTTTTTTCTTTCCAGTTTTTAAATACCTATTCTAAATTGCTTAAAACCGAAATTTTGAAAAAAAGATAACAATTTCTAGAAAACAGTTAAGATTTTGAAATAGTCAATATTTTGAAAGTCAAACTTGGAAAAAAGTCGGAATTTCCAAAAAAGTTAAAATTTTCAAAAAAGACGAAGTATTTAGACTTGAAATTTTCAACAAATAGAAAACAATTCAAAAATTAAAATTTTCGAAAAAAGTCGGATTTTTTGAAAAAGCCTAAATTTCAACGAAAAGCAAAAATTTCTAAAATAAATCGGTATTTTCTAAAAGTAGACATTTGAAAAAAAGTCGAAATTATCTTTTCTTTCCAGTATTTCAAATATTTATGCTACAAGTGGTTACTTGGATTTTAATACTTTAAAGCCGGGGGGGGAGGGGGGAGGCGAGCCAAACAGCCCCCCCCACGACCCTCTGGTTTATTCTTCATGGTAGACCCTTATTGACCGGAAATATTATGTTTTTTTCAATTTATTTAACATTTCTTCGGCCCAGTTTGGAAATATTTAAATTTTTTTCTGGTTTGTTGACAATTTTCTAAACAGTTTTTGAAATGCGACTACGTGATATTTAAATTTATTGAAAACGTCACTTCATGACAGTTCACAAATTAAGAGGTTAGTTTATTTTACATAGAATAGTAATAATGAAAAATAGGAGACCAAAAAATTAGATATGGAAAAAATAAACATTTTGTTTTTTTGATAAATTAGGAAAATATAAAAAAATACATAAAAAGGTTGTAGCACTGGACATCGATGTTTCGCTCTCATTTGAGCTCGTCAGCAGTGCATAACATGGAAAGGGAACAATGAGGAAGAAATACTTAAAAATAATTTATTTTTTTTAAACATAAAAAAGAAAAATAAAGAAATTTTAACATGAATAGACGTTTCATCATCAATTTACTGTGTTAAAAATTTAAATATTTGAAGCCCGATCCACAAGAAACAACTACTCCGAGGGCTAATACCCCTTCCGGCATTGAATTACACTTGTGGGTCGAACTTATATGCTCTTGGTGACTACTGTTCCTAAGCGCTGAAATCTATTCAGCTTGGTAGTTAGAAGCACTCACCATTTGCGGAGTCCGTTCGTTCCGTTAGAGGAATAGGTTTATTCTTCATGGTAGACCCTTATTGACCGGAAATATTACGTTTTTTTTTCATTTATTTAACATTTCTTCGGCCCAGTTTGTCAACAAACCAGAAAAAAATTTAAATATTTCCAAACTGGGCCGAAGAAATGTTAAATAAATTGAAAAAAACCTCTGGTTTATGACAATAATTTCCCTATTAAATATCATCACTTGGTGATGGTGTGTCGATTTATGATGTGAGTTAATTTTTGTTTTATTTGCAATTCTGGATTCTGGATTCATTGTGGGTTCCCTAAAGTTTAGGCCAGCACTTAGGCCACCCTTTCCGGGCCCATTGTGCTATCCCCGTGATTGAGGTCTCGTTGGTCTTTCATTCAGCCACCCAACCTTGTTGAGAAACTGAAAAACGTCCCTTGGATGCGCCTCTCTCAAACTGGCTACACTAGGCCAGAAGTCCCCCAGCGTGGATCCTCTGATTGATGCTAGTGCCGGGCAGTGCCACATCACGTGCTCGACGCTCTCATCTTCTTCTAAACACCCTCTGCAGCTCGGGTCGTTTATAATTCCCATTCTGTGGAGGTGTTTGTTTAATCGACAGTAACCTGTTCCTACAAGTTTCCTGAAATTATTCCTTGAGAGTTGTAGGCATAGTTTTGCCCTTATCCTGCACGACATTGTAATGAATGCGTAAGTTTGTGGGCATGTTGTTCTTGATGCCCATATGGCTTTGTGTTTACGATAAATTTCTTCGTTAAGTAGGGCTCTTACGGTTGATCTCGCCAGGGGAAGAGTTGGTTCTGGTCCAACGAATTGTCTCTCCGAACCCTTCCTTGCCAGTTTGTCAGCGCTCTCGTTTCCCTTTTTATCAGAATGTTCTTTGCTCCATATTACATCAATTGCATTCTCTTGTGATAGACGTTCTAAAGGTAGGTGGCAATTCCATACCAGCACTGAGTTTGTCTTCACATTCCTCAGGGCCTTAAGGGCTGCCTGGCTCTCGTCTTTATTTGGATATATTTTCCTGTAATGTTCAGTTGCGTCATTTGTTTGGCACTATATAAAATTCCCAACATCTCCGCTTGGAAGATTGTTGAGTATTTATCTAACTTAATACTGACATTTAGGTTCGGGTCTTCCGAGAATATTCCTGTTCCAGTGCCCGTATTTGTTTTCGATCCATCCGTGTATATACTTACGTCTGGTATCCTTGCTTGCAGTTCATCTATTTTTATACGGTAGGATTTTGTGAAGTTATATTTCACCGGTAGATGCTCCATCGGCGCACCCAGAATAGGTGTCTCTTGGAGCGCCCCCTCCATTATACGCCGGTGACCCACCATTTTACCTACCGTATTCCACATTCCTCCTGCTCGCAAACGGAGAGCAGAAGCCTGAGCCGCTCCCTCAAGAAATATATCGAGAGGTGGCAGGCACAAGATCGCCTCCATTGATGCTGTTGGAGTGGATTTCATTGTTCCTATTACTGCCAGGCACGCTAGTCTCTGGATGTGATTTAGCTTTTGTTTTATAGTGGTGCACTTTGTCTTTGGCCACCAAACTCTAATTCCGTAGCTTGCAATTGGTCTGATGACTGCCGTGTATAGCCAAAAGCTCATTTTAGGGGATAACTATCAAGACCTCCCGATGGCCTCACGGCATTGGCAGAAGATCTTGTAGGCTTTGTTTAATTTATTTTCAATGTGATAATTTCAGCTCAGTTTGCTGTCAAGTTCAATACCAAGGCATTTCACTCGATTTGACAACCCGAGTTGGGTTCCCATGAGTTTGGGAAATTTTAGTCGCGCTAATTTCCTTTTATTTGTGAAAAGGACCATTTCCATCTTTGCAGGATTTGCTGCTAGGGAATGTTCTTTGCACTATTTCTCGACCATATATAAGGCGTCTTGCATTAACTCGAAGAGTACTCCCTCGTGTTTACCTGAAAGCAGAATGGTGATATCATCTGCGTAGCCATTTGTATAGAGACCCCGGTCATTGAGTTTTCGGATAAGGTCATCCGCTATGATTAACCATATAAGGGAGGATAATACACCCCCTTGCGGACATCCCTTATTTACGATTCCTCTGACTATATAGTCTCCTTCTGTAACTTGTATTGCTCGCCACTCAAGTATAGGTCGTATGAGTTCCCGCAAGGCGGGTTCAATACCACTACGCTCAAGCACCAGAGAAATGCTATTGAAGTTAGGTTTGTTAAAGGCACCTTCTATGTCCAAAAATACACCCAGAGTGTGTTCTTTTACTTGTAGCGATCTCTCGATCCTGCTAACCACTGAATGTAGCGCAGTTTCGGTAGATCTGCCGGAAGTAAAAGTATGTTGATTTAAATGTAAGGGGTAGTGTATATCGAGGCTATCCCTTATATATCTGTCGCACAACTTCTCCAACGTCTTCAGTAGCAAGGACGTTAGGCTGATTGGGCGAAATGATTTAGCGTCATCTTGAGGTTTAGCTAATTTTGGAATAAAAATTACTTTGACTTCCCTCCATTCTCGGGGTATGTATTGTCCTGAAAATTTGCACCAAGTAATTTTGTATCCATACCATTCCCCACTGAAGCAGGGCAGGGTAGATACTGTCCAACCCGGGCGATTTTAAGGGAGCAAAGGATTGTACGGCCCAGTTCACTTTTGTGTCATTTTTTATCTGAACAGCCAGCTTCCAGTCCCTATTTCTAGGGTGAGAGGCTGAGTTTTCGTGCCACTTATGGCCTGGTGTAACACAGCATCCTGGAAACTGTGTGTTTAGTAGCTCTGAAGCTGTTTGTGCGGGTGTACTGGTATATGTACCGTCGGCCCGCTTTATCATGCTTACCTGTAGGTTTGGATCTGTCGAGAGTGTCTTTTTCAGTCGGGAAACTGATGTAGTAGACTCTACGTCACTACAGAATTCTTTCCATTTCTCCCTTTGTCTCTTGCGAATAAGTTTCTGGTATTGTTTCCGGTGGTTGTGGTAAGCCTCCCAGTCACATACCAGTTTTGTCTTCTTCGCTTTGTTGAAGAGCTTGTTTGCCTGAGATCTGAGTTTTTCGAGCTGCTCGTTCCACCAAGGGGTTACCCGGGTTTCTTGAAGTTCAGTTCTCATTGGACAAGCCTTCTCATATGCTGCAAAGAATTTTTCGCACTAAAGTGATGTATTTTTCGATCAGTTCAACTGTCTTGATTCTCTGTGGGGTTTCTACAGTCCCTAGGAGCTAGGAGCTAGAAGCTTTTTCAGAGAGGAGTTTTTCCAGATGGGTATTATAATCCTTCCTGTTGGTACTTTTAGGATTCCTGTACGGTTTGGGTTTCGGCCTACAACATAAAATATTGAATTTTATATATTGATGGTCAGACATTGTTGCATCCTTAGATACTTGCCAGCCATTTATAATTTTAGTAATACTCATAGACGTCAGGGTGATGTCAATAACACTCTGGCATCTGGAGGTAGCAAAGGTAGCTTCACTGCCTTTATTGAGTATATCTACTTTGGTACTACTTAAGTATTGTAGTAAAGATGTACCTCGAGGGTTGTTTGTTTCGTTTCCCCAAGCTGTATGGTGGGCGTTTGTATCACATTCAATTATAAGATCTACATTATCTGCTTCGCAAAAGTCCTGCCATTTCCTTGAAGGGAGGTGGTCCTTTCGAATCTATTGGTAGGTAGGTCGATGCTATTACAAGTGATATTTCTCCTTCTTGACGCGCTTGTTCCACTCGGAGAGCTGTTTGATCTCCGGAGCAGAATTGGGGTAGGATATTCGCTTGCAATAGTTTCGGGACATATATGACAGCTCTTGGTTTGTCCCCATTTTTGGGGTAAAAAACTGTTGTACCTAATTTACCTAAACCGCAGACTATATTGTTATATATCCACGGTTCTTGTGTAAGGGCTATAATTTCCCCATTTCTGTCGAGAAAACAACATAGGTTAGCAGTCGCCGCTCGACAGTGTTAAAGGTTTATTTGTGTGAAGCCTATACTATTCCCAGAAGCCATGACTACCAGAACGGCACATACATTCAGTTCCTGCCCCTCCAGTTTCAAGCAACGAACGCCTGGTTTCCCGGGTGTTCTAGTTGCCTGAAGCTGGGGGTGGCTGTGTTATCTCCGTCCTTGGGTCGGAGGGCAACGGCTCCTCTACCTCCATAGAGGACGGTGCCCCCACCTCCCGACTCAGCGACGAGGATGAGTAATGAAGTTTTGTCTTTAGGGAAGAGAAGAGGTGACTCACCCTCCCCTGACGTTCTTCTAAAGTTTTCCGGGTGCTTTCCCCAACTTCAAAAACAAGGATGGTACCCTTGGGTTCCTCCTTGCTGGCGCTGTGGAAAACAACCCAATCGTCTACCTTGGCCCCGGGATTTTGAGCCGTCAGTCGATTCAGGATCACCTGCGGATCCCCGGTTGATTCGGGAACCCATAAGGTGGCCTTCGTCAACTTAGGAAGCTGGTCCACTGGAAGAAGGTCCAGATTTGCGCCCTATCATAAAGGGGGGAGTCCCCTGACTGTAGTCTCTAGTCAAGCTAGGGAGTGTTCGTTGTCGCAGGAAAATTTAAGTATTTTCTGCGAGTAAATGCAGTTTTGGAAGGAAGAAAGGTTTGCCGGGTGCCGGGACAGTTCAATGTCCAGGAGCTCGGCCAACCATTCCTTTACCAGTTTAACTTGGTGGGCTGTGAGCCGGCAAAGTGCACTGGAGTTCCAACCTTTTTTGTCAATGATGGCCACCCTTAGGTGGTTGGTCACCATTTCGCTATATGCAGTTCTAAAAGAGCCTGAGACCGGCCTCTGCCCACCCAGTTTCTTCTTGGGAACATTCCCAGGAGAGAGGCCAGGAGACGATTTCGATCGCGCTCTCTTCATACCGGGTCGGTCGGCCGTCGATCAGCACCCTGAGGCGTATGGTCGCCCGCTCGTCCTGAAGGACCGGGTTTGTTTTGTTCGGCAGAGGTGCTGCAGGTGGCAATAGTTTTTACTGCCTGCCTCTCTCTCTGCCCTCTTCTTTGTTGGGCTCCGGAAATTCTTTTCCGGATTCTGGGGATTTGGGGTGGATCGTTGGATCCGCCCGGTGCTGTTTCGCCAGTAGCTCTTGTAGACAGCTCAGCCTGGCTGCTCGCTGACTGTGTCCCGCGGTCGCTGGATGACCATCCGCTTGACAACTACCAGTCCCGACCGAGAGCGAGGTTCCGTCCCTCTGCTCCGGAGTAAATTTATTTGGGTCATTCTCCATTGGAATCAGATTTGGAATGGGGGAATGGTTTGGTCTAAAGCCAGGTTTACGGCCGCCGGATCCGAATTAGACGCTGACCATGAAGCCGCCCACTATGGAACAGACGCTTCATGGATTTTTTGGTTTGGAGTGTTTTATTTTGGTACGCGGGGGCCAATTTATCCCTACCTCCCATACTGGGAGGCATTCCCCTATCCGTCACCTGGAGACGCGCCCGATGGGCGAAAAACACTCCTAAATAATGTACAGGATATACTTCTTCCTGGATTGGACCGTGTTAAAGAACTACTACAAGTGTTTGACGTTTTGCCCACCATCGTAGGGGGCTTCTTCAGGAACAAAGAAAAGAAAAAATGAAAAGAGGAATCTGAGGGAATATGCAAAAAACTTAAGAATGAAAAGGGAGTAATTTTTTTATTTGTCTACGTTTTGTCAGTACTTAATTGCGAATAGATCTTTTTGAAAAAATACCACCAATGGTATATAGTTTTGGTGGAACGGATTGGTCCTTGGTTATCTTCAAAAACTGAATTACAAAACTTGCCCCCTGAAACCAAGAACGATTAAAAAACAAGGTTTGAGCAACGTTTGTTGTGTTTTTTTATCTTTTTTGGTTTCAGGGGACAAGCTTTGTATTTCAATTAATGGTATAGTTATTCATATGGGTGAGTTATCATCACCCTCTTGCCACCAAGAGGCAGCAAATAACGTTGTTTGTTCAGTCCATTACCGGTAATACAATAATATTTTTTTGATTGAAGCCATTGTAATCTTCGTTCCATGACGTGCTTGCGTATAATAACTTCATTATTTGCGCTACCAGTCACCAATCCGAACTCATTACTCTTTGCCATGGACAATGGCGACCACATAATACGTAATTTTGGCAGGAGTCTAACAGGAAATCTCTGTAATTAGCTTCATGCGTCGATAAATATCAACTCTTTATGGCATCGTAACGTGTCTATTGTGCAATCAGTTGACAGTAATTGTTTAATTTCACATAATAAGCGCACTGGCATTGGATAATTTACATCCTTGCACTGGGACCGATTGGTTATTTAAGTAATCAAAATGCCTCTGAACGGTCTTACGAACGGGAAATTGAAGGAACGCAGATTGGGATGCAAATTCATTCTCGTTCAATGTTCGCTGATTTTGGCTGTTTTCACTTCGATGGCTGATCTGAATAGTGATGAGATGGAATATTTCGTTAGTTAAGTAAAATTGCAAACGATTATTAAGAGGTTAGCCTTTTCAAAATTTCGATTTGAACTAAATCATCTTTGTAGTGTTTCTAAAAAAATTGAAAAATATCGATTTTTTCTTGGAATTTCCAAATTCTCGACAGTCTGAAGTGTATAAAAATACTCTTCTCGTACCGAAGATATATATTCTGTCGTTTTAGACGTATTGTAACTATGATTTCTTTAGTAACGTAATCGAAGTAATAAGAAATAAGACACCAATTCGTTACAGGGCGATTGCTAAAGGACACAAAACAAAAATTCTTTTCCACATTCCACCCTTACAACAGGCTGCTAAACGTTCCTGATGTGATCTGCTGGTGATCTGGATGAAGAGCTAAGCGATAAAAATAAAAACGTGTACGTTGTATATACAGCTTGCAATCTTAATTGCCCAGTAGTTTACAAACAGGAAGATTTATTCTCCTAGAGTTGGAAGAATTAAATCATTTAATTATATTAATCGGCATAAATAATGATTAAAATGTATGAAATTATCCAGTAGGAAGGAGAAAAACCGACACGGCGTTAAACACATTCAGTATAAAACCCGCCACCATAAATATTAATGGTCCGTTTCGTGCTTCTTGTTATTTACAATGTTAGCTAATTACGCATGTTACGTTGCGCATTAGGATTGTGTGGCAGGGACCGGAAATGGCGCGTTATCGGAAGTCGACTGGAAAAACGCTGCTGCCCTCTGTCCTTTGACAGCGAATCAACCTGGCGTGACCGACGCCGTAAATTACTTACTTTTTTTTTCAGCGGGCGAAATAAATTTACATGTATAATAACATTTGTCATGTTTTATAATATTTTTAATTACGCTTAATGTGGCGTGCTCCGGCCACATAATACCTTCACTATCTCTATAAATTATTGATCAGATAAATATTTCTCCTTTTGTGGGGGATCGCGTGTCTTCGGACTGCGGCACAATATATATGTATATAGCGTATGTATACGACATATAGGACGTTATGTAATTCGCAATGGCGATTTATAGACGAATTGTATCGAATATTTTAGTTATTGCGGCTTGAAATTGTCCAAAGTTCTAGAAATGTGGTTAATTTTAAGGAGCATTTACAAGGGAGACTACAAACAATAAGCCACTAGTGGAGCCACTTCAAAAAGAGATGCCAAAATCGTCAACTTTATTCCGAAATATATAACTTTTCTAGTCTTAGAAATATCGAAATTTGCGCAAAGATTTCGTCATTTTCAAAAACGATGCTAGGAATTTCGTTTTGTCCGAAAACAACGACTTAAAAATCCAAACGATGCTTTTTACATCACAACTTAAAAATGAAAATCCTAAGAGACATTCTAAAATGTCATCAAGTTAAGAGTTAAAATTTGCTGCTTACTCACATGTAAATATATGCCCCCGAATTAAAAACAGAATTGGACGCTGTTTGAAATACAAATCTTGTCTCCTGAAACCAAGAAAGATTAAAAAAGGTTGCTTTAACGATACTAACTCTAGCATCTCCCTGACGATGATAGCTTGGCTATCGAAACGCGTTAGAGCAACCTTTGTTGTGTTTTTTAATCTTTCTTGGTTTCAGGGGACAAGATTTGTATTTCAATTTTTAAAGATAACCAAGGACCAGTTCGTTCCAGCAAAATTATGGAAGCTATTTGTTCACGACCAAATTTTGTGAATATTATTGCTACCGTAAAATTTTTATTGTTTAGGTTAAAATCATTTTCTGAAGCAGTAAGGTTGCTAAAAATAATTTTAACAACACCAATGAAAACTGCAAAGACAGAGCGTTGCTTTTTGAGGTTAAACAGCATTAAAAATCAGTGGCGGCTCTTAGCTAAAAACGATAGTAACTCTAGTTTCTCCTTGACGATGATAGCTTGGCTATCGAAACGCGTTAGAGCAACCTTTGTTGTGTTTTTTAATATTTCTTGGTTTTAGGGGACAAGATTTGTATTTCAATTTTTGAAGATAACCAAGGACCAGTTCGTTCCACCAAAATTATGGAAGCTATTTATTCACGACCGAATTTTATGAATGTTATTGTTGCCGTAAAATTTTTATCGTTTATGTTAGTCATTTTCTGAAGTAGTAAGGTTGCTTAAAATAATTTTAACAACACCAATGAAAGCTGCAAAGACAGAGCGTTGCTTTTTGAGGTTAAAGATCATTAATAATCAGTGGCGGCTCTTAGCTAAAATAAGTGGGGGTGCTGCTCCAGAAAATATTCAGTTTTCGTGTCAAATTCAAATTGATTTAGTTTTAAATATTTAAAAGTTTTTATTCATATTGTAAATTTATTTTCTACGTAATTTAGCAAATTTTCGGAAAACGGTCGAAATTACAAGATTAAAATTGTAGTTTCTATAAAAAAAGGGTTTCATTTTCCAGAAAGCGGTAAAAATTAATCAAAGTTTTGATAAAAAAGTTATAAATTTGAAATTATATTTTTATTATATTTTAGCATTTTTGAAGAAATCTTCAAATTTGCAACAAAGTTTTTAACGATATTTCAATAAAAATTACTCGACTTCAGGATTAAATAAAAAAAAAAGTGATAAAACATCGAAATTTGAGGATAAAATTCCAAATTTCGGGACAAAAGTCGAAATTTACAGAAATAAATTATTTAACCTTGAAAAAAACTCTTGAAATAACTTTGGTATAAAAACAGATCTAAAATCTAAAATTCTGAAAAATAGAATTAAAATTTAAAATGAAGCTTTCAAAATAGCGTCAATATCTTTTCGGAAGTGTAAAAATCGTTAATTTATAATTTTACATTAAAAAAAATATGAATTGAATGTGTAAAATGGAAATATTTTGAAAAAAGTTATCGCAATTTACAAAAATATTGAAATATAATCGACAAAAATAGTCAACAATTTCAATAAATATAGAGATTTAAAAAATCAATCAAAAAAAATCGAAATTTTTAAAAACACCCAAAATTTTGAAAAGAATGGAAAATTTTTAAAAATTCTAAAAATTTTGGAAGAAATTCCAAATATTTTAAAAATAAAACAGTTTGCCAAAAATTAGAAATTTTGAAAAATATCCGAATTTTTAAAAGCATTAATTTTTTTTTTTCAATCGAAAAAATGTGCAGCTTTGATAAAAGTCGAAAACTTCAGGACTCAAAATTATGAAAAAGTCCAAATTTTACAAATACTCGACATTTTTAAAAATGTTTGAAAACAAATTGCAATTTTCAAAATAGTCAAGATGTTCAAAATGTCAAAGTTATGAAAAAATTCCGAAAATTTATTAACAGTCGAGTTTTTAAATTTACAGAAAAAATGGGAATGTTAAAGAAAATCGAAATTTTCAAAAAAACTGAAAATTGGAAAAAAGCGAAGAGCAGAATTCTAAAAAGGTAAGATTTAAAAAAAATGAAAAAATTCAAAAAAAGTCGAAATTTTGAAAAAATCCAGCTTTTAAAAACTCCATATTTTTAAAGAAATAGAAAATTTCGGAAAGTTAATGGTTTGAAAAATTACCAAAATTAAAAAAAAAAGATTTCCAAAAAAACGCTGACAATTTCGAAAACACCTAAACAAAAAAAATCTAGTCGAAGAAAATAGTAGAAAATATCAAAAACGTTTAAGAAAACTCGACATTTTCAGCAAACGTAAACATTTTCAAAAAGTGGAAATTTTGAAGAATAAATTGAAATTTTCAAAAAGATGTTCAAAGAGTCGAAGTTATAAAAAAATGTCGACAATTTGTCAGAAATCGACATTTTTCAAAAAACTTGATAATTTAAGAAAATGGCGAATTTTAAAAAAGATTCAACGAAAATAGCCAGAAGATTTAAAAATTTCAAAGGGTCTCTTCTTTTATCAAAATTTGAAAAAATTTTAATTTTTTGTAATTGAGTTTATAGCATTTTCATAAAGTATTAGAAACGTAGAATAGGAATGTGAAAACCAAATTGGGCTACGACTATCCATTCACGAGATACAAGCCTCGAAAGTTTCGAAATTTTCCAATTTTCGCCAAATTTACTAAGCTATAAATTCAGAATTATTTATTTATGATTTACAGTTACCCTTTAGGT
The DNA here is from genome assembly GCA_028583605.1 of Dastarcus helophoroides. Taxonomy (NCBI): domain Eukaryota; kingdom Metazoa; phylum Arthropoda; class Insecta; order Coleoptera; family Bothrideridae; genus Dastarcus; species Dastarcus helophoroides. The sequence goes on from CM053331.1 coordinate 5,486,518, forward strand.
CAGATTTTGACCCGTAGATTATGAATTTGAAAACCAAATTGAGCTACGACTTTTGGTTTGGAAGATATGAGAGTTTAAAATTGGGAAAAATTTCAAAGGGATCCCCCCTTCTATCAAAATTTGAAAAAATTTCAATTTTTTGAAATTGAGTTTATAGCATTTTCTGAGAGTTTAAAATTACGAAAAAAATTCAAAGGGATCCCCCCCTTATATCAAAATTTGAAAAAATTTCATTTTTTTGAAATTGAGCCTATAGCATTTTCTTAGAGTTTTCGGGAAGCAGAATAGGATTTTGAAAACCAAGTTGGTCTACGACTATCCGTTTACGAAATACAAGCCTCGAAAGTTTCGAAATTTTCAAATTTTCGCCAAATTTACTATGGTCGAAATTCAAAATTTTTTATTTATGTTTTAAATTAACCCTGTCGGTTAGATTTTGACCCATAGATAGATTACGAATCTGAAAACCAAATTGACCTACGCCTTTTGATTTGGAAGATACGAGAGTTTAAAATTACGAAAAAATTTCAAACGGTCCCCTCTTCTATCAAAACTTGAAACAATTTCCATTTTTCGAATTTGAGGTTGTAGCATGGTCTTAGAGTTTTCGGGACGTAGAATAGAAATTTGAAAACCAAATTGGGTTACGACTATCTGTTCACGAGATACAAGTTTACAAAAATATTGAAAAAATGTTGAAATATAGTCAACAAAAATAGTCCACAATTTCAAAAAATATAGAGATTAAAAAAATCGAGATTTTCAAAAAAATTCGAAATCTTTAAAAAAACCCAAAATTTGGAAAAGATGGAACAATTTTCAAAGGTACTAAAAATTTTGGAAGAAAATCCAATTATTTTAAAAATGAAAGTTCGTCAAAAATTAAAAATTTTGAAAAATATCCGAATCTTTAAAAGCATTACATTTTTTCAAAAATCGGAAAAAGGCTCAACTTTCATAAAAGTCGAAAACGTCAGGATTCAAAATTATGAAAAAGTCTAGATTTTACAAATACTCGACATTTTTAAAAATTTTTGAAAAAGAATTGCAATTTTAAAAAAAGTCAAGATATTCAAAAAGTCGAAGTTATGAAAAAATTGCGAAAATTTGTTAACAGTCGAGATTTTTAAATTTATAGAAAAAAACAGGAATGTTAAAGAAAATCGAAATTTTCAAGAGAACTGAAAATTGAAAAACAGTCAAGAACAGAATTCTAAAAAGCTAAGATTTGAAAAAAATAATAAACTTTAAAAAGTCGAAATTTTGAAATAAATCGAGCTTTTATTTCAAAGAAATAAGAAATTTCAAAAAGTTGAAGGTTTGAAAAATTACCAAAATTAAAAAAAATCAAAATTTTCAAAAAAACGCTGACAATTTCGAAAACACCTAAACAAAAAAAATAGTCGAAGAAAACAGTAAAAAATTTCAAAAACGTTCAAGAAATCTTGACAATTTCAACAAACGAAAAATTTTCAAAAAGTGGAAATTTCGTAAAAAAAGTTGCAATTTTCAAAAAGATGTTCAAAGAGTCGCAATTGTACTTTTATTTTCCAAGGAGCAAAGTTCAGATGATATATAGACAAGCAGTTACTGCTTCAAGAAGTCCAATTAATAACGACATCTCTTGCTTCACTAAATTGTTGGGCAATTATCAATTTTACTTCTATTTCTATTTCAATTTTTGAAGGGCCAAGGACCAGTTCGTTTCACCAAAATTATGGAAGCTATTTATTCACGACCGAATGTTGTGAATATTATTGCTGCCGTAAAATTGTTATCATTTTCTGAAGCAGTAAGCTTGCTAAAAATAATTTAACAACACCAATGAAAACTGCAAAGACAGAGCGTTGCTTTTTGAGGTTAAACAGCATTAATAATCAGTGGCGGCTCTTAGCTATGGTCAAATCAGATGGTTTAGAGGTTCATCTGGGGCAACATATTTTCGCTACAGCGTTCTTGTAGACAATTGGACTTTTATTGTCCAAGGAGTGAAGTTCAGATGATATATAGACAAGTAGTTACTGCTTCAAGAAGTCTAATTAATAACGACATCTATTGCTTCACTAAATTGTTGGGCAATTATCAATTTTACTTCCTTAATAAACTCGGTAATTAGAAAATTAAAATTAATGGTCGCTTTATATCATTTAAAAACGGACTCCATGTGACTTTGTTTATAGATTACTTAGCAGCTTTTATGTGTAATGATCGTAGCTGTGCAATTGCGTGGGATTATTACTATACTATAAAGGTACCGGTAAACTTTCGATGAAACATATATCACTGGATTAATGATTTCTTACACTTTCATTGGAAATAGCTCGCCCACGATGCTTTTCTTGTGCAATTTAAACGGTAACTTTTTGAAGTGTGTGTTGATTTTAATTCTAATTTTTTCTACTAAGATTTGGGAGATCTATTTGATAGAAATATTGTTTAGTGTTGGGCGATTATGAGAGATGCAATCGAAATTTTTCGATTATGGCCGTATAATCGACCATTCGATGATCGCAAATAAGAAGTGAATGATGAATCATATTCCAGATATTCCTTTTAGTAGCGCGACACCACTGCGCACTTTCTAGCGAACGACTAAAAGCCTTCATTTCAATACGATTATTTCGACTTCGACTGAGTGATATTCCATAGCCAATACTGTTCTCATGTTTGACCGATTCTCTCGAAACACTGAGCACAGGCAGATGGTCTCTGCGGTCCAGCTTGACACAGTGAAGGCTTCTGCCTACGATACGATTATTTCGACTTCGACTGAGTCATATTTCATATTCCATATTCCATGTTTCAAAGTGTTCGAGAAGTGAGAAATCATTCGCTCCACGCAACTGTGCACTTTCTACCGAACGACTGAGGGAGCATTCATTTCAATACGATTATTTCGAGTTCGATTGAGTGATATTCCATATTCCATATTTCAAAGTGTTCGAGAAGTAAGAAAACATCAAGGGATAATGCAACAAACATACTAATGGACCGTAAAATCCTCCCGATGGGGTCTAATCTGTCTATCCTAGGAGTGAATGCGAGCACTAACTTCTCTTGGGACGATCATCTGCCTCTCAGAAGCTGGGCTTTCTTTTTAGAGCTAAAAAGTACTTCACATCTCATCAGCTTCTCACATTATACAAAGCTCAAGTTTGGCCAATACTAGTCAATACTGTTCTCATGTTTGACCGATTCTCTCGAAACACTAGAGCACAGGCAGATGGTCTCTGCGGTCCAGCTTGACACAGTGAAGACTTCTGCCTACGATACGATTATTTCGACTTCGACTGAGTGATATTTCATATTCCATATTCCATGTTTCAAAGTGTTCGAGAAGTGAGAAATCATTCGCTCGACGCAACTGCGCACTTTCTACCGAACGACTGAGGGAGCATTCATTTCAATACGATTATTTCGAGTTCGATTAAGTGATATTCCATATTTCAAAGAGTTCGAGAAGTAAGAAAACATCAAGGGATAATGCAACAAACATACTAATGGACGGTTAAATCCTCCCGATGGGGTCTAATCTGTCTATCCTAGGAGTGAATGCGAGCACTAATTTCTCTTGGGACGATCATCTGCCTCTCAGAAGCTGGGCTTTCGTTTTAGAGCTAAAAAGTACTTTACATCTCATCAGCTATTAATACTATACAAAGCTCAAGTTAGGCCAATACTAGCCAATACTGTTCTCACGTTTGACCGATTCCCTCGAAACACTAGAGCACAGGTAGATGATCTCTGGGCTCCAGCTTGACACAGTGAAGGCTTCTGCCTACGATACGATTATTTCGACTTCGACTGAGTGATATTTCATATTCCATATTTCAAAGTGTTCGAGAAGTGAGAAATCATTCGCTTGACGCAACTGTACACTTTCTACCGAACGACTGAGGGAGCATTCATTTCAATATGATTATTTTGAGTTCAATTGAGTGATATTATTTTTTTGATAAAATGAACTGGTTCTTGGTTATCTTTAAAAATTGAAACTTAGAACTTGTTCCCTGAAACCAAGAAAGATTAAAAAACACAACAAAGGTCTAGAGCAACCTTTGTTGTGTTTTTTAATCTTTCTTTGTTTCAGGGGACAAGTTCTGTAATTCAATTTTTGAGTGATATTCCATATTCCATATTTCAAAGTGTTCGAGAAATAAGAAAAAATCAAGAGATAATGCACTAAACATACTAATGGACGGTAAAATCCTCCTAATGGGATCTAATCTGCCTATCCTAGTAGTGAATGCACCAACTTCTTTTTTTTTTTAAATGTCGGTTTTTCAAAGTTTTTTCTTCTGGAAATTTAGATTTTTTTTAAATCTTGCCTTATGAAATTTTTGATACCTTTTCGTAAAGAATCATCCTTTGGAAATCTTCATGTAACAGGAAAACGTGCATTATTTGGGAATTTCAACAGTCTATTTTAAATATAGCTTTCTAAAAATTCCAAATTGTTTCTCAAAATTTTGAAAATCAATTCAATACTGGACTGGGTGAAGCGCTCTCTCCCTATAGTTTAAACACTAAAAAGAAAATAAATATTTAGCCAATAAATTCCGACTTTATCTCTAAATTTGCACAGTTTTAGGAATTCGACAAAATTTAATGATGAAAAATTTTGAATTTTTAACAAAATGTGTTCTCGAAAGTTTTATAGTTTTGTCATAATTTTAATCCTTTTTTCTGGAATATCGATCTATTTTTAGGTGTTGATTAAACTTAAAACACTGTCGCATTTTTTGGTAATTTGTTTTTATTCCTTGAAATTTCGGTTTTCATCCTCCAAATTCCTCCTTTTTTTTTTGGAAATTTTTATGTTGTTCTTAAAATCCATCTATTGTACCTAAAATATTTTTGGGAATGTTCACCTTCTGCTTAAATGTTGACATTCCTAATCTTAAGAATATTTTTTCGAGATTTCTGATTGATTTGTAATAATATGTTGACCTAATTTTATAAAAACATGTCAAATTTTTAGTAAAAGACCAATATGGGTGGTCAAAATTTCTGAAAAATATTTTTCTCATGAGTTTTACTTTTTTATTTGTAAATTTTCTATAAACATGAAATTTCGTGAAAAAAAGCTGAAATTTTTTGGGAAAAAAGCTGAAATTTTTTGGGAAAAAATCTCAATTTACAGAAACAGCAAACATTGAAGTTCGAAATAAAGCTGAAATTTCCAGAAAAAGCCCAATTTTGAGAAAAAGAAAGATATTTCGAAAAAGTGAGAAAAAGAGATTTCGAAATAAATGGATTTATCAAAAGTTCTCAAAAGGTAAAATTAAAAAAAAAAGTCGAATTTCGATAATAGATTGAAACACAAATCAAATTTAAAAACCAAATTTTTGAAAAGAGAAATTGTAAAACTGAAAACTTAGAAAAAATTGTCGAACTTCGAAAAGTCGAGGTCTTTCAGAGTAAAAGAAAAATGTCAAATTTTAAGAACAATTTTAAGGAAAAAGTCAAAGATTTAAGACAAGCTCGAAATTTTGATAAAAAATTTTATATTTTTATAGGTAAAGTTAAATTTTGAGAATAAATTTAAAATTTGGAGAACAAGATTAATTGAAAGACACTCCAAATTTTTAAAAAAAGGTCAAAATTTTCCAGAATAAGGCGAATTTTAAGAAAAAGGAAGATATTTCGGAAAAACATTGAGAAAAATGAAAAGAATAAAAAAATGATTTTATCTAAAACTCTCAACTAAGGCCAAATATTCAGAAAAAAAACTTCGAATTTCGACAATAGACTGAAACCCAAAACAAATTTAAAAACCTGTAATTTTTAGAGAAATTTCAGTTATTGAAAATTTCTAAAATTTCGAAAAGAGAAATTGTAAAAATAAACTGAAAGCTTATAAGAAAGTGTCGATCTTTAAAAAAGTCTATGTTTTTCACAGAAGTAGAAAGAAGTCAACTTTTAGGAAAACTTTCAAGCAAAAAGTCAGCATTTTAAGAAAAGTTCCAAACTTCGATAAAAATTTGTAATTTTCCAGAGAAAGTTAAATTTTAAGAATTAGTTTAAAATTTCAAAAACCAGACGAATTAGATTTCAGATAAATACATATTTTGATAAAATTGGTAAAATAATTTCGAAAGAAGAGAGAATGTCGTTAAAACTTTTAATTTCGAAAGCTGTTAAACTTTAAAAAAATGTCAAAATTTCCCAGAGAAAGTCATATTTTAAGAAAAAAAAACCAAATGTTGAGATTTGGAAATAGATGAATGTAATCCGAAATAAAAGTTGAAATTTCCAGAAATAGTCGAATTTCGAAAATATTTCGAAAAAATGAATTTGTCAAAGGTTTTCAAGAAATGCCAAATTTTATTAAAAAACAACGAATTTGGACAAGAGATTGAAAGCCAGAACAAATTTAAAAACCTAAAATTGTTAGACAAATTTGAATTTTTTGAAAAATTGTATAATTTTGAAAAGAAAAATTGTAAAAATAAACTGGAAGCTTAGAAAGAATTGTTGAAGCTTTGAAGTTTAAAAAAGTCAACGTTTTTCCGAAAAGAAGAAAAGAGTCAAATTTTAGAAAGAATTTCAAAGAAAAAGTCAAAAGTTTAAAAAAAAATTAAAATTTCGATAATAAATCTGTAGCTTTCCAGAGAAAGTAATATTTTGAGAATAAATTTTAAATTTCGAGAACAAAACGGATAAGAAAACTTAAAATTTTTAAAAGAATTTAATTTTCAGAAAATTGGTAAAATTAATTTGAAAGAAAAGGGAATGTTGTTAGAACTTCCAATTTCGAAAAGTGTTAAACTTTAAAGTAAGGTCAAAATTTCCCAGAGAAAGTCAAATTTTAGGAAAAAAAATCAAATTTTTGAGATTTGAAAATAGATGAATTTAGTCCGAAATAAAAGTTGAAATTTCCAGAAAAAGTCGAATTTTGAAAAGATTTCGACAAAATAAATTTGTCAAAAGTTTTCAAAAAATGCAAAATCTTCTTAAAAAACGTCGAATTTTGACAATAGATTGAAAGCCAGAACAAATTTAAAAATCTAAAATTGTTAGACAAATTTGAATTATTTGAAAAATTGTATAATTTCGAAAATAAAAATTGTATAAATAAATTGGAAGCTTAGAAAGAATTGTTGAAGCTTAAAAAAGTCAAAGTTTTACCGAGAAGAAGAAAGAAGTCAAATTTTAGAAAGAATTTCAATGAAAAAGTCAAAATTTTAAGAAAAATTTGAAATTTCGAAAAAAAAATCTGTAGCTTTCCAGAGAGTTACATTTTGAAAAAAAAAATTAAATTTCGAGAACAAAACGGATTAGAAAAATCCAAATTTTAGAAAAGAATTTAATTTTCAGGAAATTGGTAAAATTATTTTGAAATAAAAGAGAATGTTGATAAAACTTTCAATTTCGAAAAGTGTTAAACTTTAAAGAAAGGTCAAAATTTTCCTAGAGAAAGTCATATTTTAAGAAAAAAAATCAAATTTTGAAATTTGGAAATAAATGAATTTAGTCCGAAATAAAAGTTGAAATTTCCAGAAAAAGTCGAATTTTGAACAGATTTCGAAAAAATAAATTTGTCAAGTTTTCAAAATAGGCAAATTTTTTTTTAAAAAACGTCGAATTTCGACAAGAGATTGAAAGCCATAAAAAATTTTAAAACCTAAAATTGTTAGACAAATTTGAATTTTTTGAAAAATTGTATAATTTCGAAAAGAAAAATTGTAAAAATAAGCTGGAAGCTTAGAAAAAAATTGTTGAAGATTAAAAAAGTCAAAGTTACTTCGAAAAGAACAAAAAAGTCAAATTTTAGAAAGAATTTCAATGAAAAAGTCAAAATTTTAAGAAAAATTTGAAATTTCGAAAAAAATCTGCAGCTTTCCAGAGAAAGTTACATTTTGAGAAAAAATTTTAAATTTCGAGAACAAAACGAATTAGGAAACTCCAAATTTTTAAAAGAATTTAATTTTCAGGAAATTGGTAAAATTATTTTGAAAGAAAAGAGAATGTTGATAAAACTTCCAATTTCGAAAAGTGTTAAACTTTAAAGTAAGGTCAAAATTTCCCAGAGAAAGTCATATTTTAAGAAAGAAAATCAAATTTTGAGATTTGGATATAGATGAATTTAGTCCGAAATAACAGTTGAAATTTCCAGAAAAAGTCGAATTTTGAAAAGATTTCGACAAAATGAATTTGTCAAAAGTTTTTAAAAAATGCAAAATTTTATTAAAAAAAACGTCAAATTTCGACAAGAGATTGAAAGCCACAAAAAAATTAAAAACCTAAAATTGTTAGATAAATTTGAATTTTTTGAAAAATTGTATAATTTCGAAAAGAAAAATTGTAAAAATAAGCTGGAAGCTTAGAAAAAATTGTTGAAGATTAAAAAAGTCAAAGTTTTTCCGAGAAGAAGAAAAGAGTCACATTTTAGAAAGAGTTTCAAAGAAAAAGTCAAAATTTTAAGAAAAATTTGAAATTTCGATAAAAAATCTGCAGCTTTCCAGAGAAAGGTAAATTTTGAGAATAAATTTTAAATTTCGAGAACAAAATGGATAAGAAAACTTCAAATTTTTAAAAGAATTTAATTTTCAGAAAATTGGTAAAATTATTTTAAAAGAAAAGAGAATGTTGATAAAACTTCCAATTTCGAAAAGTGTTAAAGTTTAAAAAAAGCTTAAAATTTCCCAGAGAAAGTCATATTTTAAGAAACAAAAATGAAATTTTGAGATTTGAAAATAGATGATAACGAAGGCTTCCACGGCCAGAGTCAGTACAGGATATACTTCTTCCGGGATTGGACCGTGTCAAAGAACTACTAAAAGTGTTCGATGTTTCGCCCACCATCGTAGGGGGCTGCTTCAGGAACAAAGAAAAGAAAAAATGAAAAGAGGAATATGAGGGAATATGCAAAAAACGAAAGAATGAAAAGGCCAATTTCAAGACATTAGAGCACGGTAACTCAGTATGTCCACCATACCAGATTCGAAACTCTTCTGAATTGAAAATTTAAAAAAAGATCAAAATTGCCCAGCGAAAGTCAAATTTTGAGATGAAGGTAAACATTTTGGAAATAAAAGAAATTCATAGACAAAATCTCAGCTTGCAGAAACCTAATAAAATGTCTAATTTTCAGTTAAGACTAAAAAGACATCAAGAGATGATGCAACAAACATACTAATGGACGGTAAAATCCTCCCGATGGGATCTAATCTGTTTATCCTAGGAGTGAATGCGAGCACTAACTTCTCTAAGGACGATCATCTGCCTCTCAGAAGCTGGGCTTTCTTTTTAGAGCTAAAAAGTACTTTACATCTCATCAGCTATTAACACTATACAAAGCTCAAGTTAGGCCACTACCAGCCAATACTGTTCTCATGTCTGACCGATTCTCTCGAACACTAGAGCACAGGCAGATGGTCTCTGCGGTCCAGCTTGATACAGTGAAGACTTCTTCCTACGATACGATTATTTCGACTTCGACTGAGTGATATTTCATATTCCATATTCCATATTTCAAAGTGTTCGATAAGTGAGAAATCATTCACTCGACGCAACTGCGCACTTTCTGCCTAACGACTAAGAGAGTATTCATTTCAGTACGATTATTTCGACTTCGACTGATTGTGAGTGATATTTCATATTCCATATTCCATATTTCAAAGTGTTCCAGAAGTGAGAAATCTTTCACTCGACGCAACTGCGCACTTTCTGCCTAACGACTGAGAGACCATTCATTTCAGTACGATTATTTCGACTTCGACTGAGCGATATTCCATGTTCCATATTTTAAAGTGTACGAGAAGTGAGAAATCATTCAACAAGTCGACGCAACTGCGCACCTTTACTGATTGCAACCATTCATTTCAAAGCGATTATGAGTGAAATTAAATATGAAATATGAATATGAATTATGCTAGCTTTGACTTCGAAAGAGATGTTAGTGAATATTTCAGTATTCATATTCCATATTCCGAAATATCGAGGCATTGGTTATTTGATACTTCGAGAAATAAAACATCATTCATTTTGACATGGCTGTTTATAATCCTGAAAATAGTGTTGTGCGACAACTTATTGCTTGCCAAACAAAAATTGACATATTTAGAGGTGCTGGTGCGAATATTGTTCAAAAAAATAAAATTGGTAAAAATTATGAATAATGTATTGATTTACATTTTCTATAATATGAATTTATATTATTTTATTCATTTTTCTGCCCCGATTAAATAACATTTTTCATTTATCTTTTGCCACACCTATAAGAATCAAGCAAAAATGCAATATTGAAAAACCATACAAGAAGTTTTAGGAACCATTTACTGTTTTGGGGTCCCGAAATGAAATTGAAAATAAAATCCCATAATACCAATAATATCCTAGTCTAAGTAAGTCGTTATGTGGAAAGTGAAACTATGTCTTGGAAAGAACTTTTTTTTTCATTACTTAAAAATCTCCTCGCCGCTTCAGCAATTTTCATGACTGAAAATAAAATATAGTTCCCCTGAGGGAATGTTTCATTGATATCGTGCTAATTTCCAAGAAGAGACCTTTTACATGTTAACGGAGTTTACTCAAAATAAAGGTGACATTTTCAACAAAGCGTGACAGAAACCATTTATCCTGACAGAAACTATTTTAAATGGTGACTTACTTTAATTAATTTCTGTGGCATTTATAATTGAATCCGACCTGCTAAGTGCACATGACCCAATTGTAAAAGTTAATATATTCCGATAGATTATGTACGCATTCCATTTAATTATTAGCATGCGACATCAACTTGTGAAACCGACCCGAGTTTCAGTTTAGGGCCGATTTTGACAACAAAACAATTTTCGCCCGCGGTTTCGGTCCAGTCCAAGGTTTGTTAAAGCTTTAAATTAGAAAAAAAACTCAATATTTCGAATAAAGCTTGTAATTTATATAATAAACAAGTTTTTATAATCCCAAGTTTATTCTTGAATTTTCGACTTTAATCTCGAAATTTCGATCCCAAATTCGAGTTTGTATCGAACATAAACCTTATTTCACGTCAAACTTAAAATTTCTGGAAAAGCATAAAATTTTGAATTGAAATTCTATCATTCGAGAAACTTTTCCATACTTTAATTGAAATTTTATTTTATTGTTATAATGAATTAAATTTTTCAAATTTTCGTCATTTTACTTTTAAAATTTTTCCCAAATTTACTAAGGTCGAAATTCAAAATTTTTTATTTATTATTTAAAATTACCATATCGGTTAGATTTTGTCCCGTAGATTACGAATCTAGAAACCAAATTGAGCCAAGACTTTTGGTTTGGAAGATATGAGAGTTTAAAGTTACGAAACAATTTCAAAACTTGAACAAATTTCAATTTTCCGAAATTTAGTTCATAACATTCCCATAGAATTTTCGGGACGTAGAATAGAAATTTGAAAACCAAATTGAGCTACGACTATCCGTTCACGAGACTCAAGCTTCGAAAGTATCGAAATTTTCAAATTTTCGCCAAATTTATTAAGGTCGAAATTCAAAATTTTTTATTTATGATTTGAAATCACCCTGTTGGTCAGATTTTGACCCGTAGATTACGAATCTGAAAACCAAATTGAGCTACGACTTTTGGTTTGGAAGATATGAGAGTTTAAAGTTAGGAAAAAATTTCTCTTTTTTTTTAAGTAGGGGAAAATCCTTTACGAACATCTGGGAAGATAACCCAGATAGTGTCGGACTTCCGCTCAAACTGCGGGTACCGACTAAAAACCCCTACTTCTTCGGGCCGGGCCCTTGGCCCCCAATCCCTCCGTCGGAACAGTACAATAGTGCTGGAGCACTGTTGTAAGCTGTTTTGCCTGAAACATAAGAACAAACAAAACAAAGTTTTTCGAAATGGAAGTCTTAGCCTAGAGGACCATCCTTGGTCTTCTAATCCTGGTTGGGATGTTTGGATCGTAATCCATTGCCTGTCGAACTAGTTCGTTGGGATGCGTTTCCGCTCTCACCATCGCCCTAGAATTAATTTCCCTAAGAAATTCTCTTACCAAAGGTAGTTCAGCTTCTCTGTGGAGCTGATTGTTTCTCACAAACCATGGAGCATCCATGGCTTGTCTTAGAAAGACGTTCTGGAACACCTGGAGTTTCTTCATCTGATTATCCGTCGCCTGTGACCAAGCTACAGATGCGTAGGTCATCGCTGGCCTTATGATTGATTTGTACAGTAACACTTTAAGGTTCCTATTTCTACCAATCATTGCTTGCAGCAGTCCCTTCAGCATTTTGGCTCTTGACACTGCATAATCGATGTGTGCCTGGAATGTTAGTCTTTTGTCTAGAACGACACCTAGATACTTTGCCTGAAGTCTCCAGTCGACGTTTTGCCCATGAACATTCACATGTCCATGTGGTTGGAGTCTTTTTCGAGTGAAAAAGACTGCTTGGGTCTTGTCTGCGTTGACTTGGATTCTCCATTGGCCAAAGTAATCTAGTAGACTGTCTGTTGCCTCCTAAAGTCGTCTGGTGACCACCTCTGGACTGAAAGAGTACGCCACTAAAGCTGTGTCGTCTGCCTAAGTTGCCAATAAGGTGTGGTCGATTGTTGGATTGGTTCTCGGAATGTCTGCTGTGAACAGAGAGTACAGCAGAGGTGACAAGGCAGAGCCTTGAGGCACCCCATACTGTAGTCTAAACTGGTTTGATAGTTCCTGTCCCACCTTTGCTCTGAATGAGCGCTGGTCCAGGAACGAGCTTACCATTTGAACCATTGTTAGAGGTATTCCAAACTGGTGCATCTTGTAGACCAATCCTTGGTGCCAAACTGTGTCAAATGCTTTGGAGATATCGAAGAAAATAGCTCCCACTACCTGGTTCCAGTTCATGCATTGAGTGATTGTTTCAACCACTCTCAGCAGTTGATCTGAGGTAGACTGCATAGGTTGGAACCCAAATTGTTCCTTAGGAATTATGTCGCGATCGCTGATGATATTCTGCTGAAGTTTTCTCAAAATCCTTTCCGCCACCTTACCTAAATTGGTAAGAGACTGATTAGCCTGTAATTTTAGGAAAATTTCCCATACTTACCTGGCTTAGGAATGAAGATAACGTTTCCAGTTTTCCATCTTGTTGGAAAATACCGGAATTTAAACATGGAATTGACAATTGCTCCAAAGTATTTGACAGCTTGGTCCGGAAGAGACTTCAGAGCTTGGTTTGGAATGCCATCTGGACCTGGAGGCTTTTTGACATTTAGCTTGCGCATAAAGCTTTGGATTTCCTCCTCGTTTGTCGGCTGGATGACGTCGTCTTCTTCTGGCACTTCCTCCTGAAGAATTTGAACCTCTTCTTTCACCTTATCTACGAAGTCTAAGTCCACTTCTTCAAGTGTGGCCTGACAGTGTCGTTCAAAGGTCTCGGCAAAAGCTGCGGCCTTTTCCTGATCTGAGTGAGCCATTCCTTGAGGTCCGTGTATCGGAGGGAAAGGTTTCCTAACTCCTCTTAGAGCTTTGGCTGTGCGCCAGAGATCTGATGAAGTTTCGAGGTTGCAACTTCTTAGGTGTTCCTGAAACTTAGAAGTTTTGTGCTCTCTGAGTTCATATCTGAGCTCGTGGATGAGCCTGTTGATTTCCGCCCCATCTGCTGGCAGGTTGGTCCGTCTTGCTCTCTTCCTGGCACGATTTTTGCTTCTAATCAGCTCCACTAAGTGATTTGGCAGTGGTTCCCTTCCTTCTATACGCCGGAAAGTTTTGGTCGCTGCCAGAATTGAATCTGTTATGGTGATTTCCAGTCTTTCCACCGCTGCGTTGATGTCATCGTTTGTATTGATCTCTCCAGGCTCTTTCAGGTTTTCTGCTAGATACTCCCTGAACTGTGTCCAGTTTGTTTTCTTGCAGGTGTCTGGGGACTTGGGTCCACGCTCATCTCCGATGGTCATCATCACTGGGTTGTGGTCTGAGCTGAGCTCACTAACTGATGTTAACTCAACAGTGTATCGAACATTCTTCATCAGTGCAACGTCCAGGACGTCTGGAATTCCTGCGGCGTGATGATGATGGGTTGGTTCTTCTGGAGCCATTACATCGATTCAGTTCTGTGCTGTGAACCTTTGAAGTGTCCTCCCGTTTTTGTTGTTGACTCTGCTGCCCCACTCGACGTTTTTGGCATTAAGGTCTCCGACCACAATTACATTGTTATTGTTTATTTCGAAGATGCGTGCCAAATCTGTCTCTGTGAGGGTGTTGGTTATGGAGTTACCAGCGTTAGAGGTCCCTGCGCCATTTGAATTGTTACTCCAATTCCTTTCAGCTTTTCCAACTCCGGGGTGCCTGCAGCAAAATTAGTTAGCTTTCTACTTACATAGATAGCTGTACCTCCTCCTGGGCCAGTTGGTCTGTCTCTGCGGTGGAGAACATATCCTCGGATTTTGGGATCCTTAGATCTGAACGTCATCCTGGTTTCGTTCAGCATCAGTACGTCCAGGTCGTTTTCCTTTGCGAAAACTTCGAGTTCGTTCCTGTTGCCTTGGAGTTCGTTGCAGTTCCAGAAAACTGCCTTGAGATGCTGGTGACGAGCAGGGTTTCCTTCGTTAACTCTCCTTTCATGGCGTCTCTCCATTACTGTTTTAGAGAGATTATCGTGGGAAGCATCATCATGATGCTTACGATGGCCTCTTGGCTGTTTCCGGCTTCAGAGACGGCCCTAATCAAGACCAATACGACTTGATTTGTCGTTTCCGAAGTCTTTTTGGGGATCATCTTTGCGCCACCTGCAACTGAGGCATAAGTGTTTTCACTTACCTTTGGGTTGGAGGTTCCGACCGGTTTCGGCACAGCCTTTGGAGGATTGACTGTCGCTGTTGCCTTTACTGTCGGTTTGGCTTTCGAAGTTGGGGTCTTCTCCTGAGTGGCCTTTTGCTTCTTTGGCGCTGGAAAGGCAGGGCATCCTCTGTAGCTCGCTACATGGTCTCCTTTGCAGTTGGCGCACTTGGCCGGTTTGTCCCTCGGCCGCTTGCAATCTTTCGTGAGGTGTTTCCCAGCACACTTCACACAAATTGCCTCGGCGTGACAGTTCGTTTGTCCGTGGTGGAAAGGCTGACATCTGTGGCATTGCTTCGCCAGGTTATTGGACCTTGGGATCTCCACCTGGATATCCAGGCCCATTAACCTTGTCGTTTGGAAGATACCTTCTTGTCCGTGTTGCAGCCCCACGAACATTAGACTGTGAGTCTTCTTCGTGCGAGAATTTTTCATTCTTCGCACGTTGACAACCTTGAAGTCCTCTTCAAGGGCAGTTTCAAAATCTTCCTCCGGGATGTTCTTTGGAACATTTCTAATTACTGCCTTGACGCTTCTGTTTCCTGGGAGAGAGAAGGTGTGATAAGGCACCTTTTCATTCGCCAGGAGCCTTGTTAGCGCTCTGAAATCGTCCTCTGATGCCGGCTGAATTCGGATTCCCTCAAAGACGCACTTCGCCTTTGTGAATCCAATTTTTCTGGAATACATTAAAGAATTAATGTGCTTTCACTTACCGCTATCCCTGATAATAATCGGTGGAATTCGGCTTCCGTAATTGCTGGCTTCCTTCGTCGTTTCCTCTTCCCGAGGTTTCACGGGGGCTGCCTTGTTGGTTTTTGGAGACAACTCTGACGTCTTCTTTCCCTTTCTTGGTTCAGGCGGCGTCGGAGTTTCGTCCCCAGGCGACTCTTCCGAGATTTCTAGCCGTTTCGCGGTTTTCTCCCTTCTCTGTTACTTCTGAACGACCTGGAATCCTCCCTCATCTTCCGCTTCCCCGGAGGATGAGCGAGCACGTTTCCCTACAGAAACCTCGCTGGGCGCTTCACTGACAACGCTTACATCGCTGTCGCTCATTTCGCTTGACGTGTTGTCGGGTTTGAGTAATCTCTCGGAATAGAGAACGTCAACCCTCCTTTGCTCTGCGTCGATACTTTGTTTCAACTCCTTTATCTCGATTTTAATCTCTTGAAAGAGTTTCAAGAGGGTCTCCATCTGAGCGGAGAATTTTTCCATAGCCGCCGCCATGGTAATGCCCCTGCAATCTCCTCGAGATCAAAGGGTCTCCCTTCTACCAAAACTTGAAATAATTCCTAAACTTCGGTTGTCTAATAATTTTGACTTTTTTTCTAACAATTTGAATTTTCGAAAATGTTGACCTGGTCCTAATTATTCGTTTGTTCACCGTAATAAAATATTAAAATTTTCAAAAAAAAGCAGAATTTTTTAAAGAAAGTCGAGATCTACAACAAAATAAAAATTTCCTGAAAAAGTTGAAATTTTGAAAAATTAGGAGGTTCCAAAAATAGCACTATTTTAGAAAAGGGGAAAATTTTGAAATTGTTACAATTTTCTAATTAATTGTTTTTTTAAATGAGAATTTGAAATAAGTGGAAATTTTGAAACGTCCAAGTCGAAAATCATTAAAAAAGTAGAAATTAAAAGTGTCAAATTCTTTAAAAAAAACTAGGGATTTTGAAAAAAAGTTGAAAATATGTATCACAAAATAGGAATTCTCAAGAAAAGTCGAAATATTTGGTTGGGTGGTCGAAATTTTCAAAACCAATGCAAAAGTCGAAATTATCATATAAATCATATTCCTCAAAAAAATTTATAATTTTCAAAAACAGATTAAAGTTTCAAGATGTTGAAATTGTGAAAAAAGTTGAGCTTTCCAAAAAAAAAAGTAGATTTTTAAAAAACTGTCGAAATTTTGAAAAAAGCCAAAATTTTCGAAAACTTCGAAATTTTCTAGCGCTGACATTTTTATTTTCCAACGCATTTTCTCCCGTCGTCAAGGTAAGGACTAAATATCTGCATATAAATACCTATTAATTAATTATGTGAAAAACAATTTCGTTCTCTGCAGATATAATTGGTCGATTTTCGACTACAAGTGGTGCTAGTGGAATGTAACATTTCCAATTTAAATGGTATAAAATCAATTTTTCTTCTTTTTTGCTTAAACCTGTCATAGCATTTATTAATCTAAACAATTTATATTTTTTTTAAATAGTAATATAAAAATGTTAATTAGGAGAGAAAAAAATTCTTCTAAACATATCAAAACAAAAAGCACTAAATATTCAGTATGTGGTTGTAAGCTACAAATACTAAAAAATTCATTTCACTCTCAAACTGTGGTAGAACAAATGCTTTAATATTGTTTATTATTATTATGATCAGTGGCGGCTGGCGTATAGGCACTGTGGAACTGCAGCAACCCCAATTTCGTTTACGAATTTTTTTCTAAAAATTTTTTTAACACTTTTCAGTACACAGAATGTTAACTTTTCTCTGATTTCTTTTATAGAAATTTTAGGTTTCTTTCACGAAGTCACGACATTTAAAAACGTATTTTATTTTTAATTTTGATCAAAATCACATTTTCAAAAACTAATTTTTGTAAAAGTTTTGAGGAAAAAATTAATATTTCGAGCAAGAATTAAAATGTTAAGAAAAAAACTCAAATTTCTTTGAAAATGTCAACATTTTGAGAAAATAATTACAATTTCAAGAAAAAATCTAAATTGAACTCATCTCGCATTTTACTATTTCTCTAAAAAATAAATGAATACGATATTTTCGAATTTTTACCTCAAATCTCATTTTGTATAAAAATTTTGAGTTTTTTTCAGATATTTCGGTTTTGTTAAGGAAATTTTGATTTTTTTCTGCAAAGTTTCCATTTTTGTAAATATTTTATAAAAAGAAATTTTCTCGAAATTTCCATTTTTCCTAAAAATGTTCTTCTTAAAATTTATTCCAGAAATTCCAACTTCTCCAGATTTTTTTGTGTTTCTCTAATTTGCTTTAAAAATGTCAAGTTTTTTCACGATACTTTGACAATTTACAGTTTTGTTTTTTTTAATTTATTTAACATTTCTTCGGCCCAGTTTGGAAATATTTAAATTTTTCTGGTTTGTTGACAAAAATTTAAATATTTCCAAACTGGGCCGAAGAAATGTTAAATAAATTAAAAAAAAAACATAATATTTCCGGTCAATAAGGGTCTACCATGAAGAATTTACAGTTTATTTTATTTTGCAGTTTTGACAAAAAATGTTTGGAAAAAACCCTGAAAGCTCTATAAAAATTTCAACATTTTGGGAAAAACAAAAAATGTCGACTTTTTTTGTAAAGATATTTCAGTTTTTTTTTCAAATTTATATTTTTTCTCTAAGAAATTTTGCTTTTTTTTCCTGTGCAATTTGTGTTTTTCTCTAAACATTTTATGCAAAGAATTTTTTTTGGAATTTCGACTTTTCCTGGAGATTTTGTCTTTAAAATATTTTTACTTGTAGAAATTTTGATTTCTCTCTAAATTTCGATTTCTCTCTAATTTGTTTTGGAAATTTAAAAGTTTTTTAACGAAATTTTAATATTTCAAAGTTCATTTTATTTTTTAATTTTGATAAGAAACTGAAAATTATTAAGTATATGTGTAGGTAAAATAAACTTCAAATCTGCCTAAAAATTAGAAAACTTTGAGAAAAATGTTTTTTTCAATTTATTTAACATTTCTTCGGCCCAGTTTGGAAATATTTAAATTTTTTTTATGGTTTGTTGACAATTTTCTAAACAATTTTTGAAATGCGACTACGTGATATTTAAATTTATTAAAAACGTCACTTCATGACAGTTTACAAATTAAGAGGTTAGTTTATTTCACATAGAATAGGAATAATGAAAAATAGGAGACCAAAAATTAGATATGAAAAAAATAAAAATTTTTGATTTTTTGATAATTTAGGAAATATAAAAATACATAAAAAAGGTTGTAGCACTGGACATCGATGTTTCGCTCTCATTTGAGCTCAGCAGTGCATAACATGGAAAGGGAACAATGAGGAAGAAATACTTAAAAATAAAAAAAATTTTTTAAAAATATAAAAAAGAAAAATAAAGAAATTTTAACATGAATAGACGTTTCATCATCAATTTACTGTGTTAAAAATTTACTGTGTTAAAAATTTAAATATTTGAAGCCCGATCCACAAGAAACAACTACTCCGAGAGCTAATACCCCTTCCGGCATTGAAAAAAACATAATATTTCCGGTCAATAAGGGCCTACCATGAAGAATTTGAGAAAAATATTGAAATTTCAAGAAAAATAAACCTTGTAAATTTCAACCTTTTTTAAAATTTGATATTTTTCCAAAAAATTACTACTACTGTAGGACTAAAGAAAATTCTGAATCGGAATTTCCAATTTCCTAGAAATGTTAAATTTATCCTTGAAATTCTCAAGTTCGAATTTAAAATTCAAATTTTGATAAAAGAAGTTAGAAATTTAAAGATTAAAGACAAAATGTCAAGAGAAAGCAAATCATATTTATAGAAAAAATTGAAATTTCTTATAAGTAAACAACATTTTTCAAAAAAATTAGATTTTTGGAATTAAAGAAAAGAACAATTTTTTGAGTAAATTATTTGTCAAAAATATTCTTATAATATCGACTTTTAAGTGAGAATTATTGAAATTTTTGAAAAAGATTCACACTTCTAGCAGAGTCTCAAAATTTCGAAATTAAAATTAAACAAAATGTTAAAAAAAATCACTAACAATTTACTGCTCAAATTTAATTTTTTTCTAGTAATTTTGAAGTTCCAGAGACATTTCAAAAATCAAATATTCCAGCTCGAAGCCAGTTTTTTGTGATTAAAATTCAAATTTTGGCAATTTATTTGTACATAAAAGGCAAGTTTTATTTGGAAATTTGTTTCAAAAGTTTGCACAATTTCAAAAATACGATATTTTATTATTAATTTTTATAAATTTACGTGTTATTTCGAAATTTTGAAAATGTAAATTTAAAAATAAATAACATTATCACTTTTAAAAAATAAAGCTAAAGTTAACAGAAAACTCGAACTTTTAAAACAAAGATCAAATCTTAAAAAAATTTGAAATTTTCGTAGACACTAAAATTTTAAGAAAATAAGGACTTTTCAATTTTTAAAATGGTCGACATTTTCAAAAATTTTGGGAATGTGAATAAAAGACGAATTTTTGAAAAAATATCGACATTTTAAGAAGCTGAATTTTTTGAATATTAGAAAAAACTCAAAATTATCTAAAAATTCGTAATCATTAAAAAAGTTGAAATTTTGAAAAGGTAAAATTTTGAAATAAGTCGAAATTTTCAATAGTTCAAGTTTAAAAAGAATCTTTTCTTTTAAGTTGAAGATTTAATTGGAAATGTTTAAAAAAATGTATAGATAAAATTTTAAAAAAAGTTCTAACTTTTCAAAGTCGAGTTTTTAAAAAAAGTCGAAGTTTTGAAAAAAGTTCTAACTTTTCAAAGTCGAGTTTTTAAAAAAAGTCGAAATTTTGAAAAAAATGTCGAAGTTTTGAAATGGAGTCGAAGTTTTGAAATGGAGTCGAAATTTTACGAAATATTAGTCGAAAATTTCAACGAAAGGTTTTAAGAAATGTCTGACTTAAAAAAAAAATCACAATTTTTAAATAAAGGGTCGACAGTTGACAAAAAATTCAACATTTTGAAAATAGTTAAAATTAAAAAAATGCCAATCAGCAGGAATGGAATTAATGAAACTTCTTAAAGACGATACAGAGAATATTAAAAAAATAGTCAAAATTTCTAAGTTTTCTAATAATTGCAAAGTTTGCAAAATGACTCAAATTAAAAACTCGACTAAAAACCCCTACTTCTTCGGGCCGGGCCCTTGGCCCCCAATCCCTCCGTCGGAACAGTACAATAGTGCTGGAGCACTGTTGTAAGCTGTTTTGCCTGAAACATAAGAACAAACAAAACAGAAAATTTTAACGATGAAAGTCTCAGCCTAGAGGACCATCCTTGGTCTCCTAATCCTGGTTGGGATGTCTGGATCGTAA
The DNA here is from genome assembly GCA_028583605.1 of Dastarcus helophoroides. Classification (NCBI taxonomy): domain Eukaryota; kingdom Metazoa; phylum Arthropoda; class Insecta; order Coleoptera; family Bothrideridae; genus Dastarcus; species Dastarcus helophoroides. The sequence goes on from CM053331.1 coordinate 5,507,330, forward strand.
TCCACTGCCTGTCGAACTAGTTCGTTGGGATGCGTTTCCGCTCTCACCATCGCCCTGGAATTAATTTCCTTAAGAAATTCTCTTACCAAAGGTAGTTCAGCTTCTCTGTGGAGCTGATTGTTTCTCACAAACCATGGAGCGTCCATGGCTTGTCTTAGAAAGACGTTCTGGAACACCTGGAGTTTCTTCATCTGATTATCCTGCTACCTGCTACCTGCTACCTGACCAAGCTACAGATGCGTAGGTCATCGCTGGCCTTATGATTGATTTGTATAGTAACACTTTAAGTCCAATGGACAGGTTACTATTTCTACCAATCATCGCTTGCAGCAGTCCCTTCAGCATTTTGGCTCTGGACACTGCATAATCGATGTGTGCCTGGAATGTTAGCCTTTTGTCTAGAATGACACCTAGATACTTTGCCTGAAGTCTCCAGTCGACGTTTTGCCCATGAACATTTACATGTCCATATGGTTGGAGTCTTTTTCGAGTGAAAAATACTGCTTGGGTCTTGTCTGCGTTGACTTGGATTCTCCATTGGCCGAAGTAATCTAGTAGACTGTCTGTTGCCTCCTGAAGTCGTCTGGTGACCACTTCTGGACTGAAAGAGTACGCCACTAAAGCTGTGTCATCTGCGTAAGTTGCCAATAAGGTGTTGTCGGTTGTTGGATTGGTTCTCGGAATGTCTGCTGTGAACAGAGAATACAGCAGAGGTGACAAGGCAGAACCTTGAGGCACTCCATACTGTAACCTAAACTGGTTTGATAGTTCCTGTCCCACCTTTGCTCTAAAAGAGCGCTGGTCCAGGAACGAGCTTACCATTTGAACCATTGTTAGAGGTATTCCAAACTGGTGCATCTTAAAGACTAATCCTTGATGCCAAACTGTGTCAAATGCCTTGGAGATGTCGAAGAAAATAGCTCCAACTACCTGGTTTCAGTTCATGCGTTGAGTGATTGTTTCAACCACTCTCAGCAGTTGGTCTGAGCTAAAGGGCATAGGTTGGAACCTAAATTGTTCCTTAGGAATGATGTCGCGAGCGCTGATGATATTCTGCAGACGCTTCCTCAAAATCCTTTCCGCCACCTTACCCAGGTTGGTGACTCAAATTTTGAAAAATTCAAACATTTAAAAAGGCCAGAATTTTCAACAAAGTGGGAATTAAAAAGTTAAAAATTTCAAAAAAAATGCAGATTTAAGAAAAGGTTAAAATTTTCAATAAAGAAAGTCGAAATTTGTTGACAAGGCAAACATTTTCAAAATCTTTCAAATTGCAAAAAGAAGTCAAAGTTTTGAAAAAGAAGAAAAGATCGAAATTTATAGCCGACATTAAAAATATATCAAAATCTGCAAAATATTTAAGAATTTTTATCGAAATATTGAAAACAAGTGAAAATTATCAGATAGATCAAGGTTTTCAAAAGTCGAAATATTAAGAAGTTAAAATTTTGGAAAATTTTCGGCAGTTAAAATTTTGAATCAAAGTGGAACATTTTTTTGAAAGTTGAAATTTTTGATCAAAAAAATTAAAATTTAGCATTTCAAAATTTTCAAAAAAAAAACGAAATTTTGAAAGAATTTCGAAAATTAAGAAGTGGCGAAATATGACAAAAAAAATCGAAATTTTGCAAAAAAGTCGAAGTTTTGAAAAACGGTTGACATATAAAAAAACCAGTCGACATAACTACGAAATTTTTAATAAAAAAATTATAATTTTACAACAAAAATTACAAAGATAAAATTTTTAAAAAAAGTCGAAAATTTAAACAGTCAAAAGTCCAGTTTTAAAAAATATTTTTTTTTATAAATTAACACGACCACGCTCTTACTTGACAGACTGTATTTGTTTATCTAAGCACGGCGGATATATCATAATCAGTGGCGGCTCGTAGCCAAAACTAATGGGGGTGCTGCAACAACGTTTAGCGTTTTAAAGTTTTTAAGATTTCGACTCAAAAGTTCGACATTTTCAAAACGTTACTTTTCGAAAATCTTAGATTTCTTTGAAACCTTGACAATGAAAACTTTCGATGTCGCGTTTCTTGAAAGGTTAGATTTTTTCCAAATTTCGACTGTGATTTTTTCTTGTAATCTCGACCTTATTTTATTTTTAAGTATTAACTTTTCTGAAAAACTGTAAACACTTTTTTTAAAATTTCCGTATTTTCGTAAATATTTAGACTTTTCGGTGTTCGGTTTGTTTTGTATTTTTTTATGAAAATTAATTATTACATTTTTTTTTAATTTTCACCATTTAAAAATTCTTACTTTTTCTGAAAAGGATAGTTATTTATGATACAAGTGTTAAAAGTGACATTTTATTTTGTGAGTGGGGAGTATTGCGGAACGAGCGTAGCGAGTGGAGCAACCCCACGAACAAAATAAAATCACTTTTAACAAGTGTATCATACAATATTTTTTGTAAAACTGTTAAATTAAAAAAGAAAATGCTGCCTCTAGGGTTGAATTTTCGATTTATTGTTTGCGTGTTGAATTACATAATTGACAATTACATCTGACAATCAAGTCAGGTGCTGGATAGAGTGTAACTAAATAAAACAATTGTAAGTTGTTTAATGTTTATTAGTAACCACAATTGAACCTGTCCTAAAATATTGTAAATTTTATGGCTAATAAACATGAATTTTGAAGAAAAGATTGGAAATTAAAGCAATTTTATTATTCCACCAGATATTGAAGAAACAGCAAATACATCAACTGAGACTTATTGCCCCAGAAATCGGGACAAAAATATGATGGTATGAAATAAAGAATCTAGCGGATAACTTCACTCAAAATATATTTTTGATTTACGTCGAAGGAAATTCTAAGTTTTGGAATCTCTTTATGATAAAAGCTAGTTTTCAAATCAAGAACAACTAGGATATAAGCAAGTATTAAAACAAGCGTACAAGATTTTTTTGAATGAAGCTCCAGACCAAATATGTAGTAAAAAGTTGCGTCGAACTAAAAGCAACATCTGTCCTAGTTTTTGCATGGATTACTAGCATAAATATCTCTGCAATTACTTCTCAGGAAAACTAAAATAAGTAACCGTTCAGCTTGTAATGGTAATATTAATATTATAAATAAATAATTTATAACTATTTAAATATGTTTTAATGTTTGGAAACCATATTACACAATAATCAAGGACCAGTTCGTTCAACCAAAAAAAGAAAATCTTTCTAATTTTTTCGGTACAGCTTTCTATTTAATAATATTGCATATTGCTATATATCAGCGTTTCCTAAATAGTGGGTCACAACCCGGCACCGGGCCATAAAAATAAAATACCAGGTTGCAAAATTGTCTTCATACTCACACATGATTAGATCTTTTACATTAAAATGTAATTAAAACATCTTTTGGTGGATCGCGAAGGGGAAATATTAAAAACAACCGGGTCAGGGCAAAAAAAGTTTGGGAAACGCTGCTATATTTACTTTTAACACTAGTGCGAAAAAACTTTATCGCACTAGTGTTAAAAGTATTTTTGACACGTATCATTATAAAAGTCAATTTTTAGTTCATTTATCGATGAACTAAAAATGTCACTTTTAACGACAGTTTTACAAAAAATTTTTTATGAAACTTTCATATTTTTATATACATTGTACACATTACAAACAATGATGCAATTCGGTCAATAATGTGTCCAGTCACCACCGGCGTCGATAATTGCCTGGCATCTCCGAGGCATGCTTTCTACTAATTTGACGGCGTATTCTAGTGGCAAGGATCTCCAGATCCGACGAATTTCGTAAGACAACTGCTTCAAAGTGTATGTGCGTCTTCCACGAAGCTTCTGTTTAATATATGCCCACACATTTTCAATAGGGTTTGCATCGGGCGACTGCGACGGCCAATCCAATGTAACGATGCCAGATTGAGTCTTCCACTGAGTACAGAGCTTGCTGTGGTGTTTAGGATCGTTGTCCTCCTGCAGAATCCAATTTTCATTTTTTGTGATGAACCATCGTTTGGCAGATGGCAGTAAAGCCTTTTTGTAGATTTTTATCATTTTTTCGGCGTTTAAGTTGTCAGTAAAGAGGTACAAAGTGCCGAATCCCTGCTTTGAGAAGCAGCCCCAAAGATGCACCTTTATTCCATGTTTTACGGTCCGCTGAACAAGCCTATTGGTGGAAGTTGACCAGGCTCGCGTGAGGACAGAACGTGCCCATATAGAACATTCATCAGTAAAAATGACATTTTCAAAATCTCTATCAATATTCTCATGCGCCCAAGCGAGTCGCTTTGTCACATGTTTTTCAGTCAACAGAGGCTTCTTCATTGTGTTGCACCATTTCAGATCATAAGTACGAAGAAGGGTTCGGATAGTTTCGTAGGATATTTCTAAACCTTTTGCCATTAATTTTGCTTGTCCTTAGCGCAGTGTTAAAGCAGGATTCCGCGAAAACAGATTCACTATTCTTTTTTCATCTTTTTTGTTCACTTTTCCTATCAAACCACGTTCTGGTAAATCATCGACATTTTTAGCCACTTTATATCGCTGTATCCGCTTCTGTACAAATGCCTTCGACTTTCTCATATATTTAGCAGCCGCTGATTGCGACATTTTGGGACCTTTCGGGTGGATGCAAAGGAACACAGCCTCGTAGCGCGACGCGTACTTAGCACTCATGGCGTTTAACGTGATTCTCTTTCAAAAGATCAACGACAACTGAACCTTTGTTGATAATGCATCAAGGACAAAGCTTCCCTGTATCGGGTCGCGAAGGAATTAGAGCAAAATCTTTCATTAACTGTCGGTAAAGTCGACCACGCTCTTACTTGACAGACTGTATGAGCTTGGAAGCCGAAGATACTTCGTTCGTTGATGACGTATTAGAGAAGGGGCAAAAATTTCTCTGCTCCGCGTCACGTCCGTCTCCGTACCCTGCATGACCCGAATGAGGGCAACCGAAATCTAAGCGCAATTTTTATACCAAACACCGCCCTCCCATTTTACAAATGATGCCTTTATTTTTCAACATTTAGTTTTCAAATTTGGAGAACTTATAAAGTAAGGATGTCGAATTCGCGCTTTGGAAGTATTTTTTCAAATTTCTTTTAGTTTCCGAGATATTTGCTTCTGAAATCAGGCAAAAAAGAGACAAATTGTATGCTCATTTGTGGAAATACTAAGACAAAAATCAAAAATCTGCTTTCAAAGCCCGAATTCTCTAATATTTCTAAACATTATTATTAAATTTCATTAAATTCTAAGCGATAGTACTGACGTAGTTTGTAAAACGGCAAGCGAAGAATGTCGACGTTTTAAGAGTACCAGACCCCCGCCTTAACGAACATCTTACTTTGGTTAACCTTGCGCATCCACCAAATTCGAGTTAATACCGCCCCAGTTTCACTGACGAAATATCGATGCAATGAAGCGGTAACACAGGCGTTGGACCCAATTCCACATGCGTAAAGCTTTGGACGTTTTTCTTATCGCGTAACAACAATTTACTCTTCAGGTTGGGCAATTAGTTGATCAACCTCCAAAGAAATTCCAAGGATCGTACCACCCTGGCATTAGGTGGAGAGCGCACTGAATTACAACCGGCCCGGCCATTGAAGAATGTCCATAGATTGAATATGTAAATTCTTGACATATTACTTCTCGGTAGCGGCGCGAAATAATAAATACGACATGAACGGTCGGTGTCGATATTATAGAAGGGATCGGGAGTGTGGGCAGAGCTCCCGGTTATTTTTATAACGAGTGTGCGTTTGTCATGAGCCGGATAGTATATCTGTCATACCGGACAATGCTTTGCCAACCTAAACCAACTAACCGGTGCCGACTTCGCGCCATAGGTGTTAAGTTACGATCTCCAACAATTAGTGTAATAATATGTTTATGTTCGATATTTCTGACATCCTACGAACTCTCTCATGTTCACCGCGGAACATCCCGAGAACAATGCCCTGTACTTTGCACGTTCATTGTTACGTAAACGGTTTCGACTTTTCCTTTTCTACATGAACAACTTCATTTTATTGGATGTGTCCCGGAGAGGCAATAAAGTAGATTAAGTTATAGGATTCTTAGGGACGCAAATGGCGCAAAAGTGAAGCAGTTTTATACTTTAGTGACTTGTCTGAGAACCCTTATTAACATAAAATATTTGGTAGCACCGGTATTGTCGCTTTTTATACCAAAATTTGTTTAATATTACTCTAACGAACAATTTTTGTATTATCTACGTTTTCTTTGTGTTGGGTTGTAACCATGGGCGAAGTTAGGTTATCCCATCTGGATGGCTAAAGCCTCCCTTATAATTTATAACAATTATTTTTTTATTTTTCTGAAAGGCTTAAATTAGGCAAACACTTATGTTTGGAGTTCGACCCTTAAGCACACTTTGGCATTTTTGAACTCAATTCAAAATGATTCTTATAAAAAATTTTCCTGGAAATCTCGAGTATTGTCTTCAAATATGACATTTTCTTTTTCTGAAAATTTTAATTTCTTCCTCGATATTCGTCTTTGCTTCGTAACTTTAACGTTTTTGTGACAATTGGTCTATTTTTTTGAAAATTGGTTTATTTTGTCAAAATTAGGTTGAATTTAAAACAGGAACAACAATTAAAAAAAATAGTTCTTGGAAATTTCCACGAGCGAAATTAGGTTGGGGCTTGGGGACCCAAAACTCGAATTCCTTCCCCAAAAATATTCGAAGATAACACATTCCTACAGAACAAAAAAATGAATATATTTTCTAATATTGGTATTTTAGCCCCCAGATCTGATGACTTAACCCTTCTTTGCATGATTTTTAAAATTTTTTTAAAATAAATCAGGATGATGTAATTAATGCTCTAGATTAAAGGAAAAATATTTAAAAAAATCCTAGTGTAAATAAAAATATGTATTATGTAAAAAACAATATGATGGAAATTTACATCATCACGCATTGTCACATATTTAGCTCAGTACTAAATAAATAAAAAAAATATTGTTTACTCAATCTTCCTTATTCTTTATGATAATTCAAAAAACAATTATTATTTTTATTTAAGCACAAATTGACGCCACATTTAATACACGAAATTGTGGAATAGCCTTTACATTTGGGAAATTTGCACCGGAGTGACCCACCTACTTTTGGCCAATGTTCAGCACCATCTTTTCTTATGTTTTTTGGAGGTGGTGGAGCTGGAGAACCTTTTCTTTTTTTTTTTTGATTGTAGTTCTTCTTCTAGTAAACTGGTACTAGGACGCCCTCTTTTAGCTTCTTTGGTGGTTCTTCTGTTGCATAGCACAAAGGCCAATTCATTTCTGAATTGGCCCATTGTAAGCAGACTCTTTTTAGGTTCACCTCTTTCTTAAGCATTTTTTTTTATAAATAATCCAAGAGTTTATAATAGCTAGATCAAATAGATGAAAAAAAAAACGCAAATACCACTTTTTAGACCTCATTTTTATATGATTTCTGCCCAAAAAGCTATCCATGAGATCTACTCCTCCCATATGTTTATTGTACTCTTAGACAATAAACGGGCAAGTAATATCAATTTTTTCTTTTGTTGTCCTGTCAAATCTATTGACTTTAGTTACAGGCAATGCTCCAGAATAAGAAGATAACAGGGTTACTCTCTTATTATCTTTCCAAGCCACACAACTCAAATCTATACCATCATGCACAGACACTCTTTCCTCAAAACTACCTCTGGGCACAGATTTTGTCATGAAATTTTTCTTCTCTGGAAGTTTATTATTTGGTATCCTGTTTTGTTGCATAGTTCCCACTGTGTGAATTCCTGATTTAGCTAAAAAAACTACCAATGGCAAAAAGGTATAAAAATTATCAAAGTATATGATGTGGTTTTGGTTTCTTGACACTCCTCGAAGCAAACGAACTACAACATTTCCTGTTGCACCACGATCTGGTTCATCTGGGAGTTTCTCTGTATTCTCTTGTCCAGAATATACCTCAAACTTGTGGGCATATCCCATCAAATCACAGAGAACATACAATTTGAAGCCCCATTTATGGGGCTTCTTAGGCAGATACTGTTTTAAAAAATGCCCTATTTTGGTAGAACACATCTGTTCATCCACAGAAAGTCTTTGATTCATTGGCACTGTGGCAAACCTCTTATTGAGATGCTTGATAACAGGGCGGATTTTATAAAGCCTGTCATGTTCTGGATGACCTATAGGTTTGTGAAGATCATTGTTATTAAAATGTAATGATAACTTTATTTTCTCAAACTTGTTTAGTGGCATTGTTGAAGAAATGGGCTCATATCCAAACTTGGGCGACCAGTATGATCTTGTGCTAGGAAATTTGATTACTGACATGTATAGTAATATACCAAAGAACTTATACAAATCATATTCTTTAAATGTTATAGATGAACTAGAATTACTCTGTATTATATATAAATTTGTCTCCTCTACTAATGTTTTGATAAAATCTTCAGTGATAAAATGGTTAAAACATTGATTATGGAGTTTCTAGGTGTGATAGACCGCCTGAAGCAGTAGAACTCCCCAAGAAAGTAATTTTAGCTGTATCATACACCAAATTCTTTTTTTTCCAAATCAAGCTTCTTTTGTCAAATGGAAAACTGGATGAAGACTGCAAATTGGATGATGTTGATGGGTGAGAGGATTCTTGATCTTCTGGTTCTACAAGAGGAGGATCAATGTTAGCAGTTTCATCCACATTATCATCATCATCATCATCGTTCTCCTCCTGCAACACTCTTATAACTTCATCAGCATCGCGGTTTTCATCATCGGAATCTTGGTCATCAAGGCTATCTTCTGAGAGCCAACCGCCTTCTAACTTACTAAGATAATCTTCAATATCTCTTTCATTCAAGTTTCCCTAAAAAACAACAATAAACATTTACAAAAAAAAAATGGTCATACATTACAAGTGAAGTTACTGCACAGTGATGTAAATTTCCATCACATAGTTTCGAGAAATGTATTCACAGTGTTTTGATATAAATTGTACATAAAATAACAAAAACATGAAAACAAACCTTTTTTCCACTCATGTTCACTCTTCTTGTATTTTATATCTCCATTTATTTCCTTAAAACAATTTAAAATATCACTTGTTTCTTCCAGTCACAACAAACAGCGGAATGACAAGTTATAAGCCTGGTAATTGACAGTGACGTTTACTATTTTTTGACAACTGCGTTTTGTTGTACGCTATAGTCGCCAGCAACAACAAATTTACAGTACAAGGGTTTTGAATACCTTTTTTTGTTGACTAAATATTATGATTAAAATTTCCATCATCATGCAAAGAAGGGTTAAGTTTACCTGGAAATTTCCTCTTTTTTTTTTAAATTTCAAGATTATTTATGTCAAAAGTTGAATGAGAAGTTAATAAGTATACTTGGTAGTCAATTTTTTTATAAAAAAAAGCTTCCTTCCTCTGAAATAAATCCTGCCTACATATTCCAGTCACGTTCGAGGGTTTTTTTTTTTGGCTTCGGTCGGTTCCAGAGCTTTTTCGTGTTCGATATTCAAAGCACGAATATGTCCTCTCATGAGAAAGGTTAAAGCTTTGCAATTAAAGTCATAGGTAAGAAAATAATCGAAATTAAATAAAAAATTTTGACTGAAAACTCGATGGATCTTTTGAAAAATTTACGTCTAAATGCGAACTTTCGAATTCTTTTCCGAAACGTTGACTTCGGCTCGAGATTTAATAATTTTAATGAAAATTTCGAAGTTGACATTCCGATCAATTTCAGAATTGATCCTCAAAATATTGTCTGACAATCATAAATTTTGCAAGAAAAGTTGTGTTCCAGATAAAATCGACATTTTGTAAAAGTTAACATTTTCAAAAGAAATGCGGAAATTTTCGAAAACAGTCGAATTTTTTGAAAAAGTTTATTTCACAAAAAAATTTAAATTTTGTGAGTATCGAAAGTCTTAATTAAACAAGTCAAAGATTTCAAGAAAAGTCAAAAACTTCGACGAAAAGTCCAAATTTGAAAAACGATCGAGACGAAGGTGTTAAAAAAACTTCAAATTTTTAAATGAACCAAAGTTTTCAAAAAAAAAATCAAATTTACAGAAAGTCGAAACTTGGATAGGATGCAAATCGAGAGAAAGCAAATATTTTACTAATAACTCGTAATCTTCAAAAAAAAAATCGAAACTTGAAGAAAAAGTCAGAAGAAGGTACAAATTGTAGAAAATATCAAATTTTTCGAGGGTAACATTTTGATAAAATATCAAAAATTCTAGTAAAGTTAAAATTTACTAAAAAAAAAGCAAAGACTTTGAAGAAAAGTCAAAACTTTGAGAAACGATCGAAATTAAAAAATAAAACATGTAAATTCATTAAAAAACATCGACATTTTAAAAACAAGACGAAATATTTAAAAAATGCAAATTTTCAAAAAGGCAATAATATAAAAAATTGAATTCTTCAAAAAACTCAAATTTAACAAAATCGAAATTTGGAGAAAATTCAAACTTCGAGAAAAAGCGGCAATTTCAAAAATAAGTCCTACAAATTTGAAAAATAATGAAATTAAGATTCGAGGGCGACATTTTGATAAAATATCAAAAATTCTAGTAAAGTCAAAATTTACTAGAAAAAAGCAAAGACTTTGAAGAAAAGTCAAAACTTTGAGAAACGATCAAAATTAAAAAAAAAACATGTAAATTCATTAAAAAATGTCGACATTTTAAAAACAAGACAAAATATTTAAAAAAATGCAAATTTTCAAAAAGGCAACAATATAAAAAAAATTGAATTGTCCAAAAAACTTAAATTTAACAAAATCGAAATCTGGAAAAAATTCAAGCTTCGAGAAAAAGCGGCAATTTGAAAAATAAGTCCCACAAATTTGAAAAATATTGAAATTAAGAAAAAGTGAAAATTATGAGAAAAAAAATCAAATTTCTGAAGTCGACATTTTAAACAAAACAGTGAAAAATTCAGAAAAGTCGAATATTTACAAGTAAAAGCGAGAATTTGGAGAAAAAGACTAACTTTTGAGAAATTAAAACTTTCAAATTAAGTCAAAATTTGTAGAAAAATTATTGGAAAATAGAGGTCGAATTTTTAAAGAAAGTGTTTACAAAAAAGTCAAAACATTATGAACAAAATTTTGAAAAACTTGGAAATTTTCAACAACAAAAAATAGAATGATTTGAAGATCCAAGTTTTGAAAAATTGTCGGAATTTTTAAAAAAGTGAATGTTAAAATACAAAATCTTTTTTGGTTTCAGGAGACAAAATTTGTATTTCAACTTTTGAAGATAACCAAGGATCAGTCCGTTCTACCACAACAAAAAATGAATGTTCTCAAAACAGGTCGATATTTTGAAAATAAAACAAAAATCGAAATAAGGCCCAAATTCACCAAAAAAAAAATGGAATTTTTTAAAAAACTCAAATTTAATAAAATTGAAATTTGCAGCAAATTCGAATTTGAAAAAACAGCGGGAATTTCAAAGGTACGTCCTACAAATTTGAAGAATAGGAAATTAAGAAAGAGTGAAAATTATTGAAAAAAAATCAAATTTCTGAAGTCGACATTTCAAATAAAACAATGAAAAATTCAGAAAAGAACAATATCTACAAGTAAAAGCGAGAATTTCGAGAAATAGACTAACTTTTGAGAAATTGAAACTTTCAAATTAGGTCAAAATTTGTAGAAAAATTATTGGAAAATAGAGGTCGAATTTTTAAAGAAAGTGTTTACAAAAAAGTCAAAACATTATGAACAAAATTTTGAAAAACTTGGAAATTTTCAACAACAAAAAATAGAATGATTTGAAGATCCAAGTTTTGAAAAATTGTCGAAATTTATAAAAAAAGTGAATGTTAAAATACAAATCTTTCTTGGTTTCAGGGGACAAAATTTGTATTTCAGTTTTTGAAGGTAACCAAGGATCAGTCCGTTCTACCACAACAAAAAATGAATGTTCTCAAAACAGGTCGATATTTTGAAAATAAAACAAAAATCGAAATAAGGCCCAAATTCACCAAAAAAAAAATGGAATTTTTTAAAAAACTCAAATTTAACAAAATTGAAATTTGCAGCAAATTAGAATTTCAAAAAACCAGCGGAAATTTCAAAAGTACGTCCTACAAATTTGAAGAATAGGAAATTAAGAAAAAGTGAAAATTATTGGAAAAAAAAATCAAATTTCTGAAGTCGACATTTTAAACAAAATAATGAAAAATTCAGAAAAGACGAATATTTGCGAGTAAAAGCGAGAATTTGGAGAAAAAGACTAACTTTTGAGAAATTAAAACTTTCAAATTAAGTCAAAATTTGGAGAAAAATTATTCGAAAATGGGGGACGAATTTTTAAAAAAAGTGTTTACAAAAAAGTCAAAATGTTATAAACAAAATTTTGAAAAGCGTGGAAATTTTCAACAACAAAAAATAGAATGATTTGAAAATCCAAGTTTTGAAAAATTGTTGAAATTTAAAAAAAAGTGAATGTTAAAATACAAATCTTTCTTGGTTTCAGGGGACAAAATTTGTATCTCAATTTTTGAAGCTAACCAAGGACCAGTCCGTTCCACTAAAACAAAAAATGAATGTTTTCAAAACAGGTCGAGATTTTGAAAATAAAACCAAAATTTAAATAAGGCCCAAATTGATCAAAGGAAATCGATTTTTTTAAATAAAATTTAAAAAAGTCGAAAAGAGGAAGAATCCAACTTAGAGAGAAAGCTGGAATTTTAAATATCTCACAATTTTTCTAAAAAAAATTATAACTTCAAGAAAAAGTTAAAATTTGGAAAAATAACTACAATTTTTAGAAAGAAGAACATTATTAAGATCGAAATCGATATTTTTTCCTTTGGTGGACTGGTCTCTGGTTATCGTCAAAAATTGAAATACAAATCTTGTCCCCTGAAGCCAAGAAAGATTAAAAAACACAACAAAGACTCCCCTAACGCATTTCGATAGCCAAGCTGTCATCTTCAGAGAGGTACTGCGTTAGACAACCTTTCTTGTGTTTTTCTTTTAATATTTCATGGTTTCATCTATCATCTTTACGGAGATATTACCTCTCTGAAGATGATAGTTTGGCTATCGAAACGCATTAGGGCAACTTCTGTTTATTTTTTTTTTTAGTTAAAATATTCAAAAAAGTCTCAATTTATAAAAAAAAGTGAAATTCAAGAGATGAAATTTTGTAAAAAAAAATCGAAATTTTTGGATAAAGTCAAAATTTTGGGAAAAAGTTGAAATTCTGAAAAAAAGTCGAGATTTAAAATAATTCGAGATTTTCAAACAAATTTGAATTCTTCATAAAAAATGTAGAAATGTTCGAAATTCGAGAAAAGATGAAATTTTGAAAAAAAAAATGTCGAAATTTTTGGGTAAAGTTAAAATTTTGGGAAAAAGACGCAATTTTGAAGAAAGTCGAGAACTAAAAAATTCAAGATCAGAAAAATTCAAGATTTTTAAACGAATTCAAATTCTTCATAAAAAAAGGGTCGAAATTTTCGGAAAATAATCGACAGCTTCTGAAAAAAGATGAAAATTTGAAAAAGTGGAATCCTACAAATAGGTAAAAAATTTTAAAATAGACGAAACTTTCATAGAAGTTTAAAAAATTTTAAATTTCTTAAAAAGGGTTAAAGTTTTCAAAAGAAATGTTTCAAAAAGTCAGATTTACAAAAAAGTTCCAATCTTAAAAAAACATAAATTTTCAATAAGAAAAAAGTATAAATTTTGAAAAAAAAGATGAAATTTTGAAAAAATCAAATTGTCAAAAAAGTTGGAATTTCAAGAAAAAAGGGGCGTTAAATAAATTGTTAAAATTTTTATAAAACAGCCAAAGTTCTAAAGAAGGTCCATAATTTCGAATGACTCAAGTATGGAATTTTTCAAAAAAGTCAAAATGTTTAAAAAAGGTAAAACACTGCAAAATACTGGAAATTTTCAATGTCGAATTTTTTCGAAAACTTGGAAGAAGGCATAAACAAATGGAAATTTTCAAAAGCTTAAAAAATATTAAAATTTTGAAAGACTCAGTGTTTTAAAAAAGTTACGATTTTGACAAAAAGTTAAACTTTTTAATAAAGTCGATCTTTTAGATAAAAGATTACTAAAATATTTCGAATATTCGGCATTTAAAAATAACTTAAAATTTCTATAAAAAGACGAAACTTTAAAAAAAGTCGATTTTTTTGGAAAATTTATAATTTTAAAAAAGTAGAAAAAAAACTCGCCACAATTTTCAGAAAAACATATAAGTAACTAAATATTTTCAAAAATTAAAAGTTTGTAAACAGTAAAATTTTTGAAATATCAAAATTTCCAAAGTAAACAAAATGTTCGAAAAATAGTTTTTGATGAAATTTACATAATTCAGAGATTTATCAAAGTCGAAATCAAAATTTGGATTAAAAGGTGAAGATTTCTTAAAAATTTAGGAGTCTGAGATTTTAAAAAGTCGAGATTTTCAACAAATAATTATTTTTAAAATAGGTAAAAAGTTTGAAAAAAGTTAAAATTTACAAAAACGTGACAATTTCTGGAAAAAGGGAGCCTATGAATTTCGAAATTTTCAAAAGTCAATATATCAAAAAGAAATTCGATTTTTCAAACCAGAATTTAAAATAAAATTTTGAATTAAAAAATAGGGCAGTTATGGGGACTGCCGACGGAAGTGGAAACTTAAAATTATGATACAACAAATTTAAATATATTTAAAAAAAAATCTTTTTCCAAACTTTCAGCGGTTCAGTTGAGGAGAAGTGCTAATAATTGAGGGTGGCGACAAACATCCACTCGCCCCCCCCCCCCATAAACTTTTCTTTTTTATATATATTCATGGTGCCCCCTTAATTTTTTTATATTTTTTTATGGTGCCTCCCATTTTTCACCCCCCAACAATTTTTCTTTTTCATATTTTTATTTTGCCCCCCATTTTTTCATCTTCACCCCCAATTTTCCTTTTTAACATATTCTCATGGTGCCCCCCATTTTTACACCCCCTAATTTTCTTTTTTTTAATGTATTTTTATGGTGCCTCCCCATTTCCCCCCAAGCTATCATCAGTATCTCTCTGAAGATGATAGCTTGACTATCGAAACGCGTTAGAGCAACCTTTGTTGTGTTTTTAAATCTTTCCTGGTTTCTGGAGAAACTTTAGCATTTTTTTAAATCTTTTAATTTTTTGAAAATGTCGACATTTTCAAAATTTTAATTTTTTTTTGAAAATCCTGTTTTTTTTAAAGTTTTAACATTTTATGAGAATTTGGCTTAATTTCAAAATATAGACATATTTTTTAAAAAATTTTGACTTTAAGATTTTCGCTTTTTTCAAAATTCTAATCCTTTGTAAATGGATGTAAAAATTCCACTTGTTTTAAAAACTTGACTGTTTTTCAAATTTTCAAATATTTTTGAAGAACTTCTGAAAACTTTTTTTAATTGAAGTTTTTAATTATTTTGAAAATGTCATATTTTTTCAAAAAAATATCTTTCTCATTTCGGGGAAAATTTTGACTTCTTGTCAAAAATTGGACTGTTCACTTTATCTCAAATTTGAAATCTTTTAAAGTTTTTACTTCTTTGAAAATATCGACTTTTTTAAATTTCTACTTTTCCGAAAATTTTGTTTTCAAAATGTCGATTTTTATTTAAAAAATTTGACTTTTCTAATAATTTTGGCTTCTTCACTATTTTGACCTTTTAAAATATGGTTTTTTTTTTTTGGAAAATTATACCACAATATCTTTCTATGTTAAATCTCGAAATTTTTGAAAATGTTGACTGTTTTTGAAATTTTTGAATTTCACATTGTTTTAAAAATTTCAAATTCTCGAAAATTTCCCCTTTTTAACTTTTAAAGTTTTTTTATTTTATTTATAATCTTGACCTTTTTCTAATTTACTATCTTTGAAAACTTGTACAAGTTATCGAATTTGTATTTTTTTTTTATTTCCAAACTGAGAAACTTCGGGATTTTTTCAAATTTTGTGAAAATGTCGACATATTCAATATTTAAATTTTTTCTTGAAAATCCTTTTTTTTGAAATTTTAACTTTCTATGAAAATTTCTCTTATTTTCAAAATAAAGATATTTTTCTTTTAATTTTGACTTTAAAATTATCGTTTTTTAAAAAATTCTAATCCTTTGTAAATGGCTCTACAAATTTCACTTGTTTTAAAAATTTCGATTGTTTTCCAAATTTTCAATTTTTTTCTCGAAAATTTGTAATTTTTTGAAAACTTTTTTTAGTTAAAGTATTTAATTATTTTAAAAATGTCGTATTTTAAAAAAATCATTCTCTTTTCGGGGAAAATGTTGACTTTTCAAAAATTGGACTGTTGACTAACTCAAATTTGAAATCTTTGAAAATTTTTGTTTTCAAAATGCCGATTTTTTTTTGAAAAGTTCGACTTTTCTGATAATTTTGGCTTCTTCACTATTTTTATCTTTTAAAATGTGGATTTTTTTTGGAAAATTAGACTAGTTAAATCTGGAAATTTTTCAAAATTTTGACTGTTTTTGAAATTTTTTAATTTCGCGTTCTAAAAATTTCAAATTCTTGAAAATTTTGTCTTTAACTTTTAAAGTGATTTCATTTTTTGAAATCTTGAATTTTTTCAAATTTACTGATTTTGAAAACTTGTACAAGTTATCGATTTTTTAATTTTTTTTTATGTTAAAGTTGAAAAATTTCGGTAATTTTTTCAAATTTTTAAATTTTTTGAAAATGTCAGCTTTTTTAAAATTTTAATTTTTGTTTTGAAAATCCTATTTTTTTTAATTTTAAATTTCTCTGAAAATCTCGCTTATTTTCAAATTAATAATTTTTTTGAAAATTTTGACTAAAATATTATCGTCCTTTTCAAAATTCTAATCCCTCGCAAAGGGCTCTAAAAATTCCACTTATTTTGAAAATTTCACTTTTTCCAATTTTCAATTTTTTGAAAATTTGTAATTTTCTGAAAATTTTTTTCGCTGCAAGTTTTTAATTATTTTAAAAATGTTGTATGTAAAAAAAAAAAAATTTTTTCAGGAAAAAGTTTGACTTGATTTTGTTAACATATTCTTCAACATTTAGAATTTATCTGAACTTTTTTTAGAATTCCAATTTTGTTGGACTCTTATTGAAAATTTCGACTATTTTTCAAAATAATGAGTTACCCATTTTCAAAATTTCAATTTTTTCGAAAATTTCGTCTTCAAAATTTCATCATTTTTACAAAATTTCGCTTTGCTTTGAGAATTTTTCTAAATATTTTGCTTTTTTTGTGCAAATTTAGACTTTTTTCAAAATGTCGATATTTTTTTTCCAAATTTCGAATGTTGAAAGTATTACATACTGAGTTTTTATAAAAATTTTCGTTTAAACAAAAATTTTGGCTTTTTAACAATATTCGTCTTTTTTGAAAATTTAAATCATCCAAAATTTCGACTTCTTTGGAAAATTTTGATATTTGATAATTTTGTCTTTTCTTCAGTATTTAGATTTTTCGATAATTTAACTGATAATTATTCAATTTATTTTTAATCTCGTCATGTTTTCAAAATTTAGACCATATTTTAAATTGTAGGTTATTTTCCAAAGTTTCACCTTTTTTAAAAAAATTGAATTGGTTTCGCCATCTTTTTGAAGTTCTCTTTTGAAAACTTTGGCTTTCTCAAAATGTTTACAATTTATTCGAGATTTTGATCTCATTTGGAAAATTTTTCGATTATTTTAACTTTCTTTGAATTTTTTAAAATTTTGTCTTTTTTTTGAAAAATGTCCATTTGTCAAAATTTTGTCTCGTCTTAAAAATTTGGAATTTGTTGAAGCTTTTGACTTCAAATTTTTCGAAAATTTCATTTTTTTCCTAAATTTCAATAATCTCCAAAATTTAATCCTTATAGAGAATAAGGACCATAAAATCCAATAAAACCAATAAAATGTCAACATTTATCAAAATTTCAATTTTTGACCTTTATGTGAAACTTAACACTTTCAATTTTTTTTTAAATTTTCGCCTTGTTTCAAATATCTGACTCCAAAAATCCAAGTTTTTAAAATTTCAAATTTTCTAATTTATGCAATTTCAGATTTTTTTAAAAATTATATATTTTATACTTTTTTATATGAATTATTACACGAAGTATTACTTTTAAGGGGATTTGACTCTAGAAGAGAAAAATTACCAAAACTGCTGATGTCATTGACTTTTTTTTATAGATTGGAACCTAAACACTAATTTTTATATTTATAACCTCAAAAATTACGAAATTGCCTTTACATTGCAGACTCATTACTTAAATAAGGATAAACTATGAGAATTACATTGTTATGAAATTATAATTGATGTCATTTAAATCATTTTACTTTGATTTGTTTTTCTTTTTCTGAATACAATCAATCAAATATGAACCGAAATTTATTTTTAAGACTTTTTTGGTACAAGATACATATATGAAAGCTATTAACTATTTTTTACATAATCTCTTGATTTTGTTATGCTCGTAGAGCTTCTTTCAGTGGCCCAAACATATGATAATCGCATGGTGATAAGTCGGGAATGTAAGGAGGATGTCCTAATGTTGCCCAATGCATTTCCTCTAATTTTTGATGTGTCAGATTGGCCGAGTGGGGGCGGGCATTGTCGTGTAGAAAAATCACATTTCTGATCGAAAATTTACGGCTCTTCCGCTGATATGCACGTATTGCTTCATCTAATAGCAGGCAGCAGTAAGCAGCATTAAGCCTACGACGTTCATGCAGAAAATCGACGTGCACAACTCCTTTAAAATCTCAAAACACTGTAGCAAGAACCTTTCCAACAGGGAGACAAGTTTTTGTCTTGACGAGTACACCTTCCACCATTCTTCTCCACTCCATGCTTGCTTGTTTGATTCAGGGGTGTAATGGTGGACCCAAATCTCATCACACGTAACGATACGTTGCAAAAAACCCTCATCTTCACATTGAAAACTTCCAAGATGGCGCTGACAAATTTCCAGACGACGTTGTTTTTATTCTTCAGTTAAAAGACCGGGTACCCACCTGGCAGAAATTTTTTGAAACCCCAGCTCATCTGTAATGATGGATTGAGCAGTCCCAAAGCTTATCCCTATCTGCCAGCTGCAACTTCATTAACAGTTAAACGGCGATCAACTTCCAAAGGGCGTTGAACAATGTTAGTCTTGTCCGCAGTTACACTGATCCAAGGACGACGAGCTGGGTTTCATTTTCAACTTGATTTCGTCCTTCCAAAAATTGTTGGTGCCCTTCATAGACTTGAGTTTTTTTTAAACAAGAATCCCCAAACTGTGCTTTTAGTCTATAAAGAATTTTGGCGGGCTTTACACCTTCAACGTCAAGAAATTTAATAAGAATGCGCTGCGCAACGTGCGGATGGAAGGTATTGCTCAGTCATTGTATTTACAACAGATGAACGGCGAGAAGGGAATTCGCTTGGGCGCAGTCACGTTATATCCCCACCTAAGGTGTCCAGGAGTATGCGCACACTCCCGACGCCCTCTTGGCGACATGTTTATATTTGATTTTCCCTCGTAAGCTACTTCTTAAGAACACCCCAAAGCTTAATAGTAAATTTTCTATTACAGTGTTGGTAAAGAGTAGCAAAACCATTCCATCATATTTATTTTATGCGTTAGTCGTTATATCATAAGTCTGATTGTATAATGTAGCAAAGGTAAGCAAGCAGTTCATTTAAAATGGGGGTTAAGTCACTAATGTCGTAGCTATAATTGTTTTTACTCTAAAACCTAAAAATGCTGTGACATTTTACTTTCAAGGTTTTTAATTGAATAGCGAATTTCTAATTCTTTCTAAATACCTGGAATAAATATTCATTACCGCTTATCTTAAATAGCCGCCGAGATAAACGCATTAAATATCTATGGGAAACCTTAGCGCAATTATCTTAACTATTCTCCCAGTCAATTATAATTATTTATCAATAATGTTTAGCGTACTTATATGTACATAGATGCAAGCTGATTTCAATTATTTATTCGTTGCATAATTATCATATATCCGTATTAACTTGAACCATATAATTGATTACAAATGACCCGTGATTATTTTTCTAATGCTAATTAATAGAATCCCAGATCAGCTCGCCTTTAATTTGTTGTTTCCCAAGTGTTATGTAAATGATTTAACTATTTTTTTCTTGTTCCAGGTAAGGCAGAACTTCTATCCGGTGGTAAGTTAATCAGCTGTTTAGTTATTTAAATGCTGAACTAATCTGATGCTCAGTTACCCACAGATTCAATTAATTATTGAATGAATGAAAATCAGATACCAAGTTAATCGGATGCTCAGCTAATCACCTGCGTAATACAAATTATTAGTTAACTTGTTCAGTAAATACTTGTCTTTAATACTGTTGAGCGTTATCGGTTCGAAAATTAAAACTTGGTGAATTGTAACCACTTTATTTCCAAACTGATTTCGGAACACCACAATTCACTTTATTGACCAACTGACTAACCAACTACATAACTTATTGTTTAATTAACTAACTAAGGGAAAGACGACCACGTATTTATAGGTACCGTTTCGGTTTCTGGAAGGGACTTATCGCTTACGGAAACGTCTACAGCCCTTATCTGCCATATGATTCATTATCGCGGCCGCTTCCCATTATCAAATATTTCTAAAGAATTCCTTACTAATACAAATTTTATAAGTACATTTTGTTACAATACTAGGACTGCGGATTAGTAACTTTTTTTAGATTAACTCGGTGGCACGCGAAGTTAACTCTTTCAAGCTTCTACGTTGAAAGTTAATTATTTTTAGTATTCATTTTATTTTAATTTTGATTAATATTACAAGAAATACGATGTAATCATATGCATGGGTCACTTATTCCATTATGAATTTACATCATAACAAATTCCGTTAAATATAATCGCCCTCGGCGTGACATGCGTCTAGGTACGTTAAACTTAGCAAATAGGACCACTTCTGCACTGAAATAGTACGATATAGTTAAAAATCAGTAACACCTTACTGGAAGTTAAATATGGATATTAAACTCGAAATTTCGCGTTTTTTGGGACAAAATTGAAATTTTGACTATAAAGCTGTAAGACAAGACCTAAATGAAAGAAAATCGGACACAATTTATTTTAGAATTTTTTCTTGAAATTGATCTTTTATTT
The DNA here is from genome assembly GCA_028583605.1 of Dastarcus helophoroides. Lineage (NCBI taxonomy): Eukaryota > Metazoa > Arthropoda > Insecta > Coleoptera > Bothrideridae > Dastarcus > Dastarcus helophoroides. The sequence goes on from CM053331.1 coordinate 5,528,460, forward strand.
TAAAATTTCTTAAAACCTTGCAATTGTATTTCAAAATTTGGGAGCTTTATTTGTACATCGTTTTAGAAATTTCGAACGATCTGAGATCACTTCTCAATTCGAATTGATATTGAGAGTAAAAATTGATCTGTTGTTGAGAACATTTAAACTCCAAAAAATTAAAAAAGATGCAATTTATAGAAAATGGTTCAAAATTTTCAAATTTAAATTTCAATTTTGAAAAAAACAAGTAAAAATTTCAAAACTTACTCGGAATTTATTTAAAAAAAATTAAATATGTTCAAAAAAAAGGCTGTTGGAATTTCAAGTTGAACGGAAATAACAATATTAAGGTTTATAATTATGAAGCTCTGTACCTTATAACATTATTATTGAATTTTGACTTTTTTTCTTGAAATTTTCGTCGATAATCCAAAATTTATAAGATTCTCAAGAGTTCCTGATTAAAAAGGGAATATTAGAAAAAAAATAAAATTATTGTAAAATTAAATTCGCAATTTGAAACAAAAGCTAAAATTTTGAGAAAAATGGGAAAATTATGTAGGTGGTAGGTGGTGAAATTTCGTCTTTTTCTAGAAATTTATAATTTTGTACTTCTAGAAAAAAAGAACGATATAACGAGCATATAACTAGTTTTATCCGAAAAATTTTCGAATTTTCATGTTGAAACTTATGATATTAAAATAAAAGAAGTTGGCGAATCGTCGTGGGTAAAAAATTCGCTTCGTTTGGATTTTTTTTTAGAGCGGACCGCCGCTTGAGTAGAGATTCGTCGCAATCTAGCCATAACGCACCTCATCGTTGCTATGAATTGAACTTAATGACGTTTGTGACGTTTCCTAAGAAGGCCGAACGATAGGAACTTTTATTTTGACATGCCTTTACCGTCTGCCCTCGGAGGAGATAGTTTCCCAAGGAGGGCGAACGATAGGAACTTTTATTTCGACATGCCTTTACTGTCTACCCTCCACCCATGTGCCTGCGGAGGAGATAGCGGTATAAATTCATGCGTCGATGACAAACCTAAATTTTCCCATTGATAGATTAGCCCGTGTGATCTAGCATTTTTTGTATTGGTAAATGTTATGGAGAAACTAACGATTAATATTAAAAGTAGGTGTAACTCCAAATTATCGTAATAAGAAGAAATTTCGGGGACAACCGACAATTCAAATGTTTTTAATATCCATGTCCAACTTAAAAAATATCAAAAAGTATCAAAAAAATAATGACAAAATTGGGGGTCGAAAAAACTCAGTTATTCAATAAAAATTGGAATTTTTTGAAAGAAATCAAAATTACGAGAGACATCAAGATTTTTCAATAACATTCTAATTTTCGTCAAGTGTTTAGAAAAAAAAATGCAGTTCCAGTTTGAGATGATGAGAAAAAGGTCAACTTTTCAAAAAAGGTCTTAAAAAATGTAACAAAATTCCCGAAATTTTGCGTTTCCTCTTAAAATTGTCATTAATAGCGAAAATTTAAAATCAAATTCGATTTTCTTACACTTTTCTTGAAATATTACCATGAGAATTCGATTTTTATCAAAATTACGGCTTTCTTGAAAATTAAGACATTTTAAAATCTTTCACTTTTTAAAATTTTGACATTTCATTTACATTATTTCTAAATACTGACTTTTTCATAAAAATATCAATTTCAAGTTTTTGCCTTATTATCCAAGTTTTGACCTTTCTAAAAATATCGATTTATTAAAAAAAAGATTAACGTTCAAAATTTCCATTTTTTTCAAGTTTCCGCTTTTATCAACATTTCAACTTTTTTTCAAAATTGTAATTTCAAATTTTCTACTCTTTCTCAAATTATTTTTGTAAATTTAACTTTAAAAAATCGACATTTCAAAATTTTTAGTTTTTTGAATATTTAGACAGAGATTTTGCCTTTTTTTTCTACATTTTGCCTTCTCGAAATTTTCTTCGTAACTGTTGACTTAAAAAAATGCTACATTTTTAATTTCGAAGTTTTGTACATTATTACCTTTTTTTTTGGAAAACTCGACGTTTTTTCAAAAGTTTCAGAATTTGAGCCTTTCCCAAATTTTAACTTTTGCTAGATTTTGAATTTTTGAAAATTTCGGAATTTGAAAATCTGTAACCACTTTTAGTTTCAAATTTTTGAGAAAATAAAGTCTTTATTTAACGTCGAATTTTTAGACAAATTTAAAGAATTAAATTTACTCGAAAAATGTTCATAAAAGTACCAAAATTTTAAGAGAAACTCAGCGCGGTGGAAAGATCTAATTTTAAGATTAAAAAGAAATAGTTTAAACGATGAAACTTCAATTAGGTGTTTTGAGGCAAATTTTAGGATCAAAGTCAAAATTTTGAGAATAGAAAATTAAATATTCTAGAAGGAAAAGACGAAATTTTGACTTTTAACCTCAAAAAGTGCCCAAAACTTAGAAAAGAAAAACGAAGTTTTAAGATAATTAAACAATTGTTTAATGGGTCACGAAGGAAAAGCATAACAGTAACTGGGTCATTACAAAAAAGTTTGGAAAACGCTGCAAAAGACAATGACGCTTATGTATTTACTTAAGTGATCCACAAACTTTTCTCTTATTCAGAGAAATGTTTTCCACACCTATTTTTTCAAAATTTTTTGTAATTACGTCTTTATAATCTTGAAAAATAATAGTGAGTCCTATAAAATATTTCATAGATTGAGTTGAAGATTTCGACTTTTCATTTATTATTCTTTTTCTGAACTTTTCCACTTTTTTGAATATATTAACTTTTTTTGAAAATTTCGACCGACTGCAAATTTCAACCTTTTTCAAAATTGGTACTTTCTTTAAAAATTCTGATTTACTGAAAATCTTTTTCTATTTAAAAATTTTGACTTTAAAAAAATCCAAACTTTTTGAAGAATTCTGCTTTTTTAAAGATCTCGAATTAAGACAAAAAAAAATGTTTGTTTAGAATATTTCCACGTGTTTTTAGTTTTTTATTAAAAGTTTGACTTCTTTGAAACATTTAAATTTTCATTTTTTTTTGTTCTATATTTTACGTATTTTTTTGATATATTATTTATTTATTATTATACTAATTTCGAAATTTCGACTTTTTCGAAAATCCTTCACTTATTTTGAAAATTTTCTCCTTTTTCAAATTATAAATTTTTTTGAAAATTGCGTTTTATTTATTTTGAACATTTTCTCTCGAAAAGTTTTCATTTTATTTTTAAAAAAATTGAGTTATCTTCCAAATGTTGGTACTTTGTCTTAAAATTTCAACATTTTTGTAATTTGAAAACTCTTTGAAAATTTCCATTTTTTTCAAAAGGTGGACTTTTAAAAATATTTCTGCTTGTTCTTTCTAGAACAAGCAGAAATATTTTAAAACCTGATGACTTTCTGAGCACTGTTTTTACTCGTTTCTGAATTGGGTTTTTATTACAATTATGGCTCTTTTTGAAAATACCTATCCATTTTCTGAAAACTAATTTTTAAAATTTCGACGTTTAAAATTTACATTATTTCTAAAATTTGATTTTTTTCGATTTTTAATTTTCGCCTTTTTGTTCAAATTTTGATCTTTCATTTTTAGCTGATTTATTATTACAAAAATTACATATTTGAAAATTTCCACTTTTTCAAGTTCCCATTTTTTTCAACATTTCAGCATTTTCTCAAAATTTTGACTTCAGATTTTCTAATTTTTCTCGATATTTTGACCTTTTTTGTTAACTTAACTTAAAAAAGGTTGACACTTAAAAAATTTAGACTAGGAATTTTGATATTTTTGGCATATTGTGGCTCTCACGAAAATTTTCTTTTGCAATATTTCACTTTAAAAAATTCTCCTTGTAATAATTTCGACTTTTCTATATATTATTATTTTTGAAATGAAAACTTCTTTAGACGCGCTAAGCGACTAAAGATGGGGAAAAATGCATAGAATTGCCATATATGTAATATACTTATATAGATATTACCTTACCAAAAAGGGTGATTTGAACTACTCGAACTTCTAGTCGATTACTCTACCACTGCGCCACTTCGGACATTTAATGACAATTCTTAAAATTAATAACCATTATATTTCCGACCAATAGGAGCCCACCATGAAGAATAATTCTTAAAACCTTTCCAACACTCAGATAATCCGACATCTGGCTAATCCGGCACTCGCTACTTTGGGTGAAAATATAAAAAAGAAAAATTGGGGGGGCCCAACATAAAAATAAGAAGAAGAAAAATTGGGAGGGAGTGAAAAAATGGCGGCACCATAAAAATACATAAAAAAGAGAAATTGGGGGGGAGGGCATCTTAAAAATATATAGAAAAAGAAAAATAAGGGGGGGTGAAAAAATTGAGGGGATAAAATGACAATATGAAAATGAAAAATTGGGGGGCAGCATGTTAATACATAAAAAAAAATTTGGGAGATAAAAAATGGGGGGCACCATAAATATATATAAAAAATAAAAATAGGAGGGTGAAAAATTGAGGGGGGGGGTAAAAATATAAAAAAGTAAAATTGGGGAGTGAAAAGGGGGCACTATGAAAATACATAAAAAAAATAAATGAACGGGCACCATAAAATCATAAAAAAATGGGGGTAGCAAATTGAAAATATATAAAAAGAAAATTGGGGGGGGGCAAAATTAAAATTTGAAAATAAAAAATTGGGGGTGGTAAAAAAAGGGGGGGCACAATAAAAATACATAAAAAAGACAAATTGGGGGGATAAAAAAATGGGGGGCTAAGAAAATATATAAAAAAGAGAATGAGGGGAGTGAAAAAATTAAGGGGTGAAAAATAAAAATTTGGAAAAGAAAAATTGGGGAGGGGAAGAAAAAATGGGGGGACCATGAAAATATATAAAAAAGACAGATTGAGGGGGCACCATGAACATATATAAAAAATAAATATGAGGGGGTGACAAATTGAGCGGGCAAAATCAAACTATGAAGAAGACAAATTGCGGGGTGAAAAAATTGGGAGCACCATTAAAATAAAAAAAAAAGAGAAATTGGGGGATTAAAAATGGGAGGCACCATGAAAATATAAAAAGGAAAAATAGAGGGTCAAAAAATTGAAGGAGGGGCAAAATGAAAATATATAAAAAAGAATATTTAGAGGATATATGGGGTAGGGGGGGGGCGAGTGGATGTTAGTCGCCGCCCTCAATTTCTTTTCAACTGAGAGAAACCGCTGAAAATTTGGAACAAGATTTTTCTTTGAAATATTCTGAAATTTGTCATATCATAGTCTTTTCTGTCGGCAGTCCCCATACTTCCCAATTATTTGTTTGTTGAAAATTTCGGATTTTTTAAAAATCCAATTTCAACGTTTACCAAATTGCAACTTTTCTGTAAATTTTTACTGTTTAAAAATTTCGGCAGTTTATCAAAATATTTATTTTTATTTTGAAAATCATCACTTTTTTCAAAATTTCTACTGTTCTTCAAAATATTAACTTATTTAATTTTTTTTTAGAGTTCAACGTACTGGTCCTTAATTAACTTTAAAAATTGAAATATAAATCTTGTCCCTTGAAACCAACAAAAATTAAAAAAACACCACAAAGGTTGCTCTAACGTGTTTCAATAGCTAAGCTATCATCTTCAGAGGGAAAATTTTTATTAAAATTTCGACTTTTTTAAATGGAGGATTCCACTTTTTTTTTGAAATTGTGACTTGCTTTAAAAAGAAAACATTAATTGTTTGAAAATTTTAAATGTTGATATTTCTTTCAAAAGTGTAGGTTTAAGCTCACAGAAACTAAAAAGTAAAGATTTAAATTTGAATTTTTGATAAGAATCGAAATGTTGGAGTCGCAATAAAAAAAGGTAAAATTCCAGGTTTAATTAATTAATTAATTTTTCTTTAAAATGGAATTTTTGAGAAAAATGATGAAAAATTATGGAAAGAAACCCAATTATAATTTTTGATTTCTAGATTTCAGAAAAAAGTCCAACTTTCTATTTTCAAGTCGATATATTAGGTTTAAAAAATTCTCAATTTTTATTAAAAGTTTCTAAATAATCAATGTCAATGTCGAAAAAAATTCTAACCAGAATAGACTGTAGGAAGAAAACGAGTTTGAATTTAGACCAGAAGTCTCCCCCATAAAAAAAAACAAGTAAACGTTTGTGTTGGAAAAATAAAAATAAAATGACAATTTAGCTTTAATTAACAGAGAATCTGAAAAACATTTTACGATTTCTAAAGTCAAAATTAAGAAAGTCACAAGTTCAAGAGGGGTATTTTTTTGCTTAACCATTTCATGTTTCCTTTTAAAAGTTTGATCAACATTCTACATTTTTTCTCAAAATTTTTGCTTTCAAATTTAAAATAAGAAAGAAAATTTTAACCGAAAGTTTATCAAAAATTCTCTGTTTTAAAGTTGAGTGTTTAGAATAACTTAAAAATTAAATGTATTTGAAAAAAATTAAAAAAAAAAACATCTATATTTCATGAGAAACTCAGCATGGTGAAAAAATCCAGTTTTAAGACCAATGCCAATGCGCTGCGATACTTAAGTCGAGATATTTAATGACAAAATTAGGATTTTTAACATATAAGGTATATTTAGATATTTCATTTAACATTTCTGCTAACCCACTTTGGAAATATTTAAATTTTTAGTACTGAATGTTGACAATATTCGAAATATTTTTGAAATGTAACTAGGTGAAATCCAAATTTTTTTCCGACCAATAGAGTCCACCATGAAGAATGATATAAAGTTTAGGCGAAAGAACGTTTCGAAGAACCAAACCTTTTTATAGGTTTTTATAAAAAACAAATATATTATGTAGGATGATATTGCGAATGAAATAGTAAAACATGAGGATTCCTAGCGGTACCCTTGATCGCAGTTTGAAATTGCACATCTTACAGAATTTCGATGATTCATTCCGCCCGTTAGGGAAACATCTTGAAGTAATGACAACATAGCAACTCTACTAGTCCTTCTAGAAACTTTCGCCTTCAGCTCGGTTGCGTAAATTTTATCGCATAAGCAGTGTAATGTTGTTGGTTCAGGAAATCAACTACAATGAGATTTGGGAAGGTGTAATTGTACCCACGTGGACAGTCTATGCTAAAAATCGAGAAGTGGTGGCAATCAGGCGCTTACGTCTCACTGATGCAGTGGAGATCTAGTGTTTGTAAAATTCTCAAGAAATAAGCGCTCCTGAAATATTCTAGATTCCTAGCTGTTCCACTGTTTTTCAAAAGTGATATATTATGTAAAAGGGGGAAAGAAAAGAGAATTGAAAGTAATTTTTCTTTTTTTAATTACGTGGTATGAATTTGTAGATAAGTTTTTAGGAACATCTTGATTTGTGAAATGATAAACGCTCTTCTTTTCGTAGAAATCTATAAATATTCCGTGCCAATGAATGAAACGTTAAAATTGAGAGAGTAGCAGGACAATTCCGATTACGATTAATGTATTCCTCAGAGAAAAACCCAATACAGTAAATTACTTTGGTAAATACGCGTTCTTAAGTATTCTGTTCAATATGCTGTAATCATTCACAACGTAAATGACAGGAGTTATTCAGAGTTTAATATCACTAACAGCAATTTGCATATAATAAACGATTGGCCTGCTCATAAGAAAGCAAACAATTAAACCAAGACGAGGCAAACAATTAAAGTAAGACGATGCATATTTCATTTTACATTCAGTAATTTACGGCCATAATCTTGATTACAATTACAAAATATGAGGAACATTCACTATGTCCTCCTACGCGGTGGTTTTCAAATACTAGAAACGTCTAATTTATCTTTACCAATTATCGGACTGCTTTTAGATTTACGAATACCGGCGAAGGAGCCAACGAATCGATTATCGATGGAAAATGTCCAATTTCCATCCGAAGTCGGATAATTTATCGATTTCGCTAATAACAAATAACGACTCGAAGATTAATAGCCAGTCGGGGATAATTAAATTTTGTGATCGTGTAAAACGTTTTGTCTTTAGGCGCAACGCTTAACGGCGCGGCGCAATTTTGGGTTGTTTAACGATAGCGCAAACAGCGATTAGTTATTGCGAAGTTAAATTAACATTCCAAGGAAAATATTATTGTCCTAGCGAGTAATTTCACCCATAAACTCTAGGATAATTTCCTTAGAATTTCCAGACAGCGATTACCGAGTGAAATGAAAACTTCTGGAGCGTTATAATTTATATCAAATCAGCATGCTATTAAATTTATCAATGATTGACATTAATGTGAGCCTGCTTTGTAATTAATATCGTTTAGTGATTGTTATTTTCAATTTATGTGCACGTAATGTATTACGCAACGGTGACAAGGGGTGACTCTCGACAGATCGTTTGGTTATATAAGAATCTCAATACTAAACGGTAAAAACAAGAAAGTAGTTCGTCGAAGATTCGAAGTGAAAGTCGAAAAAATTAGAAAATTCGGGTTCCAATTACCGAAAAAAATATTTAAGTTTACACAGACTGCCTCAGTGTTTTTTTAACCGTATATGCAGAAGGCTTTATAAAGACAAAACCAAAAAAAAATGCTGTTTGGCTGTTAAGGGTGGCATTCAACCCATACTAAGAAGGTGCCACTAATTTGCAACAAAACTCTCTTAGTAAACATTGTTTGCTACTTCATAGGTCAATAGACGCTTATCACATTGTTACCCACTCACTAGATACAAACTAGTAAGAACAAATGTCGCGTAACTAATATGCATCAAAGTACGTATTATTTGGCCACTTTTGCATTTCCACGGGCTTTAAACTAATATGAAAATAATTGTATCCATCGTACATTTTTTTAACTATATCTTCAGAAGGCTTTATAAAGACAAAACTCAAAAAAAAATGATATTTGGCTGTTTAAGGATGGCAATTAACCCATACTAAGAGGGTGCTACTAATTCGCAACAAAACTCTCCTAGTAGATAAATATTGTTTGCTACTTCATAGGTCAACAGACGCTTATCACATTGTTACCCACTCACTACATGCAAACTAGTGAGAACAAATATCGCGTAACTAATGTGCATCAAAGTACGTATTATTTGGCCACTTTTACATTTCCGCGGGCTTTAAACTAATATGAAAATAATTGCATCCATTGTACATTTTTTTTAGCCATATATTCAGAAGGCTTCATAAAGACAAAACACAAAAAAATGATATTTGGCTATTTAAGGATGGCAATTAACCCATACTAAGAGGGAGCTACTAATTCGCAACAAAATTCTTAGTAAACATTGTTTACTACTTCATAGGTCAACAGACGCTTATCATATTGTTACCCACTCACTAGATGCAAACCAGTGAAAACAAATATCGCTCAACTTAATATGCAACAAAGTTCGTATTATTTGGCCACTTTTGCATTTCCACGGGCTTTAAACTAATATGAAAATAATTGTATCCACCATACATTTTTTTAATTATATATTCAGGCGGCTTCCTAAAGACAAAACACAAAATAAAATGTTATTTGACTGTTTAAGGATGGCAATCAACCCATACTAAGAGGGTGCCACTAATTCGCAACAAAACTCTCTTAGTAAACATTTTTTGTTACTTCATAGGTCAACAGACGCTTATCATATTGTTACCCACTCACTAGATGCAAACTAGTGAGAACAAACATCGCATAACTAATATGAATCAAATTCGTACATATTATTTGGCCATTTTTGCATTTCCACGGGCTTTAAACTAATATGAAAATAATTGTATCCGCTATAGATTTTTTTAACTATATATTATTCAGACAGCTTCATAAAAACAAAACTCAAAAAAATGCTATTTGGCTGTTAAGAGTGGCAATCAACCCAGACTAAGAGGGTGCCACTAATTCGCAACAAAGCTCTCTTAGTAAACATTGTTTGCTACTTCATAGGTCAACAAACGCTTATTATGTTGTTACCCGCTAACTAGGTGCAATCTGGAAGGACAAATATCGCCTAACTAATATGAATCAAATTCGTACGTATTATTTGGCCATTTTTGCATTTCCACGGGCTTTAAACTAATATGAAAATAATTGTATCCTCTGTTCTTTTTTTTTGTTTCTTTCATTAACTAGTCTAACAGAAAATAAAACAGAATTTCTAAAAAATTAATGACATAGGAATTATACCAAAATAATTATCGTCTTGACAAAAACTAAAATAAGAATTCTAAAAAATTAAAAAAAAAAGATGCATCCACAACATTTAGTTCAATGTTTAAATAACTTAATTGTTTAATTTAGGAGCGCATTAAACATTTGTTGACGGTTAATTTGTCTATGAAAAAAGTTGAAATACAAATCTTGTCCCCTGAAACCAAAAAAAGGTTAAAAACACAACAAAGGTTGCTCTAACGCGTTTCGATAGCCAAGCTATCATCTTCAGAGAGATACTGAAAAATATTTGAAATTAAAGAAAAAAGTTTAAAAGAAATTCTGAAGAATGGTTAAAATTTCCAAAAACAGTAAAGATTATTAAAACATTTTGGTGATTTTCAGAACAGGCTGATGTTTCCTGAAAAAAAAAACCGAAGAAAAGGTCTAAATTTAAGAAAATAATAGGAATTTTCAAAAACTGAAAATATTGAAAATGTCGAAATTTTTTGAAAATTCGAAAATTTCAAAAAACCCTGAAATTAAAAAAAATTATAAAGAAAGTAAAGATTTTCAAAAAATCTTGATTTTCAAAAAAATCTTGATGATTTTCAAAATATCTTGCTGATTTTCAAAATATCTTGGTGATTTTCAAAAAAATCAAAATTTACAAAAAAGGCAGATATTTTCAAAAATAAAAATAAAAATTAAAAAACTTGAGAAAAGCTATTTAAAAATATAGGAAATTTCAAAAACCGAAAATTTTGATAAACTTTTCAAAACCTTTAGTTACAATTTTTTTCATAACTTTTCAGAATTTTTACTAGCTTTTGAAATAAACTTTTACTTTTTTCAAAATTTTGACAGGTCAAAATTTTGACTGGAAGGGGACCTAATATGATTTATAAAAAATTTGATTTTTTCCAAATTTCTACTTTTTAAAAACTTTGATTTTCCGAATTGTCTACCTTTTCAAAATTTCTACTTCTCCAAAACTTTTAGTTCTAATTCTTTTCATAACTTTTGAAAATTTCTACCAATTTCTAAAATGAACTTCTTCTTCTTTCAAAATTCTTATCTGCTTCAAAATTTTGACTGGAAAAGCACCTAATATTATAGAAATTTTTAAAAACTTTGATTTTTCAATATTTTCACTTTATCAAAACTTCAATTTTTCAAAATTTCTACTTTTAAAACCATCGATTTTTCAAAATTTCTATTTTTTCAAAATTTCTGCTTTTCCAAAACTTTTATATAATAAAAAGTTTTCTTTTATATAATAAAAGTTTTTACGTTTTCAAAATTTTGATTTTTTGGAAAATATCCGCTATTTTAAAAAATTGACTTTTTGAAATTTTTTTTTAAAAACATAGATTTTTTGAGTATGTTAACTTTTTCTGAAAATGTAAACTCTTTAAATGGTTGGAATTTAAAAAATTTCGACCTTTTAGATAATTTTTTACTTATTTCGATTTTTTGAAATCTTAACTTTTTCAAAATTTAGAATTTTTCAAAAACTGTATTTTTTTGAAAAATTCAACTATTTTAAAAATTTGACTTGTCGGAGTTTTCAAATTTTCGACTTTTTAAAAATAATTTTTACCTATTATATTTCGATTGTTTTCTAAATCTTGGCTTTTTCAAAATATCACCATTTTTTCGAATCTTTTGACTTATTTTCAGTATTTTGACTTTTTTATAAAATCACGAACTTTTTTAAAAATACCGACTTTTTTTGAACATTTTAGAAAATATTGACTTTTTAGGAAAAATTTCATGTTTTTGGAAATTTTGACCATTTTAAAAATTGTCATCCATGCATTTGCAGATTTTAAATTTTTTTCTGAAAATTTCGACATTCTTCAAATTTTGACTTTAAAATTTCCAATTTTTTAAGCTTCCTCATTTCGACATTTTTCTAAAATTTTATATTTTTTTGAAATTTTCGACTATTCAAAATTTTTACTTTTTTAAAAATTTTCAATTTTTTTAAGATATTGACCGTTTTTTAGAAACCTCCACTTTTTGTGAAATTCTTCACTTTTTTTGAAATTCTTCATTTTTTTGAAGAATTAAATTTTTTATGAAAAATTCTTTCAAAATAAAAAATCTTTCAAAATTGTGTAGATTTTTCAAATTTACGTTTTTCCCAAAAATTTCAACGTTTTTAAATATCATTTCAAAATTTTAAAATTGTTAAAATAGATTTCAAAACTTCGACTTTCTTTGAAGATTTTTGAAGATATTGTCTGTTTATTAAAATTTCCACAATCGTAAAAATCTTTGTATTTTTTTAAAATTGTCAACCGTGTTTTGGTGGTCCTTGGTTATCTTCAAAAATTGAAATACAAAACTTGTCCCCTGAAACCAAGAAAGATTAAAAAACCCAACAAGGGTTGTTCTAACGCGTTTCGACAGCCAAGCTGTCATCTTCAGAGGGATACTGGGTATTTTGATAATTCTGACTTTTTCTGAAAACTTCGATATTTTTTAAAATTTTGACTCAAAATTTCGATATTTTTCAAAATTTTGACTTTTTTCGAAAATTTCTATATTTTTTAAAATTTTGATTTTTATACTTTGGAAATTTTTAAGTTTCGACGTTTTTTCAAAATTTTATCTGGTTTAAAGGTTTCGATTATTCTTCTATTTTAACTTTTTTAAAAATTAGCAATTTTTTCAAGGTTTCGACTTTTTTTGAAAATCTTCACTTTTTTTGTAAATCTTCACTTTTTTGAAAATTTAACCTTTTTGTGAAAAATTCTTTCAAAATAAAAAAATCCCCCAGAATTTTGACTTTAAAATGTCTGCTTTTTAAATGTACGTTTCTTCCAAAAGTGTTGACTTTAAAATTTTAACTTTTTTATGAAAATTTTCACGTTTTTCGAAATTTCGACGATTTTAAAAATTGTCAACCATGCATTTTCAAAATTTTAATTTTTTCTTAACATTTCGGTATTTTTCACATTTTGACTTTAAAATTTCCAATTTTTTAAATTTCTAAATGTTTTTAAAATTTGGGCTTTGTTTGAAATTGTCTATTATTCTTTCAAAATTTCCGTTTATTTCTAAATTCCGAGTTTTTTGAAGATTTTGCCTTTTTTGGAAAATATTCACTTTTTTTAAATTAACCATTTTTTGAAAATTTATACATCTTTCAAAATTTAGACTTTGAAAGGTGTAGATTTTTCAAATTTACGTTTACTTTGAAAAATTTCGACGTTTTTAAAAATTTCGGTTCAAAATTTTAAAATTTCTAAAATATATTTCAAAATTTCGACTTTTTTGAAGATTTTTGAAAATCGTGAATTGTTTAAAAATTGTCAACTCTGTATTTTGATAAATTTAACTTTTTCTGAACACTTCGATAATTTTTACAGTTTTGACTTCCTGGAAATTTTGATAATCTTCAAAATTTTGACTTGTTCTGAAATCTTCGATATTTTTCAAAATTTTGATTTTTAAACTTTGGAATTTTTTAAGCTTTGACGTATTTTCAAAATTTCATCTTTTTTTGAAATTTTCGACCATTCAAAATTTTTACTTTTTCAAAAATTACGAATTTTTTTAAGTTATTGACCTTTTTTGAAAATCTTCACCATTTTTGAAAATCTTCACCTTTTTTGAAAATTTAAATTTTTTATGAAAAATTTTTAAAATAAAAAAATCCTCTGAAATTTTAACTTTAAAATATCTACTTTTTAAATTTACGTTTTTTTCAAAAATGTTGACTTTTAGTAAACATTTCAAAATATTGAAAATTTAAATTTTTTATGAAAAATTCTTTCAAAATAAAATATCCTTCATAATTTCGACTTTAAAATGTCTACTTTTTTCAAATTTACGTTTTGTCCAAAAATGTGGAATTTTTTAAAAATTTAACTTTTTAAAAATTATAACAATTGAAATTTTCGGAAAATTCTGTAAAATTTTCGAATTATTTTGAAAGTTTTGTTTTTTAAAACATTTCGATCTTTTTTGAAAACTGTGGTAATAGCAACATAGCAACTCTGCTACTCTTTTCGGAAAATTCTGTAAAATTTTCGAATTATTTTGAAAGTTTTGTTTTTTTAAACATTTCGATCTTTTTTGAAAACTGTGATAATAGCAACTCTGCTACTCTTACTAGCTGGCTTTAAGTGGAGCTCCTCTGGGTAAATTTTATCACTTAGTGTAGTAGAGTGAAAAATATGTAATCAGCGACTGGGAGTCGAACCCAGGACCTTCACGTTACTGGCCAGAGTCTTAACCACGGAACCACCGCCACCACTACTCTCAAACTCTACTCATTCACTTCACTAACAGACTCTCGATATCTACTGTCTGCTGCATCTCGGTCGTTCCTGACAACACAGCCGTTCTCGGCTGTCGGCCATAATCCGCCTTCTCGATAGACATAATACATAAACAGTGCTGTATTGTTAGGTGGATCCCTAATCTGACTTCTGAAATTGTAGTAGAGTTAAAAATATGTGATCAGCGACTGGGAGTCGAACCCAGGACCTTCACGTTACGGGCCAGGTTCCTAACCACCGAGCCATCCCCACTAATACTCTCAACTCTACTCATTCACTTCATATAACGTACTCTCGATATCCGCTGTCTGCTATAAGTTTCAATTGAGAATCTACTGCAAACCGATTGGGGATTTGTATTATTACATCCACGCATGCTAAAAATTGAGTAGTAGTTTGGCGTTCACGTCTCTCTCACGCCGTGTCTAAAATTTTGTTCCTACAATTACTGCCAATGAACTACTTTATGACGATGAACCTGAATTTGGAAAGGTTTTATTTTTGAAATTTATCTACATTTCAAACTTGAAACAATAAACATTTTAAATTTCCAAGTTAGAATTTGGATAGAAATCGAAATTCTAGAATGAAGTTTTAAGAAAAAAATCGTAGAATGTGGAAATTTTAATAGTGCATCCGTACAGAAAAATGCTCCATATGTAACAACGGAGTGTAACGTAGGCTTAAGATCGCACTATCGAAGCAATGAAGCGAAGATGTTAATTGGTGCAGTGCTCCTATGTTGACAACGCGAAGGTGGCGTGATCGATCCCCTCGCAGGCCACGCTGCATTTATTTTGTCCACTCATAGAAGAAGACACGCGTGACGAAAAAGCGAATCGAAGATGAATGTCGATGATGCACGTTTGTAACAAACATTTTGCTCAAATAATCAGATCGAGAACTATCTCAATTTCTTCAGAAAAACGTGATGTAGAACAATCACCAATCTCAAATGCCGATCTAATGTGTTATGCTAAACTTGCGAATCATTAGCCCGAGATTCAGATGTGGCGTTCCTGATAACCTGCACCTTGATATTACGCTAAATTGCTTCATAATTTACACTTCGGATAGCACAACGTCGGCTCTATCACAAAAATGATTGTGTTTGCGAGATATAAAAGTCTAAAACTCTTTGTGCGGTGAAATTGTTTTCGAAATGTTACGTCAGCGCGATAGTGGAAATGTCAGGCTCGTGATGGCGCGCACATTGGCCCCCGAGGGCCGTCGGAGATGTAACGGAAAAGTGACCGCCGCGAGAGGGCGACACCGCCTGCTCCACATTCCGAACAGGTGCTTCGGCCGCGGTGAAAGTGATCCGTTAACCTTTCGTCGTCTTCTTTACCCTTTAAGGAGGCGTTCGGTTTTTTTTAAAGACCGATAACGATGCGGCTATTTCATTAACGGCGGATTAGCTGGAGCCGTAGTAGTCCTGAAGCTGAATAAGCTCCGCAAGTTCGACCCAAATACCTGGCGGATTTTGTAATGCGACTTGGCAAATAGACAATACATCATGTCTGAATGCTGCATTAAGATAAATCACCAATGCAATCATGTGGAAATGCTATCGTGTATTGTATTTGCTTTACGCAGACTGTACCCACACACCGTGTTATATCTTATTTCGAGTTAACCGTAACCAATAACTTCGTCTTTTTCTCTTGTGTATATTTTAACAATGGTAGAGTTATTGCTGTATCTGTTTAACTTTCCGGTCGAATAACTGACAAATATAACCACTTTTAGAACTTTTAATAGTCAAATATTTCCCAAATAAGTTTATCGAAAATTTAGCTTATCAGGGGTTTCAGGTGCATGTCATCATTAATTTTAACTCTCGATTCGGAGGTGTTATTAAACTTGAATCAAAAAAGGCTACTTTTTAAAAGAGGGACAAATCAATCCATAAAATCTCCCTAACAAGGCGCTCCTGATTTGCAACACGCTCGGTTAATAGACATTGTTGATGACCTCATAGGTAGGCTGACACTTATCACGTTATCACCTACTCACCAGGTTCAGATAATATCAAGTCAATTGTCAATTTGGTAGGGAGAACGTCACGTAACTAATGGGCAACATACATCCATATACATTATACACTTGAAACTAACATGATTTTAATTACATCTGTTTCTCATTTTTTGTTTTTTTAATCAATATATCTGATGATAAGGTCAGCTTTCTAAAAATATCATGTAATAATTAACCGGTCTGGCAAAAATAAAGGAGAGATTCTAAAATATGTATAATAACGTATTCCCAATATTTTTTTTTATTGTAGGCTAAAATCCCTTAAGGACATCTGGGTTAATGACCCAGATAGTGTCGGACTTCCGCTCAAACTACGGGTACCGACTAAAAACCCCTACTTCTTCGGGCCGGGCCCTGGGCCCCCGATATCTCCGTCGGAACAGTACAATAGTGCTGGAGCACTATTGTAAGCTGTTTTGCCCAAAACATAAGAAACAAACAAAACAGAAAATTCTGAATGAAAGTCGTAGCCTAGAGGACCATCCTTGGTCTCTTAATCCTGGTTGGGATGTCTGGATCGTAACCCACTGCCTGTCGAACTAGTTCGTTGGGATGCGTTTCCGCTCTCACCATCGCCCTAGAATTAATTTCCCTAAGAAAATCTCTTACCAAAGATAGTTTAGCTTTCCTATGGAGTTGATTGTTTTTCACAAACCATGGAGCGTCCTTGGCTTGTCTTAGAAAGACGTTCTGGAACACCTGGAGTTTCTTCATCTGATTATCCGTCACATGTGACCAAGTAACAGATGCGTAGGTCATCGCTGGTCTTATGATTGATTTGTATAGTAACACTTTAAGTCCAATGGACAGGTTACTATTTCTGCCAATGCTCGCTTGCAGCAGTCCCTTCAGCATTTTGGCTTTGGACACTGCATAATCGATGTGTGCCTGGAATGTAAATCTTTTATCTAGAATTACACCTAGATACTTTGTCTAAAGTCTCCAGTCGACGTTTTACACATGAACATTTACATGTCCATACGGTTGGAGTCTTCTTCGGGTGAAAAAGACTGCTTGGGTCTTGTCTACATTGACTTGGATTCTTCATTGATCGAAGTAAACTAGTAAACTGTCTGTTGCCTCCAGAAGTCGTCTGGTGACCAACTCTGGAATGTAAGAGTACGCCACCAAAGCTGTGTCGTTTGCGTAAGTTGTCAAAAAGGTGTGGTCGATTGTTGGATTGGTTCTCGGATGTTTGCTGTGAACAGAGAATACATCAGAGGTGACAAGGCAGAGCCTTGAGGCACCCCAGACTGTAGCCCAAACTGGTTTGATAGTTCCTGTCCCACCTTTGCTCTGAATGAGCGCTGGTGCAAAAACAAGTTTACCATTGTTAAGGGTATTCCAAACTGGTGCATCTTGCAGACTAGTCCTTGGTGCCAAACTGTGTTAAATGCTTTGGAGATATCGAAGAAAATAGCTCCAACTACCTGGTTCTAGTTTATGCATTGAGTGATTGTTTCAACCACTCTCAGCAGTTGGTCTGAGCTAGAGTGCATAGGTTGGAACCCAAATTGTTCCTTAGGAATGATGTCGCGATCGCTGATGATATTCTGCAAACGCTTCCCCAAAATCATTTCCGTCACCTTACCCAAGTTGGATAAGAGGCTAATTGGCCTGTAATTTTGGGAAAATTTTCCATCTTTACCTGGCTTAGGAATGAAGATAACGTTTGCAGTCTTCCATCTTGTTAGAAAATACATGGAATTGACTATTGCTCCAAAATACAGCTTAGTCCGGAGGAGACTTCAGAGCTTGGTTTGGAATTCCGTCTGGACCTGGAGATTTTTTGATGTTTAGCTTGCGCAGAAAGCTTTGGATATCCCCCTCGTTAGTCGGTTGGATGACATCGTCTTCTTCTGGCACTTCCTCCTGAAGAACTTGAACCTCTTCTTCCACCCTCTCTACGAAGTCTAAGTCCACTTCTTCAAGTGTGGCCTGACACTGTCTGGATTCTGGATTCGTTGTGGGTTGCCTAAAATTTAGGCCACCCTTTCCGGACCCATTGTGCTATCCCCGTGATTGAGGTGTCCTTGGTCATTTATTCAGCCACCCAACCTTGTTGAGAAACTGAAGAACGTCCCTTGGATGCGCCTCTCTCAAACTGGCCACACTAGGCCAAAAGTCTCCCAGCGTGGATCCTCTGATTGATACTAGTGCCGGGCAGTGACACATCACGTGCTCGACACTCTCATCTTCTTCTAAGCACCCTCTGCAGCTCGGGTCGTTTATGATTCCCATTCTGTGGAGGTGTTTGAGGTGTTTCATTGCCTGACACTGTCGTTCAAAGGTCTCAGCGAAAGCTGCGACCTTATCCTGATCTGAGTAAGCCATTCCTTGAGGTTCGTGTATCGGTGGGATAGGTTTCCTATCTCCTCTTAGAGTTTTGGCTGTGCGCCAGATGGAGTTTCGAGGTTGCAACTTCTCAGGTGTTCCTGAAACTTAGAAATTTTGTGCTCTCAGAGCTCGTGGATGAGCCTGTTGACTTCCGCCTTATCTTCTTGCATATGGATCCGTCTTGCTCTCTTCCTGGCATGATTTTTCCTTCTAATCAGCTCCACCAAGTGATTTGGCAGTGGTTCCCATCCTTCTATACGCCGCTGCCAGAATTGAATCTGTTATGGTGATTTCCAGTTTTTCCACCGCTGCGTTGATGTCATCGTTTGGGTTGATCTCTCCAGGCTCTTCCAAGTTTGCTGCTAGATACTCCTTGAACTGTGTCCAGTTTGCTTTCTTGCAGGTCTCTGGAGGCTTGGGTCCACGATCATCTCCGATGGTGATCATCACTAAGTTGTGGTGCGAGTTGAGCTCACTAACTGATGTTAGCTCAACAGTATATCCAACATCCTTCATCAGTGCAACGTCCAGCACGTCTGGTATTCCTGTCGCGAGATGATGATGCCTTTTCTGGAGCCATTACATCGATTCCGTTCTGTGCTGTGTACCTTTGAAGTGTCCTCCCGTGTTTGTTGTTGGCCTTGCTGCCCCACTCGACGTTTTTGACATTGAGGTCTCCGGCTACAATAACATTGTTATTGTTTATTTCGAAGATGCGTGTCAAATCTGTCTCTGTGAGGGCATTGGTTCTGGAGTAACAAGACACAAGCGTCTGAGGTCTCTGCGCCATTTAAATTGTTACTCCAATTCTACATAGGGAGGTAGACGAGGCCACTGAAATTCAATAGTTCCTGAAAGACATCAACAGAGACGACGTTTACATGCTTCTCTCCGTCTGGAAAACAACCATCATCTTCAGAAGTCATCGCGCAGAAGAATGGTTTATGATGTTTCTTTTCTTTTTTTCCAATCTGAAGAGTTTCGTCTCTGGTGTGGTGGACATACCGAGTTACCGTACTTTACTGTCTTATAGAGATGTAAAAAAAATTTTAAAACATCGGTTCTGTATTCAATTGATGTTTCGCAATATATTTCGATACATCGATAAATTCATTCGATATTCAATGTATCATATATATCTAATTTCATTCAGCAGGACTTATTTCAATACAAAAATGAAATTTCCAACAAAAAAAGTAGAAAAATCGATCTTTTTGGAAGTCGAATATACCTGTTTCACTTCTATAGGATGCTTAACCTCCCGCGCACGTCAAAGTTTCGAATTGTGAGTATTCGAACGCGTATCTTAATGTAGTCTAGTAGTTTCGTTCGATAAAATACTCAAACAGGGTAAAACGAATCGTCTATTTTGACCTATCGTCGCCATCGACCATTCACCGATCGCCCCTGCCGAGGAGATAACACGTTACGTAACCAACCGAGGAGGCTGTAAAAATATTTCGAATATTTCGGAAGTCGAATATACATGTTTCACTTCTATAGGATGCTTAGCCTACCGCGCACCTCAAAGTTTCGAACTATGAGAATTCGAACGCGTATTTTAATGTAGTCTAGTAGATTCGTTCGATAAAATTCTCAAACAGGGTAAAACGAATCTTCTATTTCGACCGCCATCGACCATTCACCGATAGCCCCTTCCGAGGAGATAACACGTTACGTGACCAGCCAGGGAGGGTGTAAAAATTTTTTCATCTAGGGATGTTTAAAATTTTTAAAACATCGATACTGTATTCAATTGATGTAGCGCAAAAGATATATCGATATGTTTCGATACATATCGATTCGATGTATCATATAAATCCAATGCCATATAGTCGGACTTCTCAACCAGCGAAGCGCGTCTCTCTTAATTTCGCTTCTTTCAAAATTCCTACCTTTTAAAACAAATTTTTACTTATTTCAAATTTTCGACTTTTTTTAAAAATTTTGAGCTTTTCCAAATTCGACATTTAATAAAAAAACTTTCGCTTATGTTTAAATCTTCGTCTTTTTTATTAAACTTCGAAAATTACAACTATTTATAAAAACTTCAGTTTTAGGCTTTAAATTTTTTCGAAAATGTTGGGTTTTTGAAAATTTGAATTTTTTTTACGATTTTAGAATTGGTTTTACGTTTTTAGAATTGATTTAGAATTCTTACAGAATTTGTAATTTTTCTCAGACTAGGATATTGTTTTTAAATAATTACTTTCTTACAATATTGACTTTAATTTTTGAAAGGTTGGATCTTTTCGAAAGTTTCGACTATTTTTGAAAATTTTAGAAATTCCAATTTTTTTCGAAAAATTCAATGTTTTTTTCAAAATCTCAACGTTATTGATAATTTCGACATTTCTTTTTCAAAATTCCATTTCTTGATTAAGCTTCAAAAAAGGGTTGACCTTTTTGAGTTTTTTGAAAATTTGAAATTTTTTTTACTATTTTAGATTTAGGATCTCTTTTTCCAGAATTTATGCTTTTCTTAAATTTCGATGGTTTTTCAAATAATTACTTTTTTAAAATGTCGACTTCCATTTTTAAAAGGTTGGATCTTTTCGAAAGTTTCTACCTTTTTTGAAAATTTAAAATTTACAAAATTCCAATTTTTTCGAAAAATTCAATGTTTTTTTAAAATCTCAACTTTTTTAATAATTTCGTCATTCCTTTTTCAAAATTCAATTTCTTGATTAAGCTTTAAAACTTGTTACTTTTTTAAAACTTTCATATTTTTTGAATATCTTAAATGTCTCGTTAAAATTTCAAAAGCTTGACTTATTTTCAAATTTTCGTACTTATTTCTGAAATCTTATGTTTTTGTTGAAAATACCTTTTGAAATTGCCGATCCTTTTTTAAAATTTATCTATTTTTTCAAAATTTGGCTTTTCGAAAATTTGAAACTTTTCTCAAAATACAATATTTTTTTGAAAAATTTCTTAACTTCGAATATTTCTGAAAATTCCACCATTTATTTATTATTTCAATTTTTTTTTTATTTTGATTTATTTTAAAAATCGCTTTTTTGAGTTTTTTAACCGTTTTTCGATATTTTAATTTTTTAAATTCATACGATTTTTTTTCAGAATGTCGACTAATTTTTTTTGAAAATATTAACTTTCTTAAAAATGTAGACATTTCTCAAAATTTTCCTTAAAATTTCTTTTTTCAAATTTTTTCTTTTGTGAAAAATTTGGCTCTTTTAAAAATTGTGACATTTTTTGAAAATTTATCTATTTTTCAGAATGTTGAAAATTTTGACATTTTAAAACCTTCTTTTTTTAGAAATCTTACATGTCTGTATTAAAATTTCAAAATTGTTCAAAATTTTGACTTATTTTAAACTATTCGCACTTATTTTTAACTATTTGCACTTATTTCTAGAATTTTAAGTTTTTTTTTTAAAAATACCTTTTAAAATTGTCGACTTTTTTACAATGTAACTATTTTTCCAAAATTTTACTCTTTCGAAAATTTAAAACTTTTTTCAAAACACAATAGTTTTACAAATATTTTTTAATTTTGAATATTTCTAAAAATATTTTTTGAAACATTTTCCTAATTTCATTTCTGAAAATTCCCCCATTTATTTATTATTTTAATTTTTTTGACAATTTTGATTTATTTCAAAAATCGCTTTTTTGAGTTTTTGAGCACTTTTCAATATTTTAATTTTTTAAATTCATAGGAATTTTTTTCAGAATGTCGACTGGTTTTTTTGTTGAAAATTTTAACTTTTTTAAAAATATTGACATTTCTCAAAATTTGTCTTTAAAATTTCTACCTTTTTTTCAAATTTTTTCTTTTTTGAAAAAATTGGCTTTTTTAAACATTGTGACATTTTTTAAAAATTAATCCATTTTTCAGAATGTTGAAAATTTTGACTTTTTTTAAAACCTTCGGTTTTTTAGAAATCTTCTGTCTGTATTAAATTATCGAAATTTTTCAAAGTTTTGACTTATTTTTAACTTTTCGCATATTATTTCCAACTATTTGCACTTATTTCTAGAATTTCAAGTTTTTTTTTCAAAATACCTTTTAAAATTGTCGACTTTTTTAAAATTTAACTATTTTTTCAAAATGTGACTTTCGAAAATTTCAAACTTTTTTCAAATAAGAATATTTTTTCAAATATTTTTTAATTTAGAATATTTCTGAAAATGCCCCATTTATTTATTTCTTCAATTTGTTTTGATTTATTTCAAAAATTGCTCTTTTGAGTTTGTTGACTATTTTTCAATATTTTGATTTTTTAAATTCATGCAAATTTTTTTTCAGAATGTCGACTGATTTTTTTTTGAAAATTTTAACTTTTTTAAAAATTTAGACATTTCTTCAAATTTTCCTTAATATTTCTTTTTTCAAATTTTTTCTTTTTTGAAAAATTTGGCCTTTTTAAAAATTGTGACATTTTTTAAAAATTTATCTATTTTTCAGAATGTTGAAAATTTTGACATTTTAAAACCTTCTTTTTTTGGAAATCTTACATGTCTGTATTAAAATTTTTTCGAATTATTTATTTTTTAAAAAATTTGGTTTTTTAAAAGTTGACATTTTTTGAAATTTTATATACTGTTGAGAATGTTGAACATTTTTCTGTTTTTTGTTTTTTAAAAATTTAGATTTTTTTAAATTGCTTGGATTTTAAGGACTGCATTTTTTTTTTCAATATTATGATTTTCTAAATTCCTACAAATTTTTTTAGAATGTCTACTGATTTTCTTTTAAAAATTTTAACTTTTTTAAAAATGTCGACATTTCTCAAAATTTTTATTTAAAATTTCTACCTTTTTTCAAATATTTTCTCTTTTGAAAAATTTGGCTTTTTAAAAATGGTGATATTTTTTAAGGAAATTTAACTATTTGATTTAAATCTCATTGCAGATGACGTCGATGCATCTTTTGTTAACCTATTTAGATTAGTGTGCTTGAAATGGCCAGTTCTGCTGACGAAATACGTATCGCGTAATTATTTATTTAATTGCCGATGTGGTAAAGGAGTAAAACCTTATATGGACTCGAATCGGATATAGTCGAAATTTTTAAGAAATTTAAAAAAAAATCCAAAGTTTTTAAAAAAAGTAGACATTTTTGGAAAAGTCGACATTTAAAAGGAGGTTAAATCTTTAAAAAAGTAAGAAATTTAGGAGTAAATATTTGGAAGAAACATCAGAATTTTCAAAAAGTCAAGGTTTTCAAAAGTATCAAAATCTTGGAAAATAAAATCTAGATTTTTAATTAAAAAAAAAATTTTTTTAAAAGAGAGATTTAAAATAGTCAAAATTTTGAAAAACGAAAGTCTTAAAATAACTTAAATTTTGACAAGTCGAAATTTTATAGAAGTACAACTTTTCAAAAAAATGGACATTTTCAAAAATTTTCTTTCTAAAAAACTAGAATTTTCGAGGGAGAAAGATTTTAAAAAAAGTCAACATTTTCAAAAAACTAAAATTCTGAAAAAAGTCGATATTTTAAAGAAATTTAAAAGAAATTCAAACTTTTTAAAAAAGGTAGAAATTTTTGGAAAAGTCAAAATTTAAAAGGAAGTTAAATTTTATAAAAGTAACAATTTTAGGAGTAAATATTTGGAAAAAATGTCGAAATTTTAAAAAAGTCAACATTTTCAAAAAACTAAAATTTTGAAAAGTCGATAGTTTAAAGAAATTTAAAAGAAATTCAAACTTTTTAAAAAAAGGTAGAAATTTTTGGAAAAGTCAAAATTTAAAAGGAAGTTAAATTTTATAATAGTAACAATTTTAGGAGTAAATATTTGGAAAGAACGTCGAAATTTTCAAAAAATCAAGGTTTTCAAAAGTATCAAAATTTTAGAAAATAAAACCTACATTTTTAAAAACCAAAATTAAAAATAAAAACATTTTTTTAAGAGATTTAAAGAAGTCAAAATTTTAAAAGTGGCTCAAATTTTGATAAATGAAAATTTTAAAAAGATACAATTTTCTAAAAAAATGGACATTTTCAAAAATTTGCTTCCCAAAAAAATCTAGAATTTTCGAAACAGAAAGATTTTAGAAAAGTCAAAATTTTCAAAAAAGTAAAATTTTGAAAAAAGTCTTTTGGAAAAGTCGAAATTTAAAAGGAGGTTAAATTTTATAAAATTAAGAATTTTAGGGGTAAATATTTGGAAAAAACGTTGAAATTTTCAAAAAAACAAGGTTTTTAAAAGTGTTAAAATTTTAGAGAATAAAACCTACATTTTTAAAAGCCTAAATTAAAAAAAACAATATTTTTTAAGACAGAAATTTAAAAAAGTTGAAATTTTGAAAGTCGAAAGTTTTAAAATAACTCAAATTTCGACAGGTCAAAATTTTCAAAAATATAATTTTTCAAAAAAATGGACATTTCAAAGAATTTGCTTTCCAAAAAATCTAGAATTTTGGAAAGAGAAAGATGTTTAAAAAAGTCGAAGTTTTCAAATAAGTAAAATTTTGAAAGAAGTCGAAATTTTGGATAGTTAAAAATTTGAAAATTTTAATAGCGAAAGTTTTGAAAAAGTCAAAATTTCAAAGAAATTTAAAAACAAATTCAAAGTTTTCAAAAAAGGTAGAAATTTTTGGAAAAGTCGAAATTTAAAAGGAGGTTAAATTTTAAAAAAGTACGAATTTTAGGAGTAAATATTTGGAAAAAACGTCGGAATTTCTAAAAAGTCAAGGTTATCAAAAGTGTCGAAATTTTGAAAAATAGAACCTACGTTTTTAAAAACCAAAATTAAAAAAAAACAATTTTCTTTTAAAATAGTGTAAGGGAGAGCTACTAAACCCGCGAATAATACTTGAGATTTTTATCAAGATTTATTAACTCGAACACACACACATCTTATGACAACCACTCGCATAGACTTGTCTGATCACTCTGTGTAAAACGCGGGAGCTGCTAGTGACAGTCGGGGCTGCCATCTGTCATCGAGATTGACCGCCAATTCAAATTTGAATTTTATCGTCCTACAAGAGAGATTAAAAAAGTCGAAACTTTGAAAGTCGAAAGTCTTAAAATAAGTCAAGAATAAGTAAAAATTTTAGGAGTAAATATTTGGAAAAAACGTCGGAATTTGCAAAAAGTCTAGGTTTTTAAAAGTGTCAAAATTTTGGATAATAAAACCTACATCTTTAAAAGCCAAAATAAAAAAAAACAATATTTTTTAAAAGACAGAAATTTAAAATAGTCGATATTTTCAAAAAATGTAATTTTTCAAAAAAATTAACATTTGAAAAAATTGGGTTTTCAAAAAATCTAGAATTTTGGAAAGAGGAAGATGTTAAAAAAAAGTCAAAGTTTTCCAAATAAGTAAAATTTTGAAAAAAGTCGAAATTTTGGATAGTTGAAAATTTGAAAATTTTAAAGCGAAAGTTTTGAAAAAGTCAAAATTTTCAAAGAAGTTTAAAAACAAATTCAAAGTTTTTAAAAAAGATAGAAATTTTTGGCAAAGTCGAAATTTAAAAGGAGATTAAATTCTAAAAAAAAGTAGGAATTTTAGGAGTAAAAATTTGGAAAAAACGTCGGAATTTTCAAAAAGTCAAGGTTTTTAAAAGTGTCAAAATTTTGGAAAATAAAACTTACGTTCTTAAAAATTAAAATTAAAAAAAACAATTTTTTTTAAAAGAAATTTTAAAAAGTCGAGATTTTGAAAGTCGAAAATCCTAAAATAACTCAAATTTTGACAAGTCAAAATTTTTAAAAAATACAATTTTAAAAAAAAATGGACATTTTCAAAAATTTGCTTTCTAAAAAATCTAGAATTTTCGAGAGAGAAAGATTTAAAAAAAAAGTCGAAATTTTGAAAAAAGTAAAATTTTGGAAAAAAGCCCAAATTTTAAAGAAATTTAAAAAAATCCCCAAACTTTTTAAAAAAGGTAGAAATTTTTGAAAAAGTCCAAATTTAAAAGGAAGTTAAATTTCAAAAAAGTAAGATTTTTAGGAGTAAATATTTGGAAAATAAAACCTGCATTTTTAAAAGCCAAAATTGAAAGAAACAATATTTTTTAAGACAGAAACTTAAAATAGTCCAAATTTTGAAATTCGAAAGTCTTAAATTAACTCAAATTTCAACAAGTCAAAATTTTGAAAAAAATATAGTTTCTCAAAAAAATTGACATTTCAAAAAATTTGCTTTCCAAGAAATCTAGAATTTTCCTTCATAAGAAGTTCAGATGTCAAGGAACTTTATTCATATTGTACCTAAGGGCCAAAATTAGAACTATAAAGTTTAAAAATTTACGAAAAAAGTTATCGAAATTCCTAGAAAAAAGTATCAATGAAAAGTGAGCACTTGGAAATGTAAGAGAAAAAAAAAACTGAACGATTTGTAAATTATATTGAAGAAAGTCGACATTTCAAAAATAAGGACCAATTAAGCGAAGTCAAAATATTGTGTTTTGTGATGAAACATTGAAGAAAAAGGTAAAAATCGGAATCGTTAACTCGAAATGTAAAAAAAATCGAAATTACAGTCAGTTTTTAAAGAAGTAAAATTTTAAAAAAAGTCGAAATTTTGGGATAGTTGAAAATTTAAAAATTTTAAAGCGAATGTTTTGAAAAGGTCAAAATTTTTAATAAATTTGTATACAAATTCAAAGTTTTCAAAGAAGGTAGAAATTTTTGGAAAAGTCGAAATTTTAAAGGAGGTTAAATCTTTAAACAGTACGAATTTTAGGAATAAATATAAATAAATATATATATATAAATATAAATAAATAATAAAAATGTCAGAATTACCAAAAAGTCGAGGTTTTCAAAAAAGTCAAAATTTTGGAAAATAAAACCTACGTTTTTAAAAACCAAAGTTGAATTTTTTTTTGGTGGAACGGACTGGTCCTTGGTTATCTTCAAACATTGATATGCAGAACTTGTCCTGTAAAACCAAGGAAGGTTAAAAAACACAACAAAGGTTGCTCTAACGCGTTTCTACAGCCAAGCTGTCATCTTCAGATAAAAATTTTAAATGTTTTCTCAAATCTTCACTTTTTATGAAATTCTTTTAAATATGTATTAAAACTTGATGTACATTATTATTTTATTTTGTTATTATCATTTTAATATCACAGTATATTTGTCACACATTCCAGAATATACTAGTAAGCACTTTCTTTGCGTTATTTATTCTGTTTCTTCAATTATTTAAGTTTTCAAAAATTCCTTCGATAACTAGGTAAAAAGAACTTCCCATATTCAGAATCAAGGCAGGCAAAATCGCGGGCGAACGATCTCCGAATACTTAGAAAAGCTATTAATACTGTTAATACATAAAACTATTAATAACACGACTTGTAAGTTAAAAAAACAATTTGAAAGCTCGTATCCGATATCGTTAACCGAACGGTAGTTTATCGAGCTTTTTACGCTTAATCCGCCAATTATAATTCCGATTTTGCCACTCTCCGGCTCATTTGACTAACAAATCGGACAAATTGTGAGCCGCGAGGCCTTGATAAATCATCGGCTAAATATAAGGGCATGAGAACTGCAAAATAACAATGCGAAGAGCCCACAACAATTGTGCAAGTGGGTCGAGAATATGCCAACAAAAATGCGAGTTCCTATCGGGTAATATTTCATAATTTCACAATTCTTGCATTGTTATAACTTTCTTCGGGTGTTTTTTTTATTCGACGCCCACCATCGCCTGCATTGGAGGCTGTTTCACGTTCACCGCTTCACACCTCGACCCACGGGGGAGCATCTGTACCCAACCGCTAACGACAGGCCTGGGGCGTATTATTTTGATAATTTATCTTGTGGCGATGTCCCATATTTTTATTTTAATATAATGATATTACTTATAATAATTTTATTCAACAACAAACAAAAAAGTAGAAAATTTTAACAGCAACGGAAGTATCAAAAAAATTTGAAATTTTACAAAATAGTTCAAAATGTCAAATCAACTCGAATCGAATATAGTCGAAATTAAAACGAAATTTAAAAAATCCAAAGTTTTCAAAAAATGTAGAAATTTTTGGAAAAATCGAAATACAAGGGGAAGCTAAATTAAAAAAAATAAAAATGTTGGTAGTAAATATTTAGCAAAAACATCGGAATTTTCGAAAAGTCAAGGTTTTCAAAAATTGAAATACAGAACTTGTCAGAACTGTCTGAAGAAGATAGCTTGACTGTCGAAACGCGTTAGAGCAACCTTCGTTGTGTTTTTAATTTTTCTTGGTTTCAGGGGACAATTTTTGTATTTTAATTTTTGAAGATAATCAAGGACCAGTTCGTTTCACCAAAATTTCAATTCTTATCAACATTTTAAATTTACATATTTAAGTTTAAGCCAGCAATTATGATTTTGGTGCAACGGACTGGTCCTTGGTTATCTTCAAAAATTGAAATACAAATCTAGTCCCCTGAAACCAAAAAAGATTAGAAAACACAACAAAGGTTGCTCTAACGCCTTTATCTCTGAAAAAAAACAGTTTGGCTATCGAAACGCGTTAGAGTTTGTTTAAAACATTCTGACTGCCTGCAAACCTCCACCTTTTTAAAAATGTTGACTTGATAAAAAAATCCAAAAGCTAACATTTTTGAAGAATTCCCTTTTTTGAAAATTTCGGATTTAAATAAAACGACTTTTTAGAAATGTTCCTCTGTTTCTAGTTTTTTACTGAAAATTTCGACCTTTTTAGCAACTTAGAAATTTGAACATTTCTTTTATTTTTCAAAATTTGTAGTTTTTCAAAAGTTTTAGTTTTTTCCAAATCTCGATCTTTTTCAAAATTTTCGAGTTCAAAAAAACGACATTTTAGAAATTGTTCACATCTTTCTGTTTCTATTGACAATTTCGACTTTTTTTGAAATTGCAACATTTAAAATTCCTTTATCCTGAAGAAGCCCCCTACGATGGTGGGCGAAACGTCGAACACTTTTAGTAGTTCTTTGACACGGTCCAATCCCGGAAGAAGTATATCCTGTACTGACTCTGGCTGTGGAAGCCTTCGTTATCATTTAAAATTCCTTTTTTCTTTCAAAATTTAAGCTTTTCTCGAAATTCCCATTTTTTCAAAAGTTTGGCTTTTTTTTACCTATTTTTGCAATTTTTATTTCAACATTTCGACTTTTTTACACAACTGCAATTTCGACAATTTTTTTTTCTCCTTTTCCTAAAACTTTCGACTCTTTTTTTTTAAATAAAAACTTTCGACTTTTTTAAATAGTTGACATTTTTTTTGAAAATTTCGACCGACTGCAAATCGCAATCTTTTTCAAAATTGTTACTTTTTTTGAAAATTGTGACAGTCTGAAAACCTTCTTGCTTTTAAAAATGTTGACTTTATAAAAAAATCCAAAATCCAACATTTTTGAAGAATTCCGGTTTTTGAATATTTCGGATTTTAAAACGGAAACGACTTTTTAGAATCTTCTTATCGTTTCTAGTTTTTTTATTGAAAATTTTGACCTTTTTTGCAACTGCGACATTTAAAAACTTCCCTTATTTTTCAAAATTTGCAGTTTTTCAAAAGTTTCAGTTTTCTCAAAATTTCGACCTTTTTCAAAATTTATACTTTAGAAGAAATTTAACTTTCGAAGACTTCAGTTTTTTTTTAATTTATTATTAACATAAAAACGACTTTTTACAAAATTTCCACGTTTCTATTTTTTTTATTGAAAGTTTTGTCTTTTTCCTTAACTTCGACTTTTCAAATTTCCTTCTATTCCAAAATTTAAATTTTTCTCTTAATTTCCATTTTGTTCAAAATTTCCATTTTGTTCAAAATTTCCATTTTGTTCAAAATTTCCATTTTGTTCAAAATATTGGCTTTTTTTCAAAATGGTACTTATCTTTGCAATTTTTATACTTATATTTCAAAATTTCGACTTTTTCGCAAGTTTTTGACTTATTTTGAACGTTAACGCCTTTCGACTTTTCTTTGAAAATCCTTTTTTATTTTGACGATTTTCATTCAAAAATTTGACATTTTTTTCAACTTTTTACTGCATTTAGAAAAAGTTCGAGTTACTTTCTAAAACTCTTTAAATTTCGACTCCATTGTAACTTTTGAAAACATTTTCCACTTTTTTTTTTAAATAAAAATTTCGACTTTTTTCAAAAGGTTGCTTTTTTCCTAAAATTCTGGTTTTTCTCGAAATGATGACTTTTTCACATTATTTTTTCTCTTTTTTAAAGAATTCTATTTTTATGAAAACTACGACTTTATTTTTAAAAATTTCGACTTTATGACAATTTTGACTTTTTAAAAATTTCGACATTTTAAAATTTTGACATTTCAAAATTTCGATTATTTCTAAATTTTGACTTTTTGTAAGAATTTCGATTCCAGATTTCGTACTTTGTCTTTAAATTTTGACTTTTTGTAACTTTTGAAAACACTTTCAACTCCTTTTTGAAATAAAAATTTCGACTTTTTTCAAAAGGTTGGGTTTTTCTTCAAATTCTGATTTTTCTCGAAATGTTGACTTTCTGACATTATTTTCTCTCTTTTTAGAAAAACTCAATTTTTATAAAAATTACGACTTTATTTTTGAAAATTTCAACTTTTTGACAATTTTGACTTTTTGAAAATTTCGAAATTTCAAAATTTCGACATTTCAAAATTTTGATTATTTCTAAATATTGACTTTTTGTAAGAATTTCGATTTCAGATTTTGTTCTTTGTCTTTAAATTTCGACTTTTTGTAACTTTTGAAAACA
This sequence comes from Dastarcus helophoroides, assembly GCA_028583605.1. NCBI lineage: Eukaryota > Metazoa > Arthropoda > Insecta > Coleoptera > Bothrideridae > Dastarcus > Dastarcus helophoroides. The sequence goes on from CM053331.1 coordinate 5,559,856, forward strand.
TTTTCAACCCTGTTTTGAAATAAAAATGTCGACTTTTTTCAAAAGGTTGGTTTTTTCTTCAAATTCTGATTTTTCTCGAAATGATGACTTTCTGACATTATTTTCTTTCTTTTTAGAAGATCTCAATTTTTATGAAAATTACGACTTTATTTTTGAAAATTTCAACTTTAAACAATTTTGACTTTTTGAAATTTTCGACATTTCAAAATTTTGATTATTTCTAAATCTTGACTTTTTGTAAAAATTTCGATTTCAGATTTCGTATTTTGCCTTTAAATTTCGACTTTTTGTAACTTTTGAAAACATTCTCAACTCTTTTTTGAAATAAAAATTTCGACTTTTTTCAAAATGTTGGTTTTTTCTTGAAATTCTGATTTTTCTCTAAACGATAACTTTCCGACATTATTTTCTCTCCTTTTTGAAGAATTCAACTTCATGAAAATTACGACTTTATTTTTAAAAATTTCAACTTTCTGACAATTTTGACTTTTTAAAAATTTCGACATTTCAAAATTCCGATTGTTTCTAAATTTTGACCTTTTGTAAGAATTCTTATTTCAGATTTCGTGCTTTGGCTTTAAATTTCGACTTTTTGTAATTGTCTAAAACATTCTGAACTTTTTTTTTAAATATAAATTTCGACTTTTTTCAAAAGGTTGGTTTTTTTAATTCTGTTTTTTCTCGAAATGATGACTTCCTGACATTATTTTTCTCTTTTCAGAAGAAATCAATTTCTGTGAACATTGCGTCTTTATTTTTGAAAATTTCAACTTTGTGACAATTTTTGAAAATTTCGAGATTTCAAAGTTTCGTCATTTCAAAATTTCGAATATTTCTGAATTTTGACTTTTTGTAAGAATTTCGATTTCAGATTTCGTACTTTGCCTTTTAATTTCGACTTTTTGTAATTTTTTAAAACACTTTCAACTCTTTTGAAATAAAAATTTCGACTATTTTTAAAAGTTGGTTTTTTCTTAAAATTCTGATTTTTCTCAAAATGATGACTTTTTGAGATTATTTTCTCTTCTTTGTAAAGAACTCAATTTTTATGAAAATTACGACTTCATTTTTGGAAATTTCAACTTTCTGACAATTTTGACTATTTGAAGATTTCGTCATTTCAAAATTTCCATTATTTTTAAATTTTGACTTTTTGTAACAGATTTCGATTTTAGATTTCGCACTTTGCCTTTAAATTTCGACTTTTTGTAACTTTTGAAAACATTCTCAACTTTTTTTTTGAAATAAAAATTTCGACTGTTTTCAAAAGGTGGATTTTTTCTTAAAATCTGGTTTTCTTGAAATGATGACTTTCTGACTTTTTTCTCTTTGGGAAAAATTAAATTTTTATGAAAATTACGAATTTAATTTTGGAAATTTCAACTTTCTGACAATTTTGACTATTTGAAAATTTCGAAATTTCAAAATTTTCATAATTTCAAAATTTTGACTTTATAAACATTTCGATTTCATATTTTTGTCTTTTTATCCACATTTAGACTTTATTTATTAATATCGTCTTATTACAAAAAATCGACATTTCAAAATTTCTATTTTTTCCACTTCCCATTCATATCGACATTTTCCCAAAATTTTGACTTCCAACTTCTTACTTTTTCCTGAAATGTTGTCTTTTTTGTAAATTTAGCTTTAAAAAATCGATATTTCAAAATTCTCGTTTTTTTTTAAATTTTGGTTATTATCAAAATTTGAGAAGAGTTGCGATTTACAGTTGAAATTTTCAAAAAAAGTCAACTATGCAAATAAGTTGAAAGTTTCAGGAATATTAAAAAAAATTAAATTTGTGTAACAGTTGTAGTTATGTAACAAAAAGCGAAATTTTGAAATTTAAGTATAGAAATTGCAAAAATAAGTAAAATTTTGAAAAAATGCCAAATTTTGAGAAATTGAAAATTTTGTGAGAAGCTTAAATTTTGAAAAAAAAAGAAATTTTAAATGTTGCGCTTTTAAAAAAAGTCTAAATTTTCATTAACAAAAATAGAAACCTGTGGAAAACTTCTAAAATGTCGTTTTTTTTTTAATTCGAAATTTTCAAAAAAGCCGAAATCTTCAAAAAAATTGGATATTTTATAAAATAAAGGTTTTGAAAAAGGTCGAGATTTCGAAAAAAAAAATGAAAGTGCTAATACTCGATATTTAAGTCAATTTGTAAATTTAGCTTTAAAAAATCGATATTTCAAAATTCTCGTTTTTTTTTAAATTTTGGTTATTATCAAAATTTGAGAAAGATTGCGATTAACAGTCGAAATTTTCAAAAAAAGTCAACTATGCAAATAAGTTGAAAGTTTCAGGATAATGAAAAAAAATTAAATTTGTGTAACAGTTGTAGTTATGTAACAAAAAGTCGAAATTTTGAAATTTAAGTATAGAAATTGCAAAAATAAGTAACATTTTGAAAAAAGGCCAAAATTTTGAGAAACTGGAAATTTCGTGGGAAGCTTAAATTTTGAAAAAAAAGGAATTTTAAACGTTGCGATTTCAAAAAAAGTCGAAATTTTCAATAAAAAAAATGGAAACCTCTGGAAAATTTCTAAAATGTCGTTTTTTTTCAATTTGAGATTTTCAAAAAAGCGGAATTCTTTAAAAAAGTTGGATATTTTATTAAGTAAAAGTTTTGAAAAAGGTCGAGATTTTGAAAAAACTGAAACTCCTAATACTCCATATTTAAATCAACGAATTCGGTTTTGGTGGAAAATAGAGCGACATAATAGTGACATTTATTAAAATTTAAAAAAGCGCTAATTTTGAAAAATAGAGAAAAATTTTATACTTCGAAGTCGCATAAAGGGTCGACATTTTCAGTAAAAAAAACTAAAAACAGTGGGGAATTTCTAACAAGTTGTCGTTTTTTTAAATTCGAAATTTTCAAAAACGTTTTCTTCAAAAATGTTAGATTTTGGAATTTTTCATAAAGTCAACATTTTTAAAAAGGTGGAGGTTTGCAGGCAGTCAGAATTTCCAAAACAATAACAATTTTGAGAAAGGTTGCGATTTGCAGTTGAAGTTTTCAAAAAACAGGTCAAATATGCAAAAAAAAAGTAGAAAGCTTCAGAAAAAACGAGAAAAATTAAAATGTTGCAAAAATTGCGGTGGTTATATAAAAAAAGTCGAAATTTTCAAGAACAAAAATCAAAATTTGGAAAGGAACATTTTTAAAAATCGGTTTTTTAACAAGGTCGAAATTCCAAAAATATGGAAAATTTGAACAAAAAAATTGATTTCTTCATTGCTTAAAAGCACTGCCTGTTAAACCAAATCATAAAGGTCGACAAGAATAAGTCATTAATTGTTAAGAGTATAAAAATTTGTTGAGGAAAATACGAAAAAAGCTTCTAGTAACAACAATTTTTGAAAAAGATTGAGTTTTATTTTTTCAACATTTTCTCGCTTCACACTTATAGGATTACAAAAGGCCCTAGAATTCTTAAAATATGTAAAATTTGAAAAAAAATTTGATTTCTTCATAGCTTAAAACGCTGCCTGTTAAACCAAATCATAAAGGTCGACAAGAATAAGTCATTAATTGCTAGGAGTATAAAAATTTGTTGAGAAAAATACGAAAAAAGCTTTTAGTAACAACAATTTTTGAAAAAGATTGAGTTTTATTTTTTCAACATTTTCTCGCTTCACACTTATAGTATTACAAAAGGCCCTAGAATTCTTATCTTCGGTTCTCATAAATGTTATGGGACTGTTTAGAAAACGCTGTTATATCAACCATAAACATTACGAATTGGTTTCTCTTTTATATGTTCTGTGCTATAACCTTAAGTAAAATTGTTGACCCGGTTCCTAGAAATAAAAGATTGAATTCTGCTGGAATAAAAATGACCTAAAAGATACCCCTAACAGCAGTCTACATTTAAGTAAAAATGTTATTAAAATTGATTTGGAATGATCCGATATTAACCCGGACAAATGGTCAGTCGGCAGACAGGCAGACACTTGGGCCCTTCAATTTTATAAATACGGATAAGGCGTAAAACAAATTCAAATTGTTTTCATAATGTCAGCATTTTTAAAGATATCTGTCCAAGCTTTTTCTATTATTTTCATTTAAAATGCCACATGCTCACTTCGATTTATTCTGTCGTAGTTAGAACACACTCTCTGAATAGGAGATAAATAAATCTTGTAGAAATTTCAGACCTAAAGAGCGTAATTTACATATAAAAACATAACGGAATTGAAGCTGTGCTAATGTCTTTTAAATATTGTTGTCAAAGAATGCGAGGTATATGGAAATGATCAGTTTCAGTATAATAATGTTAATCCATTAAAATCATGAATATTTCATTTGAATAAAACCGTTGCTTTTTAATTTATGTCTATGCAAATTTTTGCATTGCGAACGATATGAAAATTACGTGCTTTAGATTTATTTTTAGGTTCAAGATTCCTTGTCGTATTAGTAAGCTATTAGAGAATTTTCCATTATGGCGTAATGCGTTATTATTTTTAATAAATTATTTAATGGATTCCAGATCTCCTGGTAAATATATGTTTACTTTTTTTTTTAATAAAACTCCCGTTGTTTTCAACGTTCACGTGTTTAAAAAAAAATAATAACGTGCCCGGATTCCAAAGCACGATAATTAATTGTTAATCTCGGCTTGTTTATTTTATGGAATAATAGTAATCTGATGCACAACCTATGAGTATATAAATAATAGGTTTATAATGTATACCCAATTTAAATTATAACCTTAAGATTTTCTGAATAGCTTGCTTGCACAATAGTCAGCTGGACTAGATGCAATAGTTGTTATTTATAGGTATACATTTAACTAAAAGAATTAAGTCATTTAGCTACTTTCTTGGAATCTTTTATAGTTAAGCCGTACACGATAAGTCATTAGCATGCTGTTTTGAAACACTTCCAAGAATTAGAATCTAGATCAGACTCTGCGTGATACCATTAACCTTAGTTTTAAGCTCTTTGTTATTCGATTAATTTTTCATTAAGCTTCGGGTTTGGTAGATAACCCATAACTTGAGGAAAAAACGGCGATATTGTTTAGATGTATGGCAAAGATGTCTATTGAAGGCCTATCTTTTTAAACAAACACTCGTGCAGGAAAAATATTTAGCACTAGTAGCACAAAGTATTATTCTGTGCTACTAGTGCTGGATATTTTAGCACAAAATATTATTTTTACTAATAGTCTGGAATAAGGGAACTGTGTCTAATAATATTAGTAGGCGAAGTGTAATTTTAGTAAATGATAAGACGATAACTCCTAATGCAGGAAGAATGCAACCTAGGCTACAAATTCATGCAGCCCTCCAGGCGTGTATAGGTGGTAGTACTAAAGAGTCACTCGCTTGACGCCTGTGAATGGTTTTAGTACTTACTTGTCGGAGCATTTATTAGCATTCGAGTTGGATATACCAAACTGACGAGATCTAACAAAATCGAAACCGGTATTTGGTTTCCAAACTTCGAATCTAATAAATGTTCAAACCTATTGGTTTGTGCATTATAGAATCCTTGTCTTCTGGGAACTCTCCTAGAGAGCAACCGCTTCGCTAGCTGGCAATGTTTCAACTGTTGGTAGTTACGCTACCTATGATTCGCTATACACGCCTGGAGGGCTGCATGAATTTGTAGTCTAGGTTGCATTCTTCTTGCATACGACATTGTTGGCGATGGCCATAGTTTCTCTATGGACCAATAGGTGGTAGTACTAAAGAGTCACTCGCTTGACGCCTGTGAATGTTTTAGTACTTACTTGTCGGAACATTAATTAGCATTCGAGTTGGATATACCAAACTGACGAGATCTAACAAAATCGAAACCGGTATTTGGTTTCCAAACTTCGAATCTAACAAATGTTCAAACCTATTGGTCTGTGCATTATAGATAACTCCTAAGTTCTTATTTTATTATTATTAATGTCATATTAACGTTTGTATTACATCTACCAATAAAAAATTAGTAGTAGTGAATCAATCTACCAATGAGAAAATTTTTACAGCTTCCTTGGCTGATCACGTAACGTTGACAATCTAAGGTGTTATCTCCTCAGTAGGGGCGATCGGTGAATGGTCGATGGCGATGGCAGGTCGAAATAGAAAGTTGGTGTTACCCTGTTTCGGAATTTTATCGAGCGAATCGATTAGACTAGATTGAAAAACGCATTCAGTTCCATACTTTGATGTGCGCGGAAGGCTAAACATTTTATAAAAGCGAAAAAAATATAATAATAATAATAATAATAAAATCATGAAAGCGTATTCGACTCCCAAAAGATCGATTTTTCGACATTTTTCTGAAAATTTCATTTTTATATCAAAATATTCATTTTGATGACAAAATTTCGAATTTACTGATAAATTCGAAAGTTGAGTTTTAAATTTTTTTTAAGCTTTGATTTTTCCTGCAACTTTCAATTATTTATTGACATTTTAATTGCGAATGTGAAAATTCTGTTTTTTTAAATTTATTTCATCGTGAAGTTTGAATGATTCACTGTTATCAAAATTTAAACTTTTTTCAAATTTTGAATTGTGTTAAAATTTGCATCAATTTGAAGATCTCTAAGAGTTTGAAAATTTCAATTTTTTTGAAAACGTCGATTATTTTAAATTTTGACATTTCAAAATTTCCAATTTATTAAAAATTTCCATATTTTTTCAACATTTCTATTTTATCGAATTTTTTACTTATTTTGAGAATTTCTATTCTTTTTAAAATTTCAGTTTTGTCTCAAATTGTTAAATGCAAGTAGAATACAACCTAAACTCCAAATTCATGCAGCCCTCCAGGGGCGTATAGTGAATCATGGGTTGCTGAACTACCAACAGTTGAAACACTGTCACCTAGCGAAGCGGTTGTTCTCTAGGAAAGTTCCCAGAAGACAAGGATTCTAATGCACATATCAATAGGTTTGAACATTTATTAGATTCGAAGTTTGGAAACCAAAGACCGGTTTCGATCTTCCATCTCGTCAGTTTGGTGTATTGTTAAGGTTTTTCAAAAAGTCCATTTTTTCAAATTTTCGACTTTTTACAAAATTTTAATGTTTTGAAAATTTCGTCTCTTTCGCGGAATTTTCGTTATATTTACAAAAAATGCAGTCATTTTCTTTTTTCAAATTTGACGTTTTCTTGAAACTTTGACTTTGTAATTTCTCAAAAATTCGATTTTTCTGAAGTTTTCGACTTTTTTTTTAAATTGAACTTTCTTAAATATCTCGCCTTTTCCTCCAAATTTTCACAGAAACCTATTTTGACTTTTTTCCGAATTTGACTTTATTCAAAAATTTCGGCTCTTTAAAAATTTTGACCCTTTGAAAATCTTTACTTTTTAAAGATTTTGAAATTTCAAAATTTCCCCTTTTTTCTAATTTTGACTTTTTGCGAAAATTCCGATTTTAAAATTTGGTCTTTCTCCTAAAAATGTGGCCCTTTGTTAAGTTTGACTTCTTAAAAAATTTCGACATTTCCATTTTCTTTCAACTTTCCATTCTTATCAAAATTTGGTCTTTTTTGAAAATTTTGAATTGTGTTAAAGTTTGTGCCAATTTGAAAATCTCTACGCATTTGAAAATGTCTAGTTTCTTTTTAAAACTTTTATTTTTTAAAATTTTGACATTACAAAATTTCCATTTCATTGGTAAAACTTTCCACTTTATTTTCAACATTTCTATTTTTATCAGAGTTTTTACTTATCCTGAAAATTTCTATACTTTTTTAAAATTTCAATATTGCCTAATGTTGAGTTGTTTAAAAATGAACATTTTTTAAAAATTTTGCCTTTTTACAAAATTTCGACTTTTTACAAATTTTTAATGTTTTTCAAATTTTGCCTCTCAAAGTTTTGTCTTCTTCGCGTACTTTTCAATATTTTTGAACAATTGCAGGTACTTTCTTTGTCAAAATTGTGACTTTTTCCCAAAATTTTGATTTTATAAATATTAAAAATTTAGTTTTTGAGAAATGTCTGATTTTTTTTCAAAAATTGAAACTCCCTATATATTTTTTCTTTTCCTCGAAATGTTGCCTTTTTTCTAATACTTATTACGAGCTTTTTTCCGAATTTACCATTTTTCGACAATTTCAGCTCTTGAAAATTTTGACTTTTTCAAAATCCTGACTTTTTTAAAATCTTTACTTTTTGAAAATTTGGAGATTTCCACCATCTTCGAACTTGGCCTTTTTATGAAAATTCCGATTCCAAAAAATCGGATTTTTCTTCAAAATAAGACCCTTTTTAAAGTTTGACTTTTTAAAAAGTCTTACATCTCAAAATCGCCATTTCCTTTCAACTTTCCATTGTTATCAAAATTTAAACTTTTTTGGGGTTTTTGATTTTTCAAAGATTCAATTCTTTTTGCCCCTTTTTTCTAGATTTTGACTTATCGTCGACAATTTTGACTTAAAAATTTTGGCTTTTTTCAAAATCCTGACTTTTTGAAAATCTTTACTTTTTGAAAATTTGGAGATTTCAAAGTTTCCACCATCTTCGAACTTGGCCTTTTTATGAAAATTCCGATTCCAAAAAATCGGCTTTTTCTTCAAAATAAGACCCTTTTAAAAGTTTGACTTTTTAAAAAAGTCTGACATCTCAAAATCGCCATTTCCTTTCAACCTTCCATTGTTATCAAAATTTAAACTTTTTTGGGGTTTTTGATTTTTCAAAGATTCAATTCTTTTTACCCCTTTTTTCTAGATTTTGACTTATCGTCGATAATTTTGACTTAAAAATTTTGGCTTTTTTCAAAATCCTGACTTTTTGAAAATCTTTACTTTTTGAAAATTTTGAGATTTCAAAGTTTCCACCATCTTCGAACTTGGCCTTTTTATGAAAATTCCGATTCCAAAAAATCGGCTTTTTCTTCAAAATAAAACCCTTTTTAAAGTTTGACTTTTTAAAAAAGTCTGACATCTCAAAATCGCCATTTCCTTTCAACTTTCCATTGTTATCAAAATTTAAACTTTTTTGGGGTTTTTGATTTTTCAAAGATTCATTTGCCCCTTTTTTCTAGATTTTGACTTATCGTCGACAATTTTGACTTAAAAATTTTGGCTTTTTTCAAAATCCTGACTTTTTGAAAATCTTTACTTTTTGAAAATTTGGAGATTTCAAAATTTCCACCATCTTCGAACTTGGCCTTTTTATGAAAATTTCGATTCCAAAAAATCGGCTTTTTCTTCAAAATAAGACCCTTTTTAAAGTTTGCCTTTTTAAAAAAGTCTGACATCTCAAAATCGCCATTTCCTCTCAACTTTCCATTGTTATCAAAATTTAAACTTTTTTGGGGTTTTTGATTTTTTAAAGATTCAATTCTTTTTGCCCCTTTTTTCTAGATTTTGACTTATCGTCGACAATTTTGACTTTTAAAAAAAAATTGCTAAAATTTAGGACTTTTCAAATGTTTTAATTTTTTTTTTTGAAAATTAGGTTTTTTTATTCGAAAATTTTGACTGCTTCCAAATTTGTAACTTGGCTGAACGAATGACCAAGGACACCTCAATCACGGGCATAGCACAATGGGCCCGGAAAGGGTGGCCTAAGTGCTGGCGTAAACTTTAGGCAACCCACAACAAATCCAGAATCCAGAAATTTGTAACTTTTTCAAATTTTAACTAATAATTTTGACTAATTTTTTAAAAATTTCGAATTTCCAATTTTATTTAAAAATTTTTACCCTTTGCTATATTTTGGCTTTTCTCAATTTTTGATTATTTTGAAAAATTTTGGTTCATCAGTGTGTCTATCTCTTAAAAAAATTTACCTTGAAAATATCCACTTTTTCAAAATTTTGCAAATACTTTTTTGCAATAATTCTACTTTTTTAAAACGTGTCGACTTTTTTTATCTTTTTTACTTTTCTGAAAATTTTGACTTCCTAAATATTTTTATTCTATCGCAATTGTGATATTTTAAAAATTTTGTTATATTTACAAATTTATAGTAATTTTGTAAATCTATACTATTTTGAGAATTTTGATCTTTTTAAAATCGATTTTTTCAAAATTTCGCCTTTTTTAAACTTTGACATTTTAACAAATTTGATTTTTTTACATTTCAACAAATTTGACAAATCGGACGTTTTTCATTTTTAACTATTTTTGAAAATTTCGACTTTCTGAATATTTCGACTTTATCAATATTTTGATATTTTCAGACTCAACATTTTTACAAATTTTGAAATATTTGGTATATCGAACCTATTTTGATTTTATTTTAAATTCGATTTTTTCAAAATTCTACCGTTTTTCGAACTTCGACATTTTAAAAATTTTAATTTATTTTAAATTTCAACAATTTAACAAATCAGACGTTTTTGATTTTTAACTATTTTTAAAATTTTCGACTTTCTGAATATTTCGACTATCAAAATTCGAATAATTTCAAAATTTGGGCATTTTTACAAATTTCGAATTATTTCGTGAGTCTTAACTATTTTTAAAATTTTCCACTTTCTGAATATTTCGACTATCAAAATTCGAATAATTTCAATATTTGGACATTTTTACAATTTTCGAATTATTTTGTAAATCTTAACTATTTTGAAAATTTCGAATATTGTTTTAATTCTTTTTTTAATTCAATTTTTTTTTAAATTCCACCGTTTTTTCGAACTTGAACATTTTAATAATTTTGAATCTTTTTAATTTGAACAATTGGAGAAATCAAACTTTTTCCATTTTTAACAATTTTTGAAAATTTCGACTTTATGAACATTTCGACTGTTTTTTCTTTTTTTGGTGGCACGGACTTGTCCTTGGTTATCTTCAAAAATTTAAATACAGAACTGGTTTCCTGAAACCAAGAAAGATTAAAAAACACAACAAAGGTTGCTCTAACGCGTTTCGACAGCCAAGCTATCATCTTCGGAGAGATACTGTATCAAAATTTAGATATTTGCAAAAGTTCGACATTTTTTCAAATTTCTAATCATTTGTAAATTTAAACTACTTCAAAAATTTTGATTTTTGTTTTAATTAAATTTTTTAATTCGATTTTTTAAGAATTTCACCGTTTTTTCTAACTTCAATATTTTAACAATTTTGAATTTTTTTATTTTAAACAACTTGAGAATCCACACTTTATCCAATTTTTACTATTTTTGAAAATTTCGACTTTCTAAATATTTCGACTGTATCAAAATTTAGATGTTTGCAAAAATTTCGACATTTTTACAAGTTTCGAATTATTTTGTAAATCTTAACTACACTTCTCCACAAAATTAACGCACCACTATCCTTTTATCAAAAATCATGTACATGTGCGAATAATTTAAAATTTTCACATGCATGGACATTAGCATATCATGTTAGGATGTGATAAATGCTGTTACCTTTTTTTGTTGGTCCATTTTGCAGCTGGTATCAAGAAAAAAAACAAAATAAGGTATAAACAACATAAAACAGGATTTTGTGTTGTTCCATTAGAGTTCTAATTCTCTGTTTGAGGTGTGGTTTGGCATTTTGGATTGAAAAACATTATTTCCAAAAGATAAACCGTGTTTCGCGCAATTTAAGTCGTGATGAGTGTGTCCAGGCTGTAACATTAGCCGATGAAGGATTAAGTTACCGAGAAGCATTGCCCAAAGACTTGGGGTATGCTATTCAACAATTTCTCGTGTCGTTCAACGGTTCTGGGAAACAAATACGAATTAAAGAAAACCAGGACAAGGAAGGCCTAGCAAAGCAACCGCTCTACAAGATCGTTTTTTGAGACTTCGTGCATTACGTGAGAGATTTACAACCTGTAGAAGTTTGCAAATCCAGCTTGCAACCACACATAATCTGCAAGTTAGCATAGAAACGGTTAGAAGGCGGCTTGCTGCTGACGAGTTGCACCCCAGAATTCCAGCCAGGGGTCCATTCTTAACGGCAGACCATCGCCGAATAAGACTACAATTTGCTAGAGATTACGTCAATTGGACCAACGCCGAATGGGCTCGTGTCTTATTCATAGACGAGTCCAGATTTTGTCTGTTTAACAATGATAGACGTATGAGAGTGTTTCGACGAAGAAACGAACGGTATGCCCAATGCAACATAAGACCAGTCCAAGCTTTTGGTGGCGGATCAGTAATGGTATGGGGTGGCATCTCTTCAACAGGTCACATAGACTTGCAGGTGATCAATCGAGGTTCATTGAATAGTCGACGATACATAACCGAAATTGTACAAGAACATGTCGTGCCATACGGTCCCTATATTGGCGATGATTTTATTTTAATGCAAGATAATGCGAAACCACACATTGCTAGAATAGTGAGAGAATACTTTGATGAAGTTGGTATTCAGGTTATGGACTGGCCAGCAAGAAGTCCAGATCTGAATCCCATAGAACATTTGTGGGACATTATTGGAAAGCAAGTCAAAGCTCTTATGCCCCCTCCAGCTACCCTTGGTGAGGTACAAGAAAGAATTCTAGAAATTTGGGATGGACTAGATCAAAGGGAGATAACAAGTTTAATAGAGAGTCTGCCACGTCGGTGTGAAGCTGTTATCCGCAGTAGAGGGGGAAACACACAATATTAACCTTAAAAAAAAAATTTGAAAAAAATAGAATTTTGCAATATTTTGTTAAGTATTGAAGAATAAATCTTAAAAATTACTGTCATTAAATGACTGGGAAAATAAAAGTCATTTAATCCTTAAAGTGTTAAAGTTCTGAATATCAAATTATATGATTTTGAGATAATTGTTTAATTATCTCGAAATTTCCAAGTGGTGCGTTAATTTTGTGGAGAAGTGTATTTTGAAAATTTAAATTTTTGTTCTAATTCAGATTTTTTTATTTCGATTTTTTAACATTCCACCGTTTTTTCTAAATTTAACATTTTAATAATTTTGAATTTTTTAAGTTTTAACAATTTGAGAAATTAGACTTTTTTTATTTTTTAACTATTTTTGAAAATTTCGACTTTCTGACTTTAGACTGTATCAAAATTTAGATATTTGCAAAATTTCGACATTTTTACGAATTTAGAATTATTTCATAAATGTTAACTATTTTGAACATTTTAATTTTTGTTTTAATTCAATTTTTTTTTAATTCGATTTTTTTAACATTTCGTCTTTTTTTCGAACGTAGACATTTTTTTAAAATTTCAACCATTTTATTTTTTTTAAATTTCAACAATTTGAGAAATCAGACTTTTTTTAATTTCAAGTATTTTTGAAAATTTCGAATTTTCTGTTAAATTTTCCATTTTTTTAAAAATGCCACATTGAAAGCTTTCAATTTTCCAAACATCTCTTATCTACTGTCAACTTTGTCACGATATAGTACGACACTATATCATGCATAGAACGTTTTATTAGATTGTAAGGGGAAACAAATTAATGATAATGATCAACAGGAAATGTCAATTTAAGGGGCCTCTCCTACAGAGTCAATTGGTGGACGATCGACGGTGACGGCAGTTCGAAATAGAAGGTTTGCTTTGTCCAGTTGGGGAATTTTATGAATCAAAACGGCCGCGCGAGGTAGGAAAACGCATTGAAATTCTCATAATTCGAAACTAACCTCAAAGTTTAACGTCCGCGGCGAGCTAATCGTCCAATATAAGAGTCGTTATCGCTGTCGACCGATTTTCGACTTCTTGAGCGCTCGCTGGGAGGCCAAGTGTTAAAAATTTCCAATAAAATTCAAAAAAGTGAAAATCACGATTAATTTTAAAATTTTTCATGTTGAAATTTTTAAAAATAGTCCAATAAGAAAGTTCGAAAAGTTCAAAAAGATTCGAAAGTTTTAAAATCAGTAGAACTTTCCACTTTATTTTCAACATTTCTATTCTTATCAGAGTTTTTACTTATCTTGAAAATTTCCAAACTTTTTTAAAATTTTAATATTGCCTAATGTTGCGTTGCTTAAAAATGACCATTTTTTAAAAATTTCGACTTTTTACAAAATTTTGATGTTTTTCAAATTTTGCCTCTCAAAGTTTTGTCTTTTTCGCGTACTTTTCAATATTTTTGAACAATTGCAGGTACTTTCTTTGTCAAAATTGTGACCTTTTTCCAAAATTTTGACTTTATAAATATTAAAAATTTGGTTTTTGAGAAACCTCTGACTTTTTTTCAAAAATTGAACTTCCCTATATATTTCGTCTTTTCCTCGAAATGTTGCCCTTTTTCTGACACTTATTACGAGTTTTTTTCCGAATTTACCATTTTACGACAATTTTAGCTCTTTCATGTTGAAATTTTTAAAAATAGTCCAATAAGAAAGTTCGAAAAGTTCAAAAAGATTCGAAAGTTTCAAAATCAATAGAACTCTTGAAAAAAAAGTGAAATTTTGAAAAAAAGTTTGAGTTATCAACAAAATTTGAAATTTTCAAGAAAAGTAGTACTTAAAACAAATTATTTTTTAAAAAGTCGAAATTTTAAAAGATCAAAATCTTCAAAATGTCCCACTTTTTTTTAGATTCAAAATTTTTAGAAAAAGAAGACAGTTTTAAAAAAGTTAAATTCACGAAAGTTTTCAAAGAACGTTAATATTTTCTAAAAAGTGAATAGCCCCAAAAAAGTAGAATCTATAAAAAAAAGTTGATTAGGTACGAAAAAAATTGAAAATGGCAAAATTTCGAAAAAAAGGTTAAAATCTTAAAAAATACTAGACATTCGAAAAAGTCAACATTCTCAGAATAGCCAAAATTTCGTCCAGATTTTCCAAAAAGCTGCCCTTTTTACGAAAAAGCCGAATTTTTAAAGGAAAAAACCAAATATAGAAAAGTCGACATTTTCAGAAAAAAATTTAAATATTTCCAAACTGGGCTGAAGAAATGTTAAATAAATTGAAAAAAACATAATATTTCCGGTCAATAAGGGTCTACCATGAAGAATTTCTAGAAAAAGTTGCAATCTTGCTATCTCTTGCGAAGAGACAATCGGTGGACGATCGACGGTAACGGCAGTTCGAAATAGAAGGTTCGCTTATCCACTTTGAGAATTTAATGAAGCAAAACGGCCGAGCGAGTTAAAAAAAAACGCGTTGAAGTTATCAGAATTTGAAACTCAAATTTTGACGTCCGCGGTGAGCTAACCATCCGATAGAAGCGTCGTTATCGCTGTCGACCGATTTTCGTGCGGCCAATCGACTTCTTGGGCGCTCTCTAGGGTGTCAAGTAGAAATAAATTAAAAAATGTTTATATCTGACAAAAAAATATTCTTCAAAATATCAATTTGAAGTAAAAATTTCGAATTTAATGTTAAAATACAGAAATAAAAGTAGAAATTTCAAGTTTAAAATTGAACTGGGAAGGAGTTTGAAATGAAGGTAAAAGTAAAAGAGAAGTGTTATGCATATTTTTTTCTTGAAATTTGAACCCCTTTTTAAATACTTTGGTTATATTTATGACACAAGTTGAAAGTGGTGAGTATAGCTTAGTTGGTAGGGTTATCACTTTTCGCTTAACACGCTTGACAGGTCGAAGATTCGAACGCCGTTGCGATCAGGCATTTTCTAAGTCTTTAGGCACGTCGAGTGATCTTTGATAGGAAGTAGTCTTATCGTTTTGCGTTACCGTCGCGCAAATTTGCGTTACAAATATGCTCTAACGTTGACAGCAGAGTAGTAGTAGGTACGAGTCATGGTGAAGCGAAACCATAAGTTTACTTCCTATTCAAAATCTCTTGACGCGCCTAGAGAAGTTTTCACTGCAAAAAGCTCACGAAAAAATGCAAATTTTGCAGAAACGTTTCAGATGTCCACTTTAGTTGTTGTGTTATTGTTGGTTTTATATTGGTTTTGGTTTTCTCTTGATCTTGACTTTTGTATTCATTGAAACTGATTTCGTGGTAAGTTCAAATTTTATAATAATATTGTTGCGTGTTATCGGTTCGAAAATTAATATTTCGTGAATTGTAAACACTTTATTTACAAACTTATTTCGGGGCGCTGCGATTATGATCCACTTAACTATCAGACTATTACTCTATCTGACTAACTAACTGTCTAAATGAGGGAAAGACGACCGCGTATTTATACCGTTACGGTTTTCTAGAACGGATCTCCGTAGATATAAGATTATCGCTTACGGAAACGACTAGAGCGCGTATCTACTGATTCATTGTAGCAGTCGCTTCCCATTATCAAATGTTTACAGAGAGTTCCTTACACTACACAATCACTGATACAAATTTTATAAATACATTTTGTTACAATATCTATGAAAGACTTGGGGCTATATAAGGGTATTACTTCACGGTGGTTTTTAAACCGATGATGGATCTTTCGGGCGGATAAAAAATTGATGCTACGCTTGATAACAAGGGGGATAAATCTTCATCTGGTCTATTTAGTGCGTGCATAGGTGGCGGTTAAAAGACCAACGCTAGCAATTAATAGAAGCCAAGGGTACAGTTGTGATTTATGACGGGTTCTCATTACGGCCCGTATATCCAACACGCGGTCGGGCTTAAAGAAGGGCACCCACGCACCGTGGCGGCCATTCATCACTCCGCCATCTCACATTATAATTACCCAACTTTATAAACTCTTTGCGCCACAATAACAATGATTTTCATACCGACACCGGTTATTAGCGTGCTCGGGTACATTGCGCTGATGTGATGTATATATGCCTTACAAGTCTATTTTGCTACTAATTTGAGAATCTCATTCGTAGTTCCAACTATTTGAAACTATCTGACGAGCTCAAACTTTTCGTAATGAGTAGAAGTTAAGATCAAGATTCAGGTTTCTTTCATTTTATAAAATTAGGTTGGATAATCGAGTTTCACCTCAATCAAATGTGCACAGCTTTAAAGAGTTCATGCAGATTGCAGAATGATATTTTGCTCAATTTCGTTGATTCTGTTATGTGCATATTTAGCTGCCTTGCATCTCCAGAGTGACATAGCTGCGCCCTATTGCGTTGGATGACACTATCAAACCATCAGTGATCTAATTCAAAAGATGTCGAGCCACACTTAACTTCTCAGTTCTTCCGTACCTCAAATAAGCCAAATGCTCCTTTGGTCGAATTTTAAGAGATTGTCTAGTCTGCCCAACCTTCTTTTGAGTACAACCTTTACAGGAAATTTGGTAAATACCTGATTTGTCCGTTTGCTCTATTTTATCTTTCAAACTACTCAAGAGTACGTCGAGCAGACTAAACGATCTCTTGAGTAGTTGATTACAATTAAATCTCAATCAATTTAGAAAACTAGCGTGTAGTGGGCGAAAATATGTTTCATTTTGTAATCTTTGTTCCGAATTATTTGATCCTCAGTGTTTTTACAGAGGTGAAGCAAAGCATAAAAGAGTTCGATTACGAATTCTTCAACAATCATCGTTAAATTAGAATGATCATTACTGCGATTGAAGTTTATTGTACTCGGAAATAAAAAAAGTTTAATGTGTCAGTCACGTTAAGGAATCCTCAGCATCTAAATGCATTTTACATGCATCGATGAACTGCAGCAATAGTTGAGGTGGTAAAGAGATATAAATTATTAACGGTTACTAAATCAAAATAACAATTTCACCGATAACCTTTCCTGGAGTTTTATAACCTTGATTAGCGGTAACTTATGTTCTTGGGCCGTTGATTTCAACAATCAAGTTTGAGCTGCACTTTCGACGTGTATACAGATGAAATACGAGAAGCTGAGTTACACTTTTAAACGCATACGAACGTAATAATAAAAAAAATCACCCTTACCAGAACAGGTTCAGTTAACTACCTTCGTATTTGATGAAATATTGTGAGATATAAATAAAATACTTTAGGAAAATATATGACATTCGAAAATAGAACGTCAAACTCAATATTTCTGATTTTTTTTCGAAATTTACAGTTTCCAGCCAAGATTTCACTTTCATCTCAAAATTTTACGAAATTTCCCTTATCTCGATTTCCAACTTACAATTTTGGAAGTTAAATAAACTCGAAACATTTACTAATTTATTTCTCGAAATGTAGAATTTTCAGTATAAATTTTGAAAGCATGTTTCCTCGGGTTTTTTAGAATTTTTGCAACGTCCCGATTGCGTAAGCGAGAGGCCGACTACCAACACTAGGCGATTTTTTATTGTATCCGTGTCGATACAATATTATTGTATCCACATGGATACAATAAATCCCGAAGTCGTTTTGCATCAGATTTTCTAACAAGACTACTTTGCTTAAACCTTAAGATTTTCGCGACTAAGCAGCCAAAGGTATCTGGAATGAATAATGAAGCTGCTAAGTTGCTATTACTTCAAGAAGTTTCCCTAACGTGCGGAATGAAGCATCGAAATTCCGTGATATGTATAATTTCAAATTTCAATTATGGTGGAACGGACTGATCCTTGGTTATCTTCAAAAACTGAAACAAATCTTGTCTTCTGAAACCAAGAAAGATTTAAAAAACACAACAAATGTTGCTCTGAAATTAAAGAAAAAACATTATTTATGGGGTGGTTTTCGTTAAGTTGCATCATACAACGAAAATCTACCCCATGAGACTGTATAACTTATGTGTTAAAAATCGTAAGTTTGATATGAAATGTTTTCACTTTTTAGGGGTCTTTTAATTTTTCAGTTGTATGGATAACATCTGGCAGAAGTTTAAAAAAAATATACAGAAGAGTAATTGACCGGTGAATCACCTTTAGCATTTTTAACGCTCATCTATGGTTATGTTAACCCTCCCGCGTTATTTATTATTGATGGAGAACTTTTTAAATGGATGTATAAAATTAATTTAAATGTAATACTAATTCGGTTTGACGACTTCTTTGTGTCAATTCCTTTCATCAATCATTTTCATTTTTTGGATACGATGAAACGCGTTGTATAATCAAATTTGATAGTCCCTCAGGGAGAACTAATAATTTTAACATTTCAATGAAATGAATGAACGTGCGTACAATGGAATCGAACGCCCACAGATATTATTGTGCGAACAACTAACAAGAATACACAGTCTTCACCCACATACTTCTCGGACCATAAAATTTACTTTCTTTTACAATAGAAGGATCATTTATTATATGGAAGAATCAGAATTGATATCGTCTGGTTCGAACTGGCGGAAATAACGATCGATATGCTTAAATTTATTAGTGAGGTGACTACTAGAGCAGTGATCCCCAAAACCGAGGTCCCTACGATTTGAAAAAAAGCTCGTCGTGCCAAAAAATTATTGCAAAATACTTTCTGTCATGCCATTAATTTTTCTTGGTGGAAGGGACTGGTCCTTGCTTATCCTCAAAAATTAAAATACTAATCTTGTCCCTTGAAACCAAGTAAGATTAAAAAACAACGAAGATTGCTCTAAAACTAAGAAATATTAAAAAACAGAACAAAGGTTGCTCTAGAAACCAAGAAAGATTAAACACAAGAAAGGTTGCTCCTTTGTTGTGTTTTTTTTTTCTTGGTTTCTGGGGGCAAGATTTGTATTTCAATTTTTGAAGATAACGAAGGACCAGTCTGTTCATTCATTGTTTATTGGCTTTTGCTTCGCCAACCATGCGCGTAGACAGGATTTCATTCAAAAGGGGGCAGCAATTATTTTGAAAATTGATGGGCAAAAAAAAAATAAAACCAGAAAATCTTCAGCCGAGTATATTGTATATTTTTATTGAACTGCGCGAGCTTGGGGGATCGAACTTCCAAATTAGAGTCTAAATTTCGAAATTTCCAAAAAGGGGGGAATTTTCAGAAAAAGTCAGAATATTGAATTTGAAATAAATCTTGAACCTTTTTAAATATTTTAAAAAATGATGGAATTTCTGAAAAAAGTCGAAATTTCCAAAAGACGAATTTTGTAACAAAAAAAAAAATTCCAGAATAAATTGTTTAGGCAGACGGTTCATCGCCATCTCTTCTTGTTTCCGCATCCTACTCGCAGTGCTTTGAAAGCATAATGGGGTTACCCTTTGCGAGTGGATTAAACTTTAAAAAAAATCGAATTTGGAGAAACATCTGAAATAATTAACCATATTTTCCTCAGAAGTTGAGTTTATTTAAATTTTAATATAATCGGAAAGCTTTTTTTTTAATATTTTGAAAATATTATTCTCGAAATTATGACATTTTCTTAATATGTTGTTCCGATTTTGCAAAAATTAAACAAATTTTGAGAAAAAGTCGAAATTTTGAGGAGATAAAAATTTCCAGAAGCCAAATGTCAATTTTTTGGATATATCCTGTTTCGAGAACAAAAAGAATTTGGACAAACAAGTGCAAATCCTTTTTTTGGTGGAATGGGCTTGTCCTTGGTTATCTTCCAAAATTGATATACAAATCTTGTTCCTTAGAACCAAAAAAATATTAAAAAATACAACAAAAATTGCCCTAACGCGTTTCGATAGCCAAGAAAGATACTGACATGAGATACTGTATCTCTCTGAAGATGATAGCTTAGCTATCGAAACGCATTACAGCAACTTTGTTGTATATTTTTTATCTTTCTTGGTTTCAGGGGACAAGATTTGTATACTAAGTGGGAATCTACAGTCAAATTAAAAATAAAATCAGAAAAAACTGAACATAAATAAAAACGAATTTCGAAAATTGCCGTCAAAATTTCGAGAAATTAATTGAAATTTCTAGACAAGATTCAAATTCACATGAAAAGGATAGAAAGAGTAAAAAAGTAGAATTCAGAAAAAGTTGTAATTTCGAAAAAGACGAATTTCGAGAAAAGGTCAAAATTTTCAGAAAATCCAATTTCCTTTTGAAAAAATTTGAAAACTGTCAAAAATCGAAAAAAGACACAATTTTCGAAGGTCGAATTTTGTGAAAATAAGTCGCATTTCAAAACAAAAATCACAATTTGCCAAAAATATTCTTTTCGAAATATTTACTTTTTTATTTAAATGTTAACCTAATATTTATATTTCGGTAAAGAAATTCAATTTTTTTCTCTAAATACAAATATGTTTTCATAACATGATTGCTTTTTTATTAACATTTCGATCGAATTTAGAGAACATAAATACATCTAGAGAATGTAGAAATTTCAAAAAGGGCCAATTTCGAGGAAAGAGTCATCAATTCTAGAAATATAAAATATTTGGACATAAAAGTCGAAATGTCCAAAATAAGGCGATTTTGAGGTAGGGGCAATTTGAAATTTCCGGAGAGTAAAATTTGAAAAAGTGGAAATCTATGGAAAAAAAGAATATCAATAAAAATAACAAAATTTCGACAAAAGATGAATACGTATTGAGGACAATAGCGAAATTTAAAAAAAAAACCATTTTTGAAAGAACATTCCAAAAAAAAAGAATTTTGAGAATAAAGGCGAAATTTCGAATTTTTGATGACAAGGAAACGTTTAAGAAAAAGACAGATTTGAGGAAGAAAAGTCAAGAGTTCGATTAGAAGACAAATTTGAAGTAAAGAGTTGAAACTTTCAGAAATATTTAATTTCAAAGTTTGCAATAAAAAACAAGATTTCGAAAAAAGAGCAAACTTTAAGAAACTGGTCAAAATTTTTGGAAAATTTAATTCTATAAAAATTAAAACACAAATCTTGTCCCTTGAAACCAAAAAAGATTAAAAAATACAACAAAGGTTGCTCTAATGCGTTTCAACAGCCAAGCTATCATCTTCACAGAGATACAGTATCTCTATTTTGTTTTTATTAAAAATTTTAAATTTTTTTTGAAAATTTCAAATTTCTCAAAAATGTAAACATAAAATTACGACTTTTTTTCAAGAATTTGACTTTTTTGTAAATTGAATGAATCATTTTGGAATGCCTTTTTGGAACATTTTGATATTTCACTATTTTTTTTTAATTTTGACACTTGTTCAAAATATTGACTATTTCTAGAAGTTTTTTTTTTGATGATACAAATTTGTCCTTGGTTATCTTCAAAAATTAATGTATAAATCTTATCAGTATCTCTCTGAAGATGATAGCTTAGATAACTTACCTTAATGCGTTTCGATAGCCAAGCTATCATCTTCAGAGAGATTCAGTATCCCTAATTTTGGATTTTTATTACAACTTTTGACTTTAAACATTTCGATTTTTTTAATATTTCGACTTATTTTGAGAATTTAGAATTTGAAGATTTTACTTTTTTAGAACTTCGCCTTTTTTCAAAACAGTGTCCAAACCCTTTTTCAACATTTTGCCCTTTCTGGCAATTTTCGATTTTTGGAAAAATTCCATTTTGTTTTTATTGAAAATTTTGTCATTCTTTGAAAATTTCGAATTTCTTAGAAAATGTTGACATAAAATTTCGACTTTTTTTCAAAAGTTCGACTTTTTTGTAAATTAAATTATTTTGTGATGCCTTTTTGGAACATTTTGACATTTCCTATTTTTTGAAAATTTTGCCACTTGTTCAGAATATTGAATATTTCTGGAAGTTTTTTTTTATGGAACAATCTTGTCCTTGGTTATCTTCAAAAATTAATGTATAAATCTTGTCAGTAACTCTCTGAAGATGATAGCTTAGTTTAACTTTCTCTAACGCGTTTCGACAGCCAAGCTATCATCTTCAGAGAGATTCAGTATTTCTAATTTTGGATTTTCATTACAACTTTTGACTTTCAACATTTCGATTTTTTTAATATTTTGACTTATTTTGAGAATTTAGAATTTGAAGGTTTTACTCTTTCAGAACTTCGCCTTTTTTCAAAACATTGTCCAAAACCTCTTCAAAGAATGTCAAAATTTTCAATAAAAACAAAATGGAATTTTTCAAAAAATCGAAAATTTCATTTTGTTTTTATTGAAAATTTTGACATTCTTTAAAAATTTCGAATTGCTTAAAAAAGTTGACATAAAATTTCGACTTTTTTCAAAAGTTCGACTTTTTTGTAAATTAAATCATTTTGTGATGCCTTTTTGGAACATTATGACATTTGCCTATTTTTTGAAAATTTTGCCACTTGTTCAGAATATTGAATATTTCTGGAAGTTTTTTTTTATGGAACAAACTTGTCCTTGCTTATCTTCAAAAATGGATGTATAAATCTTGTCAGTATCTCTCTGAAGATGACAGCTTAGTTACCTTTTCTTAATGCGTTTCGATAGCCAAACTATCATCTTCAGAGAGATTCAAAATCTCTAATTTGGGATTTTCATTACAACTTTCGACCTTAAACATTTCGATTTTTTTAATATTTCGACTTATTTTGAGAATTTAGAATTTGAAGGTTTTACTCTTTCAGAACTTCGCCTTTTGTCAAAACTTTTCTTCAGCATTTCGCCGCTTCGGGAAATTTTCGATATTTGGAAAAATTCCATTTTGTTTTTATTTAAAATTTCGACATTCTTTGAAAATTTCGAATTTATTAGAAAATGTTGACATAAAATTTCGACTTTTTTCAAAAGTTTGACTTTTTTGTACATTGAGTCATTTTATGATGCCTTTTTGAAACATTTTGACATTTGCCTATTTTCTGAAAATTTCGACATTTTTCAGAACATTAATTTTTTTCTGGTGGAACGGCTGGTTCCTGGTTATCTTCAAAAATTGAAATACAAATCTTGTCTCCTGAAACCAAGAAAGATTAAAAAACACAACAGTGGTTGCTCTAACGCGTTTCGACAGCCAAGCTATCATCTTCAGAGAGATACAGTATCTCTAAAAAAAGAGCATCATTTGTTGTGTTTTTTAATCTTTCTTGGTTTCAGGGGACAAAATTTGTATTTTAATTTTTAAAAATATCCAAGGACCAGTCCGTTCCACCAAAAAAAAATAAGATGGATATTTTCAAAAAAATCCAGAAAAATAAATTAATTTGGAGAATTGGCCAAATTTTGAGAAATCGGTTTGAAATATTAGTGAAACTTCAAAATTGGGAACAAATTCGAAATTTTTCAGAGAACGTCGAAACAATTGGAAATTGCTTACAGAAAGTTGTTTTGATGAAATGGTTTAATTTGGAAAATTTTTGTTTATAAAAAAGACAAATTTTGAAAAAAAAATCGAAATTTTAAGTTGAAAAGAAACTGTGATAAAAATATTGAGATTTTCAGAAATATAAAGGATTGGATTTGAAATATAATCAAAATTTCCAAAAAAAAACAATTTTGAGAAACTGGACATTTCGAAAAAAAATCACTAACGTAAACCTAGATTTTGGAAAAAAATTAATATTTCAAGAAAAAGATTGATATTTCTAAAAAAATCAAAATTTCTAAAAAAAGTTCGAAATTTTTGAAAGAAAGCCAACATGTGCCATAAATTAAAACAGATTTTTTTGTTGAAAAATCACGAAATGTGAAAAAATTGAAATTATCAACAAATGTCGAAATTTCAAGTAAAGTAAAATGGACCTTGCCCTATTTTAGATACGCCTATATCGCTAGCTGCGTCTTCCACTTATCTAGATTTAAGTTACCTTATGTTAAGGATTGGCAATCTTTTATAGATTACGCCAAGCAGCGATTGTGTTGAATCTTAATTTGTCATCTTCGCAATATTTTCGATGACTAAAAAAGAAAAATAATAACGAGAATTGTGGGTACTTTATAGATTTTCAAACTTTGGAATCCACTGCAGTCAATGAATAATTTATGCCAGGGGTGGACAATCGTAGCTCACATAGAAAAATTTTTACAAGTTTCTATTTTTCCTGCTAGTCTGGCTAAAAAAAAAATTGTAGACCAAATGTCCTCATGCGACCCGAGGAGTTATGATTCAATTGCAAAGTGGACACCCCTGATTTATGCATTTTCAGAGGAATTTCTAACAAATAGACCCGGTTCCTGCTTTCAATATCGTCAGATGTTTTAATTCTTGTTCCAACGTAAAAAAACGTAACACAATTTAACCTAATTCAGGCGAGCTGCGATAAGGATATTTAACAAACATAAATAGAACCCAATGATGTATGTAAAATAAGAGAAAATGTCCATTAAGTAAATATTATTTTAAACAGATATCGCACTTTTGCGAAATCAACATTTACCAGGTATCGCGGCTGAATGGTAGTGCCATTAGGTAAATCAATTACTATATCCTTACTCAAGGATAACGCGGCATAATCCAATAAATTTCACCCACACGCAGATATAAATCCATGGAAAATATTCTTAATGTAATTGCAACTTCCAATTAAGCGCAGCTTAAGACTATTTGTCACACTTACTCGATGGTGTTAAAAGAAATAAATAATTTTCGACTTTCGCAATACATGCATCAATATAAGAGGAAACTGTTGTAATATTCTTAAACTGTTGTTGTTATCAATCTAGTAAAATTCAGTTAAAACGAGTTGTATAGTGTTTTGATTTCTACTATTTAAATCTAGATCTATCTATACCTTCTGTGTTAAAGTTCAAAGTTCAAGTGAAATTGTTAACACAGCTGAGTTCGTAGAAGTGAAATGGAATAAAAACAGCCTAAAGTGTACTCCTGGAAATACTCTTGGTAGAAGTTTTATTAAAATCAATTGAGTAGTTTCCCAGATTAGCCCGGACAAAAGATCAGTCGGCAGAGAGACAGGCAGACAGGCAGACAGACAGACAGACAGACAGACAGACAGACAGACAGACAGACAGACAGACAGACAGACAGACAGACAGACAGACAGACAGACAGACAGACAGACAGACAGACAGACAGACAGACAGCCAGATCGACAGACAGCCAGATAGACAGAAAGCCAGATAGACAGACAACCAGATAGACAGACAGAGAGAGAGAGGGACACACCCAGACAAACAGGGAAAGACGTGGACGCTACAATTTTATCAATTGTTAATATAATGTTTAAAAAGGAACACGAACACTGAAGAGCAAATTATCTTATTATTTTTTTTTTTAGAAATTACCTTCCCTAAAAATGTCGACTCTTTTTGTCGTATTTTAAACATGAAATTTTAGGTTAATATTCTCTTTGTTCTACATCTTCGTATTTGTATTTACTGCTCAATTTTCCAAACATAAACTTTGAATTTTTAGTTTTTGGGCAGAAATTTTGTATTTATAACTCGAATGTCGAATTTTTCAGAGATATATTTACTTTCTTTTTTTTTTTTTGAAATAATAAATCAAAACTTGGATTTTTCCTTAACATATTTTGTTCCTGATAACTTTTTATATCTATATTTTTGTCTTTTCCAAAACATTGATTATTCTCTAATTTAAAAAAAGAAAAAAGGAGAAATGGATTCTATAAATGTCGATTTTTTTTTATTTAATTTTGTTTAACATTCATGAGCTTAAACTTGAATTATTATTTCCCGAAACTGCGATTTTAATATCTAAAATACTTTTCTAATGTCGTGTTTTAAATCAATGTTGTATTTTTGAATTGATGCTGGCTGCAAATAAAACACTTTGGTGGAACGAACCCTAAGGATATGACCTTTTTACTTAAACTGCTCAATCGAACTCAAAACTTTAAAGTGGTTTAGAGATTCAATGACAAAAGATTGACACATCGTCAACTCTATCAAAAAGGTAACAATAATATTAATAAAAGGATATCCTTAGATCTTTAGAATATCTACTAGAACAGCCAAATAAGAACTTCGTTCACACATTAAAAACAAACCAAATCCAACGAGAGTTCGAGAGCGGAATTATCAGAGTTTTCGAAACGCTTTAGGAACTCTAAATACCGATAATCGACCATCACCTTTATGGCTGAATATGAGAAAATCGTGTCGCTATATAAGATTATATGCGGTTTCACAATTTTAGGGAGTTTCGCTTTCCCCATCGGAGAAAAACAAAGCGATTGACCCAGGATATCCAGTAGGATGGTCATGGGATTTCCAAATAGCACTTCGTATGCGCAGAAAAAAATGCAACATGCAGAAAATGAGCTTTCAAAATCGAAATTCTCAGAGTCCTCGAAGCGCGTTAGGATCCTGAAAATAACAATTATTGACTGTCATCTTCACGGATAAATATGAGAAAAACAGGTCCCTACTTTAGATAGTATGCTGCTCCAAAGTATGAGAGAGTTTCGTTTCTAAGTATACTCCACTTCTAACTATACCTCATCCTATGAGATATTTTCAGGCAACAGAACGATAGCTGAATCACCAACGGTTAACATTAGTGACTCAAAATAAATCATAAACTAAAAAGTAAACCCATAGTTTATTGACCAAGGTGTTATCATGAAAATCAACAAATATCTGTTGTTGTTTTAATTGTTAATAAAGTTTAATAGTTACGATTTTGGTGGAACGAACTGGTCCTTGTTTATATTCAAAAATTTGGAATAAAAATCTTGTCCCCTGAAGCCAGAAATATTTAAAAAAAACACAACAACAGTTGCTCTAACACGTTTCGATAGCCAAGCTATCATCTTCAGAGAGATACTGTATCGAAATTATCAAAAAAGTGGCAATGTAAAAAAAATAACAATTTTGATAATAGCCCTCATTCTGAAAGAAATCAACTTGGAGGAATAGTCGATGACGATAAAAGGTTTATATCTCTAAAAAAATAGGAAATTCTGAAAAGCGATCGAACATTTCAAAAAACTATAAATTATTTAAAAAATTCAATTTTCCAAAAAGTCGGAACATGCACAAAAGTCGATTTTTTTTAAATAGAAGTAAAATGTGGAAAATTCGATATCAAATCGAAATTTTCAAAAAACTTT
Organism: Dastarcus helophoroides; assembly: GCA_028583605.1. Lineage (NCBI taxonomy): Eukaryota > Metazoa > Arthropoda > Insecta > Coleoptera > Bothrideridae > Dastarcus > Dastarcus helophoroides. The sequence continues at coordinate 5,587,375 of CM053331.1, forward strand.
GAAAATTGATGTACAATCTTGTCCCCTGAAACCAAGAAAGATTAAAAAATACAACAGTTGTTCTAACGCGTGTCGATATCCAAGCTTTTCTCTTCATAGAGATACTGACAAGATTTAGACATCAATTTTTGAAGATAACCAAGGACCAGGTTTCATAAAAAAAAAACTTCGAGAAATAGTCAATATGTCGAAATTTTCAAAAAATACGTAAATGTCAAAGTGTTCAAAAAAGACATCACAAAATGGTTCAATTTACAAAAAAGTAAAACTTTTGAAAAAATAAGTCGTAATTTTATGTCAACATTTTTGAGAAATTCGAAATTTTCAAGGAATGTCAAAAACTTTCAATAAAAAGAAAACGATATTTTTCAAAAAAACATCGAAAATTTCCGGAAACGACGAAATTCTGAAAAAGTTTGGGCAACGCTTTAAAAAAAGGCGAAGTTCTGAAAAAGTGAAACCTTTAAATTCTTAATTCTTTAAATAAGTCGAAATAATAAAAAAATCGAAATGTTAAAAGTCAAAAGTTGTAATTAAAATCGAAAACAGAGATACTGAATCACTCTGAAGATGATAGCTTGGCTATCGAAACGCGTTAGGGAAAGCTAAGTAAGCCATCATCTTCAGAGAGATACTGACAAGACTTATACATCAATTTTTGAAAATAACCAAGGACAAGTTTTTCCATCAAAAAAAATTTCGAGAAATAGTCAATATTCTGAAAAATTGAAATACAAATCTTGTGTTCTGAAACCAAGAAAGATAAAGTATTATTATCTCTCCGAAGATGATAGCTTGGCTGTCGAAACGCGTTAGAGCAAATTTTGTCCTATTTTTTAATACTTTTTAGTTTGGGGACAAGATTTGTATTTCAATTTTTAAAGATAACCAAGGACCAGTTCCACAAAAAAAGTCAATATTCCGAGCAAGTGTCGACATTTTCAAAAAATAGGCAAATGTCAAAATGTTCCAAAAAGGCACCACAAAATGATTCAATTTACAAAAAAATCACTTGAGAAAAAAGTCGTAATTTTGTCAACATTTTTAAGAAATTCGAAATTTTCAAAAAATGTCAAAATTTTCAATAAAAACAAAATGGATTTTTTTAAAAATTCGAAAATTTTCAGAAATGGCGAAATGCTAAAAGAGTTTGGACAACGTTTTGAAAAAAAACGAAGTTCTAAAAGAGTGAAATCTTCAAATTCTAAATTTTCAAAATAAGTCGAAATATTAAAAAAAATCGAAATCTTAAAAGTCAAAAGTTTTAATCAAAATCAAAATCAGAGATACTGAATCATTCTGAAGATGATGGTTTGGCTATAGAAATGCTTTAGGGAAAGTTAGCTAAGCTATCATCTTCAGAGAGATACTGTCAAGATTTATATATCAATTTTTGAAGATAACCAAGGACAAGTTTGTCCCATCAAAAAAAAAAACTTCCAGAAATAATCAATATTCTGAAAAAGTGTCGAAATTTTCAAAAATAAGTAAATGTCAAAGTGTTCCAAAAAGGTATCACGAAATTTTATGTCAACTTTTTTGAGCAATTCGAAATTTCCAAAAAATGTCAAAATTTTCAATAAAAACAAAATGGAATTTTTCAAAAAATAGAAAATTTCGAGAAACAGCGAAATGCTGAAAAAGTTTGGACAAAGTTTTAAAAGAAGGCAAAGTTCTGAAAAAATGAAACCTTCAAATCCTAAATTCTCAAAATAGGTCGAAATATTAAAAAAATCGAAATGTTAAAAGTCAAAAATTGTAATAAAAATCCGAAATTAGAGATACTGAATCACGCTGAAGATGATGGTTTGGCTATAGAAACGCGTTAGGGAAAGTTAACTAAGCTATCATCTTCAGAGAGATCTTGACAAGATTTATACATCAATTTTTGAAGATAACCAAGGACAAGTTTGTACCATCAAAAAAAAACTTCCAGAAATAGTCAATATTCTAAAAAAGTGTCGAAATTTTCAAAAAATAGGCAAATGTCAAAATTCATTATCACAAAATGATTCAATTTACAAAAAAGCCAAACTTTTGAAAAAACGTCGAAATTTTATGTCAGCATTTTTAAGCAATTCGAAATTTTCAAAGAATGTTGAAATTTTCAATAAATACAAAATGGAATTTTTCAAAAAATCAAAAATTTCCAGAAACGACGAAATGCTGAAAAAGTTTGAACAACGTTTTAAAAAAAAAGGCGAAGTTCTGAAAAAATGAAACCTTCAAATCCTAAATTCTCAAAATAAGTTGAAAAATTTAAAAAATGGGAATGTTAAAAGTCAAAAGTTGTTATAAAAATCCAAAATTAGAGATACTGAACCACTCTAAAGATGATAGCTTGGCTATAGAAACGTGTTAGGGAAAGTTAACTAAGCTATCATCTTCAGAGAGATTTTGACAAGATTTATACATCAATTTTTGAAGATAACCAAGGACAAGTTTGTCCCATCAAAAAAAAAACTTCTAGAAATAATCAATATTCTGAAAAAGTGTCGAAATTTTCAAAAATAGGAAATGTCAAAATGTTTCAAAAAGGTATCACAAAATGATTCAATTTCCAAAAAAGTCGAACTTTTGAAAAAAAGTTGAAATATTATGTCAACTTTTTTAAGCAATTCGAAATTTTCAAAGAATGTCAAAATTTTCAATAAAAAAAAACGAAATTATATAAAAAATCGAAAATTTCTTGAAACGGCGAAATGCTAAAAAGGTGTTTAGACAACGTTTTAAAAAAAAGGCAAAGTTTTGAAAGAGTAAAACCTTCGAATTCTTAATTCTCAAAATAAGTCGAAATATTTAAAAAATCGAAATGTTAAAAGTCAAAAGTTGTAATAAAAATCCAAAATTAGAGATACTGAATCTCTCTGAAGGTGATACTTTGGCTATCGAAACCCGTTAGGGAAAGTTAACTAAGCTATCATTTTCAGAGAGATACAATATCTCTGATTTTCGATTTTTATTACAACTTTTGACAATTTAATTTTTTTAATATTTCGACTTATTTTGAGAATTTAGAATTTGAAGGTTTTACTCTTTCAGAATTTCGTCTTTTTTCAAAACGTTGTCCAAACTCTTTTTCAGTATTTCGTCGTTTTCGGAAATTTTTGATTTTTTTGAAAAAGTCCAGTTTGGTTTTATTGAAAATTTTGACGTGCTTTGAAAATTTCGAATATTGTAAAAATGTTGACATAAAATTTCGACTTTTTTCCAAAAGTTCGACTTTTTTTTCAAAAGTTTGACTTTTTGTAAATTGAATCATTTTGCGATACCTATTTTGAACATTTTGACATCTGTCTATTTTTTGAATATTTCGACGTTTGCTCAGAATATTGACTATTTCTCGAAGTTATTTTTGACGGAATGAACTTTTGACGATTGATGATAGCTATCATCTTCAGAGAAATACTGTTTTTCAAGATTTGTATATCAATTTTTGAAGTTAACCAAGGGCCAATCCGCCCCCCTCCCCAAAACAAGAAAAACCACCTAATCGATTGACTTTTTTTTGACAAAATTTCGTTATTACTTTTTCCGAAAGTTTCGTTTTTAAAATCGACATTTCAAGTTTTTCAAGTGCTTTCGAACTTTATGCTTTTTTCTCAAAATGTTTTTTACGTTTGAAATTTCGAACTTTTCTCCAAATTTCAAGTTTTGAAAATCGTTTGAAATTTGTGTAAATTTTATTTTGCTTTTTTTCGGAATTTATACATTTGTACTTTTTTTTTTAGAAAATCTAGTCACTTGGACAATTTTCTGTGTATTACGACTTTTTCTTCGTAATTTAGATTTTTAATGTTGACGTATTTTTTGAAATATTAATTTTTGTGGGATTGCAGGTTTTTTCTTTTTCGGTTTAAAACAATTTTTTTTAGAAATTTTGAAATCATCCATAAAATCGACTTTTTTCAAAATGATAACCTTCTGCTGAAATTCCAAGTTTTTACCTTTATTTCTCCTTATTTTAAACTAAATTTTCAACTCGAAATTTCGATTTTTTAATCATTTATTTTTTTGATGTTTTAAAGAAATTTCGAAATTTCAAAAAGTTTCAAGAGATTTTGCATTTTAGTCTAAATTTGATTTTAAACTACTTAGTTTTAAAAAAACTTTTCTTAAAATTCAAAAATTCGATTTTTCATAAAATTTTAGGTTCAATTCGAAATCTTTTTTATAAATTCGATCAAGATTTTCTTTTTTTGAAAATTCTGTAATTTAATGTAATTTTTTTTCACGTTATATATATATATATATATATATATACATTTAAATATTCAACATCTTTCCTTTTAAAGTTTAATCTTAATTTCAAAATTTCTAGAAAAACTGAAGATTTTAAAGCAACTTTTATATTTTAAAAAATTTTATAAGAGTTTGCATTTTATTCTAAAATAAATTTTAAACTCGAAGTTTCAAGAAAATGCTTCCGTAAATTCAAAAATTTGGATTTTCGTGAAATTTCAGATTCAGTTCGAAATCTTTTTTATAATTTTGTTTTCTTTTATCAAAATTTTGAGTTTTTTTTTTTTGATTCTGTAATTTTTATTTTTCTCTGCGTCCTTGACATCTATACATTCAAATATTGATTATTTTTTTTTTTGGACAGTTCAGTCGTAGTTTCAAAATTTCTTCGAAAACGGAATATTTTGAAGCAATTTCGATATTTCAAAAAGTTTCAAAATATTTTGCATTTTATTCTAAAATCGATTTTAATTTCCAAGTTTCAAAAAAATGCTTCCGGAAATATGAAAATTCGGATTTTCGTAAAATTTCAGATTCAGTTAGAAATCTTTTTTATAAATTTTGTTTTCTTCGACCAGAATTTTGATTTCTGTAGTTTTTACTTTTCTCTGCGTTCCTGGCATCTGTACATTCTAAATATTTAACATGAAAATTTCCACGAAAACGAAAATTTTAAGTTTAAAGACGTTTTCAATGAATTTTGATTTTGTTTTCAAATTTTGATTTTGTTTTCTTCATATTTCAGTCAAAATGTATCCCAAAAAATTAGGCATTAAATTCTAAACTTCTTAATTTTGTTTTATACCTTTTTTTCAGGTTTATTAAACCTGTGATACAAGTTTATTAAACGCAACTCATTAATTGCGGTTGGACTCAAATATTTTAGTGCAATCCGAGGCAATATCATAAACGACTCACTACGAATTGGGAATGAATGCTTTTTACCTGAGACATGATTAACACAGTTCCATAAATATTGCGGTTGATTGTAGAAAAAAGTGTGTATTTGAAAATCGACATTTTTTTTTATTTTCCAATTATAACACAAGAAAATCTGTCCATTGCAGTAATTGAGAAGGAACCATAATTGTGCGAGTTCGACTGGCCCCTGGCTGTTCTTTTTTTTCTCAAATTTCAATTTTTTTCTCAATAGTGGCAAACAACCTATTTATTTCTTAAAACTGACCTCGAAAAATTTAGAATTTTGACATAAACATCCAAATTACGAATTTAAAATTTTCAATTTCAACTTCAATAACGTAATTTCGTTTTTGATCTCTAAATATTGATGCAACTGTCATGAAGTTGAGAATTTATTTTTTAAGTCGACATTCCGAGAAGAAACTTAAAATTTCTAAAAAAAAATGTATATTCGTTTCAAAATAAGTTTATGTGTCAAATTTATGGTAGTTATTTTTAAGGTAGGTCACTGCTCAATAGATTTTCTGTAGATTTCCTTCACATTTCTGTCATAGTGTTACCCATACACATGAAAAATTAAAAAACCTGTAAGGTTGCCGAAACCAAGATATTCAGTGTTAAACTATCAAAACTTTTCAAAATTTTAAAACGACTTTTAATAAGTAAGACATTTGGCAGAATAGGGGCAAGAATATTTTCAAAGAGTAATATGTAAGGTAATATTGTGAATAAAATGGTAAAACGGGAGGATTTTTAGCGGTACAGTTTTTGTGTAATCACAATTTGAACTTAGACATCTCAGGGAACATCGTTAGGTAAATATTTTGAAGTAATGAAAATATTTTACTTCATTTTAAGTTACACATCTCACAAAATTTCGATGTTTTATTCCGCATGTTAGAGAAACATCTTGAAGTAATGACATAGCAGCTTTACTACTTCTTCCAAATGCCTTTGGCTAAAACTTCGTTTTGTAAATGTTATCTTATAAACAGTGCAGCTTCGTCTGCTTAGGTAATCTACTGCAAAGCGGCTTGAGGATAGTGCTGGATTTATTTATAAGCTACACAAGCTGCAGCTTAGGGCTGCCACGATCTTCGCCCCCCCCCCCCTCCCCCAAAAAATGAAGACTTTTTTCTTAGGTTACCAGAAATTCTGAAATCAGCTCGATATCTCAAATAGCAAAACAAAAAAATTCCAAATTCTTAGAAAAAGTCAAATTTTTGAGAATGAAGTTGACATATTTTTATTTTAGCGTACCGAGCCATTTTCTGTACTTCAATAAGGAGTCAATAAGGATTTCAAAGTGAAAAATGAAGTTGACATTTCAAGAAAGAAACCAGAATTTCGTCATTGCTGTGGAAAAATCTTGGGTTGAAATGTAAATTTTACAGGAAGACAAAAGAACATATTTATTTGGAAGAGAAGAGACATAAAATAAAAAGGTGCACATAGAAAAGTTTTCCACTGCAGAGCCGATATGTTTTTCTGATCTTCTTTAAAATTTACATTTTAACACAGAAGATTTTTCCACGGCAACGACAATTTTTATTTTTTCAGTTTTTCTGGTTGGAAATTAAAAGAAAAAATAACAAAATTTTAGGCTTTAAAGGGTTCAATCTATTCCCTGAAATTTGGCTCAAAAGATCAACATTTTTGTATAACGGAAGTGCCCGAATTGCCAAAATGTGGGCTTTATTAACGAAAAATTAACATTTTCGACTTTTTCTGAAAATTTTCATATCTAAATTCTAAATATGCTCGAACTTCAATAGTATTAGAAAAAATCCAGTTCAATATTTTATGAAAAAGCATTACGAGTTGCGAGGAATTATGAAAAGTTAAAATTTCGAAAAAAAATCTGAAAATGTCGGTACTAAACTCAAAATTTTCATGCTATGATGAACTTTTAGGCATTTTGACTCTAAATTTGTTAAAATATCATTATTTAATATTTTTTTAAATATAAAAAAAAAACTAGAAAGAGTCAAAATCTCGAAATAAATATTAAAACGGGTTTTTGCATAATAAATTTTTTACCGACATTTTGACTCGTTTTCTCAATATGCCAGGTTTAAACGTTTGTGTCCTTTTTTTAAAATTTGGATTTCAAATTTAATTTATTCTGCAACTTTCGACTTTAACTTCCACCTGTTGATCCTTTTAATAAAGTTTTAAATTATGTATTAAATTACTCGACTTAATATTTCATCATCATAATCATCTTATATCAATATATTGTAACGCAATGTAAATAGATGAAATAGGATTTAGAATAGAATTGTAGAATTTAGTAAATAAAAAAAAGTTTCTAGAAGGATCTGATAAGGGGAAAGCGGCCGCGATAACGAAACAAATGGCAGATAAGCGTTCCAGAAATTTCGGCAAATGATAAGCCTTATCTGCCGAAAAGTTCTGGAAGCCGGGGGCCAAAACTATAAAAAGGCGGTCAGCTTTTCCTCGAGTCAGTCAGTTAGAGTCAGTGTAATTAGTGAGTTAGTAGAAGTCAATAATAAGTGAGTTAATTGTCAATTGTGGTGATCAAAGTTGAGTTCAGTAATAAAGTGGGTCTTATTCGATAAGTGTAATCAATCGAACCGATAAGCCCGTAACAATATTAATAATGACGAGTTTGTAACATGTATCAATAGTAAAAAGTAGTAGATTACGTGGGTGAATCTACCAATGAGACTGTTTTTACAGTCTTCCTAATCGATCACGTAAAGCAGCTATCTCCCCTGAAGGAATGATCGGTGGACGGTCGGCGGCGACAGCTGATCGTAATTGGAGGTTCCGGTTACCCTGCTTAAGAATTTTATTGCGCAAATCGATCGAACCAAATAGAAAAACGGGTTGGAATCCTCATAATTTGAAGCCAACATCAAAGATCGATATTCGGGACCAGTAATCATTCCATACAAGCGTAGCTAGATACAAGCGTAGCTAGATACAAGCGTAGCTAGATAATCCGAGCGAGAAACGATAGTTCACAGGCAGTGATGCTGACAGAGATGGTTTGGCTGCGAGATCCCATCACCGACAATCTTCGTCCCTCTTGATTAGCGAACAACTTGCTAAACTAAATGTGATGACCGTGGGTAATATAAATTTTTTGTGCAATAAAATTTTGTGAAAAAAGTTCAAATTAAAAAAAAAACTCGAAAGAAATTTCTCAAAATTTCGATTCTTCAAAGGAAATTTTGGATTGAAATGTTGAAACTTCGAGAAAGAAGATGAATAATCGAGTTGAAAGTCGCTAAATATCGGAATATGGCAAGAAATTCGAAATTTGTTACCGAAATTTTCAAACAAAAATCGAACATTCGAGAATATACTCGACATTTAAAAAAAAATTGTTTGCATAAATTACGAGTTTTTCAAACGTGGGACTCCTCGAAATTCCGAGTTTATACTTTCAATTTTCCATTTTTGCTTTAAAACTTGCACTTAAAATTCAAAATATACTTTTTCTATAAAGTTTGATTTGGCGATTTGAAAACTTCAAAGTTTTAACTCGAATTTAAATTCTAAATATTCTAAAACTCAAAATTTCTATTTAGAATTCAGTTTTTTAAAATAAATCTAAATCCATCGCCCATGTTAGTGATCCCATTGATTATAGATCCTCTGATTTCGCCATGAAGAGGTTTTTAAATTCTGTTTTTGTATGCTCTACAACTGCAACTATTCGTAAATGAAAGATTGTTATTAGTTCGACTTGGATAAATTAATGTGTAAGAAAGCTTCCCGGAATAGCTCGTTTCTTATGTAACCTTGACTGACTGTTATAAATTATTTCTTGACCAGAGAATCGATAGTTCAAGGTAAATTTATAATAAAAAGTGTTGCTACAAGCAAATATTTCTCATTAAAGGATATGTCCAGCTCTCAAGTAAATGAATTTCACCTCTAAAGTTAACATTCTCGACAGTTTTTACTAAGCAGAGAATAGTTAATTGAATTTTTACATTTACCGTAGGGTTATTTAACAACAAAACAGAACGAATTATTCTTACCAGAGTATTTATAAATATTTTAGCTATATGGCACTCTTTATATAAGATCTAATTGACCTAAAAAATACTCCTTTACCACACCTGTAATTTTCAGGAGTGGTCATTTTTTCAATTTGGATTTTTCTTTAAAGTTTTTGGTTTAGTTTTTTCAGCAGGATTTTTTTTTGAAATATATTCAGTTGCAGTTAAATTATTTTCTGACATAAATTATTGTATAGCGTAGATAATAGGTTTTGCCTAAATAATAATATTCACAAAATCCGGTCGCGAATAAATAACTTTCAGTTTTGTTTTTCATCGAAGCGCACATACGTGTGAATAGGCGGAAGTCGTAGGTTCAAAAATATTAACTGTAAAAGTAGTATCTGCAAATTAATTAATAAAGTTCTTTGATCATCAAAGCGATTGTATCAATATTCGTTGGCAAAAATTTTCCAACGTTCACTAGTAAATCCACTGCTTTTTATCACATGTTTTTTGATATGTTAAATTATTAAAATCATAGCAAATTGAGACCCCTAAGTTAAGAAATAATAAAAATGCAAAAAAGTCCTTGCAGACGAGGAGCACTAGTTTGAAAATATCTATATTTCTCACGCCCTCTGACATTTACGTGTCAAACTGATATGGTCTATGGAATATTAATAGATCGAAATATTTTTCCAATCGTTATTAATATTCATTATTGCAAATTTTATGCAAAAATAAAATTAAAGATATGTCTCAAGCGATAATTATTATAATAGAACGGGGAACGAGCCGTGGTAATGTGTGGGAATGTTTACTTTAAATGGCTACAAAGAGGTGTTCATTGAGGCCTAAAAGCGAGATGAAATTGTTATTTAAAATAAAAACGTTTAACGTTCTGGGAACATTTAATATACTGATGCTGGTATAACTTTGTATGCTAATTGTACACATGGCTTGTCATGTATTTAGTTGTTACTTAGTCAATGGTTGCATTAAAATCGTGTTCTATTGTTTTAAAATAAATTATATTCTGACTCGTCCGGCGTAGGCGTTTATGGACTCATTGTACATGAACTGTAACATATTAAAATTGAAAGCTTTAAAAATCAACCTAGTTCTGATGATCGTTTTGTGTCTGGCTCAAAAACATAAAGTTGTCATCATTTCATAAGACACGTGCCACAAGATGCATGACCAGGAAATAATTTCGTACGCAGTGGGTCAACAAAGTTCAGCTGAATTCTTCCGATTGTTGAACGAAAAATGAAAAATAAATTCCAGAATTTACTTTAAAAATAACAAGCTTAAACTGTAGAAAATTCTGAATAATAAAATCTAAATCCTAAGACTTAAAATTAATTTAAGAAAAAGTTTGGAATCAAAATGTTGAAACTGTTTTTACAAAATATGATAATTTTTTTAAATTTGCAATTTCAGGTTAAAAGTCTCCATTTGTTTCGCCTTTTTTATCAAAATATTCATCTTGAGACCGATTTTGATCCGAATTATATTCTATATTTAATGATTTATTGTTATTATTTTCGTTAGCTTGGATGCTTTTTTTTATTTTAAAAATTGATCTCCTGAAACCAAGAAAGATTATAGACAGAGATTATAGATGGATATGAAGATGATAGCTTTGCTATCGACACGCGTTAGAGCAACCTTTGTTGTGTTTTTTAATCTTTCTTGGTTTCAGGGGACAAGATGTGTATTTAAATTTTTGAACATAACCAAGGACCAGTCCGTTCCACAAAAAAAATTAAAAATTATTAAATAACATCAATTCTAATTTTTTTCAAAATAATTTATTAATTTCCTTAATTTTAAAACTTTGAAAATAATTTTGAATTTATCGTTATTACTATTTTGGTTTTTATATTTTTCACTTATGCATGCGATATAGTGTTTAGGATCTCCCTGTGGGGAAGGGGGGCTTAAAAAATATACATATTCATGCCTCCATAAGTTTTTTCAATTCGAGTTAAATTGATACTTACAAAAAGTCAAAATTTTCAAAAAAAGTTTACAACTTAAAAACTAGTCAAAATTTTCAAAAATGTGGAAATTTTGAAAAATAGCCGAAATATTTCATTCCAAAATTTAAAAAATGGCAAGGTGTTCAAAAATTTGCAAATTTTTAGGGGTCAAAATTTTAGAGTCAAAATATTTTTAACAAAAGAATTGTGAATAAATTCGAAAAATTTAAAAATAATTAAAATTTTGAAAAATTAAATCTTGAACAATTAATATATTTGAAAATACTATAAATTAAAAAGAAACCAATAGAAAAAATTCGCATCTGATTTTTAAAAATGTTGAAATATTGAAAAATGGTCAACAATTTTAAAAAAAGGTGAACAAAGATAGCCACATTTTCTAAAAATTCTAAAACTTGTAAATATGGTGCAATTTTTAAAAATACTTTGAAAGTCAAAAAAAAATTTTAAAGACCTTAAAAATCTTAAATTTTTTTAAAATATATGAATTTCCGAAAAATATAGACTCTTTAAAAAACCGATATTTTCAAAAAAATTGTAATTAAAAAAAATCATAATTTTAGAAAAATTTAAAAATCCAAAAAATGGCGCAATTTTCAAAAAAAATCCAAATTCAAAAGAAAATTTTGAAAACAATGCGAAAATTTGAAAAAAAGTTTTTTAAAAAATTTCAAATTTTTTGGAATATTGCGTCGCTTTTTGTTTTCGAATTTTTGGAATTTTTTTTTAATTTCAATGTTTTGAAAGTGTTTTTTTTAAATTATAACGTTATTTTTCAAGAACTCTTGAAAAAATTTTAAAAATTTTTAAAAATAAATGAATTTTGAAAATAACCAAAATTATTAATTAATTAATAAAAAGAAGTCGTCAAAAAATTCGTCAATTTAAAAAAGAAATAAAAATATTTAGAAGCAAAATTTTGAGAAATTCTAAATTCTCATAAATGGGTAAAGTTTTCAAAAACAAAATTAATGAAAAGAATTTTTTTTAAAAGTCGAAATTGTGAAGTGTCGAAATTTAAATAAAAAGCTAAAATTTTCAAACCAATCAAAATTCTCAAAAAAACGAAGTTCTAAAATAAAATTTACCTTAAGTCAAATGGTCACATTTTGATAAAAATCAAAATTTTTCAAAAAATTCCAAGACTAAATTCGAAATTTTCATAAAAAATTAAAATTTTCAACCAGATCAGTTCAAAAATTTAATAAATGGCGCAACCTTTAAAAAATTAAATTTTGGAAAATTTTTAATTAAATTTGAAGATTGTTATTTCTAAATCTTAATTTTTATTAAGATTTAGAAATAACAATCTTCAAATTTAATTAAAAATTTTCCAAATTTTAATTTTCGAGAAGTATTAAAAAATTCATAATAATTGTAAAAGCTTAAACTATTTTAAAATATACGGATTTTTGAAAAATTTCGAAATTTTAAAAAAACCGACACTTTCAAGAAATTTGTGATTTTAAATAAATCCAAATTTTTGAAAACGTTAAAAACCAAAAATATGGCGCAATTTAAAAAAAATCCAAATGTTAAAGAAAATTTTGAAAACTGCAAAAATTTGGAAAAAAGTTTGTTTCTTAAAAAGTTTCGAATTGTTTTGAATATTACGTAGTTTTTTATATTTTCGAATTTTTCGAAAAATTTTGTTTTTTTTTTTATTTCGAATATTTTGAAAACGTTTTTTTTTTGATAATTTTAACGTTATTTTTCCAGAATTATTAAAAAATGTTTACAATTTTTAAAAACATGAATTTCCGAAAATTACCAAAATTATTAATTAATTAATAATGAAATTTTCAAAACATTATAATCGTAAATTTGAAAAAAAAATAAAAATTTTTTACGAGCAAAATTTTGAGATTCGAAATTTTTATAAAAAGTTAAAATTTAAAATCATATCAAAATTCTCAAAAAATTAAAGTTTTGAAAAAACATTTTATATAATAAAAAAAAAGTCAAAAGGTGAAATTTTGATAAATACCAATATTTTTCAAAAAAAAATCCAAAACTCGAAAAATTCACCAAATGTTCAAAGAAATTCAAAATTGTTTAAAATACAAAATTTTCAAACTATCTCGAAAATGTCAAACATTTCCAAATTTTTTTTTAAATAGACGATTATTTGAAACATAAATTTTTTAATAAAGTTAAATTCAAAATTTTCATAAAAAATTAAAATTTTCAAGCTTATCAGATTTTTCAGGCATTTAATAAATGAGGCAATTTTCACAAAATTTTGAAATCTAGAAAAAACAATCTTCAAATTTTACTCGGAAAGAAAATTTTCCGAGTTAAGATTTTCGAAAAGTTAAAATTTGGAAAAATGGATAAATTTTGAAAAAAGTCAATATGTTCAGCCAAAATCTTCAAAAAAATTAAAATTTTCGAAAAAAGGGCAAAACGTTAAAATAAAGTCAAAATAAAAATGGTAAAAATTTTGAAAAATAGTCTAAATTTTCCAAAAAAAAGAAAGAAAGAAGTTTTTTGAAAAATGTAAGATTCTGAAAAAACCGCCCCATTTTAAAAAATTTTTAAGCATTTTAAAATTAGATGATTTTGGAAAAATATCGAAATAATTAAAAAAGGAAAGTTTTCAAACAATTTCCAAAATTTTAAAAATAGAACTTCTTAAGCAAGGTTTTAAAAATGTCGAAATTTTGATAAAAAGTTAAAATTAAAAAAAAAACAAGTTCAAACAAATCGAAAGTTTTATAAACAGTTAGAATTTTGAGAAAATATGTCTGTTTTTTAAAAGGAGTCAAAGTAACCAAAAATTTAGAAAAAGGTATTTTGATAAAAATTAAAGAAAAATTCACATTTTTAAAAATAAATAATTATTTGAAATATCGAAATATTTAAAAAAATTGAAATTAAAAAAAAGTTAAAATTTTAGAGTAAAATCTTGAGAAATTCGAAATTTTCGTGAAAAGTTAAAATTATCAAAAAAAAACCAGAATTTTAAAAAAGTCGAGGGTTTTAAAAAACTAAAAAAAAATTACCAAATATATTCATGCCCCTTTTAAGTTTTTTTCAATTTGAATCAAAATTGACAGTTACAAAAATTTGAAATTTTTAAAAATAAATGATTACTTGAAAAATATCGAAATATTTAAAAAAGTGAAATAAAAAAAAAGCCAAAATTTTAGAGTAAAATCTTGAGAAATTCAAAATTATCGTGAAAAGTTAAAATAATCAAAAAAAATCACATTTTCAAAAAAGCCAAATATTTTTAAAAACTTAAAAGTGACCAAATATATTCATGCCCCTTTTAAGTTTTTTCAATTTGAATCAAAACTGACAATTACAAAAATCTGAAATTTTTAATTTAAAAATTTGAAAAATAAACAGATATTCAAAAAATTCCAATTTTTAAAAATAAATGATTATTTCAAAAACATCGAAATATTTTAAAAAAGTGAAGTTAAAAAAAAGCCAAAATTTTAGAGTAAAATCTTGAGAGATTCGAAATTTTCGTGAAAAGGTAAAATTATTTTTAAAAAAGTCGAAGGTTTTAAAATACTAAAAAAAATTACCAAATATATTCATGCCCCCTTTAAGTTTTTTTAATTTGAATCAAAATTGACAGTTACAAAAATTTGAAATTTTTAAAAATTAATGATTATTTGAAAAATATCGAAATATTTAAAAAAAGTGAAATCAAAAAAAGCCAAAATTTTAGAGTAAAACCTTGAGAAATTCGAAATTATCGTGAAAAGTTAAAATTATCAAAAAAAAATCAGATTTTCAAAAAAGTCGAATATTTTAAAAAACTAAAAAGTTACCAAATATATTCATGCCCCTTTTAAGTTTTTTCAATTTGAATCAAAACTGGCAGTTACAAAAATTTGAAATTTTTAAAAATAAATGATTATTTGAAAAATATCGAAATCTTTTAAAAAAGTGAAATTAAAAAAAAGCCAAAATTTTAGAGTAAAACCTTGAGAAATTCGAAATTATCGTGAAAAGTTAAAATTATCAACAAAAAAATCAGATTTTCGAAAAAGTCGAATATTTTAAAAAACTAAAAAGTTACCAAATATATTCATGCCCCTTTTAAGTTTTTTCAATTTGAATCAAAACTGACAGTTACAAAAATTTGAAATTTTTAAAAATAAATGATTATTTGAAAAATATCGAAATATTTAAAAAAAGTGAAATCAAAAAAAGCCAAAATTTTAGAGTAAAACCTTGAGAAATTCGAAATTATCGTGAAAAGTTAAAATTATCAAAAAAAAATCAGATTTTCAAAAAAGTCGAATATTTTAAAAAACTAAAAAGTTACCAAATATATTCATGCCCCTTTTAAGTTTTTTCAACTTGAATCAAAACTGACAGTTAAAAATCTGAAATTTTTAATTCAAAAATTTGAAAATTAAACAGTGGTATTCAAAAAATTCCAATTTTTAAAAATAAATGATTATTTCAAAAACGTCGAAATATTTTAAAAAAGTAAAATTAAAAAAAAGCCAAAATTTTAGAGTAAAATCTTGAGAAATTCGAAATTTTCGTGAAAAGTTAAAATATCAAAAAAAAAACCAGATTTTCAAAAAAGTCGAAGGTGTTAAAAAATTAAAAAAAAATTACCAGATGTATTTATGCCCCTTTTGAGTTTTGTCAATTTGAATCAAAATAGACAGTTACAAAAATATAAAGTTTTTAATTTAAAAATTTTAAAAATAAACCGAGATATTTAAAAAATTTTAATTTTTAAAAGTAAATGATTATTTGAAAAATATCGAAATATTGAAAAAGGGTGAAATAAAAAAAAAAGCCAAAATTTTAGAGTAAAATATTGAGAAATTCGAAATTATCATGAAAAGTTAAAATGATCAAAAAAATCAGATTTTCAAAAAAGTCGAAGGTTTTAAAAATTAAAAAAAATTACCAAATGTATTCATGCCCCTTTTAGGTTATTTCAATTTGAATCAGAATTGACAGTTACAAAAACCTGAAATTTTTAATTCAAAAATTTAAAAAATAAACCGAGATAATCAAAAAATTCCAAACTTTAAAAAAAATCGACATTTCAGAGTAGAATTACTTACACAAAGTTAAAATGTTAAATAAGTTTGAAAATTTTGAAAACGGTAAAAATTTTGGAAAATAACATTTTTCAAAAAAATCAGTTTTCAAAAAAAAATAAAATTCTGAAACAAATTGAAATTTTGAAAAAAAATGAAATTTGAAAAAAATTCGTATTTAATATTCGAAATAAATTAAAATTAAAAAAAAAAACAAATTTCAAAATTATATGAAAATTTTTAAAAAATAGTTTCAAATTTTTGAAGTCATAATTTCGAAAAACAGATAAATTTTGAGGAAAGGTCAAAATTTTTAGACGAAAAAATTTTGAAAAAAAAGTTCAAATTTTGGAAAAAATAAAATTTTAGTCAAAATTTTGAAAAATGTCGAAATTTTAACAAACATTTAAAATGTTCTAAAAATAGTAAAAAATTTGGAAAATAACCGAGATTCTGAAAAATTTTCCTTTGAAGAAATGTCGAGTTTTGAAAAAAATCGACATTTTCAAAAAAATACATACATTTTCACAAGTTTTATTCAAGAAAAAAATGAAAAATTTAAAGACATTGATAAACAATTTTTCGTTTATCAATGTTAAATGGAATCTTACGTTTTTCGAGTAATTAAAGTATAAATTTTAACAAATAGCTCAAAATTGTACATAAAGATAAAAAAAAAATTTCGAATTGGAGCACTTTTCGTTTTTTTGAATTTTCTTAGAAGATTTACCTTAGTAATGTATATTTTTTTACACCATCAGAAAGTAGATATTTCAACGAACAAAAAGCCCACCGAGTTTTTTGAAAAAGCTAAAATTTTAACGTGAGATTTTTCGATTGAAAATTAGGGTGCTTTTTCGATATTGAGTCAAAATAAGGTGAAAAAATAAATATTTTAAATCAAAAAAATTACAGTGTCTTTGGGATATAAAAAGGTAAGTTTTCACCAAATTTCGTGAAAAATTTTTTTTTGTAAAAGATAAAAATAAAAAACCATAAACCTGGTTTTTTGAATTTTTCACGTGAATTTTGAGGTTATGTTAAAAAAGTGTAGATACAAAAGTTGTAGATCTTCTTATTACCTACAACTTTGCTATTTAACTTTTTTCCATAGGATTTGTAGTTTTGCCAGAAATCGAGATAAACCGTTTTTTACCCTTAAAAACTCACCCCCTACCCCTTCCCGACCTCAGATCGCCCGTAATTTAATTTTTCGTTTATTTTTGTTGCATAATCTTTTTTTTCTAATAGGTTTCATCCTACTATATTTTTTTTTTTGGTTTCAAAAATTATCTACCCTGGACTATCAATAAAGTTGAAGTTTTAAAGTATAATTTGAAATTTTTGAAAAAATCAGAATATCTAATATTCCGAAAGGTCGAAAATTTTGAAAAGGTCGAACTTTTCAAAAAAAACCGAAATTCTCAAAAATAAGAATTTTGAGAAAGATGGGAATTTTGAGGAAAAAGTCGAACATTTTGAAAAGGTCGAACATTTTGAAAAGGTCGAACCTTTCAAAGAAGCCGAACTTCTCAAGAAATGAGAATTTTAAGAAAAATGGGATTCTGGATTCTGGATTTGTTGTGGGTTGCCTAAAGTTTAGGCCAGCACTTAGGCCACCCTTTTCGGGCCCATTGTGCTATCCCCGTGATTGAAGTGTCCTTGGTTATTCATTCAGCCACCCAACCTTGTTGAGAAACTGAAGAATGTCCCTTGGATGCGCCTCTCTCAAACTGGACACACTAGGCGAGAAGTCCCCCAGCGTGGAGCCTCTGATGGATGCTAGTGATACATCACGTGCTCGATACTCTCATCTTCTTCTAAACACTCTCTACGAGAAAAATGGGAATTTTGAGGAAAAATTCGACAGTCTTTAAAAGGTCGAAATTTTGGACCAATTCGTAAAATATAATCGTAAAAGAATTTTGACATTTTAAAAAGCTCGACATTTAAAAAAAAACTGATAGCTTACAAACCGAAAGCTTTACAAAAAGTGGCAATTTACGAAGTCAAACTTAAAATAAGTCGAAGTATTGAGCAGTAGCAGAAATTTTATAATAATGTCGATATTTTGAAAAGGGCAAAATTTTGAAATAGTCGATTTTTTTAAATAACTAAAAAATTATTTGGAACACCTACAAAATTATTTGAAGAAGTAGTTTTTAAAAAGTCGATTTTTTGAAATAAGTAAAAAGTTATCAAGGAGTAGTTTGAAAAAAAGCACAAAAAGTCGTAATATTAGAAAAATCCAAAAAGCTACATCTTCAAAAAAAAGTCAAAATATGTCCGAATATACATTTACGCTCCCTAGAGGCGCCCTACTAGTTTGGAAGTCCTGATCTAGGAAAACGTAATGACATCACTGAAAGAGAAAAGTATTCAAACCTATGCAGATTTCTAACGTAATCAAAAATTTGAAAAAAAAAATCGATTCATGGTTTTTATCATTAGTTAAAAACTGATGAAGCTAAAAATGTTGACGATAGGAAAAATAGTAACTGGGAGCTTTAGTTTGTATCTTATTAACTTTTTATTTGATCATTTTTGAGTTGTAGTCTTTTGAAAGTCACCTGAATTTTTTTTTTATAAACTTCAATATTTGCTGTCTGGCACATATGCGCTAGATACAAAAAAAGTGTTCTATTATGTCAATAATTTTAGAGAATTTCGAGGACTTAAAACGAAATCTAGTGGAGGAAAAAACCAAAGTTAACAAACAGAAAAAATAAGTTTACTGAATCGACCACATTATACAAATGTCGAACACATGGGTATTGTGCTTTCAGATAACGCGCTTTCGACCATTTTTTTTACCATCGCGATACAGTTAAATCTTATCTGTTTGATTTATTTTTAAGAAAGCAAATATTGAACAGGTATTTTGAATTTTCAGTTTGTTCTGCTTATCTGTTTCCTATATTTTATGTAAAATTCAGCGCTGAATATTTAGTCCGGCCACACCTTTCTCTCGATGTGAGTGACAAGTGAATTGTGCTGCTCCCGAGGATTGTTTTATTTGATTTCTGCAATAAGGTCAGCCAATTCTTTCAATTACTAGGTTTATTACTGAAAATTTAAATACAGGGTGGACCATAGGTGATGGTACACAGAGCAAGAGTGAATTTTCGTACAAAAATAATCTGCGTAGTGGCTAGGGTGCGTTTAGATCAAACAATTTGTTCCGTACATTTCTTTCTGACATAAGTGTCAATTATCTTGACAGAAGAACCACTTGCGGCTGTCAAAAGCTCTGTGGACTTTTCAGAGAGGTCTACATTACGTATCTTTGCTGTACTAGTTAACCTTTTATTGTTGAATTTTGAATTATTTGAAACGTCATCCTGTAAGCGAAAATATGCAAATAAACATTATAATGCCTCTAATTTTTGTAATTAAGAGTTGCCGAGTAGTAAAATGCAGTATCTATGACTGCTGAAATAAAAATTTAAATTATCGTTGGTGCTTTGTATCGTAATGCGTACATTAAAGTCTGCGAAACATTCACACTTCTCCATTAATACCGCTACTTCTAAAACGTTCATTTCAGTTAATTTCACACCTTAATGTTATTATTCGATATACGCGCTGCCGTGAAATATGTTGTGCAACACCACTTTTAGTAATAGATACTAGATACGACGAGTCTCGAGACGAACCTCTTCCTGTACCTACCGTATATTGAGATTACTTGGATATCGACGTAACTGATAATTATAACTGAAGCGCTTTTCAGTCCATACTAAAATGAAGTTTTTCAGTTCATTTCAAAACGATTAGTCGATTGTAATGCTACGTGATGGATTATTGTTCCTTCAAATGATTAAATCAACAAAGCTGCAGCCGCTGCTTCTTCAACAAAGGGGCAAAATCTCTGTTGATTTGTTTTTTTCTCATTTCTTTTCGTTCAGGGAAATGGTAACTAATTAAATTTAACAGCCTACGATTTTCAAGCGCGTTGAATGATTTTTGGCAGCGGAACCAATTTGGGTTTCCGTGACCATCACACTAATTTCAGTTACCAAACATGCTTTGATATTTTTGTGCGTTATCGGTTCTAATGATTAATACGCTGTGAATTGTAACCACTTTATTTGAAAACTGAACTCGGACACTACAATTGTAATTCACTATTTAATTAACTAGTTTATTCAACGACTTCTAACTAACTCTGAGGGAAAAGCGACCGCCTGTTCGGGTTCTAGAAGAATACCGCAGATAAGGCTTATCGTTTGCCGAAATTTCTGGAGCGCTTATCTGCCGTTTCATTTATTATCGCGGCCGCTTCCCCTTATCGCATTTTCTAGAAAATTCCCAACTAAACTTTATAATTACTTTTTGTTACAATGTTAACAGTAAGTACTATACAGTGTGTACCAATGGACGTGGGGTAACTAATAACTTCATTATTAGTGCCGAAAGAAAGTTGGTCAAATAGACAAAGTTGTGCTGAATTTTATGCCCATTAACGTGCCATTAAGAAAACAATTGAATTGTTTAGATTTTCTTAAGAAAAAAGTGAAATACGTCATTATTTTTAATTTGTTTTTATTTGTAGTTCGATTCTCAAAAACTGAAATCATTTTTGTTTGGCTTCCAAAGAGCTTACCGCTGGCCTAACTAATTGTTTTTTGTGTTGAATAGTTTCTGAGAAAATTATTGTTTTGTCTTATGGCGTCATATTGGATTTTCTCAAATTTAAATTCAGCACAATTTTTTGAGTGATTTGATATGTGACAAGTCATATGTCAAGAGTAAAACAAAAGCATCGTCACAAAAAAACAATATTTATATTATTTTTTTAACTAGTAGGCCATGAAAAACAATTATAATAACAAAAGAAGCAGTAATGTGATAAATGCGAAATTTTATTTTATTTTTTTTAAAGTTTTACTGTTCGACATTTCGACTTTATTGAAATAATTCCGCTTTTCTTCATTATTTCGGGTTTTTAATTTTCACTTCGAAAATTGCAACTTTGACAAAAATTTGGTTCTTCCAACATTCAATTTTTTGTCCGAGAATGTTGAAGGTTGAAATCTTTCCGAAACTTTCCTCACAATTATGACTTCTGTTCAAAATTTTAAATTTTTTAAAATTATCGACTTTCTTAAAATCTTGGAATTCTTTCGTTTGAATTTTTTCGAAAATTTCGACCTCTTTGAAAATTTTGAAATTCAGAAATTCAGAGATTTTCGAAAGTTTCCCTTTTTTTAATATCTCGACTTTTTTTGACATGTGCGACATTTTTTTCAAAACTTCAAATCTTTTTTAAATCTTCGACTATTTTCAGTTTTGACATTTCTTCGAAATTTCGAATTTATTTTTGAAAATCTTCGCTTTGTTTTCGAAACTTTAGTTTTTTTTTAACTGGTATACATGATTTTTAACTAATTTCATCTTTTTTTTTTTGAAAATTTCGATTAAGCTCGACATTTCTTCAAAATGTGACTTTTTTTCGAAATTTCACATTTTTTTAAATCTTGATTTTGTTTTCAAAATTTTAGTTTTTTTAATGACTTCGCAAATTTTGAATTTTTTCGAAACTTTCATTTTTTTTCTAAATATCGACATTTCAGCAAAATGTGTCCTTTTTTCGAAATTTTCGACCATTTCTCAAATTTTCGACTTTTTAAAGATCAAGAAATTTTTCGAAATTTCGACTACTTTTTGAAGATCTTTTTCGACTATTTCTGAAAATTTTCAAAATTTTCAGATTACGAAAGTTCAGATGTTTTCGAAAGTTCCGTTCTCTTTTTAAAAATCTCGACTTTTTTTGATAATTTAGACATTTTTTCAAAATTTCTATTATTAAATTTTCCACTATTTCCAGTTTTGGTGCTTTTTCAAAATTTTGCATTTTTTTAAATCTTGGCTTTTTAAAATTCCAGATTTTTTAAAAAGGTAAAAAGACTTCGCATATTTTAATTTTTTTGAAACTCTCTATTCTAAATCTCGACATTTTTCAAAATGTAACCTTTTTTTGAAATTTTTGACCATTTTTCAAATTTTCGACTTTTTAAGTTACGAAATTTTTCGAAATCTCGACTACTTTTTGAAGATCTTTTTAGACCATTTTTCAAAATTTTCACATTACAAAAGTTTAGATGTTTTTAAAAGTTTCCGTTTTGTTTTTAAAAATCTTGACTTTTTTGATAATTTTGACATTTTTTCCAAATTTCTCTTCCTTATTAAATTATCCACTATTTCCAATTTTGGTATGTTTTCAAAATTTATCATTTTTTTAAATCTTGGCTTTGTTTCAAAATTTCAGCTTTTTTAAAAAGGTAAAAAGACTTCGCCAATTTCGATTTTTTTGAAACTCTTATTTGTTCTAAATCTTGAATTTTTTTTTAAAATGTGACCTTTTTTCGAAATTTTTGACCATTTTTCAAATTTTTGCCTTCTTTAAATATCGCAAAATTCTTCGAAATTTAGACTACGGTTTGAAGATCTTTTTCTACCATTTTTCAAATTGCAGAAGTTCAGATATTTTCGAAAGGTTCCCTTTTGTTTTTGAAAATCTCGACTTTTTAATAATTTTGACATTTTTTTAAAATTTCTATTCCTTATTAAATTTTTTACTATTTCCACTTTTGGTATTTTTTCAAAATTTCGTTTTTTTTTTAATCTTGTCTTCGTTTTTAAAATTTCGGTTTTTTTAATGACTTCGCAAATTTCAAATTTTTATCTTCAAAATGTGACCTTTTCTCGAAATTTTCGGCCATTTTTCAAATTTTCGATTTTTTTAAAAATCACGAATGTTTTCGAAATTTCGACTACTTTTTGAAGATCTTTTTTGACCTTTTTTCAGCATTTTCAGATTACAAAAGCTTAGATGTTATGGAAAGTTTCAATTTTCTTAAGCTGTCTTTTTCTTATTAAATTTTCAAACATTTCCATCATTGTTTCAAAATTTCGCATTTTTTTAAATCTTGGCTTTGTTTGCAAAATTTCAGTTTTTTTAAATATACATGACCGCAAATTTCGATTTTTTTTTTGAAATTTTCATTTTTTTTAAATCTCGACATTTCTTCAAAATGTGACTTTTTTTCGAAATTTACCACCACTTTTTAAATTTTCTACTTTTTTACAAATCACGAATTTTTTTAAAATTTCGACTGCTTTTTGACGATCTTTTTCGACCTTTTTTCAAAATTTTCAAATTACAGAAGTTCAGATGTTTCGTTTTTTGAAAATCTTGACATTTTTGATAATCTTGATATTTACAAGACTGGGTGGATGAATGAATGACCAATGGCACCTTAATCACGGGAATAGCACAATGGGCCCGGAAGGGTGACCTAAGTGCTGGCCTTAACTCTAGGCAACCCGCCTTCAATCCAAAATTTTGACATTTTTTCAGAATTTCTATTCCTTATTAAATTTGCCACTTTCTAGTTTTGGTATTTTTTCAAAATTCCGCATTATTTTTTAATCTTGGCTTTGTTTTCAAAATTTCAGCTTTTTTAAAAAAGTATACATGACTTCGAAAATTTCGAATTTTTTTGAAACTTTCATTTTTTCAAAATTTCAGTTCTTTTTAAATTAGAATACATGTCTTTTCGCAAATTTCGCCTTTTGTTTTGAAAATTTAGATTTTTTTTTAAATCTCGACATATCTGCAAACTGTGACATTTTTTCGAAATCTTCAACTATTTTTCAAATTTTCGACTTATTTAAAAATCACGAAATTTTTTGAAGTTTGGGCTATTTTACGAAAATCTTTTTCGACCTTTTTTCAGAATTTTGAAATTTTAGTAGTTCAGATGTTTTCAAAAATGTTGTTTTTTTAATTTCGACTTGTTTGATAATTTAATATTTTTTCAAAATTTCTAATCTAAAAAAAAATCTCGATTATTTTTAATCAGTCAGATACTGTATACAGTAGCTGACGAAACACATTAGAGCAACCTTTGATTAAAAAACACAACAAAGGTTGTTCTAACGTGTTTCGACAGCCAAGCTACCATCTTTGGAGAGATACTACCCTAGAGTATCTCTCTGAAGATGACAGTTTCGCTGTCGAAACGTTTAATCTTTCTTGGTTTCAGGAGACAAGATTTGTATTTCAATTTTTTAAGATAACCAAGGACCAGTCCCCTCCAACAGAAAAAAAAATAATATTCCGAACAAGTGTCGACATTTTCAAAAAATAGGCAAATGTCAAAATGTTCTATATTTCAATTTTTGAAGATAACCAAGGACCAGTCCGTCCGTTCCACCAAACTTAATTTTTTTGTAAATTTAAAATTTTTTCAAAATAATTTAAATTTTTTGGTTTTTTTTGGTTTTTTTGATTTTTTGTAATTTTTGAATTTGTTAAAAACTTTCAACTTTTTTTTCAGCATTTTTTGAAAATTACGATTTTTTGCGAAAACTAAATTTTTTGAAAATGTTGCCATGTTTATTATTTTTTTTTTAATTTAGAAAATCTCATTTTTTAATTTTGAACTTTTTTAAAAATTAGGCCGTTTTTTGAAATATCTGAATTTTTCAAAATCTTCCAACTTTTTTTGGCATTTCGCTTTTTTTTGCAAAATTTTTGATTATTTTTTCATATTTCGACCTTTTGAAAATTAAGAGTTTTTTCATATTTCAATTTTTTGTCAAAATTTTGATTTTTTGAAAAAATTTTGTTTCAAAATTTTAAGTTTTTATTCAAATTTTCATATTTTTCAAAATTTGGTCTTTTTTAAAATTTTCGACGTCAAAATTTCTAAATATTTTACGTCTTTCAGTTTTTATCAGTTTCGGCTTTATCTCAAAATTTTGAATTTTTTGAAACTTTTGACTCCTAAAATTTGGACATGTTTCAATAGTTTCGATTTTTCGAAAATTTTAACTTTCTTCTAAAATTTTGTAATTTTGACGTTTCGTAAAATCGAAAAGTTTGAACTCTAAACAAAAAAATTTTCTCGAAATTGTCAATTTAAAATAAAAAATTTACCTCGAAAACTTTTGCAATTACAAATAAAGCGATTTCAATTAACTCTAAGTTTTATTATCAAAAAATTCGAAACGAAAACTGAAATCTCGATATTAAATACAAAATTTTGACAAAAAATCTACAATTTTTCTCAAAATTTTAAACTTAAAGGGAAGCTTTCGTCGAAGGATTAAAAATTAAGTTTGATATTATTATTTACTCAAAAAAAAAATCCAAATCTGTCAAATTTCGAGATTAAATTGGAGCTTCAAAAATAAAACTGACAAATTCGAGGAAACGTTTCCACATTCAGGTTTAGTCAGCTGAAAGTTTTAACCAGCGATCTTCCGCAGATGGAGCTAATCCTTCCAGCCCTTCCTTCGGCTAAACAAATTGCTGTCTGTGATCCATGGAGCTTGTTAGCCCAACGACGGCTAAACAAATTGCTGGTATAACCGCCGATGATGCGAAACCTGGTCCGGTGTTAGCAAATATTTATCGAAACATTGTGGAATTTTTAATATCTGTTGCTTTTTGATCGTTTATAAAGTTTAATAGTTGTGAAGTTTTTCCAAATATTATTCACTGTTCTAGTCGAAAATTTTGGAGCATTCAATCGATAAGAGTGCTATATTTTGTGCTCATAAAGAGGAAATGAGTCAATAATAACTATGATACTCAATTTCTTTCTCCTCCACACCATTAGAATCTTCTTTGAGTTACACTTTCTTAACTTTGAATTGATCACCCACATTGATGGAAAAACTGTAGAATTCTTGGAACACCCACGTGATTTATATCTGATTCTACCAAAAGTAAGTAAGAAAGTCAAACAGCTCACGATAAATGAATTGATTTCACGCCGAGAATTTTATCGATTCCACTTATAACTTCAAGTAACATCTACACAGACTATGTTACTGATATAGATGCATGCGATTTCATATCGTCAATTTATTTATTCGTGTTGGATGTTTGTCGACTACATTATTACTTCCATTTTGTAAATGTACCGGTATCGAATTACTCAATCGATTTCTCAAATGAAACCGATGCATGTAGGATGCAACGTAAAATTATTGATCTTTTAAACGTGAACATTTAAAACCGGCCTCTTTACGACAAACTCGGATTTGCGCTAGAACGTTATCATCACTATCTCTGTTACGTTATCCGGCAGTTTATTGCATTGTTGGGTTGAATTTGTTGATTTCGCCAAAAGTGGGGTTTACTAACACTAATATGTTCTGATGGAGAACTTAAATCTTTACTTTCTCTTTACTTCCTTAGGAAATTAATTCTGTTGCGCGTTATCGGTTTGAATGATTAACACTAGGTGAATTGTAACCGCTTTATTTCTAAACTGATTCTTGAACACTACGTACAATTGTAATTCACTACCTTATTCATCGACTTCTAACTGCACTAACTACCTGGCTGAGGGAAATTCGACCGGACCCCTAATATATAGATCCCGTTTCGGGTTCCAGAAGGATCCAGCACATAAGGCTTATCGTTTGCCGAAATGTCTGGAGCACTTATCTGACGTTTGATTTATTATCGCGGCCGCTTCCCCTTATCAAATTTTCTAGAAAATTCCCAACTAAACTTTATAATTACTTTTGTTACAATAAGTTTTAGTAACACTACCACCAACGTGCTCCACCGTTAATATTAAAGCATGTTGGTAACGCAAATTAGCGTGATGAATATGCGAAACGATAAGTTTACCTCCTATCAAAATCCGCTCAACATGTCTAACTGTGCGTTTATACTAGGCACTTTATTCCGTACCAGTGGAGGCTCGCAAATAGGCACTGTGGAACTGCAGCACCCCCACTTTCGCCTACGAGTTTTTTTCTCAAAATTTTCTGAATTCATTACACAATTTTTTGTAGAAATTTTAAATTTTCTCTGATTTCTTTTTACAGAAATTTTGGATTTCTTTCACGAAGTTACGACATTTAAAAACCTATTTTATTTTTAGTTTTGATCAAAATCACATTTTCAGTAACTAATTTCTGTAAAAGTTTTGAGGAAAAAATCAATATTTTGAGCAGGAATTAAAATGTTAGGAAAAAACTCAAATTTCTTTGAAAATGTCAACATTTTGAGATTTAGAGAATTACAAAGTTCAAAAATTCCAAAAGTTTGATAGGCATAAGAATTTGAAAATTCTAACTTCGAAAGTTAAAATCTCGAAAGTTAAAAATATTGAAAATTTAGATAGTTGGAAAGGTTGAAAATTTAGAAGTCGGTGGTTCGAAAGTTTAAAAAAATTAAAAAAAATATCAAAATTTTGAAAATCAATGGTTCAAAAATTCGAAATTTGAAAGTTCGAAAATTTAAAGATTGGAAATTAAAATTCGTAAGTGTGAAAGTTTAAAAATTGAAATGTTTAAATCTTTGAAAATAGTTTGAAAGTTTAAAAATCGAAAATCGAAACTTATAAGTCGAAAGTTAAAAAGATTGAAAATTTAGAAAATTGAATATTTAAAAGTTAGAAAGTTTAAAGGTTTGAAAGTTGGAAAGGTTGAAAATTTAGAAGTCGGTGGTTCGAAAGTTTAAAAAAATTGAAAAAAAAATCAAAATTTTGAAAATCAATGGTTCAAAAATTCGAAATTTGAAAGTTCGAAAATTTAAAGATTGGAAATTAAAGGTTCGTAAGTGTAAAAGTTTAAAAATTGAAATGTTTAAATCTTTGAAAATAGTTTGAAAGTTTAAAAAATCGAAAATCGAAATTTGTAAGTCGAAGGTTCGAAAGATGAAAAATAGAAAATTTGAAAATCGTAAATTCAAGAGATTGAAAGTTGGAAAGTTCGAATATTCGAAAAGTTCGAAACTTAAAAAGTTCGAAATTTTGAAAGTTAAAGGTTCAAAACTTTGAAAAATCTTGAAGGTTCGAAAATTTGAAAATCAAGGTTCGAAAGATTGAAGATTGAAATTTTCCAAAATTCGAGATTTTGAAAATTAAAATGTTTAAAAATTCCAAAAGTTTGAAAGGCATAAGAATTTGAAAGTTCAAACTTCGAAAGTTAAAATCTCGAAAGTTAAAAAGCTTGAAAATCTCGAAAGTAGAATATTTATAAATTAGAAGGCTTAAAGGTTTGAAAGTTGGAAAGGTTTAAAATTCAAAAATCGGTGGTTCGAAAGTTTAAAAAAATGGAAAAAAAATAAAAATTTTGAAAATCAATGGTTCAAAAATTCGAAATTTGAAAGTTCGAAAATTTAAAGATTGGAAATTAAAGGTTCGTAGGTGTGAAAGTTTAAAAATTAAAATGTCTAAATCTTTGAAAATAGTTTGAAAGTTTAAAAAAACGAAAATCGAAATTTGTAAGTCAAAGGTTCGAAAGATTAAAAATTGAAAATTTGAAAATCGTAAATTCAAGAGTTTGAAAGTTGGAAAGTTCGAATATTCGATAAGTTCGAAACTTGAAAAGTTCGAAATTTTGAAAGTTAAAGGTTCAAAACTTTGGAAAATTTTGAAGGTTCGAAAATTTGAAAATCATAGTTCGAAAGATTAAAAATTGAAATTTTCCAAAATTGGAGATTCTGAAAATTAGAAAGTTCAAAAATTCCAAAAGTTTAAAAAGCATAAGAATTTGAAAGTTCAAATATTTGAAAGACTGAAAATTAAAAGTATTTCTCTTAAAATGATAGCTTGGCTATCGAAATGCGTTAGAGCAACCTTTGTTGTGTTTTTTAATCTTTCTTGGTTTCAGGGGACAAAATTTATATTTTAATTTTTGAAAATCGAAAGTTTAAAAGTTTAGAGATTGGAAAGTTTAAAGATTCAGTAAATTTGAAAAATGAAAATTTTGAAATTTTGAAACTCAAATAGTTTGAAAGTTTAAAAAATTGAAAATCGAAATTTGTAAGTCGAAGGGTCGAAAGATTAAAAAATGAAAATTTGAAAATCGTAAATTTAAGAGTTTTAAAGTTGGAAAGTTCGAATATTCGAAAAGTCTGAAATTTTGAAAGTTAAAAGTTCAAAAGCTTGACAAATCAAAGGTTTAAAGGTTCGAAAATTTGAAAGTTAAAAATTTTGAAACTCAAATAGTTTAAAGGTTTAAAAAATAGAAAATCGAAATTTGTAAGTCGAAGGCTCGAAAGATTAAAAAATGAAAATTTGAAAATCGTAAATTTAAGAGTTTTAAAGTTGGAAAGTTCGACATTTTGAAAGTTAAAAGTTCAAAAGTTTGACAAATCAAAGGTTTAAAGGTTCGAAAATTTAAAAATCAAGGTTCGAAAGATTGAAAATTGAAATTTTCCAAAATTCGAGATTTTGAAACTCAAATAGTTTGAAAGTTTAAAAAATTGAAAATCGAAATTTGTAAGTCGAAGGGTCGAAAGATTAAAAAATGAAAATTTGAAAATCGTAAATTTAAGAGTTTTAAAGTTGGAAAGTTCGAATATTCGAAAAGTCTGAAATTTTGAAAGTTAAAAGTTCAAAAGCTTGACAAATCAAAGGTTTAAAGGTTCGAAAATTTGAAAGTTAAAAATTTTGAAACTCAAATAGTTTAAAGGTTTAAAAAATAGAAAATCGAAATTTGTAAGTCGAAGGCTCGAAAGATTAAAAAATGAAAATCGTAAATTTAAGAGTTTTAAAGTTGGAAAGTTCGAATATTCGAAAAGTTCGAAATTTTGAGTTAAAAGTTCAAAAGTTTGACAAATCAAAGGTTTAAAGGTTCGAAAATTTAAAAATCAAGGTTCGAAAGATTGAAAATTGAAATTTTCCAAAATTCGAGATTTTGAAAATTAAAAAGTTCAAAAATTCCAAAAGTTTGAAAGGCATAAGAATTTGAAAATTCTAACTTCGAAAGTTAAAATCTCGAATATTAAAAAGTTTCAAAATTTAGAAAATTGAATATTTAAAAGTTAGAAGTCTTAAAGGTTTGAAAGTTGGAAAGGTTAAAAATTTTAGAAGTCGGTGGTTCCAAAATTCCAAAAAATTGAAAAAAAAAATCGAAATTTTGAAAATCAATGGTTTAAAAATTCGAAGTTTGAAAGTTAGAAACTTAAAGATTAGAAATTAAAGGTTCGTAGGTGTGAAAGTTTAAAAATTAAAATGTTTAAATCTTTGAAAATAGTTTGAAAGTTTAAAAAATCGAAAATCGAAATTTGTAAGTCAAAGGTTCGAAAGATTAAAAATTAAAAATTTGAAAATCGTAAATTCAAGAGTTTAAAAGTTGGAAAGTTTGAATATTCGAAAAGTTCGAAACTTGAAAAGTTCGAAATTTTGAAAGGTAAAAGTTCAAAACTTTGAAAAATCTTGAAGGTTTGAAAATTTGAAAATCATAGTTCGAAAGATTAAAAATTGAAATTTTCTAAAATTGGAGATTTTGAAAATTAGAAAGTTCGAAAATTCCGAGATTTAAAAAGCATAAGAATTTGAAAGTTCAAATATCCGAAAGACTGAAAATTAAAAGTATTTCTCTTAAAATGATAGCTTGGCTATCGAAACGCGTTAGAGCAACCTTTGTTGTGTTTTTTAATCTTTATTGGTTTCAGGGGACAAGATTTATATTTCAATTTTCGAAAATCGAAAAATTGAAAGTTTAGAGATTGGAAAGTTTAAAGATTCAGTAAATTTAAAAAATGAAAATTTTGAAATTTTGAAACTCAAATAGTTTGACAGTTTAAAAAATCGAAAATCGAAATTTGTAAGTTGAAGGTTCGAAATATTAAAAATTGAACATCTGAAAATCGTAAATTTGTGAGTTTTAAAGTTGGAAAGTTCGAATATTCGAAAATTTCGAAACTTAAAAAGTTCGAAATTTTGAAAGTTAAAGGTTCAAAACTTTGAAAAATCTTGAAAGTTCGAAAATTTGAAAATCAAGGTTCGAAAGATTAAAAATTGAAATTTTCCAAAACTGGAGATTTTTAAAATAAGAAAGTTCAAAAATTTCAAGTTTGAAAGGCATAAGAATTTGAAAGTTTAAACTTCGAAAGTTCAAACTTCGAAAGTTAAAATCTCGAAAGTTAAAAAGTTTGAAAATTTAGAAAATTGAATATTTAAAAGTTAGAAGGCTTAAAGGTTCGAAAGTTGAAAAGGTTGAGAATTTAGAAGTCGGTGGTTCCAAAGTTCAAAAAAATTGAAAAAAAAAACAGATTTTGAAAATTAATGGCTCAAAAATTCGAAATTTGAAAGTTTAAAGTTTGGAAATTAAAGGTTTAAAAGTGTGAAAGTTTAAAAATTGAAATGTTTAAATCTCTGAAAATTTAGAAGTTTCAAATTTCGAAAATTTGGAAGTTGAAGATACGAAGGACTGAAAATTAAAAGTATCTCTCTGAAGATGATAGCTTGGCTATCGAAAAGCGTTAAAGCAACCTTTGTTGTGTTTTTTAATCTTTCTTGGTTTCAGGGGACAAGATTTATATTTCAATTTTCGAAAGTCGAAAAATTGAAAGTTTAGAGATTGGAAAGTATAAAGATTCAGTAAATTTGAAAATGAAAATTTTGAAATTTTGAAACTCAAATAGTTTGACAGTTTAAAAAATCGAAAATCGAAATTCGTAAGTTGAAGGTTCGAAAGATTAAAAATTGAAAATTTGAAAATCATAAATTTAAGAGTTTTAAAGTTGGAAAGTTCGAATATTCGAAAAGTTCGAATCTTGAAAAGTTCGAAATTTTGAAAGTTAAAGGTTCAAAATTTTGAGAAAGCTTGAAGGTTCAAAAATTTGAAAATCAAGGTTCGAAAGATTAAAAATTGAAAATTTCCAAAATTGGAGATTTTTAAAATAAGAAAGTTCAAAAATTTCGAAAGTTTGAAAGGCATAAGAATTTGAAATCTAAATTTGTAAGTCGAAGGTTCGAAAGATTAAAAATTGAAAATTTGAGAATCGTAAATTTAAGAGTTTGAAAGTTGGAAAGTTCAAATATTCGAAAAGTTTAAAAGATGAAAAGTTTGAAATTTTGAAAGTTAAAGGTTCAAAAGTTTGAAATTTTGAAAGTTAAAGGTTCAAAAGTTTGAAAAATCAAGCGTTTAAAAGTTTAAAAATTTGCAAATCAAGGTTTGAAAGATTGAAAGTTGAAATTTTCTAAGATTGGAGATTTTGAAAATTAGAAAGTTAAAAAATTCCAAAAGTTAAAAGTTCAATCTTCGAAAGTTAAAATCTCGAAAGTTAAAAAGTTTGAAAATTTAGAAAGTTGAATATTTAAAAGTTAGAAGGCTCAAAAGTGCGAATGTTGAGAAGATTGAGAATTTAGAAGTCTGTGGTTCGAATTTTCAAAAAAATTGAAAAAAAAACCAAATTTTGAAAATCAATGGTTCAAAAATTCGAAATTTGAAAGTTCGAAAATTTAAAGATTGGAAATTAAAGGTTCGAAAGTGTGAAAGCCTGAAAATTGAAATGTTTAAATCTCTGAAAATTTAGAAGTTTAAAATTTCGAAAATTTAAAAGTCAAAGATCCGAAAGACTAAAAATTAAAAGTATCTCTCTGAAGATGACAGCTTGGTTATCGAAACGCGTTAGAGCAACATTTGTTGTGTTTTTTAATCTTTCTTGGTTTCAGGGAACAAGATTTGTATTTCAATTTTTGAAAATCAAAAGTTTGAAAGTTTAGAGATTGAAAAGTGTAAAGATTCAATAAATTTGAAAGTTGAAAATTTTGAAATTTTAAAACTCAAATAGTTTGAAAGTTTAAAAAATCGAAATTTGTAAGTCGAAGGTTCGAAAGATTAAAAATTGAAAATTAAAAAATCGTAAATTTAAGAATTTTAAAGTTGGAAAGTTTGAATATTCGAAAAGTTCGAAACTTGAAAAGTTCGAAATTTTGAAAGTAAAAAGTTCCAAAGTTTGAAAAATCAAATGTTTAAAGGTTCGAAAATTTGAAAATCAAATGTTAAAGATTCGAAAATTTGAAAATCAAGGTTCGAAAGATTGAAAATTGAAATTTTCCAAAATTGGAGATTTTGAAAATAAGGATGTTCAAAAATTCCAAAAGTTTGAAAGGCATAATAGTTTGAAAATTCAAACTTCGAAAGTTAAAATCTCGAAAGTTAAAAAAAAAAAGTTTGAGAATGTAGAAAATTGAATATTTAAAAGTTGGAAGGCTTAAAGGTTTGAAAGTTGAAAGGGTTGAAAATTAAGAAGTCGGTGGTTCTAAAATTTAAAAAATTGAAAAAAAAAATCTAAATTTTGGAAATCAATGGTTCAAAAATTCGAAATGTCGAAAATTTAAAGATTGAAAATTAAAGATTCGAAAATGTGAAAGCTTAAAAATTGAAATGTCCAAATCTCTGAAAATTTAGAAGTTTCAAATTTCGAAAATTTGAAAGTCAAAGATCCGAAAGACTGAAAATTAAAAGTATCGCTCTGAAAATGATAGCTTGGCTATCGAAACGCGTTAAAGCAACCTTTGTTGTGTTTTTTAATCTTTCTTGGTTTCAGGGGCAAGATTTGTATTTCAATTTTTGAAAATCGAAAGTTTGAAAATTTAGAGGTTGGAAAGTTCAAAGATTCAGAAAATTCGAAAGTTGAAAATTTTAAAACTTGAATGTTTTGAAAGTTTAAAAAATCGAAGGTTTAAAAGTTCGAAAATTTAAAAGTCAAATTTCGAAAGACTGAAAATTGAAATCGAAAATTCGACATTTCGAAACCTAGAAGGTTCAAAAATTCGAATAGTTCGAAAGCTCTAAAATATAAGAATTTGAAAGTTTAAACTTCGTAAGTTAAAATCTTGAAAGTTTAAAAGTTTAAAAGATTAGAAGATTAAAGATTTAAGAGTTAGAAGGTTTAAAAACTTGACTCTTGGAAAATGGTCGATGGTTCAATAGTTCGAAAAATAGAAAATTTGAAAGTTGAAAAGTTCCAAAATTTGTAAGTCGATGGTTTGAGAGTTCGAAAATTGATAGTTCCAAAATTTGAAGACTGAGAAGTTTGAACGTGTGAAAGTTGGAACATTGGAAAATTAAAAAGTTAAAAAGTTTGAAAGTTCGAAAGTGTAAAAATTTAAAAATTGGAATGAAGAGATACTGATCTCTCTGAAAGTGATAGCTTGGCTATCGAGCAACCTTTGTTGTGTTTTTTAATCCTTCTTGGTTTCAGAGGACAAGTTTTGTTTTTCAATTTTCCAAAGATAAATTGTAGAAACCAATTTAAATTGTTATAAAACGGGTCATTAGGAGCACATAGTTTTGCTATGCGTTCTCCAGTTGGGTGCTAATTTTCTTGTAACAGCGCGTAATTATCATAATTAATTAAAAGCTTTTTGCTAACTTTTTTATCTCAGATAGGCAATTTGGTAACCTTTGACATTATTGCTAGCTGCACGAGTGCGGCTCGAGCCAGAAGTTTCTCAATATCTCTGGAACATGCTCTTTTTTAAAAAATTCGTTTCTAATGACAGCAACGACAGCAAATATGTTTTGCGTGTTATTAAGTCAAGAGTTTACCATTCCTCGAATGTTTATCGAGCTAGATTCGAAACCTTGACAAGAATTTTACATAATACTGACATTTCAATTAATACGACACAAGTTTTACGGTTATTTCGATATTGCATTTATTTTAGATCAATTTAATCAATTAGGGCATTTCGATCTATTCAAGGTGAGACGCTAATAACCGCCTACGAGCGATTATATCAATTAAATGTCCGTATAATCGTCTCTTGCTATTGTCCAATCTAAGATAATTCAACCATAATATCATGAAAGTGAAAGATTTCTATAATTGTCAATTTAGTGACTTTATAAAGATCATTTTTGAAGTGAGAACTTTTTTAGACGTGATTTTGGATTTCGATTTACTTAACTATCAGACCATCCAACTATCTAACTAACTGACTGAGGGAAAGACGACTGCGTATTTATACCGTTCCGGTTTATAGAACGGATTCCCTAGAGAGAAGACTATCGTTTGCAGAAACGTCTAGAGCGCTTATCTGCCGTATGATTCATTCTTGCGCCCGCTTCCCATAATCAAATGTTTTCGGAGAGTTCCTTACACTACACAATCACTAATACAAATTTAGAACTATATTTTATTACAATATTTTTATAAAGAAAGGTGAACAACAAAAGGAAAGCATTTCTAACATTTGTATCAATATTTGCGCCTAAACATTTGATGTTATTTATTTTTGTCACGTTTTTATTAACCAACTTTCTCGTCTGTCTAGGGTGCTTTTTTTACAGATCGGTAATTGTTTTAATATTTTTCTTCTTATTGAATAAATCCCTGGTTGCTTCAAAAGCGCAAATAAAGCACTGAGGTGCCTGCGAGCAAGATTTTATTGCAGCAAAGCGATAAATTCTACCGAAGCGGTGCTTGTTAGATGGAATTAACAGATTCTGTTATTAGTGTCCCACTTAACTATTTCTATGATCGCCACCTGCGTTTAAGCGGCTATATGCGACAAATTAATATTTAAGATCGTAGAGTAATAATTTAAAATTAATGTTATTAAGGCATCCTTTAATTGAGATCGAGAATGCTCGATGCCGATTAAAATAGAAAATGGATTTGATTCATTTGACGCACGCCTAGTTCAAATTGGAAGCAACCTGATAAATAAAACTGTTACACCATATAATATACCGGCTGATGTTAGCCCAAGGGTTTTGTAATTTTACGATGGCAGTTTAAAGGCACCTAACAGTTTATTTCGCCTATAACATTACGTAACATTTTTTTTTCACTCTTGATCCGAATGTGTCGTTGAATTCCAAGTATAAATCAAGTAGGCTTCCAAATTTAATGTGTTACTAAATTTAAGTTGGTTTTGGTTGGACTTTAGGATACTTAGCGATATGTTGTGTGTACATCTTTAGTCTGAGTTAACCCCTATTATGTTTTTCGTCTACTATATCAGGTGGTCAAGTGTATGCTACACCTTTCAGTAGAAGTAAAATAAATCGAACAATGAGAAAATTTTTTGCATGTTGCACCTACCATATTTACCGATATTAAAAAATTTCGTATTGTTTCGTCGTGTATCGCGAATTGGGGCAACTATCTCCCTCGCGGGCGCGATCATTGGAGCCTAGATGGCAACGGCAGGTTAAATTAGAAGGTTCATTTTATTAAATAAACTGTTCAGCTAAAATTAATCTTTACTGTCAATATTTTTATAAAAATCTATCGATACTATCGATGAAAGAAACTGTTGAAGTCTAATGGACACTATTCTATCATATGATGATGGTAAATTTTCAAAAATTGAAATACAGAACTTGTCCCCTGTATTTCAATTTTTGAAGATAACCAAGGACCAGTCGTTCCATCAAAAAAATGATGGTAAATAAATGCAAAGATAGATCTCTTCAAGTCGTCGTCGATGGCATTTCATCAGAGATATTTGCGATTAATGCAGGGGTGCCTCAGGGGTCCGACCTGTCTCTTACTCTGTCTCAAACTCAAAATTTTAAGCTTTTTGGAAATTATGAATTTTTACCCTGAAGTTTAGATTTTAAATTCCAAATTTCGAGTTTTTTAAAGCTTCAAGTAAAATGTTCAGTTTAAATGTTAAAAATTCCAGAATTTTTAAATTTTGAATCAAATTTCTTGTTTGAATCTTAAAATGTTTAGAAAAATTTGATACTTCCAGATTACAGACGTAAATTCGAAAAAAAGACCAACATTTCAAGGTTACATAAAAAATTTTGAGAATTTCTGTAATGAATCCATTTTTGTTCGAAACGTCTACTTTTTTTACCAAAATTTCGACTTAATTCTCAAAATCTGTTACAAAATTTGCGAATGTTTTAAAGTTTTCAAATTTATTTAAACTTTGAATGTTGAGGAAATAGTTTCAATTTAGAAAAAAACTAATTTATAAAAATAAAATTCAAAGGTTTAACACAAAATTTTGAGAAAAAATCAAAAAATATTCGATTTTTTACCCAAATATTCGTAACTTGATGAATATTTGAAGTTTAACATCGAAATTGAAACACAAATCTTGTCCCCTGAAACCAAGAAAGATTAAAAAACACAACAGAGGTTGCTCTGTTTCAATCTTCAAATCTTCAGAGAGATACTCAATTTTCGAGATAACCAAGGACTAGTCCGTTCCACAAAAAAAATAAAAAACATCGAAATGTTGAGACGTTTTTAGTAGCGTTAGTATTTCTCTCGATGTTTTGACTTCGTCTCGAAATGTCTATTTCTTTTCAATTTTTTCCCCGAAATTTTGACTTACAAAAGTTTAAAATTCAAACCAAAATTCGAAATTTTGAGCAAACAGGCAAAATTTAAAAAAAAATTGATATTACGATGTAAAAAGTTCTGAAAATGTCTTACCTTGAAGAAATTGTTGTGTAATCCGAATAACTGACTTTTTTTGAATATTTGATCCGAAATTAAAAGATTTCTAGAAAAGGTGGAATTTTTAAAAACGTTTTGTTTAATGATTTTACTTTGTGTTGTGAATTTTTGGTAGCTTGTTCTTAAAATGTCCACTTTAAGCATAACATTTTTAGGTTTTTGTTTAAAGTTTCGATTTCAAAATAAAAAATTGGACTTCAAACTGTTTCCGGCAATCTATAACAGATTGCCATTTCTTAATACAAGGTACTGAAATTTAGGATTGTGAAAGGAGTGACTGGCGAAGAAAAAGCCAATAAAACTGCATATAAATTTAAACTCAAAATTTTAGGTTTTTCTATAAATTATGAAAATTTAGACTTCAGTATTCAAATTTCGAAATTTGGATCAAAATTTTGAATTTAAACCTCAGTTGAAGAACTAAAAACCACAATTTAACCTCGAAATTTTGATTAGCTTTTTCGTCAAGAGTTTCTAGGCAAAATTGTAAATTAAAGCCACATTTAAGTAACAATTTACGTTATTACGTTATTATTAGTTTGTTTTTTCGAAGTTTTGACTGACTTTAATTTTGGATTTTTAAAATTTGGTCTTTTCTTGTCTTGAGGACATTTTTGTAGAAATTTCGAATTAAAACTCGAACTGAAAAACACCGGAATTTCAAGTTAAAAACTCGAAAGTTTCGAGTCTTAAAAAAAGTACTTTCAGCTTCTGAGTTGAAATGTGAGATTAGAGGATCAGCGAAAATATTGCAGGCAAAAACTCGAAGTTTTCAGGTGGTAAAATAGAAATTTTTGATTCTCAAAGTAATATTTTGAGGTAAAAAGTAGGAAAGTCTTAAAAAACTACTTTCAGCTTCTGCGTTGAAATGTGAGATTTCAGGAGCAACGAAAATTTTTCGGGCCAAAATTCGAAGTTTTCAGGTGTTAACGTAGAAATTTTTAATTCTCAAAATGGAATTTTGAGGTAAAGGGTAGGAAAGTCTTAAAAAAAGTACTTTCAGCTTCTGAACTGAAATGTGAGATTTCAGGATCAGCGAAAATATTTCAGGCAAAAATAAATTTGAAGATTTCAGGTGTTAACATAGAAATGTTTAATTCTCAAAATGGAATTTTGAGGTAAAAGGTAGGAAAATCTTTAAAAAACTACTTTCAGCTTCTGAGCTGAAATGTGGGATTTCAGGCTCAGCGAAAATATTTCGAGCGAAAATTCAAAGTTTTCAAGTGTTAAAATAGAAATTTTTAATTCTCAAGATGGAATTTTGAGGTAAAAAGTAGGAAAGTCCTAAAAAAACTACTTTCAGCTTCTGAGCTGAAATGTGAGATTTCAGGATAAGCGAAAATATTGCGGGCAAAAATTCGAAGTTTTCAGGTGTTAACATAGAAATTTTTAATTTTCAAAATGAAATTTTGGGGTAAAAGGTAGGAAAGTCTTAAAAAACTACTTTCAGCTTCTGAGCTGAAATGTGGGATTTCAGGCTCAGCGAAAATATTTCGAGCGAAAATATTTCGAGCGAAAATATTTCGAGCGAACATTTGAAGTTTTCAGGTGTTAACATAGAAATTTTTAATTCTCAAAATGGAATTTTGAGGTAAAAGATAGGAAAGTCTTAAAAAAAGTACTTTCAGCTTCTGAACTGAAATGTGAGATTTCAGGATCAGCGAAAATATTTCGGGCAAAAATTTGAAGTTTTCAAATGTTAAAATAGAAATTTTTAATTTTCAAAGTGGAATTTTGGGGTAAAAGGTAGGAAAGTCTTAAAAAAATTACTTTCAGCTTCTGAACTGAAATGTAAGATTTCAGGCTCAGCGAAAATATTTCGGGCAAAAATTCAAAGTTTTCAGGTGTTAAAATAAAAATGTTTAATCCCCAAAATGGAATTTTAAGGTAAAAATTAGGAAAGTCTTAAAAAAATTACTTTCAGCTTCTGAGCTGAAATGTGGGATTTCAGGCTCAGAGAAAATATTTCGGGCAAAAATTCGAAGTCTTCAGGTGTTAAAATAGAAATTTTTAATTCTCAAAATGGAATTTTGAGGTAAAAAGTAGGAAAGTCTTTAAATAACTACTTTCAGCTTCTGAGCTGAAGTGTGAGATTTCAGGATCAGCGAAAACATTTCGAGAAATTATAACATTTCGAGAAATTGTAACATTTCGAGAAAAAGACAGAGTTGCCAATTTAAAGTCGAAATTTTAGGAAAATAAAATTGAAAATGTGTCAATTTTGGGTAAGAAATTTGTGGAAAAATTTTTAATCTTGTAACACCCAAACTTCATAAAAAATCGAATTTTAACACAAAAATACGAGGAATGGAAAGACATTCGCACTTAAACCGTAATTTTGTAGACAAAAGTCGATATTTTTGAATTTAGATCAATATTTTATAAGAAAAGCGTTAAATTTAGGAAACAAAAACTTTGTCCTTCAAATTCAAAGGAATTCGACAAAGACACGCAATTTCTAAACTGAAGAAAAGGAAAAAATTGAGATTTCCAGAAAGAAGGTAATTTTTGGGGTAAACATGGAAGACTAAATTATGAATTTTGGGAAAGACATAACCAGTTCAAGTTTATTCTCAAAATTTCTATCTCAGTTTCAAGATTTCCTCTTTAAACTAGAAAAGTTTGCTGTTTTTAAAAAGCCAACTTTGAAATTCCAAATTGCTGGAACGTAACAAGGAGATTTCAGGCAGAATTTTCGGATGATATTACCGACTATTACTGAGGTGCCTATCCGAAGAATCGGAAGAAGATCATTGAGGAAAGATAACTTAATTCTAAAAAACACAACAAAGGTTGCTATTTTTGATAGCCAAGCTATCATCTTCAGAGTCAGTATCTCTCAGAAAGAATGACATTTTTGGTGTAAACATGGAAGATTAAATTAGGAATGTTGGGAAAGACATAACCAGTTCAAGCTTAATCTCGAAATTTCTATCTCAATTTTGATATTTCCTCTTTAAAAAAAGTTTGCTGTTTTTAAAAAGCCAACTTTGAAATTCCAAATTTCTGGAACGAAATCGTAACAAGGTAATTTCAGACAGAATTTTCGGATGTTTCGGATATTACCGACTATTACTGAGGTGTCTGTCCAAAGAATCCGAAGAAGATCATTGAGGGAAGATAACTTGATTCTAAAAAACACAACAAAGGTTGCTCTAACGCGTTTTGATAGCCAAGCTATCATCTTCAAAGTCAGTATCTCTCAGAAAGAATGACATTTTTGGGGTAAGCATGGAAGATTAAATTACGAATGTTGGGAAAGACATAACCAGTTCAAGCTAAATCTCGAAATTTCTATCTCAACTTCAATATTTCCTCTTTAAACTAGAAAAGTTTGCTGCTTTTAAAAAGCCAACTTTGAAATTCCAAATTTCTGGAACGACATCGTAACAAGAAGATTTCAGGCAGAATTTTCGGATGATATTACCTATTACTGAGGTGTCTGTCCAAAGGATCATTGAGGGAAGCTAACTTGATTCTAATGCACTGACTTATAGACCTGAACATTTGTCAGATTTAGAGTTTGGAAACCAAAGCTCTTTGGTTGCCAAATTCTGACTACTGAAGCATCTATCAAAAGGATCAGAAGAAGATCTTTCAGTGGAGGTAACTTGATTCTAAGAGGGACCGTGATCCAGTGGTATAGGCACTGGACTGCAACCTAAGCGAGCTGGGTTCTCGATCCCCGCTGGCTACTTCATCCATTGCCCATTTTTAAGAAACGCTCTGGTTCCTAAGGTCGACTCAGGCAGTGAAATGAGTACGCAGGTGTAACTCGAGGTAATAGCAAGTGACTGAAGCGAAGTGTTGACCACACTACTTTCCTTTCCTCGTATGCCGTACGGCCCTAGTAGTAGTAGCCTACACCTATCTCCCATAGCACTGAAAAGAGCTGCAAAAGGGATCTGTTATTATTATCTTGATTCTAATGGATTTATCAATTTAAACATTTGTCAAATTTAATGGAAACCCACTGAAGACAAAATTATGGCAAAAAAAGTAATTATTATTGATGGACATTTATTTTTCATTAAAATTTTGACCACCAAATGAAGATTAAGTAGGATTAATAGAATACAACTTAGAAAAATGTACCAGATGAAGACCATATTATAGTGGAAAAAGAAAATATTACTGATGAACTTTCATTTTTTATTGAAATTTTGACTACCAAATAATTATCAATTAGGATCGATAAGATACAGCGTTGAAATAAGTACCACTTAAAGACAAAGTTATGATGGAAAAATAAACTATTACTGATGAACTTTTGTTTTTCATTTAAAATTTGACCACCAAAAGATTTTAAGTAGGATCCATAGGATACAGCATAGAAAAATATATCATATAAAGACAAAAGTATGGTGGAAAAACAAAATATTGCTGATAAACTTCCGTTTTTCATTAAAATTTTGACCACCAATGATCGCCAAATGATTATTACGTAACATCGATAAGATATAGCTTAAAAAATGTATCACTTAAAGACAAGCTTATGATGAAAAATTAAACTGCTATTGATGAATTTTCGTTTTTTATTGAAATTTTTACCACCAAATGATTATCAACTAGGATCAATAGGATACAACGTAGAAAGAAGTACCTCGTGAAGACAAAGTTATGATGAAAAAATAAACTGTTGCTGATGAACTTTTGTTTTTCATTGAAATTTTGACCACCAAATGGTTATTAAGTAGGATCGATAGGATACAGTTTAGAAAAATGTACCAGATGAAGACAATATTATAGTGGAAAAAGAAAGTATTACTGATGGTATTTTATTTTTTATTAAAATTTTGACCACCAAATGATTATCAGCTAGGATCGATAGGATACAGCGTAGAAAGAAGTACCACATGAAGACAAAGTTATGATGGAAAAATAAACTGTTACTGATGAACTTTTGTTTTTCATTAAAATTTTGACCACCAAATGATCATCAAGTAGGATCGATAAGAAACAGCGTAGAAAGAAGTACCACATGAAGACAAAGTTTTGATGGAAAAATAAACTGTTACTGATGAACTATTGTTTTTTATTAAAATTTTTACCACCAAATGATTATCAACTAGGATCGATAGGATACAGCGTAGAAAGAAATACCACATGAAGACAAAGTTTTGATGGAAAAATAAACTTTTACTGATGAACTATTGTTTTATATTAAAATTTTGACCACCAAATGATTATTAGGCAGGATTGATGGGATACAATTTAGAAAAATGTACCAGATGAAGACAATAACATGGTGAAAAAAGAAAGTATTACTGATGAACTTTTATTTTTTATTAAAATATTGACCACCAAATAATTATCAAGTAGGATTGATAAGATACGGCGTAGAAAGAAGTACCACATGAAGAGAAAGTTATGATGGAAAAATAAACTGTTACTGATGGACTTTTGTTTTTCATTGAAATATTGACCACCAAATGATTATCAAGTAGGATCGGTAAGATACAGTGTAGAAAGAAGTACCACATGAAGACAAAATTTTGATGGAAAAATAAATTGTTACTAATGAACTTTCGTTTTTTATTAAAATGTTGACGACCAAATGATTATTAAGTTAACTAGATAAGATACAGTTTGGAAAAATGTATCGCAGAAAGATAAGGTTATGATGGAAAAATAAAGTGCTACTGATGAACTTTTCTTTTTCATTGAAATTTTGACCACCAATGACCGCCAAATGATTATTTAATAAGATCGATAAGATATAGATGTAGTATAGATCAATAAGAAACAGCGTAGAAAGAAGTACCACATGAAGACAAAGTTCTGATGAAAAAATAAACTATTACTGATAAACTTTCATTTTTCATCAAAATTTTGACCACCAAATGACTATTAAGTACGATCTTCTTCGAATCCTTTGGATGGTGACTTCAGAAGTGGAAATTAATGCCATGTCAAAAGTCAGAGGTAGTTGAGAAAGTTACCTTTTGGTTACTTTTCTTCGATGATCTCCTAACTCATCGTACGAAAACCCAAATCTTCAGTGACCATACCTACTAAACCTCAGTCAACTGCAGTTCAGCTACGCTACACACGTTTAAAGGGTTGCTCTCTAACTTGTATTCCATCTGAGGCAAACACTCGAGTAACCAAAAAGTTGACGATCTTGCTCTGACTTTTTATGAACAAACTCTTCACGGTGCGGGCATAGCTTCTTGGGCAAGAAATCATCCTGTCTCTCGTTTAGCGCAATAAACTGTTCGGATTTGCATATGAATCGGAGGCAAATCCCCAGCTAATAAGGTCTAACGCTCTTAGAAAGCTTGAAATTGACTTAAAGAAAGTCATACGTCTCCCGATAATGATTATGCAGTTTAGCGATCCACATGATAGGTTTAAAATATTTTTCCAGGATTACGAGAAATATATGGCGGAATAGTATAGAATTACCTCCAGGTA
Source organism: Dastarcus helophoroides (assembly GCA_028583605.1). Classification (NCBI taxonomy): domain Eukaryota; kingdom Metazoa; phylum Arthropoda; class Insecta; order Coleoptera; family Bothrideridae; genus Dastarcus; species Dastarcus helophoroides. Next base: position 5,631,167 of record CM053331.1, read on the forward strand.
TGGAAGATTTACGCACTGACAGCACCGTTAAGTCTTACCCGAGTCTCGGCCTGCACTAATCTCAATTCAATAGACGTTCGATCGGAACACGTGGTCGATAACACAACTTTGTTGGTGTTTAGGAACACTTAACACTTCCTCTTTTTGTAAACAAGACGCTTATAAGGGAGACTCGCTGTAGGACATCACAAATTGTATTTAAATTAGAGATTAAAAGGTTGTCTGTGGCCTAATGTGGAACATTTAAGTAATCGGCTTAACGATTACTACAGCTACAGCAGCTAGTACATATTCATACATACAATGATAGGAAGTAGCGAGAAGAAGCTTAATTTTGCCACATTAACATACCATTTGTGGCAAAAAATGTGGATCTGAAGGAGACTTATTTTGCCATGGTATGTAGCAACAAGTTTGGGTACTGGTTTCACAGATTTTTACCATTTTCATTACTGAAAAGAATTTTGGTGGAACGTACTGGTCCTTGGTTATCTGAAGAGAATGTCGTATTGGTTACTCTAGATTTCCTATTATGAAAATCGCACCACCCAACTTGTAAACTTTTTACTGCAGCTCTTGGCCTTCGTAATGTGTATAGGTCAGTGTTGAGGAACTTTAATTTCTAAATGAAATTTGCAATTATTAAATTCTGATTAAATTGTTTAATGATGATGGGGTTTATGATGCCTTTATTGTAATATTCAGTTAGAGTATGCATTTAAAGTCCATTCTATTGTCCATAATGATTAAAATCGTTGGCGTAGGACGTCGGATGAACCGATGTTGGAAACCCCGAAGGCAGATCGACCAGATATGTACCGTTATTAAGACCAAGACGTAGTGAAAGCGAATATCAATTCCACTTTTAATTAATTCATCCGTACTCTTTGTGAATGGAAGCCTGTTGTGCTCGACTACAAATTTTATTCTGTCACAATAATTACGCTTTGGACTATTAAGGAGATGAAATTACACTTAATAACATAAAATTGCTTGTTAAATCAGATCTCTTCTGCCACATGGGATCACTGTTTTTTATCTTATAATTCATCTGAACATGAATTTTCTTGAATTTATTCAGAAGCTAGAGAACTTTCGAAGTCAATGTATAAACCTTGAAAAAAAATGAAATTTTGATTGTAAAGTTAAAATTGATGTGGAGGAGGAAGTAAACATTGCAGGTTTAGAATGAAAATTTAAAAAAAATATGGTTTTCGACAAGAAAAATTGGATTTTTCTAGTTGGGACTTGCACACTACGACCATCGCATCGGTAGAATCGTGGTGTGCACTAGATGTCAATATTTTCTGTTTTTAATATATATTTTTTCATTTTTGTTTCAGGTAAACATTCCTTGAATGTGTTGCTCTTTCAAACTACCTGAATAGAGATTGTAAGTATTTTTTTACTTATTAAATATTCGTGGAGATATTCTTTGTATCTTTGGATTTTTGGGGGAAGTAACTGGCGAAGGGAAACGCCAATCGTAATGAACGAAACCATTTGTGAAATTTTACTTGCTGCATTTGTTTTCACAAATAATTTTGAAACTGAATATGTTGTGTTTATTGATAATATTATGTAAGGAACCTGCGAATTCGACTGTGGAATTAAGTAATTCAAAATCAAAAATTTTTTTGTTAATATAGTCGCATCAGTTTGTTTTGTTTTAATGTTTTGATTTTTCTCTGGTTTGAACCAAATAGGATTGCGATAAACAGTGATGTATCAAACATACTTTGTTATTTCAGTTCGGCTTTAAATTTCGTGCCGAATACAGAATGCTCTTTTAGTTAAAATTCGTTGCGCCATATCCCTATATGAAGACTTTAAAGAGTTCGTGCAGATTGCAGTTTTTATTAAAATACGTTGGGCCCTATTATATGACACTGGCATCCCATCAGAATATTTATTTGCACTGAAAATGAAAAAAGGTCGCTTATTTTTTTCTCGATAAAATATTAATTTGGGAGTATCTGGAACATTTTTCAGGAATAAAACGCATCTTGCTAACGAACCTGCCTTGCCTTGCCTCTTGAATCATGAAAATCTAACAAACACACTTTCGAGTTTACATATTAGTTAGAATTAGGATGGTTTTTCATTTTTTTGCAAAAGAGTAAACGAAATTATCTTTGAAAAATCCCCAATTAGTGATTTTTCGAACTAGCATTTTTCTTCTTCTTCTTCTCCTTCTTCTTTTCTCCTTTTTTCATTCTTCTCCATCTTCTCATTCTCCTTCTTCTCATCCTTTCCCCCCTCCTTCTTTTTTATTTTCTTCATGTTCTTCATCTTTTTTATCTTTTTCATCTTCTTCATCTTCATCTTCTTCATATTCTTTATCTTCTTCATCTTCTTAATCTTCTTCATCTTCTTTATCTTCTTCATCTTCTTCATCTTCTTTATCTTCTTCATCTTCTTCATCTTCTTCATCTTTTGTATCTTCTTCATTTTCTTCATCTTTCTTATCTCCTTCATCTTCTTCATCTTTTTTATCTCATTCATATTCTTCATCTTCTTTATTTTCTTTATCTTAATCTTCTTCATTTTCTTCATCTTATTCGACTTCTTCATCTTCTTCATCTTTTTCATCTTCTTCATCTTCTTCTTCTCCTCCTTTTTTTATTGGCGTATCTGGAACATTTTTCAGGAATAAAACTTATCTTGCTAACGATCCCGGCTTGCCTCTCTAGACCAATTATTGTCGAAATCGTTTCAGTAATTGAGTCATGAAAATCTAACAAATATACGAACACACTTTCGAATTTACATGTTAGTATTAGGATTAGGATTGTTTTCCATTTATTTGTAAAAGAGTTAACGGAATTATTTTTAAAGGATCCCCAATTAATGATTTTTCGAACAAGAATCCTTTTTCTCCTTCTTATCCTTCTTCTTATTCTTCTCCTTCTTTTCCTTCTTCTCCTTCTTCTCCTTCTTCTCCATCTTCATCCTCATCTTTATCTTCATTATCTTCATCTTCTTCTTCATCTTCTTTATCCTCATCTTCATCCCCAATAGTGTTTTTTTTGAACGAGCCTTCTTCTTCTTCTTATTTTTCTCCTTCTTCTTGGCCTTCTTCTTCTTCCCCTTTTTTCCTTTTTTCATTCTTCTCCATCTTCTCCTTCTTCTCATCCTTTTCTTCCTTCTTCTTCTCCTTCTTCTTCTTCTTGATCTTCATCTTCTTCTTCTTCTTCTTCTTCTTCTTCTTCTTCTTCTTCTTCTTCTTCATCTTCATCTTCATCTTCTTCTTCTTCTTCATATTTATCTTTATCTTAGCTTTTAGCTTTATATTTATCTTCATCTTCATCTTCATCTCCATATTCATCTTTATCTTCTTCATCTCCTTCATTTTTTTCATCTTTTTCATCTTCTTCATTTTCTTCATCTTAATCTTCTTCATCTTATTCCTCTTCTTCATCTTCTTCATCTTTTTCATCTTCTTGATCTTCTTCATTTTCTTCTTCTTTTTTTGGGGAGTATCTGGAACATTTTTCAGGAATAAAACGCATTTTGTTAACGATCCCACCTTGCCTGTCTGTACCAATTATTGTCAAATTGTTTCAGTAATTTCAGTAATTTCAGTAACAAACATTCAAACACACTTTCGAATTTACATATTAGTTAGGTTTAAGATTGTTTTCCATTTATTTGTAAAAGAGTAAACGAAATTATCTTCTTAAGATTCCCAATTAATGATTTTTCAAACAAGAATTCTTCTTATTCTTCTTCTTATTCTTATCCTTCTTCTCCGTCTTCTCCGTCTTCTCCGTCTTCTCCGTCTTCTTCTTCTTCTTCATCATCTTCATCTTCATCTTCATCCTCATCTTCATCTTCATCTTCATCTTCATCTTCATCTTCATTTTCATCTTCATCTTCATCTTCATCTTCATCTCATTCATCTTTATCTTCTTAATGTTCTTCATCTTCTTCATGTTCTTCATCTTCTTTATTTTCTTCATCTTCTTCAGCTTCATTACCTTCTTTATCTTTTTCTTTTTTTATCTTTTTTATCTTCTTTATTTTCATCCTCATCTTCATCTTCATCCCCGATTAGTGATTTTTCGAATGAGCATTCTTCTTCTTTTTCTTCTTATTTTTCTCCTTCTTTTTCTCCTTTTTCTCCTTTTTCTCATCCTTCTCCATCTTCTTCTTATTTTCATCCTTTTCCTCCTTCTTCTCCTTCGTCCTCTTCTTTATCTTCATCTTCTTTTTCTTCTTCATCTCTATCTTATCTTCACCTTCATCTTCATATTCATCTTCATCCCCATATTGATTTTCATCTTCTTTATCTTTTTTATCTTCTTCATCTTCTTTATCTTCTTTATCTTCTTCATCTTCATCCTCATCTTCATCTTTAACTTCATCTTGATCTTCATCCCCAATTAGTAATTTTTCGAATAAGCATTTTTCTTCTTCTCCTTCTTCTTCTTCATCTTCATCTTCTTTTTCTTTTTCACCTTTATCTTTATCTTTACCTTTATCTTTATATTCATTTTCATCTTCATTTTCTTTATCTTCTTCATCTTCATCTTTTTCATCTTCTTCATATTCTTCATCTTCTTCATTTTCTTTATCTTAATCTTCTTAATCTTTTTTTATCTTCTTTATCTTCTTCTTGTCCTTCTTTTTTTTGGGGGTATCTGGAATATTTTTCAGGAATAAAACGCATCTTGCTAACGGTCTCGCCTTGCCTATCTATACCAATTATTGTCAAAATCGTTTCAATAATTGAATCATGAAAATCTAACAAACATACAAACACACTTTCGAATTTACATATAAGTTAGGATTAGGAATGTTTTCCATTTATTTGTAAAAGAGTAAACGAAATTATCTTCGAAAGATCCCCAATTAATGATTTTTCGAACGAGAATCCTTCTTCCTCTTTTTCTCATTCTTCTCCCTCTCCTTTTTTTCTGTTTTGCTTCCTTCTTCTTCTTCTTCTTTTTCTTTTCTTCTCTTTCTTCTTTATCTTTATCTTTTTCATCTTCAAAATCATTTTCTTCATCTTCATTTTCATCTTTTTCATCTTCTTCATCTTTATCTTCTTCATTTTTTTCGTCTTCTTCATCTTGGTCTTCTCCTTCTTCTTCTTCTTTTTTTTGGGGGTATCTGGAACATTTTTCGGGGATAAACTGCAACTTGCTAACGATCCCGCCTTGCCTGTCTATACTAATTATTGTCGAAATCGTTTCAATCATTGAGTCATGAAAATCTAACAAACATACAAACGCACTTTAAAATTGACATATTAGTTAGGATTAGGACTGTTTTCCATTTATTTGCAAAAGAGTAAACAAAATTATCTCTGAAATATCCCCTATTAGTGGTTCTTCGAACGAGAATCCTTCTTCTTCTATTTCTTCTTCTTCTGTTTTTTCTTCTTCTGCTGCTGCTTTTGCTTCTTCTTCTGCTTCTGCTTCTGCTTCTTCGTCGTCTTCTTCTGCTTCTGCTTTTGCTTCTTCTTCTGCTTCTGCTTCTGTTTCTTCGTCATCTTCTTCTGCTTCTGCTTTTGCTTCTTCTTCTGCTTCTGTTTCTTCATAGTCTTCTTCTGCTTCTGCTTCTTCCTCTTCTTGTTCCTCTTATTCCTCCTCTTCTTTTTATTGTTTTTCTTCTGCCTTTTCTTTCTATTTTTCCTCTTCTACCTCTTCTTCCTATTCTTCCTCTTCTTTCACTTCTTTCTCTTTTTCCTCTTCTACCTCTTCCTCCTATTCTTCCTATTCTTCCTCTTCTTCCTCTTTTTCCTTTTCTTCCTCTTCTTCCTTTTCTATCTCTTATTCCGTTTCTTCCTATTCTTCCTCTTTTTTAACTTTTTCTTCTTCTTCCTGTTCTTCCTCTTCTTTAACTTGTTCCTCTTCTGTCTCTTCTTCCTCTTCTTTCTTTTCTTCTTTTTTTTCCTCTTCTTTCACTTATTCCTCTTCCTCTTCCTCTTCCTCTTCCTCTTCCTCTTCCTCTTCCTCTTCCTCTTCCTCTTCCTCTTCCTCTTCCTCTTCCTCTTCCTCTTCCTCTTCCTCTTCATCTTCCTCTTCCTCTTCCTCTTCCTCTTCCTCTTCCTCTTCCTCTTCCTCTTCCTCTTCCTCTTCCTCTTCCTCTACCTCTTCCACTTTCTCTTCCTCTTCCTCTCCCTCTTCCTCTTCCTCTTCCTCTTCCTTTTCCTCTTCCTCTTCCTCTTTCTCTTCCTCTTCTTCTTCCTCTTCCTTTTCCTCTTTCTCTTTCTCTTCCTCTTCCTCTTCCTCTTCCTCTTCCTCTGTCGCTTCCTTTTCCTCTTTCTCTTTCTCTTCCTCTTCCTCTTCCTCTTCCTCTTCCTCTTCCTCTGTCGCTTCCTCTTCCTCTTCCTCTTCCTCTCCCTCTTTGTCTTTCTCTTCCTCTTCCTCTTCCTCTTCCTCTTCCTCTTCCTCTTCCTCTTCCTCTTCCTCTTCCTCTTCCTCTTCCTCTTCCTCTTCCTCTTCCTCTTCCTTTTCCTCTTCCTCTTCCTCTTCCTCTTCCTCTCCTTCTTCTTCTTCTTCTTCTTCTTTCTCCTCTTCCCCTTCTTCTCTCCCTTTTTTTTCTTTTCGAAGACCTATTGATCTGTTTTCCTTCGAATTCAAGCATCCTGGTTTCCTTGATATGTGGATTGCCAGCTGTCTTTGAATCTCTTCGATGGTCTTCCTCTTGGTCTACGTTCTACAGGCGTGTCCTCCAGGGCCCTTCGAACAACTCTGTCTTCTTTCATTCTCCTGACGTGATCATACCGTTAGCGTCTTCTTTGTTTGCCTCATCTTGCCACATCGTCCATTCCGCATATTCTTCTCATCCGTTGTCTAAAAATTAAATTCTATTATAATGGTTGCAGAATTCATCACTACATTTTAAATAATTTGTATAATTTTCATGAAGTATAATTTAATTTCATTGTTGCCAAATAAACGTCCATGTATGCTGTGTTTCATAAAAATTTGTTTCGATTTTAATCTCTGCTGAATTCGTCGCTGCATTTTGTTAGGAACCATCTAATTTTATTCGTGTAACGTTCCTGATTTGGGACAATCGGCGCTTAATCGGTTTCCATAAATTGAACCTCAGGTGTGAAACTTTTGAAATTTAACTGCGACTTTAGACATGCACTTTACTGTCCGACATGTTACGTCCATTTACGGTTCCTTCACCTTGAACACTGCCTGAATTTAAATGACTTTTATCGCATCTATATTCCTCGTTAATTCTGATCAAGTTATACGTTGAATAATACTGATTGCTTACCTTGCATATCGGACCAGAAACACGTCTCGTAATTTTTCCAAATAAAGCCCAGAGACAAACAACGTTTTGCCCCTTGATTATCCAACGATGTTATTCCTCCAGACGAAATTCCAGGACGTAAAGAGGATTCAAGAAATAATCGTAAAAACATCAAATTGATACTTTTAATTTTAAGAAAGGTCGAAATTTTAAGATAAAGATTGAAAATTATAAAATAAAAATTTTTCGAAATTTTCAAGTTGAATCGAAGTTTAAGTTATACTTGTATGCAATTTTATTGGATTTTTCTTCGCCCGTCAGTCCTTTCACAATCCTAAATTTCAGTACCTTCTATTAAGGAATGGCAATCTGTTTTAGATTGCCGCAAACAGCGATTGCGTTGGATCTTGGTTTGTCAATCGCTGTTTGGGACTCAACACTGAAAAAACACTTAAAACTATATTAAAATTTAAACGACGTAAAAAAATAAATAACAACAAGATTATTTAAAATTTTAACGTTTCGGGCAGTGTTATTCTCTGCCCGTCGTCAGAAAACCATTTAAAATTTAAATTTATTCCTTTACAAATTTTTTTGTAAGCTGCCGCTGTTTGCGGCAATCTAAAACAGATTGTTATTCCTTAATAGAAGGTACTGAAATTTAGGATTGTGAAAGGAGTGACCGACGAAGAAAAAGCCAATAAAACTGCATACAAATATGAATACTTCGCAAATAAATTACAGAGAATATTTTAAGTTATACGTTAAAAATGTTTGTAATTTTAAATAAAAGTCGTTAACAAACGATGTAATTTCGGGAAGACAGGAAAATAAATTTTTAAACGGAAATTTTGGGAAAATGTCGAAACTTGGAGAAGAGTTGAAATTTGAAGAACAGTCGAAATTTGAAGAACAGTCGAAATTTCGAGAACAGTCGAAATTTAACAATAAGAGTCGGATTATGTAAAAATGTTGAGTTTGGGGATATTATTAATTTTAATTACAAGTTTTTGAGGAAAATCGATAAAAGAGCGAAGCTAAAATGGTAGTGGATAACAATGAACATTCCAGTCGACCAACTGAAAAAACTCTGGAAGAAACTATTAAAATAAATTTAAAATGAAAGTCGACGATAGTGGCTGTGAATCCAAGGTCCAACGATTACAGAACGAAAATTGAAAAATTGAAGACTCCTTACGTTATATTCAGAAACGAAATAACAATTCGTCAAAAAGGGTTGGAACTGAAGATGACCGGAAACAAGTCGTACACCTTTTGACTGGTTTAACCCAAAGGACGTTCCAAAAACGTTGATGTGGTCAGAATCGGAGATAAATTTTATGTTCAACCGCGTTATTTGCGCAAGAGAAATTTTAGTGAAAAAAACCAAGTGCTCGGGGAATTGTTAAATATTAATGGAAAATGCTGAAGTCTTTCGATTTGTGTAAACACATTTGCCCGACTTTCTAAAACATGTGTCACTGCGTAAATTATCTCGTATGTGCAATTAACATGACGATTACATTATGATCTATTGTTACTTAAGAACGGAACGAGTAAATAAATTGTCTCGACTGTGTTATTAAGTCGATACTTGGCGTACTTTTATCGTCGAATTTACATTTTTCTTACTCGAGCGGTGAAAATTTAGGTAAATCACCGGCACTTAGGAACGAATTTTTCAGTTAAACAAACAAAGACGAATGTCGGTATTACGCAAGTTTGCTTCGTTCCATATATGATAGTATTTTATGTAGTAATATGTCATAATGTTGGAGTACACAATATCCACCTTTGAGCCATTAGGATGTATGCAAAAAAATCGAGGGATCAAGTTGAATGCCGAAACTTTAGTAAAAAAAAAATCTCCCACTATTTAACGGCTCAGCATTCTTACATTATTTGGAGACTCAGCCATCTCACATTATTTGAAGACTCAGCTATCTCCATTATATGCAGACTCAGCTATCTCACATTATTTGAAGATTCAGCTATCTCACGTTATTGAGCATCAGCTCTGCTAATTGTTCTTGGGCATGGCACGTTTGACGCGTTTTTGACACGCGTGTCGTAGATTTTCCAACCACAGAAATGAAGGGATATAAATAAATCAAATTTTTAGTTGATTTTCAAAAATTTCTAGCTCGGAGGAAAATGGTGGTAAAAAAAATAAAAACATGCAAGATAAAGTTCCATATTTCTAGTTTCCAGATCTTGGGTTGAAATTTTTTTAGCGTTAGCAGTTTTCGAGTAATTACAAGAAAACCATCGCCCAAAATGTTTTCAAACTTTTGCTTACATTTAAAAGGTTCATGGACTTCGGTATTTTTTTCCAAGATTGTTACCATGAAGCTTTTAAATAATTTAATATACTTCAATTTGGTTGAGCGGATTATATGCACAGCTTTTTTAGTAAAATATACTAGAGAGAGAGAGAGAGAGAGAGAGAGAGAGGGGGGGGGGGAGAAAGAGACAGAGATAGAGAGAGAAAAATAGCTACTATATTTTCCACTTTTTTAAAATTCAATCCAAATGAATAATTTTTAAAAAAATTTACACGTATTAAAATTTTTTTAAGAATCTTAATTTTGAAAAAGGATCAACACTTTTGTAATATATATATCGAAATTTAAAAGTCAAACTTTTCAAAAGCGCCCGAATCTTCAAAAAACTAAAAAATTTCAAAAAAAGCTAGAAAAAGTCAAATTTTGCTAAAAAAAATCTAAATCTAAAAAACTTTAAATTTTCAGTCAAATTTTTGCAAAATAATATAGAAATTTTTATAATGTCAGAATAAAAAATGTCCAAAATTTTCATAAAAAAACGTAATTTAAAAAAAAGTCGAAATTCAAACAAAAACTCCAAATTTTCAGATAAAACAAATAAAATTTCAAAAAAAAGTTTGCATTCCGAAGAAAAGTCTATGGCAAATTTAAATTTTTAACAAGCACCCAAATTTTCAAAAAAGTCGAAAAAGTCAAATTTGGCTAAAAAAAACAATCGAAATCTAAAAAAACTTTAAATTTTTAGTGAAAATTTTGCAAATTAATATAGATAATGTCAAAGTTAGAAAAAAAAGATTAAAAAAGTCCAAAATTTTCAAAAAATACGTAACCTTTCAAAGAAAGTCGGAATTCAAAATAAAAACTCCAAATTTTTAGATAAAACAAATAAAATTTCAAAAAAAGTTTGCATTCCGAAGAAAAGTCGATGGCAGTTGTCAAAATAATAAAGTCAGCATTTTGCAAAACGTTCTAAATATTAAAAAAAAATCAACATTTTTAGGTCGAACTTTTCAAAAAGTCAAAAATTTTGATAAAGTTAACGTTTTGAGAAAATGTCGAACTTCTGAAAAAAGGTTGGAATTTAAAAAGAAAGAAAATTTTCATAAAAAGTCGAATTCTTCAAAGAAAGTTGAATTTATGAAAAAAAAGCCGAATTTTGCGATAATAAGAGTTTACCAAGAAGAACAATTTGTAATAATAAGTCGAACTTTTTGAAAATAAATCAAAATATTCTATAAGTGAAATGTTTAAATATTTTCAAATTTTCAAAAAAACATTTTTTCTTTTAAATGTTACCATTTTGCAAAGAGCTCAAAATTTTGGTTAAATTTAAATTTTTCAAAATAAATCCAATCTCCCTTCTTCTTCGTCACCTTATTCTTCTTCTTCTTCGTCACCTCATTCTTCTTCTTCTTTTTCTTCTTCTTCTTTTTCTTCTTCTTCTTTTTCTTCTTCTCCTCCTTCTCCTCCTCCTCCTTCTCCTCCTCCTCCTTCTCATTTTTCTCCTTTTTCTCCTTTTTCTCCTTCTTCTCCTTCTTCTCTTTCTTCTCCTCCTTCTTCTTCTTCTTCTCCTTCTTTTTCTTCCTTTTCTTTTTTTTAATCTTCATCTTCATCTTTAACTTCATCTTTAACTTCATCTTCAACTTCATCTTCAACTTCATCTCCAACTTCATCTTCAACTTCATCTTCAACCTCATCTTCATCTTCATCTTCATCTTCATCTTCATCTTCATCTTCATCTTCATCTTCATCTTCATCTTCATCATCTTCATCTTCATCTTCATCTTCATCTTCATCTTCATCTTTATCTTTATCTTTATCTTCATCTTCTTCATCTTCTTCATCTTCTTCATCTTCTTCATCTTCTTCATCTTCTTCATCTTCTTCATCTTCTTCATCTTCTTCATCTTCTTCATCTTCTTCATCTTCTTCATCTTCTTCATCTTCTTCATCTTCTTCATCTTCTTCATCTTTCTCATCTTCTTTATCTTCTTCATCTTCTTCATCTTCTTCATCTTCTTCATCTTCTTCATCTTCTTTATCTTCTTCATCTTCTTCATCTTCTTCATCTTCTTCATCTTCTTCATCTTATTCATCTTCTTCATCTTCCTCATCTTCTTCTTCTTCTTCTTCACCTTCATCTTCATCTTCATCTTCGTCTTCATCTTCTTCATCTTCTTCATCTTCCTCATCTTCTTCTTCTTCTTCACCTTCATCTTCATCTTCATCTTCGTCTTCATCTTCTTCATTTTCTTCTTCTTCACCTTCATCTTCATCTTCATCTTCGTCTTCATTTTCATTTTCATCTTCATCTTCTTCATCTTCTTCATCTTCTTCATCTTCTTCATCTTCTTCATCTTCTTCATCTTCTTCACCTTCTTCTTCACCTTCATCTTCATCTTCATCTTCGTCTTCATCTTCTTCATCTTCTTCATCTTCTTCTTCTTCTTCACCTTCATCTTCATCTTCATCTTCGTCTTCGTCTTCATCTTCATTTTCATTTTCATTTTCATTTTCATCTTCATCTTCATCTTCTTTATCTTCTTCATCTTCTTCATCTTCTTAATCTTCTTCATCTTCTTCCTCTTCTTCATCTTCTTCATCTTTTTCATATTCATCTTCTTCATCTTCTTTATCTTTCATCTTCAAGATGAGTCTAAATAAAATATTCAAAAAAAAGATTTTTTATGTCAGCATTTTACAAAACGTTCAAAATTTTCAGCAAAAAATGAACATTAAGTCGAACTTTTCAAAAAGTCAAAGATTTAAATGGTGGAACTTTGAAAAATATCGACATTTTCATAAAAGTCAAAATTTTAAGTTTTCCAAAAATGGGAAATTCTAAATAAGTCCATATTTCAAAATTGTAATTTTGGAAAGAGATTTGAAAAAAATTAATTTGAAAAATAGTCAATAGTCAAAATTTCAACAAAAAAAAACAGAATTTTAAAATAATGTTAAATATAGAAAAATATCGAAATTTTCAAAAAAGAAATAGTTGAAATTTTGGAAATGGTCAAAATTTTCAAAAAAATTGGAATATTTCAAATGATGCTGAAATTTTCAAAAAATTTAAAATTTTTTTATTAAAAAACCAAAAGTTTTGAAAAATCGTTCTAATTTAATTAAAAAGAAATATAATTCTGAAAGTCAGGATTTTCAAAAAAAAATTGAAATTTTGAAAAATGGCCAAATATTTTAAAGATAGTTAAATTTTGATAAAATGTTGCGCTTTAAAAAAGTCCAAATATTCAAAAAACATGAAATTTTGAAATAAAGTCAAAAAAAATCGACAATAAAAATAGTGATATTTTCACCAAAAAAATCGGAAATTTATCAAAAAGCCAAAATAACAAACTTTAGAATTCTAAAAATGTCGACTTTTTGAAAAGGTCAAAATTTTGAAAAAGAAAACATTTAAGTTAAAAGACGAAATTTTGAAAAATTTCAGAATTCTCATAAAAAATTATTTTTTTTTTCATTCAAAATTTCCAAAGAAAGTGGAAATTTGGCAGATCGGGGTTTTTCAAAGTCAGACTAGATTTTATAAAAATGCCAAACTTTAAAAAAGTCGGAATTTTCAAAATAAGCAGTTTTGAGAAAGTATCAAATTCTGAAAATTTTTGGAGCCAATTAAATTTCAAAAATAGTCAACATTTTGAAGTGTTAAAATTATCAAAAAATTCCAAATTTTCGAAAAAATTGATCTCTTGAAAATTAAACGAATTTAGAGAAAATATTCGAATTTTTAATAGTCGAAAGTTTGAAAGAAAGCGACATTTTCATGAAAAGTTAAATTACTCAAAAAACCAAGATTTTCAAAAGAAAAAGTGGTATTTTGATAAATTAGAATTTTGTAAGCATTGTAAGAAGCGAAGAAATGAAGGTTAAAATTTTCAAACAAAGTAGACATTTTGAAATTGCAGTCATTCACATTTTTTTTTTAAATTTCGGCCTTAATCTCAGATGTATATAAAGAATATTTGATTTTTCTGTAAAAATTTAAGATTAAAGTGCAGGTTTGGAGAAAATAAGCTCAAATTTCGGAAAAAACTAGAATTTGTAAGTTAAATTTGGTTTAATACAAAATTTTTGGAAAAATTCAGATTTCTAAGAAATTCTGGAATGAAAATATAGGCTTTTGATAAAAGTTTCTAATTTGTAGTAGTGAGTATTAAAATTTTTTACTCAAAAATTGACAACTTTTCAAATATTCCAAAGTTGGAAATTCGGGTCGAATTTTGAGAATTCTGTTTTGGTTTTTATTTGGAAAGTTTTGCTTTTGACTCAAAAATTTGACTTTTTTAAAAATGTTGCTTTTCGACTTCCTTGTAGAAAAAATAAAAGATTAAAAAAAGTCGAAAACCTAAAACAAATGTTTTTTAAAGATAAAAATTTCGATAAAAACTGGAATTTTTTTGTTTAAGTTTTTTCGCTTGAAGCTTAGAATTGTCAAAAAAAGTCGATATTTTGAGATTACAGTTATGTGCATTCAATGTCAATGTTTGAAATTTAAACTTAAAATATTAAGAATTTCTGCCGTAATTAATCAAACATTTATAAAAAATTCTCTAATTTTCGAGTTTCTTTTTGCTCGAAAATCCATCATATATTCTCGAGTATCTCTCTGAAGATGATAGCTTGGCTATCGAAACGCGTTAGAGCAACCTCTGTTGTGTTTTTTAATCTTTGTTGGATTCAGAGGACAAGATTTTTATTTCAATTCTGTACAAAATGAAAAAAATGGGAGAGATACGCCTCCGTTATTTTCCTAGAAAGCGATCTCTCGATTCGATGATTTGCCGTGATTTGTTTAAGGTAAATGTGGTAATTTTGTTCCTCCGCCAGCGTTATAAATTAATTGAAAGTGCAATTACTCTGCGTTATTATTAAAGATCACATTCCTCTTCGACATTTGCATAATTCCTTTATTTGTCCGCATATTCTCATGAAACTTCACAATTAGAAGCGTTTTTTTCTTTTGACGTTTACTCGTTTTGCACGAGGTTGATTTATTATGATCTTGTAACGAAAGGTTTTTTGCATAAATATTAATCAGATTTTGTCATTACACAATTTGTCTTTCGAATCACATGTAGCAGTTTGACATCTCTATTACACGACAGCGTGACTTTTTTTATTAGTGAAACTGGTTTTCGATGTTTCCCAATCAGAATTTAAATAATTTTGAGATTTTTTACTACATATCCACAAAAAAAGCCAAGATTTAGTTAGACTTGCAGAATTAGGGTTTCGGGTTGACGGACGAGTAGTTAGGAATACAGTAAATTAGAATATTTTTTAATCATGAAATCTTCAATCGAAAGATTTAGAGAACTGACGACGATCATAATTTAAAGACCATAAATATCTCAAAAAAAAAATCGTTCACGTATTCACAATGACTGACACAGTTTAGGAGATCGCGCCAAAGTCTTCTGTCCCAACGTCTCAGCTGGCTGTGGTATATTGTATACCAACGCAGATGAATGAATTGGCACAATAAGAAAGAGAGATTTTTTCCTTTTAAGGTGGGGAATCCCACGATGTTTTAAGGTGAGAAACCCCACGATGTTTTTGGTTGGAGGCTCTTTAGTTCACGAATAAAAAATTGGAAACGTATCCCTGCATGTGCTTTCGTCTTATTTGGACTTCTGAATCTAAAGGTGATAATTCAACTTCGTGTAAAACCTTACCTCGTAAGTTAAACACGAAGAAAAAAAAATAATGCCGCAGTTATGTGCATAACGTGTAATTACGATTAATATTCGAAGAATTCACGACGCCGATGTTCCAACGTCGTTCGTGGCATATAGGTGATTTTTGCAAACTGCAAAACATATAATTCCAGTAAATGAAGATGAATTCCTCCGTTTGCTTTAGATTAAGGCGAACTTGTCGTACAAGTGGCATTTGCTTCGAATGTTTCCGCAACGCGTTCCCCATAAAAGGAAGTCCAAACGGTCAGATGAGCATCATTTCTTTCAAAAGCGATTATAAATAAGTGCAAGCGAGCCTCGTGAATCGCACACTTTATATAACGTGGCACTAATATATTCAAAGGCTCCCGCTGACAGAGTAGCAATTAATCGCATTTTTCAAAGAGCAATCTTGTGGCAACATCGTGCAACATTTGCAATGTAAAAATCCATGTCACTTCTTCGCCGATGACCAAAACATCGAACAATTTTCCTCAGCAGAGAATAAAGATTCTAATTAGCATTAAAAAGCGCCCATTGTTACTAAAAAAAGTATTGAACGATCGCCAGTTAACGAGGGGGAAAGCGAATGCACGAGATCTCTGTTACAGGCTGGGTTTCGTGCTCCCAGTGGTAACTTGAAAAAAAATGATATTTTACTGCCCAAAGTGCAGCCTTCTGATGAAAAAATGTGGCTTCAGAGTATGTTGGCTGCATAATTGTGATGAAGTAGTCGCCAGCTGTCGCTACTTACTTCTCTTGGACTGAAACAAAGGATTTTTTTGGAACTCGATTTGGTAGTGACTTATTCGCCAATAAAAAAAGACAAATCGATAAAAAAAAAGATAAAAACCCGAGCGCCAAAGAACGTTAATGCAAGGGCTCTTAAAGCGCACTAGAAGCCTGAAAATAACGAAAACTTGACCGTTAGCTTGACGGATGAATGTAAGATATCACCTGCCCCTATCTTTGGTGGTGTCCGGCTATAACGAGTTGTCAAAACAACGTTTATTAATATCTTAAGAGGGAGAGAGTCCTAGAGTCCTTTAATTTTTAGATCCTTATTGACTCATTCTGATAATTTTAATAATTTTTGAAGTCACCCTCTAATTCGGGGTTTATTGACCTGGAGTCCATAGGCGCCTTGGAGGTCCGTAGTGAGTATGTAGAAGTCTGTAGCTAACTGGGAAGGAATTTATTGACTAGAGTGACTCTTTTTTTGGTCGTCAGAAAGAAAAAATTTGGAAATTTGCAGACTGGGTTTTTTTAGTCGACAGAAATTTATGTAGATCGCACATGAGCTTTTTTGGCTTGTTAAAAAGATAGCGGACTCGAGACAACAGAAAATTTAAGCTTGATAATTTTTTTCTGTAGTTCTGAAGTGTATGATGAACTGTTTTATTAGTCATCACAGGGATCTGCAAAAAAAAAGCGGGGGGGGGGGGCGTAGGCTTTTTGAAACTTTGAAGGTGGTCCACGACTATTAAAATGTTAAGAAACTCTGCTCTAATTAGATCTACAAACCACAAAAATATGACCTTCCTACTTAAACTGATTCAATCTATTTTAAAACTGTAAAATGATTTAAAGATTTAATATCCAAAGATTGGGTAGTGCCTCAAAAATAGTAAAAATTGAAAAGCTGAGGCTTAGGAACTCTAAATTCAATATACTGAAAATAATGCGAACATGACCGTCAATTTGACGAATGAATGTAAAGCAGTTACCTGCCCTCATCTTTGGTGGTGTGCGGCTCTAAGAGTTATCAAAGCAACGTTCATTAATATAGAGAGAGAGAGAGAGAGAGAGATAGTGAGAGAGAGAGAGAGACAAAGAGAAAGAGATTATTCAAAGAAAAATTACAAAGCGAAAATAAAAATCTGAGGAACAGTATACTGCCCCTATCTTTGGTGGTACGCGACTCTAAGAGTTATCAAAACAACTTTCATTAAAATTTAGAGAGAGAGAGAGAGAGAGAGAAAGAAAAAGAGAAAGTGTAGTTTGAAAATCTCGATTCTTTTCTCGAAATTACAAATTTATTAACTGAATCGTTTATTTTAATAAATTTTGACATTTCTCAAAATTTCCGAAATAGTTACTTGTTTTTCTTAACATTTTTACTTCAAAACGCGAAATTACAGGCTTTTTCTTATAAAGTTCCACCCTTTTTGTCGCTATTTCGAGGGTTTTCTCAAAATTTAAATGTAGAATGGAACTTTTTCCATTTACAATTAATTTAACCAAAACGATACGTTTTATTTTAGACAATTTTTCGATTAGGTTACAATAGGCATTTTATTCTGAACTCGGAAACCAGTGGCGTGTTTTGGCTTTTATTATTGGTTAACTGATGATGAAAGAAAGCTTAGAAATTTCGATTTTATTTGAAAATTTCCCTATTAGAGTATTTATTTAAAGTATTTATTTTTTTAATTCGGAAATTGAAATTAGAATGTAAATATTTCCAATTTTACGTCGCCTAAATGCTAAACTCTTTAAAAAAATTCGAAAGTTTGTAAAAAGGTTGAAATTTCGGACCTAAAAACGTAACCCAATCTAACCCAAAATTTTAAATTAAAATTAAAATTTCGAAAAAAAATGCAAAAGTAAAGAAAAAGTTCGAAATGTTTAAAAAATATTCTAAAATTTGTAAATGGGTTGAAATTTCGGGCCTAAATCCCTAACCTTACTAACTTTACCTAAATTTTTAAATTAAAATTAAAATTTTGAAACAAAAATGCAGAAATAAAAGAAAAATGTTGAAACTTCTAAAATATATTCTTGATTTTACGTTCCTTAAATGCTGAGCTCTTAAAAAAATCTAAAGTTGGTATAAAGGTTAAAATCTCGGACCTAAATCCATACCTAATCTAAATTTTCAAATTAAAGTTAAAATTTCGAAACAAAAATACAGAAATTTAAAAAAATGTTCGAGGTGTCTAAAAAATTTCAAAATTTGTCCCTACATTTTCTTAGGTTCGAGTTTTTTTTTCAAAATTTTTACTTTTCCAAAGCTTTTATTTGAAAACTAAAATTTCCTGCAAAATTTTAGTTCTTAGTAAGAGGCAGGTAAAAATTTCGAATTTCAAATCTTTTTTTAAAGATTCAATAACTTTAGAAACCGAAAGTTTAGAAAGTTTCAAAATAGAAAACTCAAAAATTTAAAAACTGGAATTGGAAAGTTCTAAAATCTGAAAGTTTGAAAATTCGAAAGTTCGACAAATTGAAGGTTTGGAAGGTTAAAGTTTACAATATTGAACATTTAAAAGTTGGACAGTTCAAAAGTTTATATTGGAAAGATAAAAAATTTGAAACTTCAAAATTTCGAAAAATCGAAAGTTCTTAAATTTGCAAGAATGAAAATTTTCAAAGTAGGAAAGTTCAAAAGTTCGAAAGTTTAAAAGTTGAAAAGTTCGAGAATTTAAAAGTTGATTGTTTGAGGGGTTAAAAAAATAGAAAGTTTGAAAATTGGAAAGCTCGAAAAGAAAGTTGGTTCGAAGGTTCGGAAGTTCGAAAATTTGAAAAATTGACATTTGGAGAGTTCCAAAATGTGAAAGATGAAAAATTTAAAATTTGGAAACGTGCATAACTAAATGTTGCCTCGAAGTTACAAAAAAAAAAAAAGAGAGAGAGAAAGAGAGAGAGAGAGAGAGAGAGAGAGAAAGAGCGAAAGAGAGAGAGAGAGAGAGAGAAGGAGAGAGAGAGAGAAAGAGAGAGAGAGAGAGAGGAGAGAAAGAAGAGAGGCGAGAGAGAGGAAGAAAAGAAAAGAGAGGAGAGAAAGAAGAGAGGCGAGAGATAAGAGAGAGAAGAGGGTGAGAAAAAGAGAGAGGAAGAGATATCGAAATTTTCAAAGTTGGAATTTTGAAAAAAAAGGTCAAATTTTTCAAATGGAGTTGAAAGTTTAAGGGCCAACATTTAAAAAAAAGTAGAAATCTATAAAAATTAAAATTTTGAAATAAGTCCAAATTGAAAAAAAAAACAAGTTAAAATAATTTTAAAAGTTCGAAAATTCATAAATTTGAAAATTGTTAAGTTCTAAAATTTGAGAATCGAAGGTTAAAAAGTTTAAAATTTTTATAATTTAAAATTTCGAAATTTGATAAATTTAAAAAGAAGTGGTTCGAAGGTTCCAAAACATGAAAAATCGAAAGTTAAAAAGTTTGAAAATCGAAAAGTCAAAAATTTGAAAGCTACAATTGGAAAGTTCAAAAATTGGGAAGTTTGAAAATTCTAAAGTTCGAAAAATTGAAGGTTTTAAAGTTTTAAGTTTGCAATATTGAACAGTTAACAGTTCGAAAGTTTAAATTGAAAGGTTAGCAAATTTAAAAATTCGAAATTTTGACAAATGGAAAGTTTTAAAGTTTACAACAATAAAAATTTCAAAGTAAGAGAGTTTAAAATTTCGAAAGTTTGAAAGTTGGAAACTTTGAGAATTTAAAAGTCGATTATTCGAAGAGTTCAAAAAAGAGAAAGTTTGAAAATTATAAAGTTGGAAAATTTGAAATGTGGAAAAGTGCGAACTAAATGTTGTTTCAAAGTTACAAAATTTGGTCTAAAATTTCGAAAATTTGATGGTTCGATCGAGAGAGAGGGAAAGAGAGAGAGAGAAGAAAAAAGACGAGAGAGGAGTTAGAGAAGATAGAGGGGGGGGAAAGAAGAGAGAGGAGAGAAAGACATATAGAGAGAGAGAAAGCGAGGAGGAAAAGAAGAGAGAGGGAGGAAAAGAAGAGAGAGGAGAGAAAGAAGGGAGAGGAGAGGGATAGGAGAGAGAAGAGTGGGAGAGAAAGAGAGAGGAAGAGACAACGAAATTTTCAAAGTTGCAATTTAAAAAAAAACAAAAGGCTACAAGTTTTAAAAAAGTAAAAATCTATAAAAATTAAAATTTTGAAAAAAGTCAAAATAAAAAAAAACAATTTAACATAAATTTAAAATTTTGAAGCTTTGAGAATTTAAAAGTCGATTGTTCGAAGAGTTCAAAAAATAGAAAGTTTGAAAATTGGAAAGGTAGAAAATTTAAAAGTTGGTTCAAAGGTTCGAAAGTTCAAAAATTGAAGTTCAAAAATTTGAAATTTGGATAAATGAGTAACTAAATAATGCTGTTTAATACAAAATTTGAAATTTTAAAAGTCTAAAATTTCTAAAATTTGATAAGAGAGAGAGAGAGAGAGAGAGAGAGAGAGAGAGAGAGAGAGAGAGATTAAAAACTTTATATTTTTTCGTCAAATTTCAAGAAAAAAAGAGAAAGCGAGAGACAAAGAAAGGGAGAGGGCGAAATATTAAGGAAAAGGTCTTTACTATATTTTCCAATTTTTTTAAGTTCAATCCAAATGGATAATTTTACAAAAAAAATTACACGAATTAAAAATTTTCGAAAACTCTTAAATTTGAAAACGGATCAAAAATGACAAAAAGTAAAAATGTTTGTAATGTTATCGAAATTTAAATGTCGAAGCTTTCAAAAACTTGAAATTTTTCAAAAGCGGCCAAATTATCAAAAAACTCGAAATTTTCAAAAAAAAGTCAAAAAAGTCAATTTTGCTAAAATAAACAATCGAAAACTAAAAAAAACTTTAAATTTTCAGTCAAAATAATCAAAATTTTGCAAAAATAATATGTAAATTTTGATCATGTCAAAATTAAAACAAAACATTAAAAAGGTTCAGAAAGAGAGAGAGAGAGAGAAAGAGAGAGTTTAGCTTGAAAATCTCCATTCTTTCCTCGAAATTACAAATTTATTAACTGAATCGTTATTTTTAATAATTCGACATTCCTCAAAATGTCCGCATTAAATTCGAAATAGTTGCTTATTTTTCTTAACATTTTTACTTCAAACGCGAAATTATGAGGCTTTTTCTCATAAAGTTCGACCTTTTTTGTCGCTATTTCGAGGGTTTTCTCAAAATTTAAATGTAGAATGGTACTTTTTCCCTTTACAATTAATTTAACCAAAACGATACGTTTTATTTTAGACAATTTTTTGATTAGGTTACAATAGGCATATTATTCTGAACCCGGAAACCAGTGGCGTGTTTTGGCTTTTATTAGTAATGAACTGAAGATGAAAGGAAGCTTAGAAATTTCGAATTTTTTTGAAAATATCCCTATTAGAGTTTTTATTTTTTTAATTCGAAAATTGAAATTAGAATGTAAATATTTCCAATTTTACGTCCCCTAAATGCTAAACTCTTTAAAAAAAATTCGAAAATTTTTAAAAAGGTTGAAATTTCGAGCCTAAATACGTAACCCAACCTAACCCAAAATTTCAAATTAAAATTAAAATTTCGAAACAAAAATGCAGAAATAAAGAAAAAATTCGAGATGTTTAAAGAATATTCTCGATTTTACGTTGCCTAAATTCTGAGCTCTTAAAAGTAATTCTAAAATTTGTAAATAGGTTAAAATTTCGGGCCTAAAACCCTAACCTAACTAACCTAACCTAAATTTTCAAATTAAAATTAAAATTTCGAAACAATAATACAGAAATGAAACAAAAAGTTGGAAATGTCTAAAAAATATTCCCGATTTTACGTTTCCTAAATGCTGAGCTCTTAAAAAAATCTAAAGTTTGTAAAAAGGTTGAAATCTTGGGCCTAAATCCCTAGCCTAACCTAACCTAAATTTTAAAATTAAAATTTCGAAACAAAAATGCAGAAATGAAAGAAAAAGTTCGAAATGTCTAAAAAGTATTCCCGATTTTACGTTCCCTAAATGCTGAGCTCTTAAAAAAATCCAAAGGTTGTAAAAAGGTTGAATTCTCGGGCCTAAATCCCTAACATAACCTAACCTAACCTAAATTTTCAAATTAAAATTAAAATTTCGAAACAAAAATACAGAAATAAAAAAAAATATTCGAAATGTCTAAAAAATTTCAAAATTTGTCCCTATGTTTTTCTTTAGTTTCGAGTTGTTTTTTCAAAACTTCTACTTTTCCAAAGCTTTTACTTTAAAATTAAACTTTCTGCAAAATTTTAGTTCTTAGTAAGAAACAGGTGAAAATTTCGAATTTAAAATCTACAAAGTAAATCCGGCACCTCATTAAAGAGTCCTAAACTTCGAAAAAATTACCAATTTATTTGGAAATTTTTTCCAGAATTCCAAATTTAAAGGATAATTTTCCTATTTTTTAATTTTATTGTTGATGTCTTGAGAATAAAATAGAAATTCACAAATCAATGTCGAAATTTCGATAACCGAAGTTTTAAGATTAAACGAAATTTCACCTTCAACTCCAAATTTTTGGTGGAACGGACTGATTCTTGGTTATCTTCAAAAATTGAAAAACAAAGTAAACCTGTAGACGAAGAAAGATTAAAAAACACAACAAAGGTTGGCTGCGCATCTTAATAGTCCTTTGGTGGTCAAAATTTCAATAAAAAACGAAAGTTTATCAGTAAAACTTCCTTTTTCCACTATAATTTTTTCTTCAAGTAGTTTATTTTTCTAATTTATACCTCATCAATCCATTTTAATAATTATTTGGTGGTCAGAACTCTAATGCAAAACGAAAGTTCATCAGTTGCACATTCTTTTTTCACTATAATTTTGTCTTCATATGATACATTTTTTTAAGCTGTATCCTGTCGATCCATTCTAATAATCATTTGGTGATCAAAATTTCAATGAAAAAGGAAAGTTCATCAGTAACACTTTCTCTTTCCATTACCATTTTGTCTTCATGTGGTACATTTTTCTAATCTGTACCTTTTTTGGTGGAACGGACTGGTCCTTGGTTATCTTCAAAAATTGAAATACAGAACTTGTCCTCTGAAACCAAGAAAGACTAAAAAACACAACCAAACTTATGGCTTCCCAGTCTACAAAACGAAATCTCTACTTTAGAGCAACCCTTGTTTTGTTTTTTTATTTTTCTTTGTTTCAGGGGACAAGTTCTGTATTTCAAATCCGTACTTTATGGATCCATCCTAATAATCATTTGGTGGTCAAAATTTTAATGAAAAATAAAGGTTTATCAGTAACACTTTCTTTTTCCATTATCATTTTGTCTTGATGTGGTACATTTTTCCAATCTATACCTTATGGATCCATCTTAATCCATCCTAATAATTATTTGGTGGTCAAAATTTTAATGCAAAACAAAAGTTCATCAGTAACACGTTATTTTTCCAATATACTTTTGTCTTCAAGGGATACATTTTTCTAAGCTGCATCTTGTCAATCCATATTAATAATCATTTGGTGGTTAAAATTTAAATATAAAACAAAAGTTCATGAGTAACACGTTATTTTTCCACTATAATTTTGTCTTCATGTGGTATATTTTTCCAAGCTGCATCTTCAGGATCTATCCTAATAGTCTTTTGGTGGTCAAAATTTTAATGCAAAACAAAAGTACATCAGTTACACTTTATTTTTTTACTATAATTTTGTCTTCATATGGTCTATTTTTTTAAGCTGTATCCAGTCGATCCATTCAAATGATTATCAGTTTATCAGTTACACTTTTTTTTCCCATTATCATTTTGTCTTAATGTGGTACATTTTTCTGATTTGTACCTTATGGATCCATCCTAAGAATCATTTGGTGGTCAAAATTTTAATGAAAAACGAGGGTTTATCAGTAACACTTTCTTTTTCCATTATCATTTTGTCTTCATGTGGTAACTTTTTCTAATCTATACCTCTTGGATTCTTCTTAATCCATCCTAATAATCATTTGGTGGTCAAAATTTTAATGCAAAACGAAAGTTCATCGGTAACACGTTATTTTTTCACTATAATTTTGTCTTCAAGGGATACATTTTTTTAAGCTGCATCTTGTCGATCTATATTAATAATTATTTGGTGGTCAAAATTTAAATGTGTAATAAAAATTTATTAGTAACACGTTATTTTTCCACTACAATTTTGTCTTCTTGTGGTACATTTTTCTAAGCTGCATCTTCAGGATTCATCCTAATAGTTCTTTGGTGGTCAAAATTTTAATGCAAAACAAAAGTACATCAGTTACACTTTATTTTTCTGCTATAATTTCAATCCATTCAAATGATTATTTGGTGATCGAAGTTACAATGGATCTATCCTAATAATCATTTGGTGGTCAAAATTTTAATGAAAAACGAAGGCTCATCAGTAACACTTTATTTTTTCATTATTATTTTGTCTTCCTGTGGTACCCTCTTTTAATCGTTACCTCATGGATCCATCTTAATCCATCCTAATAATCATTTGGTGGTTAAAATTTTAATGAAAAACGAAAGTTCATCAGTAACACGTTATTTTTTCACTATAATTTTATCTTCAAGGGATACATTTTCTAAGCTGCATTTTGTCGATCCATATTAATATTCATTTGGTGGTCAAAATTTAAACGTAAAATGAAAATGTATCAGTAACAGATTATTTTTCCACTATAATTTGGTCTTCATGTAGTACATTTTTCTAAGTTGCATCAGGATCCATCCTAATAGTCTTTTGGTGGTCAAAATTTTAATGCAAAACAAAAGTACATCAGTAACACTTTATTTTTCTACTATAATTTTGTCTTCATGTGGTCTATTTTTTAAAGCTGTATCTTGTCGATCTATTTTAATAATCATTTGGTGATCAAAATATTAATAAAAACGAAAGTTTATCAGTAACACTTTCTTTTTTCATCATCATTTTGTCTTCATGAGGTACATTTTTCTTATCTGTACCTTATGGATTCATCCTAATAATCATTTGGTGGTTAAAATTTTAATGAAAAACGGGAGCTGATCAGTAACACTTTTTTTTCCATCATTATTTTGCCTTCATATGGTACATTTTTCTAATCTATACCTCATGGATCCTTCTTAATCCATCCTAATGATCATTTGGTGGTTAAAATTTTAATGCAAAACGAAAGTTCATCAGTAACACGTTGTTTTTCCATTATAATTTTGTCTTCAAGGGATATATTTTTCTAAGCTGCATCTTGTCGACCTATGTTAATAATCATTTGGAGCTCAAAATTTAAATAAAAAATAAAAATTTATCGGTAACACATTTTTTTTCCACTATAACTTTGCCTTCATGTGGTACATTTTTCTAAGCTCCATCTTCAGGATCCATCCTAATAGTCTTTTGGTGGTCAAAAATTTCAATGAAAAACGAAAGTTCATCAGCAATACGTTTTTTTTTTCACTATAAGTCCGTCATCATGTGGTACATTTTTCCAAGCTGCATCTTCGGGATCCATCAGCAAATAATGATAATTGATCGTCACGCCCTTGGATCAATACAAGAAAAATGTCCTTTTACCTTAGATTGTGTGCGGCTCCATTTGTAAGAGTTATGTCCTTAAATACATATATCTCACTATAAGAGGGTTGCCACCTGTCGCGACTATATTATCCTAAAATTAGAACAAAAAAAATTAAATACTCGTCCCTTAGAAAAAAATTGTTCAGCAAAAAAATATGTCCTCATATTTCATTCATATAAAAGTTTTATTTAGTCGCTTTTAAGTAATCTCAAAAAAAAGGCGAAATGTATTAAAAACTAGTTTTTAAAGTCAGCATTTTGCACAGCTCAAAATTTCCAAATCAAAATCAAAAAGTCCAAATTTTTAATAAGTGGAATTATCAAATAATCCAAAATTTTCAAAAAAGAGGAGATATTGAAAATGGATTTTTGGTAAAAATGCAAAAACGTTCATGATTTTAAAAAAATCAAAATTTTGAAGTCGAAATTTTCAAAAAAGTCAAATTTTTCGAATAAGTTGAAATTTTGATAAAATGTTGAAATTCTAATAAAAGTGAACTTATTAAAACCAAATCGAAATTTTCAGAAAAAAAACTCGAAATTTTCGGAAAAAAAACTCGAAAGTTTCAGAAAAAGAGTCGAGTTCTTCAAAGAAAATTGAAATCATGAAAAAAAAGTCGAATTTTGCCAAAGACGAATTTGTTGAAATAAAATCAAAATTTTCAATACGTGAAATTTTTATATAATTTCAAATTTTCAAAAAAGGGGAAATATTTTAAAAATTATATTTTAAAAAGTCAGCATTTTAAAAGAGTTCAAAATTTGCAAGTCAAAATTTTCGAAAAATTTGAATTTTCCGAATAATTTGAATTTTCCGAATAATTTGAATTTTCCGAATAATTTGAATTTTCTGAAAAAAGTCCAAATTTTCAATAAGTAGAATTTTTAATTCAAAATTTTCAAAAAGGATGAAAGGATAAAAGCTTTTTTAGTCGCTGCAATGTAACTTGATGACTCAAAAAAAGCTCGTCACTTTCAAACTGATCAACCCAGATCAAATGAACAATTGCAAATTGAAAATACTAAAAGCGTTCCTAAAGTAAATTATAATAACCTCAGTTGCATACAAATGTTAAAAACATCAAAAGGAATACACCGCAAGTGATAGAGGCAGTAACTATTAATATTTATTGCTACGTCTCATGAAAATTTGTTTGTTTTATCGAAGAAGAAAGGAACAGCTGATCCAGGATATCCAGTAGGGATACCCTGGTGATTCCTAACTAGGACGTCATGCGCCCACAAAGAAGAACAAATCCAGTAAAACAAACTTTCAAGAACGGAAGAGTTCTCGAAGCGCGATAGGTGCCTGAAAATAACCATAATCGACCGTCACGTTTACCAATGATTATAAGAAAAACATCTTCCTAAATTAGATAGTATGCGGCTCCAAAATTTGAGGGAGCTTCATCCCTAAATAAACCTCATCATATAAGGGTGGCAAAATGGTAATCGAATCACCAACGGCAAACATGACTAACTTAAAATATGATATAAACTGAAATACAGAACTTGTCCCCTGAAACCAAGAAAGATTAAAAAACACAACAAAGGTTGCTCTAACGCGTTTCGACAGCCAAGCTATCATCTTGAGAGAGATTAAAATACTTTATCTTTCTTGGTTTCGGGGGACAAGATTTGAATTTCAATTTTTTAGAATATTGACTATTTCTTGAAGTTTTTTTTTGATGGAACAAACTTGTCCTTGGTTATCTTCAAAAATGGATGATTTTCAAAAATTGAAATACAAATCTTGCCCCCTGAAACCAAGAAAGATTAAAAAACACAACAAAGGTTGCTCTAACGCGTTTCGACAGTCAAGCTGTCATCTTCAGAGAGAAACTGTGTGTGATATAAACTAAAAAACTCAGAACGTTAAAATAAAAATTAGCAAACTAATTCGGAAAGTATCAAACCACAAATAGCAAATTAAAAACAGTTTTAAGTAAATTAGCAGCTTACAAATGTAGTTGGAAAGAACATATCGCATTAGATAAAGATAGCAGCTAATGTGCTACGTTTCATAGGGATTTGCTTCCTCTGCAGCAGAATTCATGGACGGCTGATTCAATATATCAATTAGGAAACTCCCAGGGTTCTCAAGTACAGAGCAGAAATACTAAAGCTCTTGAAGCGCGTTAGGGGCCTGAAAACAACGATATTTGACCGTTACCTTTACGGGTGAATATGAGAAAAACATGTCCCCACCTTAGATGGCATGCGGCTCCATAGTTTGTGGAGGTTCCTTAGTATACCTCACCATATGTGGTATTCTGGAGTGACAAAACGATGACGATATCACTAAATACCCAACTACGCGACTTCGTTTCTTGGTCGTCTTGTTCCGAAAGGTTTTGTAGCCTTATTCTGCTTTCGTTACCATTTTTTTTTTAGGAACCAGCGGCGAAATTAATCAAAATCCTCTACCTCTGAAGAAACTAGTAAGTAACGGACTTAAAGTTTGTAATCAAATATTATAATCCATGCTTTCCATTGTTCCAAGATTCATGTTTAACAACTTTTACAGAAACGTTACAAAACCGGCGTTGTCCAAGTTGCATTTTGTGTCGTCAATGCCCGCAGCAGCGTTCATTCTAAACAATCAAGTCATTCCTTTCACAACGTTTTCCATTATTAGTTTTTTCTGTTCTATTTTTACAGTAGATCACAAACAACAATGATAATAGGAATTCCGAGTTATGTTGCAAAACGAAATGGTAGAAAGATAATTGAAATTGTTACAAGTAATAACATGATATAATTTAATACGGTTTTGTCGGCGTTATCCCTGAACTTTTACACTTGGTTAATTTCTCGCTGAAGTACGATTCGGTGGTGCAATAGATAGAACTTTATATGGCAATATAGATCTTATCGTCGTATTGTTGTGTGTAACGCGCCTCGAGCGAGCGAGATCTGTTCATGTCAATTAACTCATTCGCTGGAATCACAAGTTGATCGCACCGATCCATCATAAGGTCCATTTTGAAATCGACTCCGAATTCGTTTTCGCTCCTAAATATCACCTTAACGGTTCCGTTTATTAATCTTTTAGATGTCAGTGGTTAATTGTGTCAACTGTTTTCGAATCATAAATTAACGCCAACGCAATAAGATAAAATCAATGCTCAAATTAAGAGTGCATCGCATTTTTTTGTATAATCTCTTAAATTCACCATTAAAAAACTATATGAAATTCCGTCTGTTGATCTGCGTGTACGTGTGTTATCAGTATAGTATTTAGGGATGCAAACAATTGTTTTGAAAACTTCGATGTGTCGTTTCTAAACATCGATGTTTTAACATCGATGGTAAAGCGTATAAAATATCGATACATACATCGATGTATCGTTTGTAAACATCGATGTTTTAACATCGATGGTAAAGCGTATAAAACATCGATACATACATCGATGTATCGTTTGTAAACATCAATGTTTTAACATCGATGGTAAAGCGTATAAAATATCGATACATACATCGATGTATCGTTTGTAAACATCGATGTTTTAACATCGATGGTAAAGCATAAAAAACATCGATACGTCGTTCAGTTTATAAACGATGTTTGAAAAATCGATGTATCGCATCGCGATAGAATTAGCGCCATCTCTTGCCTAGAATAAATATTGATTTAATAAATTGTCAATTATCTGAAAATTCATAGATAATTTGGATATTTTTATTCAATAATCTATAAAAAAAACCAAATTTTAAAAGGAAAATGAGAACCTTTACAAAAGTTTTTCGTGTATTAATTTGAACATTCACAAACATAAACTGAATTTTCACAACTATTTATTATTCATTTAATATTTATTACTTTATATTTTGGAGCAAACAGAAAATTCTTATTTTATCAACATTTCTAGTTTAAACTTCAAATTTTCAGTTCCCTTGAGACAAATTTCTTTATATAAATTTCCTTTTTTCGAACATTCAATTTTGTTAATTTCGTATCTAAATTCAAAACCTCAATAAAAAGGTGAACATTTTCAAAAAAATAAACAATTTTAAAAATAAATCAATTTTCAAGTTGAACATAAAAATTTCCAAATTAAAACCAAAACACAATTCTCAAAATTTAGAACCTCATTTCCAAATTTGGAATATTTGAGAAGGTGTCAATTTTTCAAGAAATAGTTATCGATATTCTATGTTTAAATTTGAAAATTGCAATATTTGTCATCGAAATTTTTTTTAGAAATCTCGAATCCTTCCTAAAATTTTGTATAAAATCAAAGTTTATTTTTATACATTTTGGTTTTTTCGAAATTTAAACTTTTTTTTCCAAATCCAAATATTTATCGAAAATTCGAATGTTTTTTATAAATATTTAAGATTAAAGTGGAACTTTTTAGAGTTTTGAGTTTAACTTTTAAATGCTCAAGTTTTTCTTTCATTTATGTCTGTAATTTCGAAATATCTGCTTTGTTCGAAAAATTCAAATTCAAAGGTTCTCTTCGGCTCAAAAAAACTTTTTTGGAAATCTTGACTTTTTATTGAAAAATTGAACTTTTGATAAAAATGTCTATTATTTTTAAAAATTTCGACCATTCAAAATTCTAATATTTTTTCAGAATTCGTCTTTTTCAAAATTTTTATTTTTTCGAAGAAAGAGAGAGGAAGAAATATCAACATTTTTTTTTGAAAGTTTCAAAATAGAAAACTCAAAAATTTAAAAGCTGGAATTGGAAAGTTCTAAAACCTGAAAGTTTGAAAATTCGAAAGCTCGAAAAATTGAAGGTTTGCAATGTTAAAGTTTACAATATTAAATATTTAAAAATTGGACAGTTCAAAAGTTTATATTGGAAAGTTAAAAAATTTGAAACTTCGAAATTTCGAAAGTTCTAAAATTTGCAAGAATGAAAATTTCAAAGTAGAAAGTTCAAAAGTTCGAAAGTTTGAAATATGAAAAGTTCGAGAATTTAAAATTCGATTGTTTGAAGGGTTCAAAAAAATAGAAAGTTTGAAAATTGGAAAGTTCGAAAAAAAAGTTGGTTCACATGCTCCAAAGTTCGAAAATTTAAAAGATTGAAATTTGGAAAAGTGCATAACTAAATGTTGTTTCAAAGTTACAAAATTTGGTCTAAAATTTCGAAATTTGATGGTCCGATGGAGAGAGAGACAGAAAGAGAAAGAAAGAGAGAGAGGAGGAAAAGAAGAGAGATGAGAGGGAGAAGAGAGAGAGGGGGAAAAAAAGAGAGGAGAGAAAGAAGAGAGAGGAGAGAGATAAGAGAGAAAAGAGGGGGAGAAAGAGAGAGAGGAAGAGATATCGATATTTTCAAAGTTGGAATTTTGAAATGAAAGGTCAAAATTTTTAAATGGAGTTGAAGCTTTAAAGGCTAAAATTTTCAAAAGTAGAAATCTATAAAAGTTAAAATTTTGAAAAAAGTCAAAATAAAATTAAAAACAATTAAAAAAAAATTGTCAAAATTGAAAAAACAATTTAAGGGAAAATAAAAAGTTCAAAAATTCAAAAATTTGAAAATTGATAAGTTTTAAAATTTGATAATGGATGCTTAAAAAATTTCAAAGTTTGATAATTTAAAAGTTCGAAATTAGGTAAATTTGAAAATAAATGATTCAAAGGTTCAAGAAGTTAAAAAATCGAAAGTTAAAAAGTTTGAAAATCGAAAACCCAAAAATTTGAAAGTTACAATTAAAAAGTTCAAACATTTGAACGTTTGAAAATTCTAAAGTTCGAAAAATCGAAGGTTTTAAAGTTTAAAGTTTGCAATATTGAATATTTAAAGTTTGGAAAGTTCGAAAGGGTAAACTGGAAGGTAAGAAAATTTAAAATTTCGAAAAATAGGAAGTTTAAAGTTCACAAGAATGAAGATGTCAAAGTAAAAGTGTTTAAAAGTTCTAAAATTAGAACGTTCGAGAATATATAAGTCAATTGTTCAAAGAGTTTAAAAAATAGGAAGTTTAGAAATTGGAAAGTTCGAAAATTTGAAAGTTGGTTCCAAGGTTCGAAAGCTGAAAAATTAAAATCACCAACATTTTGAAAAAGGATCTAAAATTTTAAAAAAACTTCGAAAATTTTAAGTCTAAATTTTGAAAAATGTAGGAATTTTCATAAAAAATTCAGGTTTTAAAAAAAAAAGTCAGAAATTCAATAAGCCTCTTTTTTTTAAAGTTTGGCAAAATTTTGTATAAATGCTAAACTTTATAATACTTGAAATTTATATTTAGAGAAAATAGCAAAATTTAAAAAGTTTTCGAGTCGTATTAATTAAAAAAAAAAAGAAAATTTCAATTAAAAAGATTTCCAAAAATGTGAATATTCTACAAAGGCGTAGAAAGAACATCGATTAAAAAAATTTTTGTTTAGAAATGTCGACTTTTTTCCCGAAATTTAGACTTTAATCCCGAAGTTTCCACTTAAATCTCGAAAATTTCGACTTATATCTCCAAATTTGGACTTTTTTGGCGAAATTTCCACACTTTAATCTCGAAATGTCTACTTTTTTCTCAAAATTTCGACTTTAAATTGGAAATTTCGACATTTCTTTCGAAATTCCAAGATTAAAGACTAAATTTCAACCATCATCTCGAAATTTTGAGATAATTAATTAAGTTATTAATTACATTTTTGGTAACTGAAATTGGAAATTACTGAACGCACCCTTCTGCCAAGTGTCAAATTGTTGGAAAAAAGGTGAGGTGAGACGCAACCGTCATCTGCCTAACTTAATCATAGAATACAGAAATTTCTACTTGAATGTCGAAAATTCGAGAAAAAAGTCGAAATTTTAAGATTGAAGTCGAAATTTCGCGAAAAAAGTCGAAATTTCAAGATTAAAGTCGAAAATTCGAGAAAAAAGTTGAAATTTCAAAAAAAAGTCGAGATTTCGACTTTAAACTTCAAATTTCTAAAAAAAATGAATTTTAATTATCGTCCTTTCTACGCCTTTGTAAAATTCTGAAAAAATAATGAAAAATTTGAAGACAAAATTTTGATAGGGATTTAAAAAATCCAATTTTCAAAAAAAGACGATATTTTTGAAGTCGTACTAATTTTATTTGAAGATCAATTGTAACTTTGACCAAAGTAAAAATTTTCAAAAAAGTCAAAACTTTGAGAAATAGTTAAAATTTCAAAAATAACAAAATTCTGTAATAATTTTTAAAAATGAAAAATATTGAAACGTTTAAAAAGAAAGTTGAAATTTTCAAGGCAACTAGGAAAATTTCAAGAGATGCTTTTTAAGAAAAATTCAATAATTTTTTTTATTAAAAAACGAAATTTTCAAAAAACCTAAGGTTTTTTAAAAGTCCTTCTAATTTAACTTAAAAAAATGTAATTCTTGAAAAGGTAAGGATTTAAAAAAACATTCCAAATTTTGAAAAAAATTTTTAAAATGGGTGATATTTTAATAAAATGTTGAGCTTTGAAAAAAATCTGAATTTTCAAAAAAAGTTGGAATTTTCAAAAAAATTGGAATTTCAAAATTTTAAATTTTCGAAAAAATAAAAAATTTTTATAAACTTCGTTTTTTAATTTCCAATTCTTTGAAAAATTTTGAATTTTTAAAATTTTGTCTCTTCACCTTTTTGAAAGTTTGGCATTTTCAAAATCAACTCTGACTTTTTTAAAAAGATCGACTTTTTTTTAAATTTTGAATTGTCTTTGAAGATCTGGAAGTTTTTTCTCAAAATTTTAAGTTTGTATACAAATTTTAAACATTTGTCAAAATTTCGACTTTTAATTTTTTCAGAATGTTAATTTCTTTTTCAACGGTGTGGCTTTTTAGAAAAATTTGACATTAAAATCTCTTTATTTTTTAAAATTCCAAAAATTGTAATTTTCTAAACATTTCACTTTTTAATCAAAACTTTTTTTGAAAACTTCGATGTTTTTTAAAATGTCATTTTTTTTTGATTTTGACTATTTTAAAGTTACAACTTTTTTGAAAATTCCAACTTTTTTTAAAACTTCAGATTTTTTTCAAAGCTCAATATTTTACCAAAATTTTACCCATTTTGAAAATTTTTGGCTAATTCTCAAAATTTGAAATGTTTTTTTAAATCCTTACCTTTTCAGAATTACATTTTTTTAAGTTAAATTAGAAGCACTTTTAAAAAACCTTGGGTTTTTTGAAAATTTCGTTTTTTAATAACAAAAATTTGAATTTTTCTTGAAAAGCATCTCTTGAAATTTTCCTAGTTGTCTTGAAAAGTTCAACGTTCTTTTTAAGCGTTTCAATATTTTTCAGTTTTGAACATTATTTCAAAATTTGGTTATTTTTGAAATTTTAACTATTTTTCAAAATTTATATACGACTTAAAAAATTTCGTCTTTTTTTGAAAATTGGATTTTTTAAATCTCTATCAAAATTTTGTCTTTAAATTTTTCATTATTTTTTCAGAATTTTACAAAGGCGTAGAAAGGACGTTAAAGTA
This sequence comes from Dastarcus helophoroides, assembly GCA_028583605.1. Taxonomy (NCBI): domain Eukaryota; kingdom Metazoa; phylum Arthropoda; class Insecta; order Coleoptera; family Bothrideridae; genus Dastarcus; species Dastarcus helophoroides. The sequence goes on from CM053331.1 coordinate 5,665,026, forward strand.
CATTTTTTTTTTAGAAATTTTGAGTTTAAAGTCGAAATTTCGACTTTTTTTTTAAATCTCAGCATTTTTCTCGAAATTTCGACTTCAATCTCAAAATTTTGACTTTTTTCTCGAAATTTCGACTTTTTTCTCGAAATTTCGACTTTTTTCTCGAAATTTCGACATTCAAGTAGAAATTTCTGTATTCTGTGATTAAGTTAGGCAGATAACAGTTGCGTCCCACCTCACATTTTTTCCAACAATTTGACACTTGGCAGTAGGGTGCGTTCAATAATTTCCAATTTTAATTATCAAAAGTTTAATTAACAAATTAATAATATAATTAATTATCCCAAAATTTTGAGATTAAAGTTGAAATTTAGACTGTAATTGGAATTTCGAAAGAAAAGTCGAAATTTCCAATTTGAAGTCGAAATTTTTCGAAAAAAGTAGACATTCCGAGATTAAAGTGGAAATTTCGCCAAAAAAGTCGAAATTTGGAGATATAAGTCGAAATTTTTAAGATTAAAGTGAAAATTTTGGGATTAACGTCTAAATTTCAGGAAAAAAGTCGAAATTTCTAAACCAAAATTTTTTAATCGATGTTCTTTCTACGCCTTTGTAGAATATTCACATTTTAGGAAATCTTTTTATTTGAAATTTTAACTTTTTTTTTAATTAATACGACTCGAAAATTTTTTAAATTTAGATATTTTCTTAAAATTTAAATTTCGACTTTTATAAAGTTTAGCATTTATACAAAAATTTGCGTAACTTTTTTAAAAAACAGGTTTATCAAAGTTTTGACTTTTTTTTGAAAAACCTGATTTTTTTATAAAAATTTCAACATTTTTCAAAATCTAGACTTGTAAAATTTCCGAAGTTTTTTAGAATTTTAGATCTTTTTTCAAAATGTTGGTGTTCTTTTTTTCAGCTTTCGAACCAACTTTCAAATTTTCGAAATTTCCAATTTTCAAACTTTCTATTTTTTGAACTCTTTAAACAATTGACTTATAAATTCTCGAACTTGCCAATTTTCGAACTTTTAAACACTTTTACTTTGAAATTTTTATTCTTGTGAACTTTAAACTTCCCATTTTTCAAATTTTCAAATTTTCTAACCTTCCAATTTAGTCTTTCGAACTTTTCAACGTTTAAATATTCAATATTGCAAATTTTAAACTTTAAAACCTTCGATTTTTCGAACTTTCGAATTTTCAAACTTTCAAATTTTTGAACTTTCCAGTTGTAACTTTCAAAGTTTTGGATTTTCGATTTTCAGACTTTCTAACTTTCGATTTTTAACTTTCGAAACCTTTGAACCAGTTATTTTCAAATTTACCTAATTTCGAACTTTTAAATTATAAAAATTTGAATTTCTTTAACCATCCATTATCAAATTTTAGAACATCAGTTTTCAAATTTCTGAATTTTTGAACTTTTAATTTTCTTTTAAATTGTTTTTTTTAATTTTGACAATTTTTTTTTAAATTATGGTTTTTTTTTTAATTTTGAATTTTTCCAAAATTTTAACTTTAATAGATTTCTACTTTTGAAAATTTTGGCCTTTAAAGCTTAACTCCGTTTGAAAATTTTGACCTTTCATTTTAAAATTCCAACTTTGAAAATATTGATATCTCTTTCTCTCTGTTTCTCTCCCCCTTTCTCTTCTCCTCTTCTCTCTCTCTTATTTCTCTTCTCTCCTTTCTCTTCTATACCTCCTCTCTCTCTCTCTCTCTCTTCTTTCCCTCTTCCCCTCTCTTTCTCTCTCTCTCTCTCTCTCTCTGTCTCTTTCTCTATCTTTGTCTCTCTTTCTCTCTGTGTCTCTCTTTTTCTCTTATCTCTCTCCTCTCTCTTCTTTCTCTCCTCTTTCTTCTTTCCCCCCTCTCTCTTCTCTCCCTCCTCTCTCTTTTTTTCCTCCTCGCTCTCTCTCTCTCACGTTTCCAAATTTCAAATTTTTCATCTTTCACATTTTGGAACTCCAAATTTCAATTTTGCAAATTTTCGAACTTTCGAACCTTCAAACCAACTTCAAATTTTCGAACTTTCCAATTTTCAAACTTTCGTTTTTTGAGCCCTTCAAACAATCGACTTTTAAATTCTCGAACTTTTCAACTTTCAAATGTTCGAACTTTTGAACTTTCTTTCTTTGAAATTTTCATTCTTGCAAATTTTAGAACTTTCGATTTTTCGAAATTTCGAAGTTTCAATTTTTCGAACTTTCCAATTTTTAAATTTTCAAATTTTAGAACTTTCCAATTCCAGATTTTAAATTTTTGAGTTTTCTATTTTGAAACTTTCTAACTTTCGGTTTCTAAAGTTATTAAACCTTCAAAAAAGTTATATTTAAATTTATCAAATTTCGAATTTTTAAATAATTAAAATTTGAAATTTCTTAGCTTCAATTTTCAAATGTTGGAACTTTTCAACTTTTGAATTTTCGAACTTTTAATTTTTTTTTAAATTGTTTTTTTTAATCTGAATTTCTACTTTTTTAAAAATTTTGGCTTTTAAAATTGTCGACCCCATTTAAAAATTTTGACTTTTTTCAAAATTTCAATTTTGATGTTTTTTTTTGAAAATCTTCGTTCTAAAATCTCCGATTTATCTTTAAATTTTCGACATTTTGAAAACCTGGACTTTCTAAATTTTGCGTTTTTTAAATCTCCCCACTTTTTTCAATAATTCGACTATTTTTTAAATGATCGATTCTTTAAATTTGTCTTTTTTTTAATGTTTAATTTTTCTTTAAATTGGCAATTTTTGGAAAATTTCAATCATAACTTTTCGATAAACAACTTGAACATTTTCTCCAAATGATGACGTTTTCTGAAAATTACTTGGACAAATTTCTTTTAAAAATTCGACTTTTTTCAAAAATTACAACTTTTCTTTTAATTTTTGTTTCTCGAAATTTCGACTTTTCGAAAATTTTGACATTTCAAAATTTCCACTTTTTTTAAATTTTGACTTTTTCCGAAAACTAAAATTTTGATATCTTGTCCTCTCTCTTTCTCTCACCCTCTCCTCTCCCTCTTATTTCTCTGCTCTCCTTTGTCTTCTTTTCCTCCTCTCTCTCTTCCCTTCTCTCTCTCTCTCTTTCTCTCTCTCTCTCTCTCTTCTCTCTCTACTCTTTCTCTCTCTCTCTCTCTCTCTCTCTCTCTCTCCCCTCTCTCTCTCTCCTCTCTCTCTCTCTCCTCTCTCTCTCTCTCTCTCTCTCTCTCTCTCTCTCTCCTCTCTCTCTCTCTCTCCTCTCTCTCTCTCTCTCCTCTCTCTCTCTCTCTCTCTCTCTCCTCTCTCTCTCTCTCCCTCTCTCTCTCTCTCTCTTTTTTGTAACTTCGAGGCAACATTTAGTTATGCACGTTTCCAAATTTCAAATTTTTCATCTTTCACATTTTGGAACTCTCCAAATTTCAATTTTGCAAATTTTCGAACTTTCGAACCTTCGAACCAACTTCAAATTTTCTAAGTTTCCAATTTTCAAACTTTCTATTTTTTGAGCCCTTCGAACAATTGACTCTTAAATTCTCTAACTTTCCAAACTTTCAAACTTTCGAACTTTTGAACTTTCTTAGTTTAAAATGTTCATGCTTTTAAACTTAAAAACTTTCGACTTTTTGAAATTTCTAATTTTCAAATTTTCTAACTTTCCAAATTAACCTTTCGAATTTTGCAACTTTTAGGTATTCAATATTGAAAACCTTCAATTTTTCGAACTTTCGAATTTTTAACTTTTGAACTTTCCAATTCCAGCTTTTAAATTTTTGAGTTTTCAATTTTAAAACTTTCTAACTTTCGCTTTTTAAAGTTATTGAAGCTTCAAAAAACTTATTTTTAAATTTATCAAATTTGGAATTTTTAAATTATAAAAATTTTACCTTCGATTTTCAAATTTTAGAACTTTTCAACGTTTAAACCTGTGAATTTTCGAACCTTTAGATTTTTTAGATTGTTTTTAAAATCTAGACTTTTTCAAAATTTTGATTTTTATAAATTTCTAATTTTTGGAAATTTTGGCTTTTAAAAGCTTCGACTCCATTTAAAAATTTTGACTTTTCTTTCAATTTTGATGTTTTTTTGAAAATCTTTTTTCTAAAATTTCCAATTTTTCTTGAAATTTTCGACATTTTGAAAACCTTGACTTTCTAAATTTTGCGTTTTCTAAATTTACCCACTTTTTCCAATAATTCCACTATTTTTTAAATGATCCATATGTTAAATGTCTTTTTTTTTAAATTTTAACTTTACTTTTAAATTTACGATTTCTAGAAAATTCCAATCCTAATTTCTCGACAAGCAAAAGACTTAAACATTTTTTCCAAATGTTGACGTTCTCTGAAAAATATGTTGACAATTTATTTTTCAAAAATTCGACCTTTTTCGAGAATTGTAACTTATTTTTTAATTTTTGGTTCCCGAAAATTTCGACTTTTCGAAAATGTTGACATGTTAAAATTTCCACTTTTTCTAAATTTTGAATTTTTGCGAAAACTAAAATTGCAATATTTCGATATTTACTTAACATTTTTATTTATTTACAAACTCCAATTTTTATAAAAACTTTCGGCATTTTAAAATGTTCATTTCTTTCAAAATTACGATTATCTTCATATTCTCTCTCTCTCTCTCTCTCTCTCTTCGGAATTTTTAAAATATCGAGTTTAACTTTTAAATTAAAATTTATACTTTTTTCGAAAACATTAATTTTCAAACGTAATTTTAGGTTCAAAAAACGTAGATTTTGAGTTTACTGTAAAATTTTGGAGGAGAAAAAATTAGAAAAATACAGGTTTAAATTCGGAAGGAAAATAATTGTCATTTCATAAATGATTAAAGAAATTAGGCGCAGAAAGGTCATCAATTTAAACAAATATATATTAGAAACTTGGAGTTTAAAGGCGAATTTTCGAGTTTTTGCTCGGAATTTCGACTTTTATTTCGAAATGTCAACTTTTTTCTCGAAATTCCAAGATTAAAGTCAAAATTTTGACTTTAAAGTAGAAATTTCGAGAAAAAGGTCGACATTTTGGCTATTAAAAATTTAAATAACTGAACACCCTCTACTGCCATCTGTCAATATTGTATGCCCAAGTTTTGTGTATACTTATGGTCGAAATTTTGAGATTAAAGTCAAAAATTTGATTTTAATCTCGAAATTTCTAAAAAAAGTCGATATTTCGAGATTAAAGGCGAAATTTCGAGAAAAAAGTGGCATTTTGAGAAAAAAGTCGAAATTTCGAGATAAAGTCGAAATTTCAACTTTAATCACCGAATTCAGAGAAAAAGTCGAAATGTCAATTAAACTAGAAATTTCTAAAAAGATGTTTTTTGAATTCATATCCTTTCTACAGTTTCCTAATTTTGACTTCCTAAAGTCGTAATTAAATATTTTTAAAACATCGGAGAAACATCGATTTATCGACACTTAATACCGATCTTTAAGACATCCCATAGAGCACCTAAATCAGGAAGATATTTTAAAGAGATTATTATACCCATAACTTTAAGAGCCACAGAAATGTTAACATTTAGATAACTTTTCTTAGTCGTCAGATTACGGACATCTAAGAGATACCTATAAGATAATTTTGATAGATGTCTTTAGCATGAGAAATCTTTATGTTAACATAATGTTAATTTTCTGACAATATTTCCCCATGTCAGACTCTAAAAAATTTGACTGTAAGAGCTCTTTAAGAGAATTTATTGCTAAGCGGTATCAATTAATTTCTTTAATCTGTCAAATTGTTCGATCTTTGAAACTAATTTCAGCTCTCAATTTGCAAATAATTTAAAATAACTAAAAAAGATTCAGATGCAAAATGTAAGTAGAATACGGAACAATTGTTCCTTATTCTTGTGGTTTGAGACTTTAGGAAATAATTTCAAATTTAAATTTTTTGAAAATAAATACCATTCTGGAAAATTACTGTTATCCTCTTGGAGATTTTGAAGAGGATTGAAGCGTGGTTTTCTTCCGCCTCTCGTCAGCACCTAAATCAGAAAGATGTCTTAAAGATATCATTATAGCGATAACTTTAAGAGCCACAGAAATGTTAACATTTAGAAAAATTTTCTTAGTGGTCAGATTACGGACATCTAACAGATACCTATAAGATAATTTTGATAGATGTCTTTAGCATGAGAAATCTTTATGTTAACATATGTAACGAAATGTAATTGTAGAATTTAGTACGTAAGAAAATTTTCTAGAAAAATCTGATAAGGGAAAGCGGACGCGATAATGAAGCAAACGGCAGACAAGCGTTCCAGAAATTTCGGCAAACGATAAGCCTTATCTGCTGTATTTTTCTAGAACCCGGAAGCGAAAACTATATAAGGCGGTCGCCTTTCCCTCGAATGGGTTAGATTTAGTTAGTTAAAAAAAGTCAGTGTAATTAATTAGTGAGTTAGTAGTTGGAAGTCAATAAGCAGTGTTAGTGAATTGCAGTTGTGGTATTCCGAGTTCAGTTTGGAAATAAAGTGTGTACAATTCAGGGCGTAATAATCATTTCGAACCGATAAGACCGCAACAATGTTAACTTTCCGACAATATTTTCCGATGTCAGACTTTTAAAAATGTTGACTGTAAGATCTTTAAAAGAACTTATTGTTGAGCGAGTTGTTACTAATTACTTGCTACTTTTGAGGAAGGTTTGATACCATTTTGGATAAATTACCATGGGTACCATGGTACACGTTAATAGCTATAAAGCTCGAGTGTAAATACCTTGTTTACTCTAAACAATGCTAATCACTTGAAGCAATAAAATGTAATAACGGTAATTAGAGATAATCAACAGCTATGTAGATAAACTAATAGAGAGGCGAAAGATTTGTTGATTGAGCGGGAGTAGGCCTTGGCCTTTGTTACAGTCTGACCATACAGAATGTCAACTGGCTAGTAGTACTGCAATTTTATTTTCAATTACAACCTAATTAAACGCATTCTGCTGTCACGGTGGTAGTCTACGTCATATATTACGACACAGCACTAATAACACGCTCTTTTGTTGGGAACTTTATTATTATTAGACAGAATGAACTCTTTCGCTTTACCATACTTGAAAATAATAACACCCCTAATTCCGTCGCTGGAATAAATATTGAAACGTAATCTAGCTAACAAAAAAAATAAGACTCTGACTCGTGACATTAAGATAAAATGAAAAAAAAAGCTGGGTTCTCTTTGACGTGATTTACTCTAAAAAATAATTTGCAAACTAATAAAACCGTGTCAAGAAAGTTCAACGAAAGCTCCTACAGTTTAGCAAACTGCTTGTGCAGGTAATTTAATATGCAAAATGCGTTTTTGTGCGCTTAATTTTGCTTAGTAGTGAAATTTAGGTATATTTTGTAAAAAATTTCCGGTGGTGGATATCCACCCTAAAAAGTCGAGTAAATTGGTACTCATGGAAACTTTTTCGCAATCGTCAATGTTACCTTTTACAAAACCATTCACTTTCGCAGCGAGTGGCTTTATCGCCTCGATCTTCTTCGCTCGTTCTTCTTTAAGGCCCATTACGCAACTAATAGGACAATCGCCGTTAAAGAAGAATGTGAATTGTTTTTTAATTAAATCATTCCAAGAGCGGAATTTTATATTCGCCCGATTCCGTCTATCGCATCGAGATTTATTTAATTGAGTCGTCTAGGGTTGTAATAGCACTAAATCTCGTAAAAGACATTAAAGAACCTGAGTGTTCGGTCATTGTATGTGTCAATTAGAGACAAAAGATATTCCCTTTCCGGTCATCTTAAATATCTCAACAACAGTGTAAGGATATCTGGGAACAATCTCTTAAATGGTTTTAAATTTTATATTGACAGCGAGAGCTACGTCTTTCGGATATCTCTCCGTTTTTATGCAACGTATATGACTTTAATTTATTACTCGATGCACAGATAATGTATCTACATCTAAATAACCATAAAAAGGAATTCATAACTAGGATTGCGTTCGCCTAGAGCTTCAGCTATGTAAATTGACTCAAAGCAAACGCACATTTAGACTATTTGAATTTATGAAACATTGTAATAAATATCAATTTTTATTGGAATATAGACACATCCAAGTTGGGTGCAAAATACAGCTTCAGGGGTCGTAACCAATTCTCCCCCACGCCACTGGTATCTTTAAAACAGTTTAACTGTATATTAATAACACTGAAGCATCTAAGTGTCAGTCTGTCTATCGACTTATCTGTTGTCCGGGCTAATCTCGGAAATTGGTAAACTGATTTTAGTGAAACTTCCACTAAAATGTAGAGTATTTTTAGGGGTTCCTTTTAGGCTATTTTTATTTTGGTAAAACTCAACTACTTTTACTACTACCAACTCAACTGTGCTGACAATTTTATTTGAAATTATGACAGGGAATATATGTAAGAGAAGGGGTTAGATAATTAAAAATAAAAATTGACTAAATTAAACTGTTAAATTTAGAATTTTTGCATAAACGTGTTAAACTCCTTTGGGATAATTTTAGTCAGAAAGAGGAGCGACAGAAGAGAGAGAGAGAGAGAGAGAAAGAGAGAGAGAGAGAGAGAGAGGAGAAAGGAGAGAGAAAGAGAGAGAGAGAGAAAAAGAGAAAGAGAGAGAGGAGAAAGAGAAAAGAGAGAGAAAGAGAGAGATAGAGAGAGAGTTAGGGAAAGAGGCGAGAAAGGAAAGAGAGAGGAGAAAGAGAGAAAGACAGAAAATTTGAAGATAATCACAATTTTAAAAGAAATGAAAATTTTAAAATGCCGAAATTTTTATAAGAATTGACGTTTGTAAAGAAATCAAAATCTGAGGTAAAAATCGAAATATTGAAATTTTAGTTTTCGGAAAGAGTCAAAATTTAGAAAAAGTGGAAATTTTGAAATGTCAAAATTTTCGAACAGTCGAAACTTTCGAGAAGCAAAAATTAAAAAGAAAAGTTGTAATTTTCGAAAAAAGTCGAATTTTTAAAAAAAAATTGTCCAAGTAATTTTCAGAAAACGATATCATTTGGAGAAAATGTTCAAGTTGCTTATCGAAAAGTTAGGATTAAAATTTTCCAAAAATTGCCAATTTAAAGAAAAATTAAACATTAAAAAAAAAGACAGATTTCAAGAATTGATCATTTAAAAAATAGTCGAATTATTGAAAAAAGTGGGGAAATTTAAAAAATGCAAAATTTAGAAAGTCAAGGTTTTCAAAATGTCGAAAATTTAAAGATAAATCGGAAATTTTAAAACGAAGATTTTCAAAGAACATCAAAATTGAAATTTTAAAAAAAGTCAAAATTTTTAAATGTGGTCGACAATTTAAAAAGCCAAAATTTTCAAAAAAGCAGAAATTTAGAAAAATCAATATTTTGAAAAAGTTTAGATTTAAGAAAACAGTTTCAAATAATTTAAAAGTTCGAAAATTCAGAAGTAGAAAAGTTCTAACATTTGAAAAGGTAAGAAGTTTCAAATTTTAATAATTTAAAAATTCGAAATTTGATAAATTTAAATATAACTTTTTTAAAGGTTCAATAACTTAAGAAACCGAAAGTTAGAAAGTTTCAAAATAGAAAACTAAAAAATTTAAAAGCTGGAATTGGAAAGTTCTAAAATCTGAAAGTTTGAAAATTCGAAAACTCGAAAAATTGAAGGTTTGCAATATTAAAGTTTACAATGTTAAATATTTAAAAGTTGGACAGTTCAAAAGTTTATATTGGAAAGTTAAAAAATTTGAAACTTCTAAATTTCGAAAAATCGAAAGTTCTAAAATTTGCAAGAATGAAAATTTCAAAGAAAGTTGAAAAGTTTGAAAGTTTGAAATATGAAAAGTTCGAGAATTTAAAAGTCGATTGTTTGAAGGGTTCAAAAAAATAGAAAGTTTGAAAATTGGAAAGTTCGAAAAGAAAGTTGGTTCACATGCTCCAAAGTTTGAAAATTTAAAAAATTGAAATTTGGAAAAGTGCGTAACTAAATGTTGTTTCAAAGTTACAAAATTTGGTCTAAAATTTCGAAATTTGATGGTCCGATGGAGAGAGAGACAGAAAGAGAAAGAAAGAAAGAGAGGAGGAAAAGAAGAGAGATGAGAGAGAGAGAGAAGAGAGAGAGGGGGAAGAAGAGAGAGGAGAGAAAGAAGGGAGAGGAGAGAGATCCCTAAAATCGCTTCCTTCTTTCTTCTTTATTATTTCTTCCTTTGTCTTTCTTCCTTCTTCCTTCTTCCTTCTTCCTTCTTCCTTCTTCCTTCTTCCTTCTTCCTTCTTCCTTCTTCCTTCTTCCTTCTTCCTTCTTCCTTCCTCCTTCTTTCTTCTTCCTTTTTCTTTCTTCCTTCTTTCTTCTTTCTTCTTCTGTTTTCCTTCTTCCTTTTTCTTCCTTCCTTCTTCCTTCTTTCTTCTTCCTTTTTTTCTTCCTTCTTCCTTCTTTCTTCTTCCTTCCTCCTTCTTTCTTCTTTCTTCTTCCTTCTTTTTTCTTGCTTCTACTTTCTTCCTTTCTCCTTCTTCCTTCTTTTTTTTCCTTCTTTTCTCTTCCTTTTCCCTTTTCTCTTCTTCCTTCTTTCGTCTTTTTTCTTTTTTTTTCTTTCATCTTTTCTCTTTCTTCTTCCTTCTTCCGTCTTCCTTCTTCCTTTTCTCTTTTTTCTTCTTCCGTCTTTCTTCTTTTCTTTCTTCTTTATTCTTCATTCTTCGTTCCTTCTTCCTTCTTTCTATCTTCTTCGTTCTTCGTTCTTTCGTATTTTTTTTACCTTTTAATAATATGTAATTTGATTCTATCTTACCTTCTGAAAATATTCTTGAACTTTGAATTTTTCGCCTTTCTAAACATTCATGATTTACGATTCCTAAATTCGCTGTTTAATCTGCTTTTATAAGCTTATGTGGCAATAATCCTCTCTCCACACAATGTGGCAAAAATCCATATTAACCTCACAGTGTGTGAAGATGAAAATTATTAACTGGGTATTTATTATTAAAAGCTATTTGGAAGCTATAGGATTTACTCATAGATTTGAGACATCTGTTACATTTTCAGAAGTAATTAGAGAAGTTTGTTGGAGTCTTTGAGAAGTCGAATATTCTAGTGTGTGTGGATTACCAATATAAGCCACGTTTCAACGTTAGACAGCAACCCAATAAGTGGTTTAATTGTACAATGACGCTTTTAAGAATAAGTTGTTTAGTTGAACATTGAGAATTTAAACTGTTTTGAATTGTCGAACATGTATATCTAATATCTATCTATAATTTCAAAATGTATGCAGATAAAGTCATAATTTAAGAATAGTTGAAAATATATCGATTGAAGTGCTTAAAAAATAGAACACATCGATAACAGTTTGGTCCCTTGATGATTTAGAAAACTAGTTTGAATAACATAGATTTAGAAAACAAGTTTGAATCACACAAGGCAATTTCACAAAACACCGCAAATTGTACCATAAACAATAACCTTTCGGCATAACCTACTACCTTTAATCGGTGCACAATTTCGTTCAGTTACGAATTAATTTGAGAGGAACAATGAAATTGTATCACGAATTTGAATAGAGAGAGGAAAAGTGCGGTTTCGATGATTCACTTTCGAGTGCGGATATTAGATAAATTATAATCTAGCGGTTACCAAATAATTGGATTTAATTTGCATTTCAAAATTCTCGGTAGAACAACAACCTTGCCATTTGCATTAAACGAAATAATCTTGCGGTAAAGCCGTACGTTGAATTTTAAATATCAGTGCAGCTCATGATCGTTTTACGAATTGCGAAGTAAAATTTTGTGAAAGTTCACTTACAATTTATGTAGGTATTGTTCGAGATTAACTACTGAACTATAACCGTTTCGTTGAAATGCCAAATCGACTAAAAGTTCCTCATCGTGACAAAAGAAATCCACGAAAAAAGCCAAAGCTGTAAATTGCGCTCATGTTTGATTGTATCAAACGCTGCAACCATTTAAGGTCATTTTAAAAACCAACATCTGCACACAGATTCATCAGCGTGATTGCACATTTTATTTTGGGCTTCAGACTAAGAAACTGAAACCGTTTGTACTGTTTCAGGGTGATCAAAAATAAAACGGGAACATAATTTTGGTTTTTAGATTTATAGCTGGTTTAGCTTCGAGTATATTGCAGCCAACAACCCTCAGCTCGGTTTTCATATCTTAGTTATACTCGTAGGTTATTTTAAGGTCATATTAAGAGGCGAGATCACGCTCTCGGGGTTAGTAGATGTTGCTAGGAAGTCGCCATCAGGAGAGTTGTATTAGTCAGTACTCGTTGTTGTTGTTGTTCTGAACGATGCAGCGGTGCGATATTACCATCCGTTCGCGAGCACTTCCACCATTGCAAATTTCTCGCTTCCTTCTTTACTATTCCTTCTTCCTTCTTCCTTCTTCCTTCTTCCTTCTTCCTTCTTCCTTCTTCCTTCTTCCTTCTTCCTTCTTCCTTCTTCCTTCTTCCTTCTTCCTTCTTCCTTCTTCCTTCTTCCTTCTTCCTTCTTCCTTTCTTCCTTCTTCCTTCTTCCTTCTTCCTTCTTCCTTCTTCCTTTTCCTTTTTCCTTTTTCCTTCTTCCTTCTTCCTTCTTCCTTTTCCTTCCTTCTTCCTTCTTCCTTCTTCCTTCCTCCTTCTTCTTCCTCCTTTCCTTCCTTCCTTCTTCCTCCTTCCTTCTTCCTCCTTCCTTCTTTTCCTTCTTTCCTTTTCCTTCCTTCTTCTCTTCTTTCCTTTTTCCTTCTTCCTCTTTCTTCTTCCTTCTTTCCTTCCTTCTTCTTTCCTTTTTTCCTTTTCTTTTTCCTCTTTTTTCTTCTTCTTTTTTCCTTCTTCTTCTTCTTTCTTCTTTCTTCTTCCTTCTTTTTTTTCTTCCTTCTTTCTTCTTCTTCTTTTTCTTTTCTTCTTCTCTTCTTCTTCTTCTCTCTTCTTTCTTCTTCCTTCTTCATCTTCTTCCTTCTTCTTTTTTTCTTCTTCTTTTCTTCCTTCTTCTTCTCTATTCTTTTCTTTTCTTCTTCTTCCTTCTTCTTCTTTTCTTCCTTCTTTTCTTTCTCTCCTTCTCCTTTCTTCTCTTCTCCTTCTCCTTCTTCTTTTCTTCCTTCTTCTTCTTCTTCTTTTTCTCCTTCCTCTTACTCTCTTCTCCTTCTCCTTCATCCTTCTCCTTCCTCCTTCTCCTTCCTCCTTCCTCCTTTTTCCTTCCCTTCTTCTTTCCTTCTTCTCCTTCTTCCTTCTTCCTTCCTTCCTCCTTCCTCCTTCCCTTCCTCATTTCTCATTTCTCCTTCCTTCTTCCTCCTTCCTCCTTCCTTCTTCCTTTTTCCTTCTTTCTTTTTTCTTCTTCCTTCTTTTTTCTTCCTTCTTTTTTCTTTCTTCTTTCTTTTCTTCTTCCTTCTTTCTTTTCTTTTCTTCCTTCTTCCGTCTTCTTCTTTTTTCTTCTTTATTCTTCATCCTTCCTGCTTCCTACTTTCTTCTTCCTCCTTCCTCCTTCCTCCTCATTCTTCGTTCTTCGTTCTTCGTTCTTCGTTCTTCGTTCTTCGTTCTTCGTTCTTCGTTCTTCGTTCTCCGTTCTCCGTTCTCCGTTCTCCGTTCTTCGTTCTTCGTCCTTCGTCCTTCCTTCTTCCTTCTTCCTCCTTCCTCCTTCCTCCTTCCTCCTTCCTCCTTCCTCCTTCTTCCTTTTTCCTTCCTCCTTCCTCCTTCTTCCTTCCTCCTTTCTTCTTCCTCCTTCCTCCTTCCTCCTTCTTCCTTCCTCCTTTCTTCTTCGTCCTTCCATCTTCCGTCTTTCGCCTTTCTTCTTCCTTCTTACTTCTTCTTTATTCTTTCTTCGCGTTTAAATTCCAATTTTTGAATTTCACTGAAAATTTCCACTTTTTGAAAATCTTGACTTTTTTTGAAAATTTTGACGCAAAGTTATTTATCTTTTTTAAATCTAAATTTTTGTTTAAAATTGCGACATTTTTTAAAATTTTAACTTTTCTTATTGTAAGAATAAAAAAAGTTAAAGAGGGCAGAATATTTATTTTATAATTTGGGGGGACCCAAGGCAAAAAAATCTTGTGAACTTCTATTCTAGTAGTTTTGAGCTTATTTTTGCAAATTTCAAATTTAATCGGGCTGACAGGTAATGCAAACAGGTGTATATTTCAGTTAGCAAGTCTCAACCCGTTTTTCAGGTTTAAGTTTTAATTGATACGTTATTTTATGGTCGTGTTAAGGGGAAAGATCACCGTCTCGGGGTTTGTCGATGTAGCTGGGAAGTCGGGATTCGGAGAGTTGTATTAGTAGTCGGTTGTTCTGAAGTTTTGCATGAGGGATGCAGCGGTGCGATATTACCATCCATTCGCGAACACTTCCCGAATTCTTCGGGACAGCTGCGAATGTTGGCAGGCATGTTCATCCATCTTTTATTTATTATGTTTTTACTAACCTTCCTCAAACGCAGGTTACGTTTTTGGTGCTCGAACGTTCTAACCCATCATCACCGCAGCTTGTGGCTCTTTCCATGCTTTATTTATTTATCTAGCAAACGGTTCCATTACGTTTAATGCACTCTACGGTACGGATGGCCAAGGGCGAAAATCTCGCTAATAAAACTAGATTTCTTGTGTGCTTTATGATCATTAATCATAGTTTTTGCGCACAGGTCAACTCATCATTTATCAAATGATGTATTGCCATTCAGGTTGCGGTGCGCCGAACCAAATTATCTCCTCGAGTAGTATTATCCTGTGGCAATAAGTGTGCTATTTCCCCACTACCGAGATTAAAACATTATAATCCAATTACTTTTAAGTCGGTTCGTATTAACATATCCATTTTGAATATAGATCCGTTTTTAATGGCAACTAACTCAATGATGATGAAGGTAGACTGAAGTGGATCTAGATGAAGGTTAATGCACAACATATTTAGCATGATATTACGCCATTTATCTTGTTGGCAAAATGTACACTACACGTCAGATTTAAATATAGATTTATTATAAAAAAAAGTGAAACTAATGCATTTGAAATCTGGTCTACCTTTAGCGCGTGTAGTTGGTGATTGTTGTTTGATGTGTCTGTTTCGAGAGAGTTTTTTAATAGTTAACATCTTTCTTTTCTCAAGCGAACCAAATGCATATTCAATTTATTAGATACCATTTACTTTTCGCAACTTCGTTTGCAAAATTAAATGATTTTACAAATTAACGAAAAACTGTCCAAAACTAAAGAGATTTGTTAAATTGAAGGATCAGTTTGTTTTGCTTTGATGTTTTAATTTGTCTCTGGTTTTAATTAAAACAAAATATAGTAGATTGCTTTAGGATAGCATTAGATGGTGCCTACGAAATCAGCCATGCATAACTTTAGAGAATTCGTGCAGATTACAGAATGATATTTTGTTCAAATTCGTTGATAAGATTGTGTGTATATTTTAGGGATGCACACGATACATCGATGTATCGAAAACATCGATGATATCGTTTCAACGTTCGATATTTTTGTATCGATACTTTCGTTTCGATGTATCGACGGTATCGATATATTTTTTCGATGCATTGATTGGTGAAATGAGTTCAAAAAATCTTACTTTTTCGACGATTAAAATTTATCTAGGCACCAGCTAATATGTCACTCGATCCCATTCACTCTTTCACAGCCACCATATTAATTCCTTTAAATAAATCGATTTTTTAAATATCGTTTTTTAAACTTTTTGCCTTTTTAAATTTAGTTTTTTTTTTAATTTTAACTTTTTTCAAAGTTTCGACTTTTAAAAATTCGCCTCTTTTCAAATGTTTGACTTCTTCCTTCTTTCTTCTTCTTTATTCCTTTTTCCTTCTTCCTTCTTCCTTCTTCCTTCTTCCTTCTTCCTTCTTCCTTCTTCCTTCTTCCTTCTTCCTTCTTCCTTCTTCCTTCTTCCTTCTTCCTTCTTCCTTCTTCCTTCTTCCTTCTTCCTTCTTCCTTCTTCCTTCTTCCTTCTTCCTTCTTCCTTCTTCCTTCTTCCTTCTTCCTTCTTCCTTCTTCCTTCTTCCTTCTTCCTTCTCCCTTCTCCCTTCTCCCTTCTTCCTTCTTCCTGCTTCCTTCTTCCTTCTTCCTTCTTCCTTCTTCCTGCTTCCTTCTTCCTTCTTCCTTCTTCCTTCTTCCTTCTTCGTTCTTCGTTCTTCGTTCTTCGTTATTCGTTCTTCGTTCTTCGTTCTTCGTTCTTCGTTCTTCGTTCTTCCTCCTTCGTTCTTCGTTCTTCGTTCTTCGCTCTTCGCTCTTCGCACTTCGTCCTTCGTCCTTCATCCTTCATCTTTCATCCTTCATCCTTCATCCTTCCTGCTTCCTTCTTTCTTCTTCCTTCTTCCTTCTTGATTTTCTCTTTTTCCTTCTTCCGTCTTCTTTCTTGATTTTCTCTTCTTCCTTCTTTCGTCTTCCTTCTTCACTCTTCATTCTTCATTCTTCGTTCTTCGTTTTTCGTTCTTCGTTCTTCGTTCTTCGTTCTTCGTTCTTCGTTCTTCGTTCTTCGTTCTTCGTTCTTCGTTCTTCGTTCTTCGTTCTTCGTTCTTCGTTCTTCGTTCTTCGTTCTTCGTTCTTCTTTCTTTATTCTTCATTCTTCATTCTTCATTTTTATTCTTCATTCTTCATTCTTCATTCTTCATTTTCATTCTTCAATTCTTCATTCTTCATTCTTCATTCTTCATTCTTCATCTTCATTCTTCATTCTTCATTCTTCATTCTTTCATTCTTCATTCTTCATTCTTCATTCTTCATTCTTCATTCTTCATTCTTCATTCTTCATTCTTCATTCTTCATTCTTCATTCTTCATTCTTCATTCTTCATTCTTCATTCTTCATTCTTCATTCTTCATTCTTCATTCTTCATTCTTCATTCTTCATTCTTCATTCTTCATTCTTCATTCTTCATTCTTCATTCTTCATTCTTCATTCTTCATTCTTCATTCTTCATTCTTCATTCTTCATTCTTCATTCTTCATTCTTCATTCTTCATTCTTCATTCTTCATTCTTCATTCTTCATTCTTCATTCTTCATTCTTCATTCTTCATTCTTCATTCTTCATTCTTCATTCTTCATTCTTCATTCTTCATTCTTCATTCTTCATTCTTCATTCTTCATTCTTCATTCTTCATTCTTCATTCTTCATTCTTCATTCTTCATTTCAATAATTCGATTTAAAATTTCTGAAATTTTAACTTCTCCGGAAAAATTAAAATTTTCACTTTTTCAAAGCTTTTGCTTTAAAAATTTTTTCACACAATTTTCAACTATCCAAAATTTGACTTTTTTCAAAATTTTACGTTTTCTAAAACTTCGACTTTTTCGATTTTTCTGATAATGTCGACTTTTTTTAAAAGTTTCTCTTTCGAAAATTCTAGGTTTTTTAAAGCTTGGCACCGAAGATTTTTGAAAATGTCAATTTTTTTGAAAATTTGTATTTTTTCAAAATATTGACTTGTCAAAATTTGGACTTTTTTAAGACTTTCGACTTTTAAAATTTCGACTTTTCTTAAATCTCTGCCTTTAAAAAATTGTTTTTTTTAATTTTGGCTTTTTATTTTTGAAAATTTTGGCAAACCTTGGTTTTTCAAAAAGTCTGACTATTTTCAAATTTCCACTGCGAAAGTTCTTAATTTTACAAATTTTAACTTTGACTTTTCCAAACCTTTTTACCTTTTTTAGCAAAATTTGGATTTTTTGCAAATTTCTTTAAATTTTCGACTTTATTCGAAAATGTCGAGTTGTTTAAATGGCGACAATTTCTTGACTTTTTTTGACATTTTGAATTATTTTGCAGAATTCCGAATTTTTCTGATACTTTCGCTGAAATTCTCGAAATTTCAATTTTTTTCTAGATATTCTGCTTTGTATTTAAAACTCGGAATTTTAGAGATTTTCGATTTTTATCTAAGACGTCTTTCTCTCGAAAAATATTTTTTTGTTCAAAACTTTGATCTTTTTATTGTAATTTTAAATTCTCTTCAAAATTGGTTTTGGTTTTAGACACTTTCATTTTTTTACTTTGAGACTCGACTGTTTCTCGAAATTTTGATTTTTTTCAAATTTGAAATTTCGACAAAATTTGACTTCTGGAACATTGTTTACTAAATTTCGACTTTTTTCTCTAAAATTTAGATTTTTTTTTCTTAAAATTTTAATATTTTTTCCAAATTTCTAATTTTTTGCAAAATTTGTTAAGGTCTTAACGATTTTTGATTTGTACCTTGAAATTCGTCTTTTTCTCGAAATTTCATTTTTTTCTGGAAATTTTGATCTTTTTCTTGAGATTATGAATTTTTCAAAATTCGTTCCGTTTTAGGCACTTTTAACTTTTACTTTGAAGTTCATCTTCTTCGCAAAATTCTAATTGTTTTTTGAAATCCGCTATTTGTCGAAATTTCCAATTGTTTCAGGATCCGATCTTTTGTTTTTGAAAATTTCAAGGTTTCCTCAACCATTTTCTCAAAATTTGACTTTCTGTGCGAAATTTTATTTTTTCCTCGAAACTTGACCTTTTCTCCAAACATCAGCTCCTTTTTCAATTTTTATTTGCACTTTTTTTTGTAAAATTCGGCTTTATCTGCAAAATTTGATCTTTAAATTTCGCTCTTTTCTCAAATTTTCGTTTTTTTTTGAAATGTTATTACTTTTCTTCAAATTAATATTTCATTGAATATTTCGACCTTTTGGAAACCGCTTTTTTCAAAATTTGAGCTGTTTTTAAAGTTTGTTCTTTTCACGAAATTTTGATTTTTATTTTCAAATTTGATAACTTAAAATTTGATAATTTTTCTAAATACTCTGGCCATTTTTTCCCAAAATACGTCTTTTTTAGGAAGTTTTGACCTTTTCTCCCATCAGTCTTATTTTTATTAGGCTTTTTCCTCAAAATCGTTTTTTTTTCGATTTTATTTTAAAAATTCTATTTTTTGAAGTTTTCTTTCAAAAGTACCCTTTTGCGAATTCTACCGTTTTTCTTAGTTATTCTTTTTTTCTAAACTTCAATTCTTTCAAATTTGATTTTCCGAAGTTCCAAAATATTCACTTTTACCTCAAATTTTGACTTATTTTTGAAATTTTTACTTTAACCTTAAAATGCGAGGTTTGTGTTTTTATAAATGTCGGCTTTTTCCTCACAATTGGCTGTCCTTGAATTTTCAAGGTTGCCAAATTCGTATATTTTTTCCAAATTTAACTTTTTTGTCGTTTAAATATGATGACAAAATTTCCATAAATAAAACAGTTGCAAAAAACGCATTTTTGCAAATTGGGATTGTTTTCCCAAAACTGGACTCATTTTGAAAATTTCGCCTTTTTTCAGAAAAGTCGACGTTTGCAAATGACCTCTTTCGAATTTTCAACATGTTGCGAGTTTTTATGAAATCTTAGTTTTTATTTTAAATTTGATTTTCCGAAAATTACGACTTTTTCTCGAATATGAGGTTTTTCTCGAAATTCGTCTTTTTCTAGCCACTTATATTCAGAACTCTAGTTTTTTCTCTCAAAATTGGACTTTGTCTTAAAAATTTTGATTATCTTCTAGCAATTTGTATTTTTTTTGGAATTTCGATGGCATTTTTTAAAAAATCTTTTTTTTTTCATAAAACCACCTTTCATAATATTTGGCTGTAAGAATCTCCTCTTTTTAAATTTAACTCTCCTGAAATTTCAATCTATTTCTCAAAATTCGTCTTTTTTCGGAAATTTCGATTTGTAGACAGCTGAAATTTCGGTGGCTTATGTTTTTTGGAAATTTCTACTTAAATTTGGGCTTTTTCTACAAAGTTTTGATCTTATTTCAAAATTCGTCGATATTTCGGAAATTGGATCGAAATTTTAATTTTTAAGAAAGTTCTAGGGACAGTTTTTTTGAAAATATCAAAATTTAAATGAAACAAATATTCCTAAGAAAATATTTTTAGAAATTGCTTTTTTTCAATAAATTCGACTTATTCTAGACATTGGAAGTGTTTCCAAGAAATTCGACGTTTACCAATTTCGACATTTTTGAAAATTTTACGTAAGGTTGTGTTGTTATTTCAAAAGTTTTTGACTTTTCCAAAGTTCAAACTTTATTTCGAAACTTCGACTTTAATTGTCGTTTGCTTTTTTAGTCGATCAATTTTTCATTTCCACCTGAACGATACCACACCTACGCTAACCTAATGGGAAGAGGTCCGTAGTCTTTCTGAGATTTTGAAAGTGATCTGCGACCAAAAAAAGGTAAAGAAACCCAGTTTTACGCATTCACATTTCAAAGATGAAGCTTTTGAAAATGTATACACACCTCTGTTGTTATTACTCTGACTCTGGAAGCTTTTGGGAGATATAAATGCATACCCCGCCAGGATCGTTTGTATTTAATGAATGTAGCTATGCAACTCATATTACAGCAAAGTTACCCTAGTGACCTTTGTAACTTTAGTTACATCGCCTATAACCTAATTGCAATTTTTTTTCTATTCACTCGCAAGGCCTTCACTTAAAAAGTCCCAGTATAATATAGTCGAAAGCCAGCTAGATCTCTGGAGAGTATATTCATAGCTGACAAATAGCCATAAACTGAAAATGTTTACAGCGATCGTACCATACTACTGAGGCCAAGGAACACCGGTTGTTGTTTGCAAGTATTTTCTACTGTAGCAGGTTCGCCCGTTTCATTGCAGAATATTCAATTAACAGATCTATGTGTACGCAGCCCAAATATGATAATGCAATTAAACGAATTCACTTTTTTGTAAATCTCGCATTTACGTGAGAATCCGAAGCACCGTTTCCATCCATAAAGGTTATGGTGCAAGACGGCAAAAACGAGCAGCCGTGAAACGTGAAGTAATTTGTACTATTAATGAAATACTGGAATCAAAGTCAAAGCTAAATGCATGAGGATGACATAAGAGTTCTTCGATGCGAGCAGACAATAAATTCCTTGTCCCAGTCTAACTGTACTATCAATAAACAGAAACACTATGGGTAATTTCCTGCATGAAGATTTGATTTATAATGCGAGTCGGCCATCGCCAATCTTCCTTATAAAGAATACGACCAACTTCTTGCTCTGTGAATTTCCAATAATCGATTACAACTTGCTGTCATTCGAAGGGGTAAAAAGAGGAAAATTCCTAAAATAGCCTGAAACAGGTCGGCGCCTCTATCTGTCGCGAAATCGGATTTCAAACGATGTCGCGGAACTAATCACACCTCGTATTTGCCGATTAATTTCAAGTTGATGGGGGATTCCAAATCCGCCAGACGTCGGCTGACAATTACCACCGTATCTAATTCCTGAAAGACAGCTCAATTGCCATGTTTACGCTTGGAAGTGATTGTTAATTAAATCTGTAATTGGGCATCAGGGCTGAAATTGGTTGCTGATCTGGAAGCTTCTATCCGCTTCGTAACTCTTTGTTTTTTAAATTTTCACCACATTGAAAAGTTCAAATTATTTTGGTCATCATATTTTAACTTACTCTATGTCTGTGCTTTTCCACAAAGGTGTTCCAAATAGCTAATATCTTAAAAAGTCTAAGTAGGAAAATTCGTAATTAGGCACACAAAACAGAAAAAGGTATTTTACACCTTTTACTTGCAAGAGCTTCGTTGAACTTTTTTGACACGGTTTTATTATTTTTCGAATTGTTTTCTACTTGTCAAATCAGTAAATCAGATTAAGGGGACCTAAATTTTTTAATTGTCCCAATGTCATGGTCAGTTATTATTTATCACTTCGATTACGGCACTAACAGAATTCACAGCAGTGATGTCACTAAAATATACAGGGTAATTCATTAAGAATGGCAATCTCTGAACTGGAGATACTACACACCAAAATATGGTGATAGAGCTTAGCTTTGGTGTGTAGTATCTCCAGTTCAGAGATTGCCCATTCTTAATGAATCACCCTGTAGATGCAAATCTTGTCCCCTGAAACCAAGAAAGATTAAAAAGCACAACAAATTTTGAGAAAAAGATGAATTTCAAGGTAAAAATCAAGTCCTTAAATCCCAAAAAACTTTTAAAAAAATCAGAATTTTGAGAAAAAGAATATAATTTTAAGAAAAACAATTTGAAATTTGAAGAAAAAAGGCGAAATTTAGTAAAAACTTTTCCAGAAAAAAATTTGTTTCGAAAAATAGCGAATTTGGGAATACCAAGTTTCTAGGAAAAAACGAATTTCAAAGTAAAAATCGAAAATGTCTAAAACCGAAATCGACTTTGAAATAAATTCAATATTTCGAGACAGTTTAAAATTTGAAAAAAAAAATTGAAATTTCGCGAAAAAGACGTATTTTAGGGTAAAAATTAAAAATTTGTAAAACAAACGAATTTTCAAAAAAATTAAGAATTTTGTGAAAAAGATCAAAATTTTGAGAAGAAATTTCGACAAAAAGAAGAATTTCAAGGTAAAACCCAAACAAATTTTGAAAAAAATAACAATTTTGAGAAAAATATTAAAATTTTGAGAAAAAAATCGTAAATTTGGAGAAAGAAGTCGAAATTTAGTACAAACTTTTCCAGAAGAAAATTTTTCTCGAAATTTCGAAAAATAGCGAATTTAAATATACCAAATTTCTAGAAAGAGACGAATCTCAAAGTAAAAATCGAAAATGTCTAAAACCGAAATCGATTTTGAAAAAATTCAAAATTTCGAGACAAAGTTCAAAATTTTGTTAAAAAAAATTGAAATTTCGAGAAAAGATGAATTTCAAGGTAAAAGTGAAAGTCCTAAAATCCA
This sequence comes from Dastarcus helophoroides, assembly GCA_028583605.1. Classification (NCBI taxonomy): domain Eukaryota; kingdom Metazoa; phylum Arthropoda; class Insecta; order Coleoptera; family Bothrideridae; genus Dastarcus; species Dastarcus helophoroides. The sequence continues at coordinate 5,687,658 of CM053331.1, forward strand.
AACGAATTTTGAAAAAAAAAAAAATCAAGAAAAAAGATCAAAATTTTGAAAAAAAAAATTCGAAAAAGATAATTTAAAAATGAAATTAAAAAAGTCGAAATTTAGTAAAAATGTTTAGAAGAAGTCAAATTTTATCGAAATTTCGAAAATAGGATTTGAAATATCAAATTTCAGAAAAGACGAATTTCAAAGTAAAAATGAATGAAATGCCGAAATCTGAATACAATTATGAAGAGAGTTAAATCTTCGAGAAAAAGATCAAAATTTTGGGCAAAAAAATTGAAATTTCGAGAAAAAGATGAATTTCAAGGTAAAAGTCGAAAGTCCCTAAAATCCAAACGAATTTTGAAAAAAATCAGAAAAGAGATCAAAATTTTGAAAAAAAAATCGAAATTTTAAGAAAAGAAGTTTAATTTAGTAAAAAATGTTTTAGAAGAAGTCAAATTTTATCGAAATTTCGAAAAATAGGGATTTTGACAATATTCAAATTTAGAGAAAGATGCGAATTTCAAAGTAAAAATTGAAAGTGCCTGAAATCGAATCGAATTTGAAGAGAGTTAAATCTTCGAGAAAAAGATCAAAATTTTGGGCAAAAGAATTGAAATTTCGAGAAAAAGATGAATTTCAAGGTAAAAGTCGAAAGTCCCTAAAATCCAAACGAATTTTGAAAAAAATCAGAAGAAAGATCAAAATTTTGAAAAATAAAAAGAAATTTTAAGAAAAAAGTCTAAATTTAGTAAAAAATGTTTTAGAAGAAGTCAAATTTTATCGAAATTTCGAAAAATAGGGATTTTGACAATATTCAAATTTAGAGAAAGAGGCGAATTTCAAAGTAAAAATTGAAAGTGCCTGAAATCGAATCGAATTTGAAGAGAGTTAAATCTTCGAGAAAAAGACCGAAATTTTTGGCAAAAATATTGAAATTTCGAGAAAAAGATGAATTTCAAGGTAAAAGTCGAAAGTCCCTAAAATCCAAACGAATTTTGAAAAAAATCAGAAAAAAAATCAAAATTTTGAAAAAAAAATCGAAATTTTAAGAAAAAAGTCTAAATTTAGTAAAAAATGTTTTAGAAGAAGTCAAATTTTATCGAAATTTCGAAAAATAGGGATTTTGACAATATTCAAATTTAGAGAAAGAGGCGAATTTCAAAGTAAAAATTGAAAGTGCCTGAAATCGAATCGAATTTGAAGAGAGTTAAATCTTCGAGAAAAAGATCAAAATTTTGGGCAAAAAATTGAAATTTCGAGAAAAAGATGAATTTCAAGGTAAAAACCGAAAATCCCTAAAACTTGGACGAATTTTGAAAAAAAAAATCAGAATTTCAAGAATAAGAACAAAATTTTAAGAAATAAAATCGAAATTTGGAGAAAAGAATCTAAATTTAGTAAAAAATGTTTCAGAAGTGAAATTTTGTCAATATTTCGAAAAATAACGGAGTTGAGAAAAATCAAAATTTCGAAACCAAAAGAGATTTTAAAAATGTGGCTAAAACTGAAACTAATTTGAAAAAAGTTAAAATTTTCAGAAAAAGATCAAAATCTTTAGTAAAAAATTTGAGATTTCGAAAGTTACATGCAAATTAGGTATTCATTACTCTTCCATGATTAGTCTACAATTACATTGTTCATTTATTCAGTTTATCACAGAAGCTCAAAATGTCTGGTCTTGCTCAACCCGCCCTCTGAATTCCAGAAAGACCTGTAATAACCCTTAATTAGTGCGCACCATGAATCAGTTGCGACATCAAAAGTAATAATTTACAATGTCCGTTTAATGTCTCTTGGCGCATTCCAACTTTTCCATTTAATTTTCTAAATGGAGGATGGCCGAAACGTTCGTGCATTGTGCATGTCCCACGCAACGATTTGAAATTCCAATCGATAGTGCAAATGAGACAATGTTGCCCCACCGCACCGGTGGATTAGGTAAACTTATAAATAAAAACTGACGGACTGACTGTCAGATCGTGACAAAGGAGTTTTTTTTTTCTTCCGCGTATCAAATCGTGCCGAGTCTGACCGCGATCTAGCTCCTTCCTCGAATGGAGGTCAGCTGGTGCTCAAGCGCTACCGCTTGATTAATTTGACATAACATTGTCTCGATGTGTAAAGTTAATAACTGTTGTCCAGTTCAAGTTTCTGTTTCGACACATATCGTGCTCTGACTTTTTCAAATTTGTAATTTAATAGGTAACAGTACGGACAAATTTATTGCGCTTTGTTATGAGTCAGATTTAGACGTTTCTAGATTGGAGAAATCCCAGTCGATTTATGTCTTTGGTCCTGGGAGAATTCCACGAAGGATACTATAGAAGCATGTACCAAGTATTGACAACTTTTATTCTAATTAAACTGATTCTGTTCGACTTTCCTTCAAAATTCAAACAAGCAGCAGCTTTGGTGTTGGTTTATTTCGTCAAGTGATGTATTCGAATACTAATTCAAGGAAGTAGCTTGAAGGAACTTTTGAATTTTAAAATTAAAAAAAAATCAAATAACAATTAAACTTTTGGAAAAGGATTGAGTTATTGATGTGGAGAGTTTCAAACTAAGTGCATAATTTAAAGAAAGCAATAATCGTAACAATTGAATTAATCAAAGTGCAGAAAAAGTTAAAATTTTGATAAAAATAGACGTTTCGACGATTTCGATGAAAATTTTGAAAAATCCTGAGGGGGTAAACCTACACCAATATAATAAAGAGAGACATTTCGATCAACTATGCAATTAATCAACGTAACAAAGCATTCATTCGCAATTCGCAACAAGTCGGTGACTAATGCAGTTTATAAGGTCGCCTCGGATTGCACCCGTAATTACTGCGTTGCGTGAACTAGCGCTAACTCCGAAAATATTGTCTAAAGAGACAAATTTAATCTGCATTTTATCCTTCGACTAAATCAAGTTTTTTATTTGAAATGAACTAATACTATTAATATTGTATGGGTCCAAAAACCTTGCAATACAAGCGTCTTTTTTTCCAAGAGTTTTTTTTCTCAACTACTATTACGATATCTTACAGTTTTCCAATAATCTATGGCTCTGTTGTTTATAAACTGAGATATTTAGATTACGTATTTGTACGTGCATCTACGGTTTTATAGTAATTCCAACCATATTTAGGAAACTAATCAACGATACCACTAATAACAACAACCATGGTACAACCGATGACTAATTAATAATTATCGCATTCGCTTATTTTTTACTGCAGCTTCCATTCTCGCGAAACAAACTTAAATGGATAATAGAGCAATAAACAGTAATTAACGTAATAAAGTCAGCGCAATTTTCTAATAATTTATGAACTTTAAATGTTTTCTCTCTTGGCATTTTATTTCATGCGTGTAAAAGAAAATGACGGCAAATGTCACAGATGGTTTCAAGTCTGGATTGATTAGATTGATTTATTAATAAGACAGTTTCGTCGAAGGTTGAGAATGTAATAATTAGAGAAGCACGTTATGGAGAGAACGAAAAAAAAAGTCGCAACCGCTTTGTTTATAGGCACTTACAGAAACGTAATTAAACTACTGCTTAGTATTACGCTAATGCGTATTTATGAAGTGGATACGGGTACTAACATCAGGTAATTGCGAATTCTATTGCAAAAACGGTTCATAAAATTTAATCACCAGAAACACGATTTCGTCTTAACAAATTTTGACCATGATGATTATCAACACCAGATAAGGGATGAAATTTCAGAAATTAGTACGTTCCATACTCCAAGGTACTTTGGAAAGAAATTATTATGTCATTTTTTGGGTAACACCTCACCAGCTCACCAATCGAGGAAGTTACCAGTGGCCATTTAGAGTCTATACAGCAAAATTAATAACATGGTTAAAGTGCACATTACGATGAATCGAGCGCCATAAAACAAGTGGATTCGCTATTTCTCTATCGGATAATCATGTCTCATTTTTTACGCATATGTAATATCTAAACCTGTAATTTAAATAAATGATTAATATGGTTTATTGCCTTTTCGTTACACTTATCGAAGTGTGCTCTCGTAAACTATTGAAAACGTATTATTTATGGATTCGAGCGTAATTACGGGCAATTAGATATTCGGAAAACACGATCGCACCTGTGCGGTTCAACTAACGGTCAATTGTGAAACAGTTTAAAAAGTAATCACGTTTACGTAGTACGTACATCGATTTTGATGTTAATGGGAGATATTGTCGACACGTTTCGTTTCCATTTCTAGTTCCATTGTTTTATCACCGGTAGAAATAACATTAAAAAAAATGTTGGCAATCATGGGGACTGCCGATAGAAGTGAAAACTTAAAATTGAGAAACAATTAATTTTCAAGTTAATTGTAGCATCAAAGGTTGAAATTTATTTTACAGTAAGCATATAGAGATGTTTGAAGCGAGTTAAAATTTTCATTTGTCAACTTAGTAAAGCGATATTGATTAAGGTGACGAAAGTCATAGGTCGTCTGATAGGTTTCGGGTACAAACCCAGGTGTCGATAAAGCATTCTTCGAGTTTTGCTAATAGCTAGCTAATCTCTCTCTTACCTTTTCTTCCCTTCCCTGTCCTTCCCTTTCCTTCTCTTTCCTTCCCTTTTCTTCTCTTCTCTTCTCTTCTCTTTTCTTCTTTTCTCTTCTCTTCTCTTCCAATCTCTGTTATTTCCGTATCTTCTCTTCTCTTACCATCTCTTCCCTTCTCTTCCCATCTCTTCCCTTCTCTTCCCATCTCTTCCCTTCTCTTCCCATCTCCTCCCTTCTTTTCCCATCTCTTCCCTTCTCTCCCCATCTCTTCCCTTCTCTTCCCATCTGTTTTCTTCCCATCTTTTCTCTTTCTATTTCTTCCCTTCCAACTCTTCTCTTCTCTTGTCTTCTTTTCTCTTCTCTTCTCTTCTCTTTCCATCTCTTCTCCCCTCATCTCTTCTCTTTCAATCTCTGTTATTTCCATCTCTTCTCTTTCCATCTCTTCCCTTCTCTTTTCTCTTCCCATCTCTTCCCATCTCTTCCCTTCTCTTCCCATCTGCTTTCTTCCCATCTTTTCTCTCTCTATTTCTTCTCTTCCTATGTCTTCTCATCTCATCTCATCTCATCTCATCTCATCTCATCTCATCTCATCTCATCTCATCTCATCTCATCTCATCTCATCTCATCTCATCTCATCTCATCTCATCTCATCTCATCTCATCTCATCTCATCTCATCTCATCTCATCTCATCTCATCTCATCTCATCTCATCTCATCTCATCTCATCTCATCTCATCTCATCTCATCTCATCTCATCTCATCTCATCTCATCTCCTCTTTCTCCTCTTTTCTCTTCTCTTCTCTTCTGTTCCCTTCTCTTCTCTTTTCTTTTCTTCTCTTATTTAATCTTCTTTTCTCTTCTCTTCTCTTCCCATCTCTTCTCTCCTCATCTCTTCTCTTCCAATCTCTGTTATTTCCATCTCTTCTCTTCTCTTTCCATCTCTTCTCTTCTCTCCTCATCTCTTCTCTTCCAATCTCTGTTATTTCCATCTCTTCTCTTCTCTCCTCATCTCTTCTCTTCCAATCTCTGTTATTTCCATCTCTTCTCTTCTCTTTCCATCTCTTCCCTTCTCTTCCTATCTCTTCCCTTCTCTTCTCTTCTCTTCTCTTCTCTTTTCTTTTCATTTCTTTTCTTCTCTTCTCTTATTTAATCTTCTTTTCTCTTCTCTTCTCTTCCCATCTCTTCTCTCCTCATCTCTTCTCTTCCAATCTCTGTTATTTCCATCTCTTCTCTTCTCTTTCCATCTCTTCCCTTCTCTTCCTATCTCTTCTTCTTCTCTTCTCTTCTCTTCTCTTCTCTTCTCTTCTCTTCTCTTCTCTTCTCTTCTCTTCTCTTCTCTTCTCTTCTCTCTTCTCTTCTCTTCTCTTCTCTTCTCTTCTCTTCTCTTCTCTTCTCTTCTCTTCTCTTCTCTTCTCTTCCTCTTCTCTTCTCTTCTCTTCTCTTCTCTTCTCTTCTCCTTCTCTTCTCTTCTCTTCTCTTTTCTTTTCTTCTCTTATTTAATCTTCTTTTCTCTTCTCTTCTCTTCCCATCTCTTCTCTCCTCATCTCTTCTCTTCCAATCTCTGTTATTTCCATCTCTTCTCTTCTCTTTCCATCTCTTCTCTTCTCTCCTCATCTCTTCTCTTCCAATCTCTGTTATTCCATCTCTTCTCTTCTCTCCTCATCTCTTCTCTTCCAATCTCTGTTATTTCCATCTCTTCTCTTCTCTTTCCATCTCTTCCCCTTCTCTTCCTATCTCTTCCCCTTCTCTTCTCTTCTCTTCTCTTTTCTTTCATTTCTTTTCTTCTCTTCTCTTATTTAATCTTCTTTTCTCTTCTCTTCTCTTCCCATCTCTTCTCTCCTCATCTCTTCTCTTCCAATCTCTGTTATTTCCATCTCTTCTCTTCTCTTTCCATCTCTTCCCTTCTCTTCCTATCTCTTCTCTTCTCTTCTCTTCTCTTCTCTTCTCTTTCTCTTCTCTTCTCTTCTCTTCTCTTCTCTTCTCTTCTCTTCTCTTCTCTTCTCTTCTCTTCTCTTTCTCTTCTCTTCTCTTCTCTTCTCTTCTCTTCTCCTTCTCTTCTCTTCTCTTCTCTTCTCTTCTCTTCTCTTCTCTTCTCTTCTCTTCTCTTCTCTTCTCTTCTCTTCTCTTCTCTTCTCTTCTCTTCTCTTCTCTTCTCTTCTCTTCTCTTCTCTTCTCTTTCTCTTCTCTTCTTCTCTTCTCTTCTCTTCTCTTCTCTTCTCTTCTCTTCTCTTCTCTTCTCTTCTCTTCTCTTCTCTTCTCTTTCTCTTCTCTTCCTCTTCTCTTCTCTTCTCTTCCTCTTCTCTTCTCTATCTTCTTCTCTTCTCTTCTCTTCTCTTCCTCTTCTCTTCTCTTCTCTTCTCTTCTCTTCTCTTCTCTTCTCTTCTCTTCTCTTCTCTTCTCTTCTCTTCTCTTCTCTTCTCTTCTCTTCTCTTCTCTCTTCTCTTCTCTTCTCTTCTCTTCTCTTCTCTTCTCTTCTCTTCTCTTCTCTTCTCTTCTCTTCTCTTCTCTTCTCATTCTCTTCTCTTCTCTTCTCTTCTCTTCTCTTCTCTTCTCTTCTCTTTTCTTTTCTTTTCTTTTCTTTTTCTTCTCTTTTCTTTTCTTTTCTTCCTTTCTCTTCTGTTTTCTTCTTTTCTCTTCTTTTCTGTTATCTTCTCTTCTCTCCTCTTCCCTTCTCTTCCCATCTGTTCTCTTCCCATCTTTTCTCTTTCTATTTCTTTTCTTTCAATCTCTTCTCATCCCAGCTCTTCTCTTCCCAACTCTTCCCTTCTCTTCCAATGTCTTTTCTCCCCGTCCCTCCTTTTCTCTTCTTATCTCTTCTCTTTCCATCTTTTCTCTTTCCATCTCTTCTCTTTCCATTTCTTCTCTTCTCATCTTCATTTTTGCCATCTCTTTTCTCCCATCTCTTCTCTTCCCATCCCTTCTCTTTCTATCATTTTTCTTTCCATCTCTTTTCTTCTCTTCTTTTCTCTTTTCTTCTCTTCTCTTCTTTTCTCTTCTCTTGTTTTCTCTCCTTTTCTCTATTCTTCTCTTCTCTTTTTTTCTCTTCTCTTTTCTTCTCTTCTCTTTTTTTCTTTTCTCTTATCTTCTCTTCTTTTCTTTTATCTTCTCTGCTCTTTTCTTCCACGCTCTTCTCTTTTCTTGTCTTCTCTTTTCTTCTCTCCCCTTCAATTATCTCATTTTCTCTTCTCTTCTCATCCCATCTCTTTTCTCCCCATATTTTCTCTTCCAATCTCCATTATTTCCATCTTTTCTCTTCTCTGCCCATCTCTTCTCTTCTCTTTCCATCTGTTCTCTTTCCATCTCTTCTCTTTCCGTCTTTTATCTTTCCATCTCTTCTCTTTCCACTTCTTCTCTTCCCATCTTCACTTTTCTCATCTCTTCTCTTCTTCTGTTCTCTTCTCTTCACTTCTCTTTTCTTTGTTTCTTTTCTTTTCTTCTCTTCTCTTTTCTTTTTTTCTTTTCTTTTCTTCTCTTGTCTTCTCTTCTCTGTGAATTGTTTTTTGAAAACATTGACCTTGTCTCGTTCGAGAACTGTAACTATTTGTCTTTAAAGTTTCGACTTTTTTGTGAATATACATTTAAAAATTTTCAGAATTTTTTAAAATTTCCTGTCTTTTAAAAATTTTGAATTTGTTTAAAATTTTGACTCATTCCATAAACGGCCACTTTGGCTATCTCTCAAAATTTTGACTTTTTGTAAAATTCGACTTTTTGTAAAAAACATATGCTTTTTAAAATTGCGCCGTTCATTAAATTTTGAATTCTTTAAACATTTTCATTTAACAATTACAAATTTTGACTTCAAAATTATAACTTTTTTTGAAAGTTTTTATAAATTTGTGATTTTTTTTTAATTATAATGCTCGACTCTTTAAAATGTTAGGTTCTCTCTTCCTCTCTGTGCCCTCTCTCTCACCCTTTCTCTCTTTGTCTCTTTCTCTTCTATCTCACTTTCTCTCTCTGTCTCTTTCTCTCTCTGTCTTTTTCTCTCTCTGTGTCTCTCCCTATCAAAGTTTCGAATTTTGGACTAATCAACTTTTCGAACTTCAAACATGTGAACTTTTAAACCGGAAGTTTTGCACTTGCCAATTTTTGAAAGCTTTTAACTTTTAAACACTTCAACTTGCACGTGATTTTTCAAAATTTGAACTTCTATTTTTGAACGTTCGAACCATCAGGTTTTAAACTTTAGAACTTTTTAAAAATTTCTATTTTTTGAAGTTTTGAGGCTTCAAATCATCGTCTTTCAAATTTTCAAACTCTGCAATTTTCAAAATTTCTATTTTTTGAACTTTTGAAGCTTCAAACCATCGTCCTCTCGAATTTTATTATTTTCATAGTTTCTATATTTCGAACTTTGGAACTTTCCAACCATCGACTTTTAAATTCTCGAACTTTGCAACTTTCAAACGTTCCAATTTTTAAATTTTCAATATTTTAAGCTTCTTAATTTTAAATCTTTAAATTTTCCAAACTTTTGAATTTTCAAATTTTTGAAATTTCTAATTTTTAATTTTTCGATTTTCAAAGTTTCGATTTTTCCAACTTTCAACCTTCAAACCACTGATTTTTAAATTTTCAAAATTTCAAACTTAAATTTTTGAAATTTCAAATTCCTAAATTTTTGACATTTCAAACATTCCAACTTTCCAAATCATACATTTTTAAACTTTTCAAGTTTTTAATTTTCCAATTTTCCAACTTTTACACGTTCAGAGTTTCCAATCTTCAGATATTCGAACTTTCAATTTTTCAAGTTTTGAACCATCGACTTTCAAATCTTGGAACTGTTAATTTTCGATTTTTTGAATTTTTGAACCATCGACTTTTAAATTTTCAAAATTTTTAACTTTTAAACTGTTAAACTTTCTGACTTAAATTTTCAATCTTCTAAACTTTCAAACTCTTTAATTTTCGAGATTTTAACTTTCGAACTTTAAACATTCAATTTTTTAACTTTTCGTACTTTGAAACTTTCGAATTTCGGATTTTCAAACTTTCAGTTTTCGAGATTTCCAACATTCGACTTTTTAGTTTTCGAATTTCACACCTTTGATTTTTCAAACTTTGGAACTTTCAAATTTCGAGATTTCAAATTTTTTAACTTTCGAACTTTTCTAATTTTCGGACTTTCCAACTTTCAAATTTTCGATTTTCAAACTTTCAGTTTTCAGTTTTTCAAACCTTCAACTTTCAAATTGTCAAACTTTGAAACCTTTGATTTATCAAACTTTTGAACCTTTGGCTTTCGAAATTTCGAATTTTTCAACTTACGTACTTTTCAAATTTTTGAACTTTCCAACTTTAAAACTCTCGAACATTCGCTTTCAGACTTTTAATTTTTAATCTTTCGAACCTTCGAGTTTCAAATTGTCGAACTTTGAAACCTTCGATTTTTTAAACTTTTGAACCCTTGTCTTTATAATTATGAAATTTCAAACTTTTTAACTTACACACATTTTAAATTTTCGAACTTTCCAACTTTAAAACTCCCGAACATTTCATTTTAGACTTTCAATTTTTAATCTTTCGAACTTTAGACTTTGAAATTTTCGAACCTTTAAACCTTCGATTTTTCAAACATTCGGACCTTTGCCTTTCAAAATGTCGAAATTTTATACTTTTCAACTTAAGCACTTTTCAAATTTTCGAACTTTCCAACTTAAAACTCTCGAACATTGGATTTTCAGACTTTCAATTTTTAATTTTTCGTACTATCGACTTTAAAATTTTCGAGCCTTCAAACCTTTGAATTTTCAAACCTTCAAGCTTTCTTACTTTCAAATTTAGAATTGTATAGTTCATTACGACTTCGTTCTATAAATGCTAAAATTTGAAATTTATAAACCTTAAAATGGAAATCAGCAAAATGAGAAATTTAAGGTAAAAGAAAAAGAAAAAAGGTTCTTGAAAAAGTCTATTTTCAACTTATAAACTCAATTTTTCTAGGTGAGAACTAATATTCTGGATTTAATGACAACCATTTAAAGTCGAAATTTTAAGAAAAAAACTTTTTAACCTTTAGTTAAAAAATGCACAAAAAAAGTCAACATTGGAACACAAAAAATCGAAGGACGAAAAGTTTAAACCAAAGATTAAATTACAATATCAATATTTTGTACGAAAAATGTAAAATATTTTCTAATAAACCAAATTTTTACTTCATAATTCCAAAGAATTCACAAAAAACTCGCATTTTCGGAACTGCAAATGAAATCTCGAGAAAGAAGTCCTATTTTTTTAAGTACAATCCACTCCAGTATAATCTAAGTTTTGTAGTAAAGAAGCTCCGAATTCGTAAAGAGAGTTTACCCTGCAGCTCACTGAACGTAGGTTACAAAATCAGTTCAATTTATATTCGTTTCCTAATATTTACGTCATGTATATGCATATTATTTAAATGTAACTCGTTGCATTCGCCAATAACAAACATCGATTTAATTTATGGGAGGAGCTGATGCAAAACACAAATAGATATTTAATACCGCTACATCAAAAGCCTATTTGTCAAAAGTCACGGAACAAGTTTGTAATATTAGCGAAACAATAATTTTCTAATCCGGCAATTTAATCAAGATGTTAGTATATTATTGACAACAGAAAGCACCACAAATAAATATCTCGCAACATGCTAAATGTGTCTGCGGGACGACCTTTACAACGTGGATGAACAACAAAAAATGTGTAAAGACGACACGACGCTAGTCGCTAAGTCACGGCCAGGTAAAACACCTTATATTTACGACGAAGGGCCGTTAGATAACTTTGACAGTCGAGCTAATGGCTTTTAAACTTAGAATCTGGCTTAATTTTATTAGATCTCGGGAAATAAACCGGCCAAACGGACTATTTGAAACGGGTAAATGTTTTATGGTGACGTTTATGGCGCTTTAAGAGACGTGTGGTTTATAAAGACTAAATATACAGAAGTATTTACTAAAGAACTGCGAAAAAAGCTTCAATAAAACTTGGATTTGACGAGGAAAATTTCCACTTCTATAAATAATTTAAAAAAATTGGGCATGAGGACTGCCGTTAAAAGTAAAAACTCATAATTATGATATAACAGTGTTTTTTTTTTAATTTGGAAGTTGTAATATCTAAAATAATAATTTTCACATTTTTCGTACAAAATATTGACATTGTAATTTAAAAACATCGACTTTTCTCTTAAAACCTCGACTTTAAGCTCGCCATGTTTTTCGTTAATAGAATTTTTCTGTTAAAATTTGATTTTTTATGCAGTTCCTAAAATTACGGCTTTAAATATTTGTCAGTAAACCAAGAACATCACTTCCTTCTTAGAAAATTTGAGATCATAAGTTGAAAGTAGGTTTTTTCAAGAACCTCTCATCTTTTCTCTTGAAATTCTCATTTTGTTGATTTCCATTTTAATATTTAAAAATTTCGAATTTTTGGACTTTTAAAGAACAAAGTCGAAATAAATTTGAAAAGTCCAAATTTAAATGTGTGAAAGCTTGAATGTTTGGCAATTTGAAAGTTGAAAAGTTTCAAATTGCGAGATTTTGAATCCAAAGATTCGAAAATTTGAAAAATTGAAGGTATGAAAGTTCGAAAATTTGTAAGTCGATGGTTCGAAAGATTAAAAATTGATAATTCGAAAATCGTAAATTCAAGAATTTAAAAATTAGAAAGTTCGAATATTCGAAAAGTTCGAAACTTGAAAAGTTCGAAATTTTGAAAGTTAAAGGTTCAAAAATCAAGGATTGGCAGGTTCGAAAATTTGAAAATCAAGGTTCAAAAGATTGAAAGTTGAAATTTTCCTTAATTCAAGATTTTGAAAATTGGAAAGTCCAAAAGTTTGAAAAGCATAAGAATTTGAAAGCTCAAACTTCGAAAGTTCAAACGTCGAAAGTTAAAAGCTCGAAAGTTAAAAAGTTTGAAAATTAGAAATTTAAATATTTAAAAGTTTGAAGGCTTAAAGGTTTGAAATATGAAAAGGTTAAAAATTTAAATTTAAAAGTCGGTGGTTCGAAAGTTCGAAAAAATTGAAAAAAGAATCCAAATTTTGGAAATCAATGGTTCAAAGATTCGAAATTTGAAAGTTCGAAAATTTAAACATTGGAAATTAAAGGTTTGAAAGTGTGAAAGTTTAAAAATTGAAATGTTTAAATCTTCGAAAATTTAGAAGTTTCAAATTTCGAAAAACTGAAAATTAAAAGTATCTCTCTGAAGATGATAGCTTGGCTATCGAAACGCGTTAGAGCAACCTTTGTTGTGTTTTTTAACCTTTCTTTATTTCAGGGGACAAGATTTGTATTTCAATTTTTTAAAATCGAAAGGCTTGAAGGTTTAGAGATTGGAAAGTTCAATAATTCAGTAAATTTGAAAGTTGAAAATTTTGAAAATTTGAAACTCAAATGGTTTGAAAGTTTAAAAAATCGAAGGTTTAAAAGTTCGAAAATTTAAAACTCAAATTTCGAAAAACTGAAAATTAAAATCGAAAATTGGAAGGTTCAAAAATTCGAAGAGTTCGAAAGCTCTAAAATATAAAAATTTGAAAATTTAAATTCGGAAGTTAAAATCTCGAAAGTTTAGAAAATTGAGGATGTAAAAGTTAGAAGGCTTAAAAATTTGACAGTTGGATAATTTAAAAGCCGAAGGTTCAATAGTTCGAAAAATAGAAAGTTTGAAAGTTGAAAAATTCCAAAACTTGAAAGTCGATGGTTTGAGAGTTCGAATATGATAACGAAGGCTTCCACGGCCAGAGTCAGTACAGGATATACTTCTTTCGGGATTGGACCGTGTCAAAGAGCTACTAAAAGTGTTCGACGTTTCGCCCACCATCGTAGGGGGCTTCTTCAGGAACAAAGAAAGAAAAATAGATGAAAAGAGGAATATGAGGGAATATGCAAAAAACAAAAATTGAAATTGAAGAATTGAAGAAGAATTGAAATTGGCCTTTTATTTTTCTTTTTTGCATATTCCCTCATATTCCTCTTTTCATCTATTTTTCTTTCTTTGATCCTGAAGAAGCCCCCTACGATGGTGGGCGAAACGTCGAACACTTTTAGTAGTTCTTTGACACGATCCAATCCCGGAAGAAGTATATCCTGTACTGAGAGTTCGAATATTGAAAGTTTGAAAATTTGAAGACTGGAAAGTTTGAACTTGTGAAAGTTGGAACATTGGAATATTAAAAAGTTGAAAAGTTTGAAAGTTCGAAGGCGTAAAAATTTAAAAGTTAGAATGTTTAAAACTTTGAAAATGTAAAAGTTCCAAATTTCGAAAATTTAAAAGTCGAAGGTTCGAAAGATTAAACATTTAGTGTTTGAAAAACGAAAATTCGAGAGTTTGAAAGTTGAAAAGTTCGAAACTCCAACAAATTTGAAAGTTCGAAAAGTTTACAAATGTGAATGTTTAAACTTCGAAAATCGTTAAGGTTTGGAAGATTAACAATTAAAGGTAAGAATGTTTAAAAGGTTAAAAGTCGATGGTTTCAAAGTTCGAAAAATCGAAAATCTAAAATTTGAACAGTTCCAAAAATTGAACTCGATGGTTCAAAAATTCAGAATTGAAAGTTCGGAAATCTGAAGATTGGCAAGTTTGAACGTGTAAAAGTTGGAAAATTGGAACATTAAAAACTTGAAAAGTTTGAAAGGGTTGAAAAGTCGACATGTTTGAAATTTCGAAAATTTAAAAGTTGTAAATTTTTGAAATTTAAAAATCACTAATTTAAAGGTTCAAAAGTTGAAAGAATCCAAAATTTAAAAATCGAAAATTTGAAAACTGTTATATTTAAAAAATTGAATACTTTTAAATTTTCGAAATTTCAAACATTCCGACTTTCCAACTCTTACACTTTCAAGTTTTTAATTTTTCAATTTTCCAACTTTTACACGTTCAAACTTTCCAATCTTCAGATTTCCGAACTTTCAATTTTGAATTTTTGAAGAATTGTTCAACTTTTAAATTTTTGATTTTTCGAACTTTGTGTTCAAAAAATATTCGAAGTTTTGACTTTATTTGAAAATTTCAATAATAATTTCAGCAATAATTTTCAATAATTTTAACTATTTCTTAAAGTTTTGATCTTCATATAGTAAACTAGACTTTTACTTGAAAAATTTAAAAATTCGACTTTTTTCAAAAATTCCCAGTTCGCAGTTTTCCAAAAAATGTTGACTTTTTTTAGAAGTTTTGACCGTTAAGTAGTAATCTAGACTTTTATTTGAAAAACTCAAAAATTCGACAATTTTTTTTTAAATTATCAGCTTTTTAAAAATTTGTTTTTTTGCAAATATCAACTTTTAAAACTTTTGAACTTGTTTTAGGAATTTTCACTGTTTTTTTTTTATCTTTATTATTTCAAGAGATCCGCTTTTCTGTTTGAAAATTTGTATCTTTGTTGACATGTTTGACCATTATTCGAAGTTTTGACTATTTGAAAATTTCGTGTTTTTTTTTCAAAAATTTCGACTTTAATGAAAGTTTTCACCTTTATACAGTAAACTAGACTTTTATTTGAAAAATTTGAACATTCGACATTTTTCGAAAAATCGCAGTTTTTCAAAAATTTGATTTTTGCAAAATTTCGACTTTTGAAATTTTCCAACTTTTTTCAGAATTTTCACCGTTTTCTTTGAAAACCTCTACCTTTCTCAAGATATCCATGGTTTTTCGGAAGTTTGCTTCTTTGTTGAACTTTTAACTACTTGAAGTTTTTTGAAAATGTTGATTTTTTTTTAATTTTGACTTTTTCTTGAATTTTCGACCATTTTGTAGTAAATTGAACATTTGTTTGAAAAATTCAAATATTCGACTTTTCTTTTGAAAATTCCCACTTTAAAAAACTGACTTTTTTGCAAAATTTCAATTTTTATAATTTTCAAGCTCTAGAATTTTTGATTTTTTTTGGAGATTTTTTAATACTTTTATTGTCGAATTTAGACCTTTCCTCAAAGTTGGGACTTTTTCAGAATTCAAACTTTTTTTATCAAAATCTAACTTTTAAGTGCCTAAAAATGGGAATTGAAACCCTAAATAAGGTGGTACGCACCACTGGATGTAAAGTTGCCTGTACGCGTTGATCATATACTGAAAGTATATGACCATATACTGAAAGTATATGACCATATACTGAAAGTATATGGCGTTAACTCATCCCTTTGAGTGTATGACATTCTCGCCACGGCGCGGCGGTGTTTATTTTGCTTATCGCATTACTAATCTATGTGGCCAAGCGGCGGTAAAACTGGAAAACTGGGAGTCCGTATTTTGCCTCAGAATAAATAACTTTGATAATAACGTCATTTTAACCATAATTTGACAGATTCAAGGGTTTTGATGCAAAATAAAAATGTCGTCCGGGGAAGAAAAAGTTTCAAAACACACGAGGGGTGTGCGCAGAGCAAGTCACCCGAAAATTCACTCCTTAATCTCTGAAAAAAATCTAATGGTTTCTGAAATGAGATCGGATACACGGCTAGGATTTTTACAAAACTGATTGAGGATTTGGCGAAGTAACCTTCTCTGGGTAAATTTAGTGGATAATTCTGTAGGAAGTTTGGTATGATTTGTCAATCGATTGAAAATATAAGTGATTATGACCAATACCTGGTAGTAAAACCACATTCTCGGACTTCGAAGCTAACGCCTCGGCCACAATTACATTTTCGTATTGTTTTTACTACTACGCAATATCCTACTCTTTGAAATTTTTGATAGAAGTACTTTTTGGTTTCAATTTTTTCCCCAAATGTAAGGAGTATGCCAAAATTTGAATAATTAGAATAAGTACAAACTCCAAGAAAATGACGACTTTTTTTTATAAAATTTTGATTGGTTTCGATTTGAACGAAGGAAGGCTGGAGGGTTTCTGCAACTTTTATCTTTCTTCCATCACTTTTTTACCATAAATCTTGCATCCTGTCGAAGAATATCCCGCCTGCACCCATGTGTCTTCATATCGTATTGGCATTTTCTTCGCCATTTGCTTCTTTCACAAGTCCAGGTTTTCATTTTTTTTGTAAGATGCCAGCAATAAGTATAAGAGCATTAGTGACGTCCAAGATGGACGTCACTAATGCTTTCACTGACCATCTTTGAATCGCCTCATGTGGATAATTGATTTGTTTTTCTTATTACTTTTTGTTTTGACAGTTGGTCCTAATATTCCTTGAATGAAATGGGCGTCTCTGGTCTCACAGAAAAAAAACTAATATCGTGCGTTTGGCCATTGTTTTATGGTGTGCGGAACCTGCAGTAATTTGCATCCCAGCACTCTAGATGTGTTGGAGTTCATTGAGACACCCACCGCTATTGTGTGGAGCCGTAATAATAAGTTTCATGCGAGCACAATTGATTTTGTTCAGCACGTGTACGATGATAGATGGCATTGTATAAATAGACAGGTATTGAACCTTCTCTATCCGCATCTTATCGTCCAGTCTCGATGGCCGTGCAAAAGAAGACGGCGTCTGTCGCAAAAATCCTTTATGATGGACCCGAGTGTGGGTTACTCCCTCGGGTACTGTACACGTGGCCTTTTAATAGTTTCCTGTGATCATGGTGGTTCGTTTTTTTATATAAATCTCGAAGCACGTCGTCCCACGACTCGTTGCCTCTTCCTAGACTTATTCTAACCCAGAGACTATTCTAACCAGAGACTAATTCTAACCCTTTCTCGTAAACTTACATAAACCGGCACTGTTACGACAGCAAATTAATAAATCATTAAAATATACGCGCAAAAGGAAACAATTACAAACACATGTGTTATAATTTTAACATGTTGGCAAACATGTTATTTTCAATGAAAGTCAACGTCGGGTATCGAGGTTCTGGTTTATTTATTGGCAGCGGTGGAAGTGGGATTGCTCTGGGTCTACAGTTAGCCGTTGATCTCGTCAAATTTATGATTATGTTGCCTTTGAGTAATGTTCGACCATTTTAATTAAAAGCTCGCATTTTCCCAGGTCCGATCGTGTTCTATCTGCATTTATGGAACTTGTTATCAGAAGCACCTCTTCGGATTCCGTAATTGCCGGCCGATTACGCATGGATAATTTTTCATTGGGTATCTTACCAGACTTGGCACTTGTAAGAAAGAGCCAGTTGAATTATTTAATTACAGTTGACTTATACCAATGCAAGCATGATCTAGCAACGTGTTTGCTTTGGGGGGGGGGGGAACAAATCATGAACTCATTTCAAAATTACGCTAAACCAAAAACCAAGTTTTTTAATATAAATTGTTGATTTTTTGAAGTGAAAACCTATGCACGTAGCTCAAGAAAATCCACACGTTCCACCTAATGTAATATGGTTCCAACAAGGTGAAGCATCACCACACTACCAAGTCAATGTCCGGCAATATCTCGATTTTACATTTCCAAATCGGTGGATAATGAGATGAAGTACGGTAGAATGGCCACCACAATTACCAGACCTGACGCCTCTGCAGGCACGTAGCCAGGATTTTCGTTCGGGGGGGGTCCAACTCCCCCCTCCCTTTTTTTAGGTTAGAGACACAGAAACTTCTTCGAAAAAAGCAATATTACAAAATTTAAAGACAAAGCTGAGTTGTTAAATCAATAAACGTCTTGGTATTTTACTTAGTGCTCATTTTTTATTTTTGCATAAAATTTCTAATCTTAACTTTGAAATTTGGACTATAATTCGAAACTCGAAAGTTCGACTTCAGTCTCAATATTTAAATCTTTCAAATTTAAATTTAAAAAATTTTTTTAGAATTACCCAGTAATTTTTTCAAAATAACTGATTTTTGAACTTTTCAGAGCAGCATAAAATTTGAAATCAAAGATGAAATTAGGAATATTAGATATTAAGGATAAAATAAAAAAAAATTAATAGAAGCTTCCATTTTAATTTGTATTTCGATTTTTGTCGAAACTTTGAATTTATTTTTAAAATCTTCAGGAAAAGCGGAAATTTGGACGAAAAATTAAAAGGATGAAAAAGAAAAGAACTTTACCATTAAAAATCCAGAAGCGTCGAAGTTTAAGGTACATTTTTTTAAAACTCAAAATGTTGAGTTGTTGAGAAAAAACCGAAAGTTATCTGATGAAGCAAAACTTTTGGGTTTAAACTCGAAATTTGTTCAAAAAAGTAGTAATTTCGTGACTAGGATTAAAATTTGAAACAAAAAACACAATTTTTAGTGCAAAGCAAAAAAATTAGAAAAAAAATAAAAAACTGAAATTGTAAAATAAAAATCTTTAGAAAAAATTAAAATTTTTAATAAAAAAAAACGCTAACATTATAAAAAATATTTCGAGCTAAACTGTAAAGAAAATTTTTAGAAAATCGAAATTTATAAAATCATTTTCTAGAAATTTCGATCTTAAAGTCGAAATGGCAAAATAAAAATGTAAATATTTCTAAATTATTTCAAAATGTTAAATAAAAATTAAGTCTCAAAAATATCAAAAGTTAGAATATCAACTGAAAATTTTGTTTAAATAAAAGGAAAATTAAAAGTCCAAACTTAAAACTAAACTAAACTAAAATGAATATTTTGAAAATAAGATCAAAATACGTATAAATATGTTTATCAAAAGAGTCGAAATGTTGAATTTGAATCAAAATTTAAAAGAAAGTGGAAAGAATTTCACAAAAGAAGTTGATATTTCGAAAATTTCTAAAAATAATCGAAATTTCGAAAAACATTGAAATGTATAGAAAATTTATGAAACTGCACCTAAAAAATAGTGTAATTTCCTTTATATTTGCAGCCAATATTTAGTTTTTCCCTCAAAAATAAATCGCGAAAATAATAATATTAATAATTGCAAATTTTAGAAAATAATTTAAGTTTTAAGTAAAACATTTGTGAAAGATATTTCTGGAAGCTCGAAGTTTAAAAAAATATGTAATCTCAAATTACAATTAAAATCTCGCTCTTTTTGGAAATTTTGACTTTTTTCTAGAAATTTCCACTTTTTCGAAATGTTACAAAGGCGTAGACAAGACATCGATTAAAAAAATGTCATTTTAAAAAATGTCAACTTTTTTTCTCAAATTTCGATTTTAAGCTCGAAATTTCGACTTTTTTCTCGAAATTTAGATTTTTTTCTTAAATTTCGACTTTATTTTTCAAAATTTTGACTTTTTTCTCAAAATTTTGACTTTTTTCTCAAAATTTGATTTTTTTCTCGAAATTTTGCCCTTTTTCTCGAAATTTCGTTTTTTTTTCTTAAATTTCGACTTCTTTCTCGAAATTTTGGCCTTAATTTCGACTTTTTCCGCAAATTTCGACTTTTTTTCTCGAAATTTCATCTTTTTGCTTAAAATATTTCGAAATTTCTACTTTTTGTCGAAATTTCGACATTCCGTTCTTCTCAAATTTTGAATTTTTGCTCGAAATATTTCGAAATTTCAACTTTTTTCTCGAAATTTCGACGTTATTTTCAAATTTCGACCTTTTCGTCGAAATTTCGGCCTTAATCTGAAAAGTTCGACCTTTTTCTCAAAATTTCGTTTTTTTTTCTCAATTTTAGGCTTTTTTCTGAAATATCGACTTTTTTCTCGAAATCTTAACCTTAATATCGAAATTTCGACATTTTTCTCAAAATTTTTTTCTCAAATTTTGACTTTTTTCTCGGAATTTCGACTTACGTTTTTCTAAGACTTTGACTTTTTTTCTAGAAAATTCGACTTTTTCTCGAAATTTCGACCGTTTTCTCGAAATTTAGACCTTAATCTGAAAAATTCGACTTTTTTCTCTAAATTTCGTTTTTTTCTCAATTTTCGACTTTTTTCTAAAATATCGACTTTTTTCTCAAAATGTTGACCTTAATATCGAAATTTTGACATTTCTCTCAAAATTTCGGCTTTATACTCAAAATTTTGACCCTTTTTTTATCGAAATTACGACCTTTCTTTATCGAAATTTCGATTTTTTTCGCAAATTTCGACTTTTTTCCCAAAATTTCGTCTTTTTGCTTGAAATATTTCGAAATTTCTACTTTTTTCTCGAAATTTCGACGTTATTATCAAATTTCGAATTTTTGCTTGAAATATTTTGAAATTTCGACTTTTTCTCGAAATTTCGATGTTATTTTAAAATTTCGACTTTTTTCTCGAAATTTCGGCCTTAATCTGAAAAGTTCGACTTTTTTCTCAAAATTTCGTTTTTTCTTTCTCAATTTTAGACTTTTTTTTCAAATATCGATTTTTTTCTCGAAATTTTAACCTTAATATCGAAATTTCGACATTTGTCTTGAAATTTCGGTTTTAACTTAAAATGTCGACTATTTTTCTATAAATTTCGACTTTTTTCTCAAACTTCGACTTTTTTCTCGAAATTTCTACATTTTTCTCAAAATTTCGACTTTTTTATTTCAAATTCCGACTTTTTTCTCGAAATTTTGATCCTAATCACGAAGTTTCGATTTTTTATTCGAATTTTCAATTTTCATCTCGAAATTTCTAAAAAAAGGATCAAAATTTGCTAACTAAAAATCAGTTATTGAACGCACCCTACTACAAACTGTCAAGATTGTTGGGAAAGAGGAGCGGTCGGACGCAACTGTCATCTGCCTAATTTGACCATAGTGTAGAAATTTTGACTTATTCGAAAAAAAATTTCGATATTAAAGTTGAAATTTCGACATGTCTCGGAATTTTAAGAAAAAAGTAGAAATGTCAAGAACAAAGTCGAATTTTTGAGAAAAAAGTCGAAATTTTGAGTGTTAAATCAAAATTTCGAGTTTAAAGCCGAAATTTCGAAAAAAATTTTTTAAAAAAAAACCGAACTTTTGACAAAAAAGTCGAAATCCCTAAACATTTTTTTTTATAATCAGTGTACTTTTTACGCTTTTGTAAAATGTCGAAATTTCTAAATATAATTTTTTTTAATCAATGCCTTTCTATGCTTCTGTAAAATGTCGACTTTTAACTCAAAATTTCGACTTTTTTCTCGAAAATTCTACTCCATGTCAAGAAAGCCGAAATTTGGGGTAATAAAAAATTGAAATTACTGAACGTAGCCTACTGCTTAAAGGGTTGGTGCATGTATTGGGAAGCCTTGAGCTCATTGTCAATTTTTATTAAAATGTCTACATGGCTATTTTGCTTATCATAAGCTCAATAGTTGGCAATTTCGAAAATTATTTACATGCTTAAATATACAATCAGTCGTTTTTCTACTGATATTTCAATTCCTATCATCGTAAATTTTTTGGGGAATATTCATTTCGGGGAAGGTCCGGACCCCTTGGACCCCCCCCCTGGCTACGTGCCTGCGCCTCTGGACTTTTTTAAAGGGATTATGTAAAAGGAATAGTGTATAAAGCCAAACCCCTCGACGTAGCTGACTTACGAGCAATAATAGCGCTTGCGATTGCGTCGGTGACACCAGAGATGTTGAATAATGTCAGCAGACATTCCTATTCACGACTAGGATGCTGCCAAGATGTAGGAAGTGCCCATTTTGAACATTTCCTACATTAAGTATGGTTTGCTGTTAATTTTTAAAATTAATATGGCAAGTATAACGTTTTTGAATAGAGGATGAAAAGACCTTTCAAATAAAGGTATAACAAGCCCTAGTTGCGGTTTAAAAATGTCACAACTGTCACACGAAAAGGGTTGCATTTAGGGATGAAATTTTTATGGTGGAGGATGTCATTTTATAATCTAAAATTGACGTGTCTCGAGATTTTTCATAAATTTGTAGAATATACAAAATGTATTCCATTCGGCTGCTCCACACTGTATATAACATTAAAGCAGTAACGCAATTTAGCGTGACGATGAGACGTGATGGTGGCGATGAGACGTGATGGTGACGCCAAACCATATTTACTGAAAATTTCTGCCCTTTTCGAAATTTCAACTTTTTTGAATATTCCAGTTGCGATTTTTTTATAGAAATTTCGACTTTTTTCAAGCAGCAGTTTTTTTGAAAAATTTGGCTCTCTGAAAAACCCGACTTTTCTGAAAATTCAACTTCTTTAAAAATCGCTACTATCGATGAAGAATCTTACTTTTTTTGAATATTTCAATTCACTTTGATAATTTTGACGTTTTTGCAAATTACAACTATATTTTTTGAACATTTTTTTAAAGTTTAATCCACTCGCAAAGGGTAACCCCATTATGTTTTCAAAGCACTGCGAGTAGGATGCGGAAACAAGGATAGATGGCGACGAACCGCCTTCTTAAACAAGGATAGGTTGTAATTTTTGGGGAAAATTCCTTCCGGTAACAAGTTCCAAAAATTGGAAGTTCTATAGAAAAAAGAGTCTCCGTAGACAGAAGTCCTCACTGAGTCAAGCTGGACCGCACACGAATTTGCTGTCTCCGACTGTCTAGAACGCCTCAAGAATCTTGCCCTTGGGGGGATCAATCCTATTAGTTCCTGCGAGCATCTTCCATAATAGTACTTGTAAAAAAGAGACAAGTCACCAACCATATGCCTGTGCCAGGCACGTAGCCAGGATTTTCGTTCGGGGAGGGTCCAACTCTCCTTTTTTTTTTATCTTAGAGACATAAACTTCTTCGAACTGAGCAATATTGCAAAATTTAAAGAAAAAGTTGAGTTGTTAAATCAATAAACGTCTTGGTCTTTTACTTAGGACTCATGTTTTACTTTTGCGTAAAATTTCCAATCTTAACTTCCACATTTGAACTATAATTTGAAACTCAATTTCGACTTCAGTCTCGATATTTAAATCTTTCAAATCTAGTCTATCTTGACATTTAAAAATAAAATTAGAATAACCCTGTATTTTTTTCAAGATACGTCATTTCTGAACTTTTCAGAACAGCTGCCAATTTTAGATCAAAGACGAAATTAGGAACATTAGATATTAAAGATGAAATAAAAAAATTTCAACAGAAGCTTCCATGTTAATTTGTAATTTCGATTTTTGTCGAAACTAAATTTATTTTGGAAAGGAAAAGGGTAAATCTAAAAATCTTCATAAAAAGTAGAAATTTGGACAAAAAATTAAAAGGATAAAAAAAGAAAAGAACTTTATCAAACACAATCCAGAAGCTTCGAAGTTAACGTCAATTTTTTTTTAAAACTTAAAATGTCGAGTTTGCCGAAATATTTAGAAAAAATTTAAATATTGAGAAAAAAGCGAAAATTTTCTGATGAATTAAAAATTTTGGGTTTAAACTAGAATTTCTTTTAAAAAAGTAGAAATTTCGTGACTAGAATTAAAATTTGAAAAAATTAAAGCACACAATTTTTAGTGCAAAGCAAAAAATTTAGAAAAGAAATAAAAAAAACTGAAATTTGAAAATAAAGATATTTAGAAAAAATTAAAATTTTAAACAAAAAAAACGCGAACATTATAAAAAATATTTCTAGTTTAACTGAAAATTTTAAGAAAAACGAAATTTATAAAATCATTTTTTTTTTAAATTTCGATTTTAAAGTCGAAACGGAAAATAAAAATGTTGATATTTCTAAATTATTTCAAAATGTTAAATAAAAATTAAGTCTTAAAAACATCAAAAGTTGGAATTTCAAATAAAAATTTCGTTTAAATAAAAGGAAAATTAAGAGTCCAAACTTGAACTTAAAAAAAAAGTTTATATTTTTAAAATAAAATGAATATTTTGAAAATAATGTCAAAATGAGTATAAATATGTTTATCAAAAGAGAGAAATCTCTGAAAAAGTTGAAATGCTGAATCTGAATAAAAAATTAAAAGAAAGTTGAAATAATTTTACAAAAGAAGTTGATATTTCGAAAATTTCTAAAAATAATCGAAATTTAGAAAAATGTTGCAATATATAGAAAATGTATGAATCAAAAGTAAAACATTTTTGAGCAAAAGCACCAGAATTCGGCAAAAAATGATTTATAAGTCCTTGGAATTAAAAAAAAATAAGTTAATGAAATCGATTATGTGCTCACAGAGACGTAAAACTGAAGGAAAGAATTTAGAATTTTCAATTTCAACTCGAAATTTTGTTAAATTATCAAAATTTCTAGAAAATATTATTCAGAAAATATAAGAACATACATTAATTATTTTTACGTATTCGTTTCTTTTATTTTTTTTTTCATTTTGATAATTAGTAAAAATGAAGAATAAAATCTAGTGATTTTAACATTATATAAATTTGACAAATAAAAACGTGAAACTTACCAAAGAAAAATTTCCTAATATCCATTTTAAGTTCACGTATTTAACTTATCACCAATCATAAACTTAGTAGTTGGCAATTTTGGAAATTATTTACATGCTTAAATATACAATCAACCATTTTTCTATTGATATTTCAATTCGTATCATTGTAAATTTTTTGGCAAATATTCATTTCGGGAGGGGGGGGGGGGTCCGGAAAAAAATATCGGTTTATTTCGGTTCGTCAAATTTATATGCTTAAAATATTTTTTATTTTATACTTAAGATTGGAACTTTTTTTGAAATTTCAATTCTTATTTCAAAATTATACATAATTCCATGCAACTATCATCTCATCTTCATCTCTCATTTCTGATTAGATTAGATTAGAAACACACAATTTTCACATTTTCAACCCAAATATAAATATTTAAGTTTTAACTTGAATCTTTTATCAAGATTTTCAACTTTTTCTTGAAATTTGGACTTTTATCTAGAAATTACTCGAAATATTTCTTTTCTTCTCAGGTAAAAAGCATCCATTCGCATTTGTAATGAGACATTATCAACAAAGTCACGAGTTCAATAAATATTGCGATTGATTGCATAAAAAAGTGTGTATTTGAAAATTGACAATTTTTTTTATTTTTCATTTATAAAAGAAGAAAATTTGGATAAAATTTCAAATTCATACATATATAAAAATCATTTAATTTGGTCTACTGATTATTTACTATAGTAATTATTACGGAATCCTAATTGTGCGAGCCTGACTCGCTCTTGGCTGATTTTTTTATTAGTAATTTGAGATTTAATTTTTAATTTCAGGTAAGGATCCACTTTATATACCGATTTCGTGAGAAACCAAAAAAGGTAAGATATTACTTGACATCAATAAAGCTGTGAAAGATGCAAGGTCTAAAAAATAGATACATTACACATTAAAAACTGTCACAATATAAGATTTTTTTGCAACGGCTTCACAAATAGCGCTTTTTATACACTGGGACGTTTATTGACATGGAATTTTTCCATGTCAAATTTAAAAATTGAGTCTGACGACACTAATTTTATTTAATTTAAAGACCTCACTTAATACCTGTTGGTCTCCCTACTCCAGTGTTCTTGCTTGACCCTGACAGTGGGACGTTTATTGACATGGAATTTTTCCATTTCAAATTTGAAAATTGAGTCTGACGACACTAATTTTATTTAATTTAAGGACCTCACTGAATACCTTTTGGTCTCCCTACTCCAGTGTTCTTGCTTGACCCTGTACACGGGATCATAAATTTTATTTAAGGGCAGCAGCTAACAAACACAAAGAGAATAACCAAGCCACCCCCGTAGAGTGAAGAAGTTAATAAACCATACTAAAAACAACGCCTCTTTTTATTTCATCTACCGTGAATATATTGGTAGTGGTCCTTCGATTAATCAAAAACAATCTAATTCAACAAACAATACAAAATCCCCAAATAGTGATCGGTAGTCCAGATTTCTGGCCCAACATTCGGAATATTCATTACACAACAAATCGATCGTACATCCGAATTAAAAAAAAATTAACCATCCCACATCAACATTTTGGTCAACAATTACATTAACGGAGAGTTTATTTTTAACATCCACTAATAAAAAAATCTGGGTGGGTAACCTGTCGTTAATTTTGTAGGGAGCTATCTTTTCCACAGCGACGATCGCCGGACGATAAGCGGCGACAGCAGGTCGTAACAGAATCCCCCACTAATCATCGTCTTAGGAGGAAGGTTAGCGGCTGGCTCTCTTTCATCGAAATCAATAGCAGTCGGCGTCGTCTACTGCTCCCATTTTGCATCAGAGGACTATATGGTTTAGAATATTTTTTTGGTTTCCTATCTTAAGGAAATCCAATATCGTATTGTCTCTTCATTTTGAAACTGATCAAGTTATGAAGCAGGTTACCACTGGGTCCACAAAACCCAGCTCATATCTTAATGAGATCCAATATCGTATTGTCTCTTCATTTTGAAACTGATCAAGTTATGAAGCAGGTTACCACTGAGTCCACAAAACCCAGCTCATAACGTAAAATATGTTGTGGACTCCTTTTACCTTTCTTTGGTTGGTGATCTCTGATTGCTAGTGGAGCTTGGAGTTATTTATCGCTTTTTAATGTGGACAACCCTTTCCTACTAGAGAAAAATGCGTTTTCTTATTTTAGATTAGGACTTGTTAAACTGTTTCATCTTTGTAAACTTTCAAGTGCCTAGTACGCTCAATACAGATTTATGTTTTTTTTTTAATTTTACCAAGTACAACTGTAACAAAAATAAGATGCAAATACGTTGGCTCACAGTGTGTCCAACTTCACCTCATAAACTTGACAGTCTTGATAATAACTAATGCACACACACACACTTAGTCATTGAGACCGAATTGTGGAACAAGGACACAAACCGTTGAAGTTCGCTCGCCAATTACAATTTTCATTGTTGAGAGATTATCTCAATCTTAATCCATACATTTAATTTTATTGTTCTTTCGCCCCGCTAAGATAAACCGATACTTTATGCGTGTGCACATATACGGTCAGTAAATATGCATTCCAATTGCGAAATTCGTACGATTTCTTAGTGAATTCCATGAATCATATCTCGTTATTTCATTAATCATCCTTCCACAGCTTTTAAAACTTCCTCATTATGAAACTCTTTTACCGTTTACTTTCATCCCGAGCGAGAAATCAAAGAAATCAGCGTCGACAGTTGATAAAGTTTGTCACAAGTTAACGGAATGTGGATCGCAATGAAATCATCATCAGTAAATTAGCAGCTTCATGCCATAAGATATGGTTTCCTAAACTTTTCCCACGCAAATGATGAAGCTTTAACAGAACGCTTTTCGAGTTCTCACAGATCTAGTTCTCCGGGCAGGGTTTTTCAAGCTTTTCCTGTGATGGAACACTTCGTAAATCATGAAAGTTTAACTTAATCATTTCGGGTTATTGCAAAGTTATTACGTAAGTTGGAGTTGAAATTTCGACCTCAAGGTTGCACAATAAGAATTTAAAATCAAACATGTCAGAAAAAAATTGGAAATTTATTTTAAATTGTAAAAAAATGACTACGTTGGTAGCTAGGTATTGGGGGTTCTGGAGCATTTTTCGCGCCACCATTTAAATTGTCGCGGAATTTCGAAAGACATTAAAAAAAATAACGAACACAAATTTCTTTTAGTGGACGTTACCCCGTAAATTGAAACATAAATCTTGCCCCTGGGGAGTACCTCTTTCAATTTTTGAAGTCAGTTCCACTAAAAAAAAATCTCGAAAATTGTCAGTTATTCTAATTAAATTGAGCTCAATCGAAGAGATAGGAGGAAGAAGCTTATTTAAAATCATTCGATGACGATAATTGCTATTTGGCAATAGAATTCTCGACAACATTCCGCTCTTATATTAATTACGGTGGTGAAGGTCCTTCCTTTATTTACTATAGAAAGTTCACCCAGATAGCTTTCATTTAATAATATTTAAGTCCCATAAAAAAGGACTCACGCTGTTAGCATTAATTTACAACTAAAGCGAAATCATCCTTTAGCATTTTATCCACCGTTCGGCGATTCGAATGTCTTTGAAAATAATTGAATGTCTGTTTTTATCGGAACAATAAAAGCAATTTATTACAGAAGGTTACTCTTATCGTTAAATAATTGTGATTTAGAATTCTTACCGGTTCATGAAATGTCACAGAGGGCAACGTTATTAATCAGAATCGATACCGCTCAATAAAATCGATTTGCTGAGTAATATGGCGAAACATTGCCAAGGGCGTTCACTTTTGAAGACTGCGGTAGCGGCAGCAATTGCGATAGTTTATTGGAAAAGTACAAACAAAAGCAATCGCCTTCTGAGAATTTTAGGGGATTCACTCCTTCATGCGTTCCGGGGATTTCCCATACAAGGATTAACCATCTACCAGTCGACCAACCAAAGTTGGTCGATAACTAAATCGACGAAAATCGACTAGGTCGACTAAATAGACTAAATTGACGAAAATTGGCTACATCGACTAAATTGCCTACATCGACTAAATCGACGAAAATCGACTAAAGCGAAGAAAATCAACCAAGTCGACTAAATCAACAAAAATCGACGAAAATCGTGTTAAGTTGACTAAATTGACGAAGAGGCGAACTATATCGTGCAAGAGGTTACTAAAAAAATTAAATTACTCGCAAAAGCCTCTAAGGGGGTAAAATAAGTTACTAAATTTGTATGTGGGAGTACGTCATTTATAAAAATTGAAAGTTGTCTGAATAAACGCGAATGGCACCTGATATGTTGCCATTCGCAATGAGAAATCTCATCGCGAACACTTGTAAAAAGATTTATAAAAAGTGCAGTTGACCAACTGAAATTGATCGATAACTTGAATGTCGACTAAATCGACGAGAATCGACTGAATCGACGAGAATCGACTAAATCAATGTACAGGCGAACTGCATCGTGCAAGAGGTTACTAAGAAATTACATATATCACTCATAAAGGCCCCTAAGGGGGTAAAATAGGTGATTAAATTTTTAAGAAAACTGATTTTTAAATTTTAAAAATGACACAGTCCTCTTAAGAAAAGTTTTCTGAGATAATTTGAAAGGCTCCTGACTTGTTGCCATTTGCAATGAGGAATCTCATCGGGAACGTTTGTACAAAGATTTGTAAAAGGTAATTTTTTCAAACGTGTCAGATTTAGAAATGGAGTGATAAAGAGCCGTAACTTTCGTGTTTGTTTAAACAAAAGCAATATTAATGTTGCTTCATTAAGATTTACTTACCGACAGCGATTCCTTCCTTTGGTTTATTCTTCTCGTTGCAACATTATTTGAGCCATTACCATAAACTTGCTTTCCAGCTCTTTATGACTTTCGTATTTGCATTCGACTTGTATTTAAAACGAGTAATTAGGTTTAAAGCTGATCAAAGAACAATTAAGCCCACGTACATGGGAGTTTTAATGAGAAAATTATTAATAACCGTTATTTTTGTAAGACAATTTACACCTTTGCGATGAGTAGAAAACGTGGCGTAAGCGGTGATTCATCGTTTTTCATTACGATTTTATAGGGTCCCATCCATGTGGTGCGCCATTTTGTAGACTTATTGAATATTTCCATATTGCCAATTAGTGCAAACATCCTCGCGTGGGAGGTTATTATACCCGCTCGCATCTCTTTGACCTCTTACCGCTTACGATTTTTTACTACAAGTTGCCTCGCATTCGTTTAGTTGCGACTTGTTTTATAAAAAAAAATTGAGTCAGAGACTTAAGGTATTTCACCATCAGAATCGTTGATTTCCACTGCGTAAGCGAAATGTAAGCGCCAAAGTGCCACTAGTACTTGATTTTTAGCATAGACTATCCGCGTGGATACAATATAAATGCGCAAGCCGATTTACAGTGGATTTTCCGAGCCACTGCTTCTGGGTTAAGATTTTCGCGACGGAGCTTTATTTAAAGCGTCCAAAAGCATCCAGAAGGCGTAGCCGTGCTGCTATATTATCATTAGTTCAAGATGTTTCCCTAACGTGCGGATTGAGGCATCGAAATTTCATGAGATGTTTTAGGTTACCATTACGTAAAAACGATACCGCTAGGGACCTCGTATTGGTCATATGATAACGACCAAAAAATTGGAAAAAATCAATCT
Organism: Dastarcus helophoroides; assembly: GCA_028583605.1. Taxonomy (NCBI): domain Eukaryota; kingdom Metazoa; phylum Arthropoda; class Insecta; order Coleoptera; family Bothrideridae; genus Dastarcus; species Dastarcus helophoroides. Next base: position 5,717,930 of record CM053331.1, read on the forward strand.
TTTTTTTGCAAATTTCTCGTTTGTCAAAATTTACAGGTTTTCAAATTTTGACTTTTTTGAAAATTCTGACTTTCTTCTCGACACTTTGAAATTTTTTGCCCTCTTTTTACATTTCTACCCCTTTTGAATATCGTGATCTTTTGAAAATTCGACCTGTGTTGATTATTCAACTTTTCTTTAAACTCGACTTTTCTTTCGAAAATCGATCAATGAAAATTTTGATTGTAAATATTTCAAAATGTTGACTGAAAATTCTGATTTCTTTGGATTTTTATTAACAATTTCGTATTTTTAAAAAACGATTGATGCAAAAAGGTACCTTTAGGGATATCGGTCATAATTTCTTTTGACAACTAAAAAATTAGAAAAAATCGATCATTTTTTTGCAAATTTTTGGTTTATCAAACTTTGAAGTTTTTTAAATTTTGACTTTTTTGAAAATTCTGGCTTTTTCTCAACACTTTGGAAATGTTTGCGCCTTCTTTACATTTCTGCCATTTTTGAATATCGTGACCTTTTTTTTTGGAAAATTCGCCCTCTCGATTATTCAACTTTTCTTTAAACCTAAGTTCTCTTTCGAAAATCAAAAAAAAAATTTATTGTAAATATTTCAAATTCTTGACTAAAATTTTTGATTTCTTGGGATTTTTATTGAAAATTTCGACTTTTTAAAAAAAGATTTACGCAAAAATGATACCTCTACAGATATTGGTCATAATTTCGTCTGACGACTAAAAAATTGAAAAAGAATCGATCTTTTTTTTTGCAAAATTCTCGTTTATCAAACTTTAGAGATTTTTAAATTTTGACTTTTTTGAAAATTCTCAGTTTCTTCTCGACTTTTTGGAAATTTTTGCCCTATTTTTACATTTCTACCCCTTTTGAATATTGTGATCTTTTTTGTTGAAAATTCGCCCTCTTTTGATTATTTAACTTTTCTTTAAACTCGACTTCTTTTGCAAAAATCAATCAATAAAAATGTTGATTGTAAATAGTTCAAAATGTTGACTGAAAATTCTGATTTCCTTGGATTTTTATTGAAAATTTCGACTTTTTAAAAAACGATTTACCTAAAAATGGTACCGCTAGAGATATTGGTCATAATTTCGTTTGACGACTAGAAAATTGAAAAAAATCGATCATTTCTTTGCAAATTTCTGGTTTATCAAACTTTAGAGACTTTTAAATTTTGACTTTTTTGAAAATTCTGACTTCTTCCTCGACACTTTGGAAATTTTTGACCTTTTTTTAAATTTCTACCCCTTTTGAATATCAGAGCTTTTGAAAATTCGTCCTCTTTTGATTATTCAACTTTTCTTTAAACTCGACTTCTTTTTCGAAAATCAATTAAATGAAAATTTTGATTGTAAATATTTCAAAATGTTGACTGAAAATTCTGATTTCTTTGGATTTTTATTGAAAATGTCGACTTTTTAAAAAACGATTTGCACAAAAATGGTACCTCTAGGGATATTAGTCATAATTTCGTTTGACGGCTAAAAAATTGGAAAAAATCGATCATTTCTTTGCAAATTTCTGGTTTATCAAACTTTAGAGATTTTTAAATTTTGACTTTTTTGAAAATTCTGACTTCTTCTCGACACTTTGGAAATGTTTGCCTTTTTTTCGTTTGACGACTAAAAAATTGGAAACAATCGATCCTTTTTTTGCAAATTTCTGGTTTATCAAACTTTGGAGATTTTTAAATTTTGATTTTTTTGAAAATTCTGACCTTCTTCTCAACACTTTGAAAAGTTTTGCCTTTTTTTTACATTTCTTTCACATTTGAATATCGTGGCCTTTTTTTAAAAAAAATTCGCCCTCTTTTGATGATTCAACTTTTCTTCAAACTCGACTTTTTTTCGGAAATCAATCAATGAAAATTTTGATTGTAAAACTTTCAAAATGTTGACTCAAAATTCTGATTTTTTTGGATTTTTATTGAAATGTCGACTTTTTAAAAAACGATTTGCACAAAAATGGTACCTCTAGGAATATTGGTCATAATTTCGTTTGACGGCTAAAAAATTGGAAAAAATCGATCATTTCTTTGCAAATTTTTGCTTTAGAGATTTTTAAATTTTGACTTTTTTGAAAATTCTGATTTCTTCTCGACACTTTGGAAATAATTGCCTTATTTTACATTTCTCCCATTTTTAAATATTGTGACCTTTTGAATATCGTGACCTTTTGAAAATTCGACCTCTATTGATTATTCAACTTTTCTTTAAACTCGACTTCTTTTTTGAAAATCAATTAAAAAAAATTTTGATTGTAAATCTTTCAAAATGTTGACTAAAAATTCTGATTAAAATTAAATTAAAAAAAATTGGAAAAAATCGATCATTTTTTTGCAAATTTCTGGTTTATCAAACTTTAGAAATTTTGACTTTTTTGAACATTCTGACTTCTTCTCGACACTTTGGAAATGTGTGCCCTTTTTTTACATTTTTGCCATTTTTGAATATCGTGATTTTGATTGAAAATCTTTCAAAATAGTGACTAAAAATTCTGATTTCCTTTGATTTTTATTAAAAGTTTCGACTTTTTAAAAAACGATTTACGCAAAAATTGTACCGCTAGGGATCCCCATATTGGTCATAATTTCGTCGTGACAACTAAAAAAAAGCCCAGTTTGAAAAAAACTTGAATCATCAAAAGAGGGCGAATTTTCAAAAAAAAAAGGCCACGATATTCAAATGGGATAGAAATGTAAAAAAAGGGCAAAACTTCTCAAAGTGTGGAGAAGAAAGTAGGAATTTTCAAAAAAATCAAAATTTAAAAATCTCTAAAGTTTGATAAACCAGAAATTTGCAAAAAAAGGATCGATTGTTTTAAATTTAAAAAGGATTGTTTCTTAAATTTAAAAAAATCGATCCTTTTTTTGCAAATTTTTGGTTTATCAAACTTAAGAGATTTTTAAATTTTGATTTTTTTGAAAATTCCTACTTTCTTCTCGACACTTTGAGAAGTTTTGCCCTTTTTTTACAAATCTATCCCATTTGAATATCGTGGCCTTTTTTTTAAAATTCGCCCTCTTTTGATGATTCATTTTTTTTTAAACTGGACTTTTTTTTTGAAAATCAATCAATGAAAATTTTGATTGTAAATATGTCAATATGTTGACTGAAAATTCTTTGGATTTTTATTGAAAATTTCGACTTTGTAAAAAATTCCGATGTATTTTCAAAATTGTTGCTTATTTTAAAAATGTTTCCCTATTTTTAAAATACTGTCAATTTAAAAAGTAGAATTTTCTCAGAGTTTTATCTTTCTCTAGAAACTTATCCTTAAATTTGAAAGTTTTGTCTCTCAAAATTTCGACCTTTTTTTGAAACTTGTTTCAACTTTGGAAATTTAGCCTTTTTTCTAAATTAGGACTTTTTTTGAAATTATACTTTTTTAAGTTTTTTATTTTAATTTTAGATTTTGATTTTTCTTTTTAATACTTTGCTTCTTATGAAATTTTCGTTTTAGTAAATTTGAGCTTTTTTGAAAATGTTCTTTCTTTTTTTTTCTTTGAAAATGTCTTCAAAATCCAAAACTTTTTAATATTTAGAATTAATCTCGAAATTTAGAATTTTTTGGAATATTTTTACCCATACTTGCGTTAGGTATTTTTTAAAATTTTAGGCTTTCCTTTTTTCTTTTACTTTTCCAGTTTTTGAAAAATATAAGTTGTTTATAAGTTTGCTTTTAAAAAATTTAGTTTCAAACTTCGATTTTTGTCAAAATTTCGATTTTTTCTGTAACAAGTTACAGGTTTTTGAAAAGATTCAACTTTTTTTTAAATTTTGTATATTGAAAATTTCAACATATGAACACAAAATTATGTCCTCTTTTTTTGTCCTCTTTTTTGTCCTCTTTTTTGTCCTCTTTTTTTGTCCTCTTTTTTGTCCTCTTTTTTTTTGTCCTCTTTTTTTTTGTCGTCTTTTTTTGTCCTCCTTAAAAGGTTTTGAATCTTAAAAGGAAAAAACGGAAGCTTTACAATCGCCCTCTCATAATCGTCCTTCCGTCTGTCACAAGGAGGATTTCCTCGAAACTATGTAACGTAGAAAATTGAAATTTTGCACAGCATTAGTTTTTGATGACCCACGAAAATACCGCTAGCCAACGATTAGAAAAAGAAAATATTTTATAATAAAATGGGGGGTTAATTTGGTCTCCAAAAAATCAAGTTCAAGTTAATATATGGTATGAGGTATCATTTGAAAGAGCTATCTCTGAGGATCCTGAAATATTTTTTTATAATTTTTGGTCCATTGGTCTTAAAGATACAGCTCAAAATGTGTCAAAAACTACCGCCCCCACCTAGGTTTCTAAAAATAAAATTTAGATTTTAATAGGATTGGTAGTTGCCGGAGCATTTGTCAGCATTCGAGTTGGATATACCAAACTGACGAGTTCTAACAAAATCGAAACTGGTCTTTGGTTTTCAACCTTCGAGTCTAATAAATATTTAAACCTATTGAAATACAGAACTTGTCCCCTGAAACCAAGAAAGATTAAAAAACACAACAAACCTTGCTCTAACGCGTTTCGACAGCCAAGCTGTCATCCTCAGAGAGATACCACTACTATCGCTCAGAGTGATACTACTACCATCTATCTCAAGGTGACAGCTTGGCTGTCGAAACGCGTTAGAGCAAGGTTTGTTGTGTTTTTTAATCTTTCTTGATTTCAGGGAACAACTTCTGTATTTCAATTTCAGAAGATAACCAAGGAGCAGTCCGTTCCACCAAAAAAAAAAATTGTTGTCTTCTGGGATCTTTCCTAGAGAGCAACCGCTTCGCTAGGTGGCAGTGTTTCAACTGTTGGTAATTCAGCTACTTAAGATCCACTATTAAACGCCTGGAGGGTTGCATGAATTTGCAGTCTAGGTTGTATTTACAAATTTAGTAACTAATTTGAAAAATCAAGAAATCTGATTCAATTCAATACAATTTTCATAAAGTTTGACATTTTTTTTCAAACTGGTTTGACGTTTTATCGCAATCTTATGAAAAAAAGTTAATTAAAACAAATAAGAAGAGTAGGATGGTATTGAGCAAAGAGGCTATTCGTTTGTCGTTTACTGAGAAACACCATTTATTAGAAAATCGACCAAAATGGCCCACTTAACTGAAGCCCACAAGATTGAAATTTTAATAATGATTGGCCACGGAGGTAGAACAAGAACACAACATGAAATTATTCGTTTATTCAGAGAGACGTATCCTGATTTACCACCCATATCACAAAGTACCGTAAGTAAGATTGAAAAACAGTTTAAGGAAAATGGGCATTTAAGAAAAACAAATAATCTCCGTCAAAATGCGAACAATGGAGATGTCAAAGTTAATATACTTCTTTCTGTCCAAGATAATCCTCATGTCCCCTATAGTCAGACAGGTAGGGAACTGAAATTAGCCAGTTTTCAGTTGCAAGAATTCTGAAAATGCAAAAATTTCATTCTTATCAAATGACCATCCTCCATGAACTCTTAGAAGATGATCCGGATCGAAGACTCCAGTTTTGCGAACAAATGATAGATCTACTGGACAGAAATGTTCTAAGCGTAGAAAATATCCTGTTTTTAGATGAATCAACGTTTATGTTAAATGGTGAGCTAAATCGTCAAAAGTGTCGTTACTGGGCAGCCCACACTGGATGAGGGAAGGCCACACTCAACATCCAGAGAAAGTCAATGTTTGCGCAGGGTTTGTTGGTGGTCGAGTTATAGGATCAATTTTCTTCCAGGGAAATCTCAATGGGGCAGGATGTTTGGAATTCTTACAGAAAGAGCTAATCCCTGATTTAGTTATTTTGTTTCCTGATCCGGTCGAAGGTGATGTTCCATCTGGTTTCGACAAATCGGTGCCCCTCCTGAGTTGCAAGACCTGTCCGTTTGGATGATGTATTTCCAGGCAGATGAAGAGAAGAGAATCTTTTGAATGGCCATCCAGGTCTCCGGACTTAACACCTATGGACTATTTCTTATGGGGGTATTTGTAGAGCAAAGTTTTTAAGACCAAATCAGTAAATATTGAGGAGTCGAAAGGACGAATAAGACAGAAGTGTAGACTAATTTCCCCCGCAGTAATAAGAAATGTTCAAAACGAGTTTCAGTTCAGTTCAGGGTATTGTCAGTTAGTAAATGAACATTTTGAACACTTATTTAAGAAAGATTATTAAGTTGAATCAGATTCCTTGATTTTTCAAATTCGTTAATATTTGTTAAATATCTTTTAAATGACAAGGAATAAAAAATTGAAATTTGGTACATATGTGTAACTTAATATATCCTTTAAGAATAGTCAAGGAAAAGTAGGGTTGCTGTTTAAAAAAATTGTCTTTGACTCCACATCTTAAATTTGGGACATTCTGTATAAAATTTTTCCACGCCAAAAGGAGCGCAAATTAAAATATTAATCGAAATGTCCGAGCATATTTCCGAAAAAAAACTGTCTTTGATTTACTGAATTTATTCCAAGTTACATACTAGCACTGTATAAATCTTCGCACAAATTCATCTTTATATGCTGTTGTGTGTTATCGGTTCGAATGATTAACCCTTGGTGAATTGTAACCACTTTATTTCAACACTGAACTCGGAACACTACAGTCGTAATTCACTAACACCGTTTAATTAACTAACTTATTCATTGACTTCTGACTAACTTTCTAACTAACTGACCGAGAGAAAGCCAACCGGATCCTCTATATATATATATATATATAGATCCCCTTCCGGGTTCTAGAAGAATCCAGCAGATTAGGCTTATCGTTTTACGAAATTTCTGGAGAGCTTATCTGCCGCTTGATTTATTATCGCAACCGCTTCTCCTTATCAAATTTTCTAGAAAATTCCCAACTAAACTTTATAACTATATTTTGTTACAATATGGCGGATTATTAGCTAATTCACTCGCTTTCGTCTGCGTGAAAAAAGAGAAAAGATTGTTGGGTTGCCTTTAATAAACTCCAACTTTTTTAAAGAATTCGATTTTTTTGATAATTTCAAAACTGAACTCGGAATACTACAATTGTAATTCACTAACACTGTTTAATTAACTAACTTATTGTTGACTTCTAACTTCTTACTGGGGGAAAAGCGACCGCCTTATATAGGTCCCGTTTCGGGTTCTAGAAGGAACAAGCAGATAAGATTTATCGTTTGTCGAAATTTCGGAACGCTTATCTGCCATTTGATTCATTATCGCGACCACTTCCCCTTATCAAATTTTCTAGAAAATGTTTAACTAAATTTTACAATTATATTTTGTTACAATACTAAAAACTAAATTTCCTATGAATGTTGCAACGTTTAACAATTTCGTGATTGTATAAAATCTTCCCTGGCTACGCAAAACTGATCAAAGATGCCAAGAAGCTGTTACCACACCAAAAGGGGACTACATGAGAGTGTACAATCCTGGAGTTGCATGGGAGCTTTTAATACGTCACCCAACGGAGAAGTAAAAACTATCAATACTATTTCACTTTCAGTAGACAGCTGTGCAAAACGATGTCATTACGCCTAGAACTGCAACTGAAGTTGTAAAAATAACTATTAAATTGTAATTACATTGTGATTTACATTGAAACGTTAAACCTTTGGAGTCCTTAAGACGTTATTTCCCTCGGACCACATGCGGCGATGGTAAAACAACTCACTCAACATAAACAAAAGAACTGTCCATTCAGATAATGACTGGTTTTCTCCTTTCGAGTTGCATCGTTATCGATCTGGATTCTCTCGTCAGTTTCACTTCCCATTTAAACTGGCATAAAAACGAATCTATGCCTTTTTATTGGCACTAATTAATTAACCACGTTGTCTGACCTCAAAAAAATCGATCGGCTACGCAACCGATATTTACACAGGTTTACAAGTTCAGAATGAAATGTTATGTCGTTTATTGCTACCCTACGTAGAAACGTTCATTCAAGTAGTAATTTTGGTGGAACGGACTGGTCCTTGGTTATTTTCAAAAACTGAAATACAAATCTTGTCTCCTGAAACCGAAAAAGATTAAAAAACACAACAAAGGTTGCTCTAACGCCAAGCTATCATCTTCAGAGAGATCAGTATCTTTTTGGACAGTATTTGGGAAGACTATATTTCCAAAAATGAATTTCACCTTGTCACAAGAAAACTAGGGGTGATTGGAAAAAAATAAGTAGAATTTCATGATGGGGGTAGATAGTCCAAACAATTACCTATCAGAGTTCGTGTGACAAAATCAATGGTGACCAGTGTAATTAATGAAACGCGAGTAAGTCGTCCAAATTGGTTAATTTGAATAAATCAGCGGCAGGTATGGTGAGAATTAGGTTAAGCAGAAAAATGCAGGATATATAAACTACCTTTCGAGTTTCAAGATTTATAATCGATAAAATAGCGTTTCTTTTAATAGAATCATTATCAAGCAATATCAAATAATATGTTATTACAACTACTTCCTCTCATTTATTAGTTAAACAATTTCTTCTCGGTTTAATTAAGCTTTTAGATAGTAAAGTATTTTATGTATATAAAGTGAAAATAACATTTAATTTTGTCACTCGTATTTGTAACAAATTAATAATGTTCATGTACTCGTTTTCTTGATAATTTGCTTCATTTTATGATTGGAAAATTTTATGTTTAATTTCCAAGTAATTGAGCTTTGATTGAGTAGTGCGTGTTCTTTCGACAAACGATAACGATTCTTCTAGAACCCGGACCGGGACCTATATAAGTCAGTCGCTTTTCCCTCAGTCAAGTTAGTGAGAGTAGAAGTTAATTACAAGTCAATGAATAAGTTAGTTAATTAAACATTTTTAGTGAATTGCAATTGTAGTGTTCCGAGTTCAGTTTAGAAATAAAGTGGTTAAAATTCACGTTTTCATCATTCGAACCGATAACGCGCAACAATATTAAAAAAAATTTAAACATTTAAGCAGTTCAAACTTCCAAAAAGAAATTTTTTGATAAAGAAAAAGTTATCAAAAACAATTAAACACTTTCTGATTATAATTCCAACATTTCGCCGAAAAAAATAATAAAAGTATTTGAAATTTATTGGTGTATTTTTCAGATAACTTCGAATTTCATTTAAATCTTATTTTCCTCCATTTAAGTAAAATTTCAGGTGTAATTTTTAATTATTTTCGAATATAATTTAATTTCATATATTTCCTTACATTATTAAACTTCTGGACTCGTTCAACTCGTTAAACTACACTGAGAAAAATAAACTACTTGTTGTGGCTATTTTGTATGACCCAAGACAATTCGAAACCAATTTAACGCGTGTAATTTCGCCGCGGAACGTCGAAGTGGGTACCCGTCAAAATTGATAAGTTTATAAATTAAATAAACATAAAACGCTTTTGACTTTTTTCATAATACGTCGATGAATAGACGCTATTAAGATTGTTTAGATGATTAATGAACCAATTGTAAATTTCAGTCAAGTATTGTGTAATGAGAAAAAAAAGCGTTTCATTAACGCTTTTTGTGTGGGTCGCTGTATGGAGCCGAAATTATCTACTAAATAATTTAAAACTTGAAAGATCTGAAGTAGAAAAATTTAGTAATTTTAACAGCGACAAATGGATTTTGTTAATTGGGTTGTTGCCAAACGAAATATATTGATTTTTTAATCAAAATTATATATGCGAGCAGAATACAACCTAGACTGCAAATTCATGCAGCCCTCCAGGCGTGCATCGTGAATCGAATCATGGGTAGCTGAACTACTAACAGTTGAAACACTGCCACCTAGCGAAGTGGTTGCTCTCTAGGAAAGTTCCCAGAAGATAGGGATTCTAATAGGTTTGAACATTTATTAAATTCGAAGTTTGGAAACCAAAGACTGGTTTCGATCTTATTAGACCTCTTTAGTTTGGTATATCCAACTCGAATGCTAACAAATGTTTCGACAAGTGAGTACTAACGAATCAACGAACGCCAAGCGTGTAACTCTCAAACTACCGCCACCTATTGGTCCACAGAGAAAACTATGGCCATCGCCAAGAATGTCCTATCAAAGTAGAATGCAACCTAGACTGCAAATTCATGCAGCCCTCCAGGCGTGTATAGTGAATCATAGGCAGCTGAACTACCAACAGTTGTAACACTGCCACCTAGCGAAGCGGTTGCTCTCTATGAAAGTTCCCAGAAGACTAGGATTCTAATGCACAGACCAATATCTTTGAACATTTATTAAGATTCGAAGTTTGGAAACCAAATGCCGGTTTCGATCTTGTTAGATCTCGTCAGTTTGGTATATCCAACTCGAATGCTAACAAATGCTCCGACAAGTAAGTACTAAAGAATCAACGAACGTCAAACGTGTGACTCTCAGACTACCGCCACCTATTGGTCCACAGAGAAAACTATGGTCATCGCCAACAATGTCCTATGCAAGTAAAATGCAACCTAGACTACAAATTCATGCAGCCCTCCAGGCGTGTATAGTGAATCATAGGTAGCTGAACTACCAACAGTTGAAACACTGCCACCTAGCGAAGCGGGTGCTGGGAAAGTTCCTAGAAGAGCTTGACGTTCGTTGATACTTTAGAACTTACTTGTCGGAACATTTGTTAGCATTTGAGTTGGATATACAAACTGGCGAGATCTAACAAGATCGAAACCGGTCTTTGGTTTCCAAACTTCGAATCCAATAAATGTTTAAACCTATTGGTCTGTGCAAATCTATTGGTCTGCGCATTAGAACAAAATTATGCGAACAAATATCCTCTCTGCTACAATTCTCTTTCGATCATTGCACGATTCTATTTTAATCTGAATTTGATGTTGTATTGCGTGCCCAATACGCAACCGGCCAAATTTGCACTCAACAAAAATTTGAAAACTTCAAATTTTGGCTTTTTATACAACTGTTCATTTATTTTAAATCCGAAATTTCCACCTTTTTTTTATCGAAATTTAAGAAGTTTTGATTGTTTTCTTAAGTCGAATTTTATTTTTTTTCAAAATGCACTTCAATACTTAATTTTTTGTTCCTAATCTTAAAATTATTACTTTAGAGTGGCAATTTCAACTTTAATTTTATTTTTGGAGTCTCAATTCTATTTCCGAAATGTGTTTTGAAATTTTTAGCTTAAACTTTAGATTCTGTTATACATAAATTGAAATACAGAACTTGTTCCCTAAAACCAAGAAAGATTAAGAAACACAACAAACTTTGCTCTAACGCATTTCGATAGCCAAGCTGTCATCTTCAGAGAGATTGTTTTTCTTAATCTTTCTTGGTTTCAGGGAACAAGTTCTGTATTTTAATTTTTGAAGATAACCAAGGACCAGTCCGTTTCACCAAAAGAAAAATCTGTTATACATTCTTCGTTTTTTTTTTCAAAATTACCACTTTCTTTTCTAAATTTTCATGTTCACTTTTGTAACAAACTTCGACTGTAAACTCGAAAAGAAAATTTGTATTTTAATTTAAACTTTCGACTTTTTCTCGAGATTTTGAAAATATCAACTTTTTTCAAAACTTTTACCTGATTTCAAAATGTTTATAAAAACATCGACTTTTTTTTTAATTTTCTTCAAAATGTTGACCTTTTTCTCGAAACTTCGAATGTTTGTAAAGTCAACTTTTTGAAAAATTCGATAATTCCTGAAAATGTTATATTTTTTGAAAAATCCAACATACGAATTTTTAAAATTTTGGACGAACTCAAGATTTAACTAAATTTTGATTTTAAAGCTGGCCTTTTAGAAAAGAACGTATTTCAATTTTAAACTGAAAAGTCCGTTCCATCAAAACTGAAAAGCTAAAAAAAAGTCGTAATTTAGTATAATTTTCGAGTTTTGAAAAAAAGAACAATGACAAGACAAATGTTTCGGGTTCTTTTTCAAAATTTCGAAACTATTAACTGAAAAATCTGAAATTTGCCCAATAGGTTCCTCAAATGACGTAAGCATTATTTAAAAAAATCTCTTAGAGGGTGAAAATGTGTTTCAAATTTTACATGTAATAAATCAATCTCCTGGTTGCATGCTCCCAATAAACAAAACCAATTGTCCTCTTAAGCCTTAAATTCAAAAATTTTAACTTTAATTCAGAAATCAAGAAGTTTAAAATCGAAATGTTACGGATTTTTTTTAGACACTTTGAAGTTTTTTCCCGAAATTCCAACATAATTTCCAAATTTTACCTCTGAATTTAAAATTTCACTGTTTTGTAGTAATTCAAAAAAAGATATAGATATAGATATAGATATAGATATAGATATAGATATAGATATAGATATAGATATAGATATAGATATAGATATAGATATAGATATAGATATAGATATAGATATAGATATAGATATAGATATAGATATAGATATAGATATAGATACAGATACAGATATATATATATATATATATATATATATATATATAGATATAGATGTAGATGTAGATATAGTTAAGGATGTGGATGTGGATGTGGATGTAGATGTAGATGTAGATGTAGATGTAGATGTAGATGTAGATGTAGATGTAGTTGAGGATGTGGATGTGGATGTAGATGTAGATGTAGATATAGATATAGATATAGATAGTTGTGGATGTAGTTGTAGATGTAGATGTAGATATAGTTGTAAATGTAGATGTAGATACACATACAGATATAGATATACATACAGATAAAGATATAAATACAGATGTAGATATAGATACAGATACGATGGAGATGGAGATGGAGATGTATATGTAAATGTAGATATAGATGTAGATGTAGCTGAGGATGTGGATGTGGATGTGGATGTGGATGTGGATGTAGATGTAGATGTAGATGTAGATGTAGATATAGATATAGATAGTTGTGGATGTAGTTGTAGATGTAGATATAGTTGTAGATGTAAATGTAGATAAAGATACAGATATAGATATACATGCAGATGCAGATATAAATACAGATGTAGATATAGTTATAGATACAGATACAGATATAGATACAGATAGAGATACAGATACAGATATAGATACATGTATAGATACAGATACAGATACAGATATAGATGCAGATATAGATACAAATATAGATACAGATACAGATACAGATGTAAATGTAGATGTATATATAAAAACAAAGGACTCCTACAAGTTACAATTACAAAAAACGATCTAGATTATAGATTATAGAGAAGGTGATTGAAATGAATTAGGAACTTCAAGAAGGCAATTGTGGAGCCGCTGTGAACGTTTTTAAGAATAGACCAAAAATGTTTTGAATAATCGGTTTAATTGAAGCCAGAAGAAGATATCCTAAAATTATATGAAGTTTCAACAAGAAATAATGACAGTTTGAAGATTTTTTTATTTTTTTTATGATCGAAGTTTAATGTATCCTTTTCCTGATGCTGAGAAAACTATTCCTTTATTCATACACGTTGCGTGTTATACAAGCTGCTTGTGAACTTGTTGATTGATACATAAATTGTTTTAATATATTTAAATTTTTAAAGTTAAGTAGTTCTACATTTTAAACATCGACTCATGCAATGAACACTATAGTAACTCGTTATTGACAGTATTGAGATAATTCAAATTAAAGTGTTTACATAATCACGAAAAATCAGTACATTGAAAATATTTTTTTTAATATCTGGAATTTTGATATGCAAATATAAAATTTAGATAGTGTGACAGGTTTTTTAATATACAGTAACTTAAAACAGACAAAATCAAAGACTAGATCCTATACAAATATAAAAGATACAAAAACTAGAAATAATAATTTTAATTTACAAAATATAAAATTTTTGATGTTACAATTTGAAAATAAAAAAACAGTTATATCATTGTTTTAAGTTTTCACTTCTGCCGACAGTCCCTATAAGTGGCCAATTTTTTTTTAAGTCGATGCTGAAAATGTCAAACAACCAACAAAAAAATGAGGTACATTGAAGCTGCCACGCACACAAAAAATGTGATCAAAGTGTCTTAAACATTTATTTTCGTCTGATAACAACGAATGTTTCGCAAAGCCAATCGTGTTGCGCCACTGGACACATACTTTGAACTTTACAGCCTCTGCGATGTTATTTATTTCTAATGGTAAATTGTCTAAGAGCGTTACAATTATATATGTTAATCTGAAACATATCCAATAATGGACTTACGCATTCAGAGCTTCGCAATACTTTCTATAAGCATGTTCAATGAAAATATCTTACATAAATTTCCACTAACTAGAATGTTAAGAAATTAGTTAAGAAACCAAAGTACCGTTAGAGATTCTTGCGCGGAATAAGTTCAATTGAAATCTTGCGGTTTACTTATTTACAAAAACAATTTGAATTTAACGTAAGCGTTTTGTGATTTTTTTCACTCATGTTTTATTGGCTTTTTCTTCGACAGTTACCTCTTTCAGAATTCAAAATTTTTAGTAACCTTCTTTTAAGGATTGGCAATCTCTAGATTGCCCCAAGTTTTGTGATTATCACAAATTTATTTGTTGAGCGTAATCGGTTCGAAAATTAAAACTCCGTGAATTGTGTCCACATTATTTTCAAACTGATTTCGGAACACTTCAATTAAAATTCACTTAACTGACCAACTGACTAATTAACTGACTATCTAATTTACTGACTAACTAAGTAACTAACTCACTGTTTAATTAACTGACTGAGGGAAAGACGACCGCGTATTTATAGGTACTGTTCCGGTTTCTAGAACGGACGTACAGATAAGACTTATCGCTTACGGAAACATCCCTTATCTGCCGTATAATTCATTATTGCCACCGCCTCCCATTATCAAATTTTTCAACCGAATTCCTTACTAATACAAATTTTATATTTTTATATTTACAACGTAATAAAAGATTTATTAATGGCTCACTTGTTTTGGCAATTAGTCCATTAAACTTATTTTTTTGGTGGAACGGACTGGTCCTTGGTTATCTTCAAAAATTGAAATACAGAACTTGTCTTCTGAAACCAAGAAAGAGAGATACTCTCTCTGAAGATAACAGCTTGGCTGTCGAAACGGGTTAGAGCAACGTTTGTTGTGTTTTGTAATCCTTCTTGGTTTCAGGAGACAAGTTCTGTGTTTCAATTTTTTAGTCCATTATCCAACAACTAACATATAAATGCGAAAGTGTGTTTGTCTGTCTGTTTGTCAGCTTTTTACGATTTAATTACTCAAGGCATTTGGGAATCTTTTATTAAATTCAATTGTTTCTAAATTGATCAATTCTCAAAATTTTACTTTTTCCAAAATTCGTATTTTTTGAAATTTCGACTTATTCTCAAAATTTCACTTTTTTTCTCAATTTTTGACTCTCTATTAGGAAAATCTAGTTTTAAAATATTTATTTCTATAAATTTTCACTATTTTACAATTTGTATTGTTTCCAAATTTTGGTGGAACGGACTGGTCCTTGGTTACCTTCAAAAATTGAAATATAAATTATGTCCCCTGAAACCAAGAAAGATTAAAAAACACAACAAAGTTTGCTCTCTGAAAATGATAGCTTGGCTATCAGTATCTCTCTGAAGATGGTAGCTTGGCTATCGAAACGCGTTAGAGCAACCTTTGTTGCGTTTTTTATTCTTTCTTGGCTTCAGGGGACAAGATTTGTATTTCAGTTATTTCCAAAGTTTGGGTTTTTCGGGATATGTCGAATATAGACATTTTTATTTTTCGAAATTTTGATCCCTTCCCCCCAATTTGTCTTCTTCCCAAAGCGCCATTGTTTTTTCGAAATGTGGTCGAAATTGTAGAGAATAAAGTAAATGTTTATAACGAAAGTTAGATTCTTTTTCGCAAAATTTTATCTTTTTAAAATTTCGATTTTTTTTACAATTTGTGGCCTTTCTCTAATTTTTTTTAAATGTCTGGCTTTTTCTAAAAATGTTGACTTTTATGTCAAAGATAGATATTTGGTGTTTCTCGAAATTGTAATTTTTTATTGTCTTTTAATTTTTTTCTTTTGTCTTTTGATATTTTTCTCTAAATTTGTTTTTTACCAAAGTTTCACTTTTTTTTCTCGAAACTTGGTCGAAATTCTATAAAGTAAGTAAAATTTTAGCCGACAATTTCGAATTTTTTTATGTATTTTTTTCCATTTCTTTTCAATGTTTAAATTTTTCTGAAAATGTTGACTTTCATATCAAACTAAAACATTTTATGTTTCTGGAAATTTCGACTTTTTATCCCAAAATTTTAGTTTTTTTTCTAACAATTGTGACTTTTTGTAAAAATTGTATTTTTTCTTTATTAGTTCAAAGTTTAGCTTTGGCTGAAAATGTTGATTTTTGGGTCAAAACTAGATATTTTATGTTTCTCGAATTTTCGATTTTTTTTCCTCGAAATTTGTCTTTTTCCCAAAATGTCACGTTTTTTATCGAAATTTACTCGAAATTCTATAAAATAGTTAAAATTTTAGTCGACAATTTCGATTTTTTTATGTATTTTTTTCTATTTCTTTTCAATCTTTGAATTTTTCTGAAAATGTCGACTGTTATGTCAAAATTAAACATGTTTCTGGAAATTTCGACTTTTTATCACAAAACTTAAGTTTTCTTCTAAAAATTGTAACTTTTCCTAGAAATCGTATTGTTTCTTAATTAGTTCAAAGTTTGACTTTTGCTGCAAATGTTGATTTTTGGGTCAAAACTAGACATTTTATATTTCTCGAAATTTCAATTTTTTTCCTCGAAATTTGCCTTTTTCGCAAAATTTCACTGTTTTTTTCTCGAAATTTCCTCGAAAATCTATAAAATAGGTACAAATTTAGCAAACAATTTCGAATTTTTTTATGTACTTTTTTCTATTTCTTCTCAACGTTTGAATTTTTCTGAAAATGTTGACTCTTATGTCAAACTTAAACATTTAATATTTTCTGGCAATTTTAACTTTTTTATCACAAAATTTTAGGATTCTTTTAAAAACTTCGACTTTCTAGAAATTGTATTTTTTCTAAATTAGTTCAAAGTTTGGCTTTTGCTACAAATGTTGATTTTTGAGTCAAAACTAGACATTTTATGTTTCTGGAAATTTTGATTTTTTTCCTCGAAATTTGTCTTTTCCGCAAAATTTCACTGTTTTTCCCCGAAATTTTCTCGAAATTTTATAAAATAGTTAACGTTTTAGTCGACAATTTCGATTTTTTTATGTATTTTTTTCTATTTCTTTTCAATGTTTGAATTTTTCTGAAAATGCTGACTGTTATGTCAAACCTAAACATTTAATATTTTCTGGCAATTTTGAGTTTTTATTACAAAATTTTAGGTTTCTTCTAAAAACTTCGACTTTCTAGAAATTGTATTTTTTCTAAATTAGTTTAAAATTTGGCTTTTGCTGCAAATGTTGATTTTTGGGTCAAAACTAGACATTTTATATTTCTCGAAATTTCGATTTTTTTCCTCGAAATTTGTCTATTTCCCAAAATGTCACTTTTTTTTCTCGAAATTTGCTCGAAATTCTATAAAATAGTTAAAATTTTAGCCGACAATTTCGAATTTTTTTATGTATTTTTTTCTATTTTTTTTCAATGTTTGAATTTTTCTGAAAATGTTGACTCTTATGTCAAACTTAAACATTTTATGTTTCTAGCAATTCTGACTTTTTATCACAAAATTTTAGTTTTTTTCTAAAAACTTCGACTTTCATAAAATTGTATTTTTTCTAAATTAGTTTAAAGTTTGGCTTTTGCTGCAAATGTTGATTTTTGGGACAAAACTAGACATTTTATCTTTCTCGAAATTTCGATTTTTTTCCGCAAAATTTTTTTTTCCCAAAATTTCACTTTTTTTTCTTGAAATTTGATCGAAATTTTATAAAATAGTTAAAATTTTAGTCGACAATTTCGATTTTCTTTATTAATTTTTTTCTATTTCTTTTCAATGTTTAAATTTTTTTGAAAATGTTGACCGTTATGTCAAAATTAAACATGTTTTTGAAAATTTCGGATTTTTATCACAAAATTTTAGTTTTTTTCTAACAATTATGACTTTTTGTAGAAATTGTATTTTTTTAATTAGTTTAAACAATGGCTTTTGCTGCAAATGTTGATTTTTGGGCCAAAACTAGGCATTTTATGTTTCTCGAAATTTCGATATTTTTTCCTCGAAATTTATTTTTTTGCCAAAATTTCACTTTTTTTTCTCGAAATTTGGTCAAAACTCTATAAAACAGGTAAAATTTTAGCCGACAATTTCGAATTTTTTTTTTGTATTTGTTTCTATTTTTTTTCAATTTTTGAATGTTTTCTAAAACATTGACTCTTATATCAAACTTAAACATTTTATATTTCTGGCAATTTTGACTTTTCATCACAAAATTTTAGGCTTCTTCTAAAACCTTCGACTTTCTAGAAATTGTATTTTTTCTAAATTAGTTCAAAGTTTGGCTTTTGTTGCAAATGTTGATTTTTGGGTCAAAACTTTATGTTTCTTGCAATTTTAAGTTTTTTCCTCGAAATTTGTCTTTTCCGCAAAATTTCACTGTTTTTCCCCGAAATTTCCTCGAAAATCCATAAAATAGGTACAAATTTAGCCGACAATTTCGAGTTTTTTCATGTACTTTTTTTTTTATTTCCTCTCAATGTTTGAATTTTTCTGAAAATGTTGACTGTTATGTCAAACTTAAACATTTAATATTTTCTGGCAATTTTGACTTTTTATCACAAACCTTTAGGTTTCTTCTAAAACCTTCGACTTTCTAGAAATTGTATTTTTTCTAAATTAGTTCAAAGTTTGACTTTTGCTGCAAATGTTGATTTTTGGGTCAAAACTAGACATTTTATGTTTCTCGAAATTTTAATTTTTTTCCTCGAAATTTGTCTTTTTCGCAAAATTTCACTGTTTTTCCCCGAAATTTCCTCGAAAATCTATAAAATAGGTACAAATTTAGCTGACAATTTCGAATTTTTCATGTACTTTTTTTCTATTTTTTCTCAATGCTTGAATTTTTCTGAAAATGTTGACTCTTATGTCAAACTTAAACATTTAATATTTTCTGGCAATTTTGACTTTTTATTACAAATTTTAGGTTTCTTCTAAAAACTTTGACTTTCTAGAAATTGTATTTTTTCTAAATTAGTTTAAGGTTTGACTTTTGCTGCAAATGTTGATTTTTGGGCCAAAACTAGACATTTTATGTTTCTCGAAATTTCGATTTTTTTCCTCGAAATTTGTCTTTTCCGCAAAATTTCACTGTTCTTCCCCGATATTTCCTCAAAAATCTATAAAATATGTACAAATTTAGCCGACAATTTCGAATTTTTTCATGTACTTTTTTTCTATTTCCTCTCAATGTTTGAATTTTTCTGAAAATGTTGACTCTTACGTCAAACTTAAACATTTAATATTTTCTGGCAATTTTGACTTTTCATCACAAAATTTTAGGTTTCTTCTAAAAACTTCGACTTTCTAGAAATTGTATTTTTTCTAAATTAGTTTAAGGTTTGACTTTTGCTGCAAATGTTGATTTTTGGGCCAAAACTGGACATTTTATGTTTCTCGAAATTTCGATTTTTTTCCTCGAAATTTGTCTTTTCCGCAAAATTTCACTGTTCTTCCCCGATATTTCCTCAAAAATCTATAAAATAGGTACAAATTTAGCCGACAATTTCGAATTTTTTCATGTACTTTTTTTTATTTCCTCTCAATGTTTGAATTTTTCTGAAAATGTTGACTGTTATGTCAAACTTAAACATTTAATATTTTCTGGCAATTTTGCCTTTTTATCACAAAACTTTAGGTTTCTTCTAAAACCTTCGACTTTCAAGAAATTGTATTTTTTCTAAATTAGTTCAAAAATTGGCTTTTGCTGCAAATGTTGATTTTTGGGTCAAAACTAGATATTTTATGTTTCTCGAAATGTCGATTCTTTTCCTCGAAATTTGTCTTTTCCCAAAATTTCACTTTTTTTTCTCAAAATTTGGCCGAAATTCTATAAAATAGTTAAAATTTTAGTCGACAATTTCGATTTTTTTATGTATTTTTTTCTATTTCTTTTCAATGTTTGAATTTTTCTGAAAATGTTGACTGTTATGTCATAATTAAATATTTTATGTTTCTGGATATTTCGACGTTTTATCACAAAATTTTAGTTTTTTGCTGATAATTTTGACTTTTTTTAGAAAGTATAATTTTTTCCTAATTTGTTCAAAGTTTGGCTTTTGCTGCAAATGTTGACTTTTGTGTCAAATCTAGACATTTTATGTTTTCCGAATTTTTTTTTCGTTATTTGGTCTTTTCCCAAAGTTTCAATTTTTTTCTAGAAATTTTTTATAAAATACAGTAAACAGTCAACCTGAAATTTCAAATTTTTGTCTCAAATTTTGAACCTTATTCTTAAAAGTTAATTTTTTTTTACAATTGGATTTGAAATACAAATCTTGTCCCCTGAAACCAAGAAAGAATAAAAAACAAAACTAAGGTTGCTCTTACACGTTTCAATAGTTAAGGTATCATCTTCTTCTTCTCTCTGACGATGATAGCATGGACAAAACACTCAAAAAAGCGATTTTTAAAATAAATCAAAATTTTCAAAAAAATTGAAATCCCAAATAAATGGGGGAATTTTCAAAAATACGTGAAATTAAAAAATATTGTATTTTGAAAAAAGTTTCAAATTTTCGAAAGTCAAATTTTGGAAAAATAGATAAATTTTGAAAAACAATTTTAAAGAGTATTTTCAAAAAAAACTTTAAATTATAGAAATAAGTGCGAAAATTTAAAAATAAGTACAATATTTTTAAAAATTTTGAAATTTGAATACAGACATTTAAGATTTTCAAAAAAAATTAAAGGATTTAAAAAAAGTAACTAGTTTCAAAGAAAGTTTAAAAAACTCGAAATTTGCGAAAAAATCGACATTTTTTTTAAAGCCTAATCAATAGATGGAATTTTGAAAAAGTCGAAATTATCAATATAGTGGAGATTTTGAAAAAACATTGAATTTTGCGAAAAAATTAAAATTTCTGGAATTTTAAAATTTTCAAAAAAGGTCGAAGCTTTCGAAAAGGTCCAATCTTCAAGTCGACATTTTAAAAGACTAATTGTTTTAAAAAACATCGATATTTGAAAAAAAGTACAAATTTTGGAAAAAGAAGACCTAATTCTAAAATCGTGAAAAATATTCAAAATTTTTAAAAAGTCAACATTTTAAAAGAAGTTTAAAGTTTAAAAACTGAAGCTTTCATAAATAGTTGCAATTTTCAAAGTTTAATAAAAAAGAACGAAGATTTAAGCAGAAGCGAAAGTTTTTTTATTAATTTTTGAATTTTGAAAAGAAATTTGAAAGAAATTGTTAATCGAAAATTTGAATCAAATAAAAAAAAAAGTAGCAATTTTGAAAAAAACGAAATTATGAGAGGCGCGCTTCGCTGGTTGAGAAGTTCTCCTGTTTTGCACTGAATTTACATGGTGCATCGAATATTGAATAAATTTATCGATGTATCGAAACATATCGATATATTTATTAATTTTATTTAACATTTCTACGACCCAGTTTGGAAATATTTAATTTTTTATTGTTTGTTGACAATATTCTAAAACGGGTTTTAAAATATAACTACGTGATACTTAAATTTATTTAAAACATCACCTCATGACAGTTGACAAAAAATAGGTTAGTTTATTTTACATAGAATAGGAAAAAATGAAAAATAGATCAAAATTAGATATGAAAAAAATTGTTTTTTTGATAAATTATGAAAATTTAAAAATAAAAAAAATATAAAAAATAGTTGTAGCACTGGACATCGATGTTTCGCTCTCATTTGAGCTCGTTAGCAGTACATAACCATAAGAGTCCACCATGAAAAATATCAATATATCTTTTGCGATATATCAATTGAATACAGTATTGATGTTTTACAAATTTTTTGCATCCCTGTTTCCCCGTGCCTTTGTAAATTAGTTTGGGTGTCTTGACAAACTAGATACTGCACTCTAGGATTATAAGGTAATAATTTTCAGGAACCGCGTCATTAACAATCCTGTCAAACGGTATGATGCATTAACGTGTTCTATGTGTATGAAGTTATCTAGATGATACAAGCACAGCTAAATTCTACAAATACCGAGTGGGAATCGTTTGGTTTATTCCCGCAGACTAAGAGGTTAGAAAAATGCTAAGCACTCCACCAGGATAAGCGTTAAGTTACCATTATCGGTATAATCGTTTATGTATGATAATACCTGAACATTCTAAGAGAAAATGCATGTCTTATTTTAGCACTTGCATTTCAAAGCCATTCTGGATTTGTTTGTAATCGCCCGTTCATTTGTCGCAGAGCCACGCCAAGGAGATTTTATGTTCTTACGTTGTACATGCCCACAGAGGATGAAGCGTCTTACAACTAATTAAAAAAAAAGATACGTCGATATGGAGAAGTCTCTGATAAAAAAAAAGTTTTTTTTTAAATCATATTATTTTGTGACGAATATCACGTTTTATTGTCTGGGATTTCAGGAGGTCCCAGTTATAATGTGATTAATTTTAGGACTATGATCTATGATGACTATTTTCAAGTGTACTACGTTAAGAATAATTATGTTCAAATCATAATTTAAACATCTTCTCGGTTGTCCAAGCGGTTTTTCACATCGCTAGACAGTTGCAACACAGTATGAAATCGGGAATCGGGAGAAATATACACAATATTAAAGGTTATGCGTGTGGGGCACCGTACCATTTTCATGCCTCCTGCCGATGATCCTCATATTCCTTTTCTAATTTTCAAGTTAGGCATTTAAACATGACGCGAGTAAATAGAGAGTGATTTTAATATCACGCTCTGTGGCGCAATAAGTTTTGAAAACAATTTAAGATGCACCTATGCACAAGGTAAACAGAGGTGAATTTTTGTATCACTTACAAATTTGTTTGACTTGCTGCTCAAGTACGTGTCACTCGATCAAAACAAATAAAATTTTAATTAATATTCCAAACACTTCCACATATCGGTAATTAATTCGAGAAGAAGAAAAAAAATGGAATGCTAACGGTGGCCTCTTAGACTTAATTATTCCAAACTCAAAAAAGTCGTTTGTATTATATTGATGTATTGGTAATAGACAGTTGGACAATATTTGCTTTCTGTGGATTCTATGTCACGAATATCTTTGCTTCGAAAGTTTTATAGTTTTTTTTTACAACTTATTCATTATATGCAAACATGGAATTCTCGATCATAGCGCAATTCGTGTTTTTTTTAAGTATACTCGAAGTGACGAGGAGTTTCTCATGGAAGGAATCGATCTAGATCACTTTTAAAATCTCACAAACCCTACGAACCCCCCGACTTATCTGAACATTTCGATTTTATCCTCAACATTTCGTTTTAAAGTCAAAATTTCAGAAAAATTAAAATTCCTGTTTTAGGTTTGAATCAGAAAAAAGATTAAAATTGGTGAAAAAAATCTGAAATTTTTCCAAAAGCATTTTTTTGTAATTCTTTCATCTTCTCAAAACTTCCACTCCAATCTCTAAAATTGAAACGCAAAATTTTCATATTTCCAGATTTTGAATAAAATCGAAATTTGTAAAATAGTGCATGAATCAGAATCGGAATTATTTTTAAAAATATCGAAACTCTTTTGCCAATTTTTAGTTTTGAAAGAATATCTGAATTAAAAAAATCATAAATTTAGAATTCCCATATTTTTAAAAAGGCCGAATTTTTCGAAAAACTAAATATTAAAGAAAAATCAGAATTGTAAAAAAATTGAGAGTTACTCAAAATTTTGATGAGTTAAAATTTTGGAAAAATTAAAATTTTCGAAAAAATTAAAAATTTGATAATCGCGAAATTTAGAAGTCAAAATTATCAAAAAAAAGACGCAATCTGATAAGTAGTAGAAATTTTGGAAAAAGCAAGATTTACGAAAAAATACTGAAAAATTGAAGATAAGGCATCAGAATTTTGGATAAAATGTCAACATTTTCATAGAAAGGTAAAATTTCCAGAAAAAAGCTGAGATTTTAAAAAACATGGGTATTTTGAAAATAAATTCAAAAATTGAAACAAATTTTTTTGGTGGTTTGGAAAAATCGACAATTTCCAAAATTCTAAAATTGGAAAAGTGGCGAAATTTTCGAAGAAATTCATAATTTTGAAAAACGTAAAATTTCAAATTTAAACTTTCTATTTTCATATTACCATAGGCGTAGCTAAATGGGGCAGGATGGGGCACTTGCGCCCCCCTGGTTCATTCAACAAACCAAAAATGTATTCAACTGCGGAAAACTTTCTTATCTCTAAAATTTATCCTTGAAACATTTTTTTTTAATTTCAATTTTTTTTCCAATTTATTCATGAAATTTGACTTCTTCTAAACATGTCTATGGAAATTTCGAACTGTTTTCTACAAACTCGTTGTTTTTTTCCTGAAATTTCGCTATTTTTTGATATTCGACTGGAGAAAAATTCTTCTCGTTTCTTCTTTACTCGTTTTTTCTCTTCCTCTTTCTCTTCTCTTTCCTCTTCCTCTTCCTCTTCCTCTTCCTCTTCCTCTTCCTCTTCTCTTCTTTTCTTCTCTTTTTTCTCTTCTCTTCCTCTTCTCTTCTTCTTCTCTTCCTCTTCCTCTTTCTTTTCATTTTCTTCTTCCTCCTCTTCTTTCTCTTCCTCTTTCTCTTCCTCTTCTCTTCTCTTCTTTTCTTTTCTGCCCTTCTCTTCTCTTTTTTCTTCTCCACTCTTCTCTTCTTTTCTTCTCCACTCTTCTCTTCCTCTTCTCTTCCTCTTCTCTTCCTCTTCTCTTCCTCTTCTCTTCCTCTTCTCTTCCTCTTCTCTTCCTCTTTTCTTCCTCTTCTCTTCCTCTTCTCTTCCTCTTCTCTTCCTCTTCTCTTCCTCTTCTCTTCCTCTTCTCTTCCTCTTCTCTTCCTCTTCTCTTCCTCTTCTCTTCGTCTTCTCTTCCTCGTCTCTTTCTCTTCTCTTCCTCTTCTCTTCTTCTTCTCTTCCTCTTCTCTTTCTCTTTTCTTTGTCTTCTCTTCCTCTTCTTTCTCTTCCTCTTTCTCTTTTTCTTCATCTTCCTCTTCCTCTTCCTCTTCCTCTTCCTCTTCCTCTTCCTCTTCCTCTTCCTCTTCCTCTTCCTCTTCCTCTTCCTCTTCCTTTTCCTCTTCCTCTTTCTCTTCCTCTTTCTCTTTCTTTTCCTCTTCCTCTTCCTCTTTTTCTTCCTCTTCCTCTTTCTCTTTCTCTTTTTCTTTCTCTTTCTCTTTCCCTTTCTCTTTCTCTTTCTCTTTCTCTTTCTCTTGCTTTTGCTTTTGCTCTTGCTCTTGCTCTTGCTCTTGCTCTTGCTCTTTCTCTTTCTCTTTCTCTTTCTCTTTCTCTTTCTCTTTCTCTTTCTCTTTCTCTTTCTCTTTCTCTGTCTCTTTCTCTTTCTCTTTCTCTTTTTCTTCCTCTCCCTCTTCTCTCCTCTCCTCTTCCTCTTCTCTTTTTTTCTTTTCTTCTCCGCTCTTCTCTTCCTCTTCTCTTCCTCTTCTCTTTCTCTTCTCTTCCTCTTCTCTTCCTCTTCTCTTCCTCTTCTCTTCCTCTTCCTCTTCCTCTTCCTCTTCCTCTTCTCTTCCTCTTCTCTTCCACTTCTCTTCCTCTTCTCTTCCTCTTCTCTTCCTTTTCTCTTCCTCTTCTCTTCCTCTTCTCTTCCTCTTCTCTTCCTCTTCTCTTCCTCTTCTCTTCCTCTTCTCTTCCTCTTCTTTTTCTCTTTTCCTCCTCTTCTCTTCCTCTTTTCTTCCCCTTCTCTTCCTCTTATTTCTCTTCCTCTTTCTCTTACTCTTACTCTTTTTCTTCCTCTTCCTTCTTCTTTTCCTCTTCCTCTTCCTTTTCCTTTTCCCTTTCCCTTTCTCTTCCTCTTCCTCTTCCTCTTCCTCTTCCTCTTCCTCTTCCTCTTCCTCTTCCTTTTCCTCTTTCTCTTTCTCTTTCTCTTCCCCTTCCTCTTTCTCTCCTCTTTTCTTCTCTTCTCTTTTCTTCCTTTTCCTCTTCCTCTTGCTCCTTCTTTTCCTCTTTTTCCTTCTCTTCCTCTTCTTTTCTCTTCTCTTCTCTTCTCTTTCTCTTTCCCTTTCTCTTTCTTTTTCTCTTTCTCTTTCTTCTTCTCTTTCTCTTCTCTTAAAAAATTGAAAAATATTTAGTCAAATTTTCAGACTAAAACCAATTTTTCGGGAGGTCTTTATATCAAAAAATTCTTAAAATTATTAGAAAAATTCAAAAAATGGTTCGAATTTTCAAGTTGAAATATTCGAAAAAATGAAAATTTTGGATATCTGAAATTTTGAAAAAAGTAGAACATTTTTTATCGAAAATTTTAATTGGAAATTAAAAGTAGTGGAAATTTTGGAACATTTTTGAAATTTTCAAATAAAGTCAACATTTTTAAATGAAATTGTCGTCATTTTCAAAAATTTTTCAAATGACGAAATTTTTTAAACATTGAAATAGTCGAAAATTTAAAAAAAATCGATGTCAAAAAAAATGTTCATGTTAAAAAAAACAATTGAAATTCTCGAAAAACAAATGAAATTTTGAAGACACTCCAAATTTTCAAGAAAATGTAGTGTGAAAAGACTCAAAATTTTGAAAAATTTAATAGCTGAAAAAGTCAAGTTTTGAAAATATTTTAAAAACTTTAAAAAGTACAAATTTTGGAAAATGTCCAGTTCACAAAACACTCGAAATTTTCGAATAAAATGAGCATTTTCAAATAGCGAAATTTTTGAAAATACAATAAAACCTTTAAAAATTCATAATTTAAAAAAAATCTAAATTTTTGAAAAAAATCAAAACTTTGAAGTCAAAATTTTCAAAAAAAGTTAAATTTGGAAAATTTTGAAAAGTATCCTAATTTTGAATAATGTAAAAATTTTCATGGAAAATAAAATTTTTAAAATTTTTTAAAAACTAATCGAAATTTCAAAGAATTTTATCAATGAAGAATTTGACATTTTAAATATTTGAACGTTTAAACAAATGGAGAAATTTTTAAAAATATTTATAATTTTCAAAAAGGTTATAATCTTGGAAATTAGTGGAACAATATTTCCAATATAATCAATATTTTGAAAAAATTCGATATTTTAAAAAATTAAAAAATATTTTCTCAAATTTTCAGAGTAAAACAAATTTTTCGGAAAATCTTCATATTGAAAAAATCCCAAAATTATTAGAAAAGTTCAACAAATGGTTCAAATTTTGAACTTGAAATATGCCAAAAAATCAAAATTTGGAATCGCTGAGCTTTTGAAAAATGTACATTTTTTAGAAAATCGAAAATTTTAATTGGAGATTAAAGAAAAAGGAAGTTTTTGAATATTTTTGAAATTTCGAAATAAAATCAACATTTTCAAATAAATTTGTCGAGATTTTCAAAAATTATTAAAATGGCGAAATTAAAAAAAATTCAAATAGTCGAAAATTTTAGTAAAATCGATTCAAAAAAAAAAAAACGAATGAAATGCTCCAAAAAAATCGAATTTTGAAAAAACTCAAAGGTAACATTTTTAGGAATAACCAAAATTATTCATTATTTTTAAGAAAATAGAAATATTCAAAAAATGTGAAATTAAAAAAAGAGAAACTTTGAAGATTTTAAAAACTTTAAAGAGTACAAATTTTGGAAAAAGTCCAACTTACAAAACACTTGACTGAGAATTTTCAAACAGCGAAAATTTTGAAAATATAACAAAATCTTTAAAAAATTCAACATTTTAAAAAACCTAAATATTCGAAAAAAAATTAAATTTTAAAAACCTAAATTCGCAAAAGAGCTAACATTTTGAAAATACTTAGTCCAAGATTTTTTCAAATAAGACAAAATTTTAAGAAAAGTATCTACCATTTTCTTGAATTTTAAACTTTTTGTGACTATCGATTCTCTGTAATATTTACTTTTTTTAAAAATTTTAGAGGACTATCGAAATTTTGAAAACACTAAAGTTTTTAGTAAAAGTTGATATTCACAAAAAGTTTAAATTTCGAGAAAAAGTTTAAAGTAGGAAAACGAAGAAATTTTAAAAAAAATTCGAAAAATGTCGAAATTATTATTGTTCCAAGCAAATTCGTTTGCAAATATTTCAGTTTCAACTATAAATTTTTATTTTACAAATTTAATTTTACTTTAAATTTTTATTTTATTCTCCCAATTTTGACACGTTTTCAGTTTCCAAAAGGAGTAAGTTTGTGTAATAAAAATCCCAACAATGAATGTAAACGATCTTACGTTTTTAAATAAAAAATAATCGTTGTCCTTTACATTTCTGAAACATAAAACATGTCCATAAATATCCTTTATGATTTATTTTATTAGCTGATGTATTTTATTATTCTTCTGTTAATATTTCTTAATATATTGATTAAGCCTAAGAAACACGATATATTGGACCTGAAGAGAATTAGGTAATTTTGTTATTCGCTTGCATAAATTATTATCAACGTCACCGGGAAATGTCGATGTGACACAAGCACAAACGTGGTGCCTCAAGCATCTTTATTACCAACAATAATACACGGACAATATTCAAAACACCTTCATGTTTACGTCTTTTTTTTTTTGTTATTAATTCTAATTTACGCGATGATATTTGATATTTATTATGCATTCAATTTTATCATTGGTTAATAGACACATATTGTTATTCTTTCCGTTGCACTTGTACATCTCGTTTCTTAGGTTTAAACGAAATTAAAGAACATTTTTCATCATCAACGCTCACTATTGTCTTTATATTAGCATCACCCTCCACTTTGTCTGTGTAAATTTCAAATATTGTGATATTTTTTTAGTCAATATAATAATTTTTGACAACTGGTTTGGACAAATGGACAAATTCTTGTTTTAAGCGTATGCTATTTTTAGTTTAAAGATACAAAAAATACCAAATTTTCAGATAATATTCAAAAGGTTGTAATTCGAAAAAAAGATCACAGAGAAAAGCAAGGAAAAAATTACATTAGAGCTCCAAGTTTCTAGTTGTTAGATCTTCAGTTCAAGTTTTTTTAATTTCAGTACTTTTTGCCCATAATTATAAGAAAACCATGAAGTGAAAATCTTTCTAAATGTTTATCTTTATAAATATCCAAGAACTTCAGTAACTTTTTTTAGTGACCCCCACTAGGTGACCTAATTGCCTTTAATTTGACTAGACTTCGAGCTCTGTACTATGATTTTTTGCTAAGTTATCGTCGTTCAAATGAAAAAGTCATTTTTGAATTGGGAATTAATATATTAGAACATAATAATCGTACAGAAAACTCGAGCAAAATTTTGGAAACTGCAAAGTATTCTCTACAATCTTTAGTTATCAGTTTTTTGTTAAAAGAAAAAACAATACAAAAAAGTTGACGAACAAATAGGTTAGGAAATTGATAACGATATTCGCTTAACCTGGCCTAACTGTTGCAAATAATGGATAGAATAAGGATGTTCATCACAAGTTTTTAACCTTAAAGGATTGCAAAGAAATCCTCAACGTAGTTACGTCGTGTCAATTAGAAACGACATAACTACGTTCAGGATTTCTTTGGAATCTTTTAATGTTAAAAACCCAGTCCATCACGGAAGATAACAAACACGAGATCTGGATCTAAGTAATAAAAGTGACTTATATGGTCCCCCGGTAAAGAAATTACTTTCTAACGCAAAGTAAAACACCCACGATTGATTAGTCCATTTGAGGTGAAAATGGTACCGTGCATGTAATATCTGGTTTTTACGCTTAGACTCGAAAGTTGCAGAAATTGGAGATTTCATTCTGTGAAAAGCCAGTTCGCAAAAGTTGCGCGCGGCATTTACAAACAAATTCAATTTATGTAAAAGGTTTCATCGAGGAGCAGATAATATATCATAAAATTTGATGATACCTCGGGGGCTTTCGCTCGCTTATTTAGTACGTAACGTAATGTAAACAATTTACATGTCGTTATGTCGCGTCAGCCGATAAAATATTTGTATAAAAGACACGCTTTTAAGGTCAGATATAATTTAGTGTTGCCGGGTTTTATATTAAAAAGAAATAACAGTAAGTAGTAGGTAATTCGGTTTTTTTTAACTCCAAGGTCCGAAAGAGAGGTGAAATTTTATTAAAAATAATATATAATATACATATATTAATTTTCAAAGTTTATGT
This sequence comes from Dastarcus helophoroides, assembly GCA_028583605.1. Taxonomy (NCBI): domain Eukaryota; kingdom Metazoa; phylum Arthropoda; class Insecta; order Coleoptera; family Bothrideridae; genus Dastarcus; species Dastarcus helophoroides. The sequence goes on from CM053331.1 coordinate 5,747,991, forward strand.
ATTACGTAATATAAAAAAAAATAAGGGCAATCATGGGGACTGCCGGCAGAAATGAAAACTTAAAACGAGAAAATATCGGTGTTTACAAATTAATCGTTTCTCTTGACTTTTTCTAATCTAGTGCATATTTATCTGTATAGAATTAATAGATATGTTAAAAATTTAACCTATCAAGTCAAAAAATCTTTAATACCCCTTTTGTAATTTATTGGTTTCATAATGATCTTTAAAAGAGATATCTAATTTACAGGCGCGGTCTTCGAAGACAAATCCTAATATTTCGATCGTCGTTTGTAAATAAAGCAAGAAAAACGTTTCTAATTGTGAGTTAGTAATTGAAGAAATAAAAACAATGAAGTATTCTTGATGTGTGGCGCAGCAAATAATATATCATTAGTTTCGTTCTAAGACTACAATAATCATACATTTTACTCCCACATAGTGTTGGCGCCCGAAGATATTTAACCTATTGTTGTAATAATTTTCGATTGTGTAACACCCCCTGCGTCTAACCTTTTATTATTTAACCGAATGCAGCAACGCCGAACTAAACCAAACAAAACAAAAAAATAAACGAAATTGTAACTTCAAAATATTGCAACGTTATTAATAATTTCACAATTCCGACGTCTGACTATTATATTCAAAACGAAAGAAATGCTTAACGCTCTTAATTAAAATTTTGTAGCGAGTAATAGTTTTTGGTGTCTTCGTTGCACAATTCGGATTCGGAGTGACGGAATTTCGATTCTGTTAAATATCAAGATTACGGCGGTTGCGTAAGCTGAAACAGAAACTTGAAATGTCCAATGGCGATATCAAGTTTGCATAAAAGTGAACTTTGGCGTATGTCACGATTTAATATCATTACAATTTTGTTATTTAACATGCGTAAAATTGGTGTGTTTGGTATTTTTACAAAAGTCAAAAGGTTTCGCAACGGAAACAACCAAGACCAACCAAGAATTCATGTGAATGCAAGTGACTGGTGAAACACAAAAAGGTCTTGCTATTCACCTAGATAGACAGAAGCGACCCAATTTTTTGATTAAAATAAGTAAGAAAATGCGCCCATCATTAATTTTGAATAAAAATGTAACTTTCATAGTGATTTGAAATATTAAAAAATTTTACTTAAAAAAATTTGCTTATAAACTGCTTCAGACATGCATGTTTCTTTTCCATATACATCATTTTTTCAATTTTATCACAACTTCATGATATTTGATAGTTATTCATCTCATATTTCCTTAGATTAATTTAGCCTAAATTTCCAAAGGTCCTTTTTACGAAAAATTGACTATTTTTGACTACAGAAATTGTCGAGTTTTGGGGTAAATGTGAACATTTAAAGAAAAAGCCAAACATTGAGAAAAATCGAAATTTTGAGGGAAGTCGTAATTTTCGAAAACAGTAAGGCATTTCTCAGAGAAAATCAAAATTTGAGAACAAGTTGAAGGTTGTTAAAATGATCCTAAATTAAAAAAAGATAGAAATCCAGATAAAATCGAAATTGCTGTAAAAAGGCTAATTTCGAGCAATTGATTTTTGCAGAAATATGAAAAGCTGAAAAATTGACTTTTTCGTAAAAAGGACCTTTGGAGAATTTAAAAAAATATCTTACTCGAAAATTTCACTTACACTATTTTGGACATTTCTTAAAATTTTATTCTGATCAAATTACTTTTTCTGCAAACTAACGTAATTTACAGAAAAAAATTTTGGGGAACACTCCAATAACAAAAAATGATTGTGCCAAATTTCTAGAAAAAGTCCCAAGTTTTGTAAAAAAAAACGGGGAAATCTAGAAAAAAAGGCGAATAAAAAAAATCGATTTATTGAAAAAAAAAATCGAAATATTAAAAAACAAACTGGAAATATTGAAAAACAAACTCGAAATATTGAAAAACAAAATCGAATTTTCTAGAACAAAATAGGAATTTTCCCGGAAAAGTTAAATTATGGGAAAGTAACCAAAAAAACTGCAAACCTTGTATTATAAAACGTAAATCTTTCAGAAAATTTGTAAAATTTTTAAAGAAAAGCTGACTTGAAAATAAACTTGAAACTCGAAAATAAATTTTATAAAAAAAAATTAAATTTTGGAAAGGAAAACGTTAAATTTCGATAATAATAAAAATTTCGTGAAAATTTGAAAATTCTGTAAAAACTAATTTTGGAAAAAAGGTTTAAAATTTTGAAAGAAACTTCGAAATTTCCTAAGGATCGTTAAATTATGATAAAAAAAAACGCCGAATTTTAGAAATAAATCAAGGCCAGTTAAAACAAATTTTATTTTGTGAAAAATCCTATAGCTTCTAAAGAAAGGGCTAATTTTGAAAATAAAACTCAAAGGAAATATTAGAAAACTGTCAAACTTTAAGAGAGAAACTTCCCAAAGAAAATCAAATTTAAAGAAAAAATGTTAAATTTTCAAAATAAAATGAAACTTTTAAAAAGATTTTAACAAATATTATGGTAAATATAAGGAAATCTGGAAAAATTTATTTCAATAAGGTCGAAATTCCTAGAAAAAATTAGGAATTTTGAGAAAAAAGCCATTCCAAAAAACTTAAGATTTAAAGACAATTAAAACTTAAGATTTCAAGATAATCAAATATTAAGAAAAACTGCAACTTTGAGAGAACAGACGAATTTTATAAACTCTAAACCTTAAGAAAATTGTCGGACTTTAAAAAGCTAGAAATTCCCCAAAGGTAATAAAATTTCGAGAAAAATATGTCAATTTTTCGGAATAAAAACTTTCAAGTAAAAGATAAATTTCGATAAAAACCCTAAGAAATATAAAGAAATCCAAAAAATTTTAATAAATCTAATCTAGAAAACGTTCGAAATTTCGAGAAAAAAGTCATTTTAAGAAACTTAAGATTTAAAGATAGTCAAATATTGAGAAAGATCTTGCCATTTTGAAAGAAAAGACAAATTTTATAAACTCGAGACAATAAGAAAATTGACGAACTTTAAGAAGTTAGAAATTTCCCAGAGAAAATCAAATTTCAAGAAAAAAATCTAATTTTTTTAAATTAAAAATTTCCAAAAGAAAAGTTAAATTTCGACAAAAATTGTAAGAAATATGAGGTAACCTGAAAAAATGTAATCCAAAAAGGTCCAAAGTCCCAGAAAAAATTCCAAAATTCGGGAGAAAGATTATTTTAATAAACCTAAAATTCAAAAAATAAATCAAATATTGAGAAAAATATTGCAACTTTGAGAAAAAAGACGAATTTTATAAATAACCGGAAAAATTTGAAAAAATTCTCGAATTTTAAAGTTAAAATTTCCTACAGAAAACTAAATTGTTATTAAAAAAATGACGACGAATAAAACAAATTGAAAAACCTAAAATTAAAAAACTATTGAATATTAAGAAGATTTTGGAATTTTGAAAGAAAAGACAATTTTAAAAAGTCGAAATTTTCCAGATGAAATCAAAGCAAATCAAAGCAAACCAAACCATACAAAACAGAACGAAACAAAACGAAACGAAACAAACGAAACAAACAAATCAAACAACAAACGAAACAAAATCAAACCAAATCAAACCAAACTAAACAAAACAAAATCAAACCAACCAAATCAACTCAAACCAACCAAATCAACTCAAATTAAATCAAAGAAATCAAATCAAATTAAACCAAATCAAATCAGACAAATCAAATCAAACCAAATAAAACGAAATCAAATGAAATTAAATTAAGTCAATTCAAATAAAATCAAACCAAACAAACTCAAATCAAACCAAACAAAGCCAAATCAAACAAAATCAAACCAAACAAAGCCAAATCAAACCAAATCAAATCAAATCAAACCAAATAAAAAGAAATCAAATTAAAGTCAAATCAAATTAAATCAAATCAAACAAATCAAACCAAATTTAACAAAATCAGACCAAATTAAAGCAAATCGAATCAAACAAAATCAAATCAAATCAAATTAAAGCAAATCAAATCAAACTAAATTAAATCAGATCAATTCAAACCAAACCAAACAAATTAAATTAAATCAAATCAAATTAAATCAGATTAATTTAAACCAAACTAAACGATATCAAATTAAACCAATCCAAACAAATCAAATTAAATCAAATCAAACCAAATCAATCAAAATCAAATCAAATTAAAGCAAATCAAATCAAATCACAAATCAAATAATCAATCAAACCAACCAATCAAATCAAACCAAATCAAATCAAGCCAAACAAAACAAAATCAAACCAAATCGAATCAACTCAAATCAAATCAAACCAATCAAATTAAACCAAATCAAATTAAAGAAAATCTAATCAAACCAAACAAAACCCAATCAAACCAAATCAAACGAAATTAAATGAAACCAAATCAAACCAAATCAAATCAAACAAATCAAATCAAACCAAATTAGACAAAATTAAAGCAAATCAAATAAACCAAATCAAATCAAACCAAATTAAACAAATCAAACAACCAAATCAAACAAACAAATCAAACCAAATCAAACCAAATAAAATCAAATAAATGCAAATCAAATCAAACAATCTTAAACCAAACAACTCAAATCAAACCAATACGCAAATCAAATCCAAACCAACCAAATAAATCAAACAAACCAAATCAAATTAAACAAATTAAATTAAACCAAATAAATCAAACCAAATACAAATTAAACCAAAGCAAACCAAACAATCAAATCAAATTATACCAAATCAAACCAAATCAAAGAAAATCAAATCAAAGCAAACCAAATTATATCACCTCAAACCCAACCAAACCAAATGAAACAAAATCAAATCAAACCAAAAGCAAACCAAATCAAATCAGATCAATTCAAACAAAACCATATCAAATCAAACCAAATCAAATTTAATCCAATCAAACCAAACCAAACCATGTCAAATCAAACCAAATCAAAGCAAATCAAACCAAATCAAATAAACCCAAACTTATCCAAATCAAATTAATCAAATTAATCAAATTAAATCAAATTGAATCAAATTAAATCAAGTAATCAAATTAAATCAAATTAAATCAAATTTAATCAAATCAAATTAAATCAAATCAAATCAAATGCAATCAAACCAAGCCAAACCAAAACAAACCAAACCAAACAAAACAAAATCAAATCAAACCAAATAAACTCAAATCAAATCAAACAAATCAAACAAATCAAATCAAACAAATCAAATCAAACAAATCAAATTAAATCAAATTAAAGCAAATCAAACCAAATCATTCTTCATGGTAGACCCTTATTGACCGGAAGTATTATGTTTTTTTCAATTTATTTAACATTTCTTCGGCCCAGTTTGGAAATATTTAAATTTTTATAGTTTGTTGACAATTTTCTAAACAATTTTTGAAATACGACTACCAAGAGCATGTAAGTTCGACCCACAAGTGTAGTTCAATGCCGGAAGGGGTATTAGCCCTCGGAGTAGTTGTTTCTTGTGGAACGGGCTTCAAATATTTAAATTTTTAACACAGTAAATTTTTAACACAGTAAAAAGATGATGAAACGTCTATTCATGTTAAAACTTCTTTATTTTTTTTATATTTAAAAAAAATTATTTTTAAGTATTTCTTCCTCATTGTTCCCTTTCCATGTTATGCACTGCTGACGAGCTCAAATGAAAGCGAAATATCGATGTCCAGTGCTACAACTTTTTTATGTATTTTTTATATTTTTCTAATTTATCAAAAAAATAATTTTTTCCATATGTAATTTTTAGTCTCCTATTTTTCATTATTCCTATTCTATGTAAAAAAAACTAACCTCTTAATTTGTGAACTGTCATGAGGTGACGTCTTCAATAAATTTAAATATCACATAGTCGCATTTCAAAAACTGTTTAGAAAATTGTCAACAAACCATAAAAATTTAAACATTTCCAAACTGGGCGGAAGAAATGTTAAATAAATTGAAAAAAACAAACCAAATCAAATCAAACCAAACTAAATCAAACCAAGTGAAATCAAATCAAACAAAGGAAATCAAATCAAACAAATCAAATTAAACAAATCAAATAAAACCAAATCAAACCAAATAAAACCAAATCAAATGAAATCGAATCAAACCAAATCAAATTAAAGCAAATCAATTCAAATCAAACCAAGCAAAATGAAATCAAACAAACCAAATAAAATCAAACAAACCAAATAAAATCAAACAAACCAAATCAAATTAAAGCAAATTAAATCAGACCAAATCAAATCAAATTAAAGCAAATTAAATTAAATCAAATTAAATCAAACCAAACTAAACCAAACCATACCAAATCAAACCAAATCAAACCAAATCAAGCCAAATCAAGCCAAATCAAACCAAATCAAACCAAATCAAATAAAACCAGATTAAATCAAGCCAAATCAAACCAAATTAAACCAAACCAAATCAAATCCAATCCAGTCAAAACAAATCAAATCAAATCTAACAAAATTAAACCAAATGAAAGCAAATCAAAAAAATCAAATCAAACAAAATCAAACCAAATCAAATCAAATCAAATCAAATCAAATCAAATCAAATCAAATCAAATCAAATCAAATCAAATCAAATCAAATCAAATCAAATCAAATCAAATCAAATCAAATCAAATCAAATCAAATCAAATCAAATCAAATCAAATCAAATCAAATCAAATCAAATCAAATCAAATCAAATCAAATCAAATCAAATCAAATCAAATCAAATCAAATCAAATCAAATCAAATCAAATCAAATCAAATCAAATCAAATCAAATCAAACCAAATTAAACCAAACCAAATCAAATCCAATCCAGTCAAAACAAATCAAATCAAATTAAATCAAATCAAATTAAATCAAAATTAATTCAAATCACGTTGTAGTCTAGACATTGTCCACTGGGGCGAACCCAGGGCAGGTCGCTAGTAGATATAAATTTAGATATTAAATTCTAAGTAGAGTTAGATGAAAGTGATTTCTACTTTTAATTTGAGATTGAACATTATTTTCTTATAGTCTTAAAGTCCTAATTTCTATATTAAGTATAGAGATTGACGTAAAATAGATTGAAATTTCAAAAATATCTAGTTAAATCACGACAATTTTAAATCTCAAGTTTCAGCTGAAAATGCTAAAATAATGAAAGTTTCTAAATAAAATAACCGAATTTTGAAAAAAAAAAGCGCTAGTCATATTAAAATGTTGTGCGCGAGTTTTCAACAGTTGACGGGTCGTCGAACTGCGACAACTCATCCGTTCGGATTTTTTCTGTAAGCTAACATCAGGCGGCGATTAGCGGCAGACGCGACACGATGGGCATAAAGATTGCGCAATTCGAAAATTTGCATGAATATAAAATCCCCGCCGAAATAACAGGTAACTTTCTCGACGAAAATTGGCATACTTGTCGAAGTTCGGTAATTTGGCAATGCATCATTCATAAATATACTCGGTATCGCGGAATAAGTAGGCTTCGGGTATTAATTTTCTTTTCGACTCTCGCACGTTTTCTTCCTTCTTTCAGACGAAACTCGTTTCAGTAATATCAAGAGAGAGATCATTTCGATTTGCGTTGCCCCGAGTTATAGGTCAGACAAGCTATCTCGTACGCATTTATAAGTCGTAGTAATTTGGCCCAAATATGATTGTTTCGTAAGATCGCCGCTTTGAAAACGTTGCATCGAGGAAATAAACGCTCGCAACGATTGCGACGCCTGACTTACCTTGACGATTTCAATTTGAGCAATCATTAGGATCAACTAGGAAGGCGATTCGCAGCTTCACTGTAAGATTAATCGGTTTTGTGACTGATTTCCGACAATTTATGTCCCGGGGAATCCCACTTCACGGTCAGTGCTTGATAGATTAAATAGACGGTTCGTGCCGCGAAGGAGAAGAAGGAGATGAAGAAGTAGAAGTAGAAGAAATAGGAGAAGAAGTAGGAGAAGGAGAAGAAGGGAAGAAAGGTGAAGCAGGAGAAGAAGGAGAAGAAGGAGATAAAGGAGAAGATGGAGTAGAAGGAGGAGAAGATGGAGTAGAAAGAGGAGAAGAAGGAGGAGAAGAAGGAAAAGAAGAAGAAGGAGAAGAAGAAGGAGTAGAAGAAGGAGGAGAAGAAGGAGGAGAAGAAGGAGGAGAAGAAAAAGGAGAAGATGTAGGAGAAGAAGAAGGATAAGAAGGGGAAAAAGGGGAAGAAGAACAAGAAGGAGAAAAAAAGAGAAGAAGAAGAAGATGAAGAAGAAGGAGCAGAAAGAGAAGAAGGAGGATGAAAAGAAGGAGAAGGAGGAGGAGCAGAATAAGGGGAAGAAGGAGGAGAAGAAGAAGGAGGAGAAGGAGGAGAATAAAGAGGAGAAGTAAGAGAAGAAGAAGGAGAAGAAAGAGGAGAAGAAGGAGGAGAAGAAGGAGGAGGAGAAGAAGAAGAAGAAAAGAAAGAAAAAGAATATCTAAACATAATATCAACTACATAATCTAATTTGTCATCATACCTAAAATTCTAAGAAACCTACATTTCGACAAGGGAGTCAAAATCTGAACTTTTTTCTTATTTTGTGCGAGATTTTCACATTCTTCTATTACGATTTATGACTGTTATTCTCAGTCTAAAAGTCTGGCTTTGGTTTCAGCATCTTCTTCATATCTTCCTGTTTTTTTTTCTTTGACACTAATGGAATCAAATACGTAAATCTTTAGAGAAATGGAGGCGGAGTTTCGCCCCCTTAAACAGGATTTTATCTATCTGAACAAAAAAAAAATGCTTTAGTTTTTCGACAACTTGACTATATTCTAAATTTGAAAAAAAACAGCTGATGCTAATTTCATCAGCTGTTTGAATAATAATGTAAAAAGGGTCAACGTAATAATTCATAATTTGTCGGCGATGAAAATCTTTTTTTTTAATCTAGCTTACGTCTTAATTAGTTAAGGACATCGTCCAATAAATTTTATCAATATCCTAATTAAGAGCTTAATATATTGGCCACTGCTATAAAAATGTGATTAGAATTGATCAAATATGCAAATTAAAAAGCAACAATTTTAAATATTTTCTACTCGAAGCATAAAATGATAGACATAGGATACCCAAACATATTTTAATTAATGCGCGTGTGGTCCCAGATGTTTACATAATAAATTTGTCAATGGATTTCATCAATATTCACTTTACTGCTGGATAGAGGATCTTCACAATAAGATAAATTTACATCGTTTTCAAATATTTTTATTAAATCTAAAGTATGGTATATAGTCAACAATTTAAGTAATCTGTTCATTATTAAACACATTTTGTAGCCTCTATAACGTAAAATGACCCTCTGAAAATATCAATTTTTCTGATAATTTCAGCTTTTTTTCAATGATTCTCTTTTGAAAATTATAGATTTTTTGGAAAGCTTGACACCGAAAATTTTGTAAAATGTCCAATATTTTGACAAATTGTATTTTTTCAAAATTTCGATTTTTTTCAGATTTTAGATTGTCTTCAGAAAATTTCGATTTCTCGTCAGAATTTAGGCCTTTTAAGACTTTCGACTTTTAAAATTTGGACTATTTTTAAACCTCTTTGTTGTTTTTGTTTAATTTTGTATGTTAAAAATGTAAATTTTCAATTTTCAACTATCCAAAATTTCGACTTTTTTCAAAATTTTTTGAAAGTTTCAACTTTTTTTTTAATCCGTCTCTTTTAAAAATTCTAGATTTTTTGGAAAGCTTGACACCGAAAATTTTTTTAAATGTCCAATTTTTTGACAAATTGTATTTTTTCAAATTTTCAATTTCATTTCAGAATTTAGATTTTATTCAGAAAATTTCGACTTCTCGTCTAAATTTAGGACTTTTAAGACTTTCGACCTTCAAAATTTGGACTTTTTTTAAATCTCTTTGTTGTTTTTTTTTTAATTTTGGTTTTGAAAAATGTAAATTTTTAATTCTCAACTATCCAAAATTTCGACTTTTTCAAAATTTTTTGAAAATTTCGACTGAAAATTTCGATTTTTCTGATAATTTCAACTTTTTTTTTAATCCTCCTGTTTTCAAAATTCTAGATTTTTTGGAAAGCTTGATACCGAAAATTTTTTAAAATGTCAAATTTTTTGACAAATTGTATTTTTTCAAAATTTCAGAATTTAGATTTTATTCAGGAAATTTCGACTTCTCGTCAAAATTTAGGACTTTTAAGGCTTTCGACTTTTAAAATTTTGACTTTTTTAAAATCTCTTTGTTGTTTTTTTTAATTTTGGCTTTTAAACATGTGAATTTTCAATTCTCAACAACCCAAAATTTCGACTTTTTTCAAAATTTTTTGAAAATATTGACTGAAAATTTCGATTTTTATGATAATTTCATTTTTTTTTAATCCTGCATCTTTTAAAATACTAAATATTTTGAAAAGTTTGACACCAAAAATTGTATTTTTTCAAAATTTCGATCTCATTTCGGAATTTAGATTTTATTCAGAAAATTTCGACTTCTCGTCAAAGTGTCAAAGTGTTCTAAGACTTTCGACTTTCAAAATTTGGACTTTTTTTAAATCTCTTTGTTTTTTTAATTTTGGCTTTTAAAAATGTAAATTTTCAATTCTCAAATTTCCAAAATTTCGACTTTTTTCAAAATGTTTTGGAAATTTCGACTCTGAAAATTTCGATTTTTTTGATAATTTCAACTTTTTTTTTAATGTTTCATCTTTCGAAATACTAGATTTTCTCTTTTTAAATCTCGACTTTTCCAAAAATGTCTACCTTTTTGTGGAAACTTTGGATTTTTATTAAACATTTCTTTAAGATTTCGACTTTATTCGAATATTTTGAGTTGTTTAAATGGCGACATTTCCTCAAAATGTCGACTTTTTTTGGCATTTTGCGCTGTTTTGTAAAATTTCAATCTTTTTTTTTGATACTTTCGCTGCTTTTTAAGATTTTCGATTTTTTTTAATAAATTTCAACTTATTTTAAAGTGGCGACTTTCTGAAGCTTTTTTTAGATTTTAACTTTTTTGAAAATTTTAAGAGTTTTTCAAAATTCCAATCTTTCTGAAAATATGTGATCAATTTTTTTAAAGAGTCAACATTTTTTTGACTCAAAAAAAAACGACTTTTTTGTAAAGTCTTTGAAAAAATGACTTTTTTAAATTTAAAGTAACAAAAATGTTTTGCTTCTCAGCATTTTTTCTTTTTTAGTTTATTTAGAGTTTAGAATTTTCTAAAAATTTTCTTTTTTCTTCAATACTTAGGCTCTTCAAAAATTTCGGCTTTTTTGAAAATTTAACTGATTTAATTTCCACATTTCTTCAAAGTTTTGGTTATTTTTGAAATTTGGATTATTTTTCAAAATTTCAACTTTTCTGAAAGTTTTTTGAAAATTTGTTCATTTTATCAAAATCCTTTAAAATGTTGACATTATTTTGCAACATTTAATTTTTCTTAGATCCTTATCTTTAGTAAAAATTTCATTACTTTTAGAAATTTCGTCATTTTTCAAAATATTGACTTTTTAAATGTCCACTTTCTTTAAAACTTCGCCTTTATCTGAAAATATCGATTTTTTTTATTCAACAATGTTGGATTATTTTGCAAAAATTTGTTGCATTTTAAAGTTTTTGAATTATTTCGCAAATTTGAACTTTTTTCAGAATGTCAATTTTTTTAAATTTTCTTCTCCTTTTTTTTCTTTTTCTTCTTCTCCTTCCCCTTCTCCTTGTTCTTCTCCTTCCGTCAATTTTTTTACATTTTTTTCTTCTTCTTCCTCTTTTTCCTCTTCTTCGTCTTCTTCTTCTTCTTCTTCTTCTCCTTCCCCTTCCCCTTCCCCTTCTCCTCCTCCTTCTTCTTCTCCTTCTCTTTCTCTTTCTCCTTCTCCTTCTCCTTCTCCTTCTCCTTCTTCTTCTTCTTCTACTTCTCCTTCTCCTTCTCCTTCTCCTTCTCCTTCTCCTTCTCCGTCTCCTTCTCCTTCTCCTTCTCCTTCTTCTTCTCCTTCTCTTCTCCTTCTCCTTCTTCTTCTTCTTCTCATTCTCCTTTTCCTTCTCCTTCTCTTTCTCCTTCTCCTCCTTCTCCTTCTCCGTCTCCTTCTTCTTTTCCTTCTTCTTCTCCTTCTTCTCCTCCTTCTTCTTCTCCTTCTCCTTCTCCTACTCCTTCTCCTACTCCTTCTCTTCTCTTCTCTGTCTTTTTCTCTTTCTCTTTCTCTTTCTCTTTCTCTTTCTCTTTCTCTTTCTCTTTCTCCTTCTCTTTCTCTTTCTTTTTCTCCTTCTCTACAAAATTCAAATATTTTAAAGTATCAAATTTTTTATAAATCTTGACTATTTACTGAAAATTTTACCTTTCCATGAAAATGTCGATACTTTTCAGAATTTCGATTATTTTCTCAAAATTCGTCTGTTTCAAAATTTCGATTTTTTCGAAAATGTTGAATTTTTTCAAAATTTTGTTTTTTAAAAATTTTGAATTTTTCTGAAAATCTTAAATTCATCAAAGATTTTCAAAACTAGATATTTCCTCAAGACTTCGCTTTTTTTTATTTCGATTTTTTTTAAATTTGGCAAAAAAATGTCGAAATCATTAATAATGGTGTGATTTTTAAAAAATAATTAAAAATTTTGAAACAATTTAAATTTCTGATATTTTAAAATTTTCAAAAAAAGGTCGACATTTTCGAATTCATCGAACCTTTTAAATATCGAGATCGACATAAAAAATTTAAAAAACATCGAAATTTGAGAGAAAGCCATAAATCTTAAAAAGTGCAAATTTTGGAAAAAGAATCCCTAATTCTGAAATAAAATCATAAAAATGTTCCAACCTTTGAAAAAGCTCGACATTTTGGAAAGAAATTTAAAAAATGACATTTTTATAAATAGTTGCATTTCCGAAGTTTCATTAAAAAACTTTTTTAGTTTTAAACAGAAGCAAAAATATTTTAATAAATGTCGTATTTTGAAAAAGTCAACATTTTAAGAAAGTCGATAGCATAAAATAAGTAAAAATTTGTCTTAAAAAGTTGGAATTTTGAAAAAGCTAAATTATTAGGGGCGCACCTTACTGGTTGAGAAGTTCTACTGGCATTGGATCTATATGATACATCGAATATCGAAAAAATTTACCGATGTCTGAGCTTAAAATTCACATTTTGGGAAACATTTATTTTTATTAAATTGAGATTTTTCAAAAGTTCGCATTTTTATCCAAAATCACGACATTAACCGTAAAAGTCATAAAAATATTTCAAAATTTTTGACTTCAAATATTTCAAGGCCGTGTAAAGTTAACACTCAAGTTTGAAAAAACTGAAAATTTGGAAAAATAAAAAATCGCTTCTCATACGAAATTCCGAGATAGAAGTCGAAATTTCATGAAAACTTGTGCAATTTGTAAAGATTCCGTTCTGGCCTCCGGAATGTCCAAGAGACACAAGAAGTGTGGTTTTAGTTAAGATAACGAACTTCAGAAGAAACACAATCGTTATGAAGCTCACATTACCAAATAAAAATGATAATACGAGTGTTTGTAAACTATTCAATTCCCGTTAACAAGCCAATAAGTTGAAATCTTTACTGCATTTTCGTATGCTAATGTCTTCCTCTAGTGAATCATGGTAAGCATGCGAGAAATCTTCGTTTTTAAGTGTGACGCTCTATACCGTTAAGCGACTTTGTTACAGCGCGAAGAATAATACTAATTTGGATGCAAAAATGTAAAGTGGCATCCAAAAGGGAATAGACTCACCTAATATTAAATTTGACAAAAGCTCGCTGATGACTACACGTTTTATTATTCATTTTAGGTGAGAAACACAAAGATCTTCACCGTGAATGCTCCTTTATTCATCCAAGTGCCATTAACTGAAAATTTGCATATCAAAGCATGTTTGTTTATTAGTTTTTGCTTGAATATACAAAGCGTGGTTTGCTGTGTGGCCAAGCTTTCTAAGACGTCAGTTTTCAGACGAATTTTTATGATAAGACCGTGATTAATTTGACGTCATTTTTTTCGTGTTAGCTCGATATTGCTCAAGATATAAATGTCAGCCGTGGTGATAGCTGTAAGGTTATCTGATTTATCGAATAAGAAATGGTCAATTAATACGGAATTTAATTTATATACTAATAAGCGCAGGTGTTTTTTATGCGTTTCGATATGTTAAAATAGTAAAACCAGTTACAATCGAATCATCTAATTTAAACAGCAACCGTAATATAATTTATGTATGCAACTCCAAATGAATAATTATTTATATAGGAGGATTAAATCAAACAGAATCAGTCAAAATTTCGAGTTTTTACTACCGTGGGCGGATTACGCTTTCAATTTTGAAGTAAAATTTGATTCTGCAATCTTCAAATTTTTAAGAGAAACTCGCAACTGCCACGTAACTTTCAGGAAGATTTTGATGATGTCTCCCACTTTCGATAAACTACTCAGACTTGATCGTAGATAACTTATGTATGCATGGTAATATACGCCATCCAACAACAGTGACAAATTATCTACGGTCAACTTTTTTTTTCATTGAGATGTGGAAGTCTGCTCGATTATTCAGAAGCAGATAATGAAATTGAGGGCAGTTAAAATGATACGTCTAGTTAACTTATGAATAATTTCGCGCAGACAGATGATCCAATCAGTGTGTTCCTTGGGGCCTCCGGTCGCATCAGATTAGTTCGCTCGCCCCCCAAAGAAATAACATTTACATTTGCTCGCTTTATCAGATGCAGTTTAAATTACTTTGGGTTCATCATTCAGGAGTAGGCATTGAAAAACATAATTTCGAGGAAAGTGGCCTATTGAAGTTAATATTGAGATCGCTGGGCGCTAAATAAAAAATAATAAGTTGGGGTTTGTCGCCGCATCGCTCGATGGAATCTCCAACTTATTTTACCTCCTGGTTGATTATTTAAATATACATTGGGCAACACGTTTTCTGTAATCGAAAAATAAGCATTACAGGTGGTATTTCTTGTTGATAAGACGTGAATCGTGAGGTAATTAAAGCGTCTCGTCTCATCGCTCAATGAAGTCTTCAATTTATTTCTGTTCCTCGTGGATTATTCAGATAGATATTGGGTAACATGACATATGTACATCAAAAATAAACATTACTACTGCTATTTCTGGATAAAATATTGTTGGCTAAATAAAAATGAGCTCAGGTTTCTCGCCTCGTCACTCGATGAAATTTCCAATTTAGTTTTGTGCCTCACGACCTAATTCAATATATATTAGGGAGCACGTTTTCTGTGCTCTAAAAGTAAATATTACCAGATGATATTGCTTGTGGATAAGACAATGTGAGCAAATAAAGCGTCTGGTCTCATCGCTCCAACTTATTTCTGTTCCTCCTGTAGGTAACACGGTTTTTATACTTCACAAAAGCACATTCCTGTTAACTATTGTTTCTAAATCAGACAGGGTTCAGAGCTCTAAAGAAAACATTGTTAACTAAATAAAAATAGGCTCGGGCTTCTTGTCTAATCGCTCGATGAAGTCTCCAATTTATTTTTGTTCCTCGGGGATGCAACAAATATATATTGAAGAGCACGTTTTCTGTAGTCAAAAAATAAACATTACCAGTTGCTTCTGGATAAGATACTCCGAGCTAAATAAAAATTAATAAACTCGAGCTTCTCGTCTCATCGCTGATTGAAATCTCCAAGTTATTTCTGTTCCCCGTGGATTATTTGAAAAGATATTGGGTAACATGACTTATGTACATCAAAAATGAACATTATTAGTGTTATTTCTAGGTAAGATACTGTTGGCTAAATAAAAATGAAATCAGGTTTCTCGCCTCATCGGTCGATGAAATCTCCAATTTATTTTTGTTCCTAGCGATCTAATTTAATATATATTAGGAAGCACATTTTCTGTGCTCTAAAAATAAATACTACTAGATGATGTTGCTTGTAGCTAAGACAAATAAAGCGTCTGGTCTCATACCTCAACAAAATCTCCGACTTATTTCTGCTGATCCTATAGGTAACACGTTTTCTATACTTTAAAAATGTTGCTGTTGTTTCTAGATAAGACACTGTTCAGTGCTCAAGAGAAGACACTGTTATCCAAATAAAAGTAAGCTCAGGCTTCTCGTCTCATTGCTTGATGAAGTTTCCAATTTATTTTTGTTCTTCGCGGATGAAATAAATGTATATTGAAGAGCACGTTTTCTGTAGTCTAAAAATGAACATTTCTAGTTGCTTTTGGGTAAGATACTGCCGGGATAAATAAACATTAATAAGCTCGAGCTTAATAAACATTAATAAGCTTGGGCTTCTCGTTCCATCGCCCGATGATGTCTCTGGCTTAATTTGTTCCTAACGGCTTATCTAAGCAATAAAATTGGGAGTACGATTTCTGTGCTCTAAAAATGACATCACTAGTTCCACTTAGTACTGTTTTTAATGTAAATAATTGAAATCCCATTAAGTTGGTTAATCTTAAAAATCTTTTATTGAACGTCCAGAAAAAAGTTCAGATTTTGACTCTCTTGTCGAAATGTAGGATTTTTAGAATTTTAGGTATGATGACAAATTAGATTATGCAGTTGATATTATGTTTAGATATTCTTTTCTTCCTTTTCTTCTTCTCCTCCTCCTCCGTCTTCTCCTTCTTCTTCTCCTTTTTCTTCGCCTTTTTCTTTCTTCTCCTCTTCTCCCTCTTATTTCCTCTTCTCCTCCTCCTTCTTCTTCTCACTACTTCTTCTTCTCCTTCTTCTTCTCCTACAGACTCCTTCTCCTTCTTCTTCTCCTCCTTCTTCTTCTCCTTTTTCTTCTCCTTTACCTCCTCCTCCTTCTCCTTTTTCTCCTCTTTCTTCTCCTCCTTCTTCCCCTTCTTCTTCTCCTTCTTTTTCTCCTTATTCTTCTCATCCTTCTCCTTCTTCTTTGACTCCTTATTCTTCTCATCCTTCTCCTTATCGTAGTCTCCTTCTTCTCCTTCTTCACCTCTTTTCCCCTTCCTGCACGTTCTTTATCATTCATCTCCTTCTTCATCTTTTTCTTCTTCTCATTCTCTTCTCCGTCTTTTTCTCCTTTCTTCTCTCCTCTTCTCCTCCTTCTTCCTTCTCCTCATACCCCTCCTTCTTCCTTCTTCTTCCTTCTTCTCTTCTTCTTCTTGTCCTCCTTCTTCTCACTTCTTCTTCTTGTCCTTCTCCCTCCTCCTTCTTCTCTCGCTTCGCCTTTCTTCCCGCTCTTCTTCCTCTCTTCGCCTTCTTATTTCATTCATCTCCTTCTTTCCTTTTTCTTCCTCTTTTTCCTTCTTCTCCTTCTTCTTTTTCTTTTTCTTCTTCTTCTTCTTCTTCTTCCTTCTCTTCCTTTATATTCTTTTATCTCCTTATCTCCTTCTTTATCTCCTTCTTCTTTCTCTCCTAATTCTTCTTCTTCTCCTTCTTCTCCTCCTTCCTCTTCTCCTTCTTCTTTTCCTCCTTATTCTTCTCATCCTTCTCCTTCTCTTCTACTCCTTATTTTTCTCATCCTTCTCCTTCTTCGTATTCTCCTTCTTCTCCTTCTTCACCTTCTTCTTCTTCCCCTTCCTCACGTTTTATCTTCATCTCCTTCTTCTCTTCCTTCTTCTCTCCTTCTTCTTCTTCTCCTTCTTCTCCTCTTTTTCTCCTTCTTCTCCTTCTTCTTCTCCTTCTTCTTCTTTTTCTACTCCTCCTTCTTCTTCTCTTCCTTCTCCTTCTTCTTTTTTTCTTCTCCTCCTTCTTCTCCTTCTTTCTCCTTCTTCTTCTTTGTCCTTCTTCTTCTCCTTCTTCTCCTTCTCTCGCTTTCCTTCTTCCCTTCTTCTTTCCCTTCTTCTTATCCTTCTTCTCCTTCTATTTCTTCATCTCCTTCTTCTCCTTCTTTTTCTTCTTCTCCTTCTTCTTCTTCTTTTTCTTTTTCTCCCCCTATTTCTTCTGCTTCTCCTTCTTTATCTTCTTCTCCCAATTCTCCTTCTTTACTTTCTTCTTCTCCTTCTTCCCCTACTTCTCCTCCTTCTTCTTTTTCTCCTTCTCTATATTCTTCTCCTCCCTCTTCTTCTGCTTCTTCTACTTCTTTCCCTAGTTCTCCTTCTTCTCGTTTTTCTTCTTCCTCTCCTTTTTCTCCTTTTTCTCCTCCTTCCTCTTCTCCTTCTTCTCCTTCTGCGTTTCGTTCTTCTTCTCCTTCTTCTTCTGCTTTAAATCCTTCTTCTTCTTCTCCTTTTTTTTCCTTCTTCTACTTCTTCCCTAGTTCTCTTCCTTCTTCTTTTCCTTCTTCTTCTCCTTCTTCTTCTCCTCTTTCTTCTTTTTCTACTTCTTCTCCTTCTTCTCCCTTTTCGTCTTCTCCTCCTTTTTCTCCTCCTTTTTTTACTTTTTCTCCTTTACCTCCTTCTTAGCCTTTTCTCCTTTTTCTCTATCTTCTCCTTCGTCTCCTTTTTCTGCTTCTTCCCCTTTTTTTCCTTCTTCTCCTATTTTTCCTTCTTCTTCTTCTTTTCAATGAGCTATTGGTCTGCTTTCCACCGAATTCAGTCATTCTGGTTTTCTTGAGGTGTTGACTGCCAGCTGTCTTTCCATCCTTTCGGTGATCTTCCTCTTGGTCTACGTTCTACGCGCGTGTCCTCCAGGGCCCTTCGGACAACTCGGTCTTTTTCCATTCTTCTCACGTGGTCATTCCATTGGTGTCTTCTTTGTCTGTCCCATCTTGCCACATTGTCCACTCCGCAAATTCTTCTAATCTCATCGTTTCTCACTCTTTGCCTAAGTCTTTTCCCAGTGATTGCTCTCAGCGTTTTCATGTCTGCTCTCCTCAGCATTGGTTTAGTTTTGTTTGTATCTGCTCTCGTTTCGATTGCATACGTCAGTACCTATAGGTCGCACGCTTAGATATTTTAAATCATAATTAGCCTTTCAAAGTTGAAATATCCAAAAAAAATTTTAATATCGTTTTTTTCCCTAAAAATGTGGTATCTAAACTTGGGGTGAGTATCTACAGACGATATTTTGTTTAAAAAATTGAATTCTAGGTGAAATCGAATTTGAGAAGTTTTTATTTATTTTCAGTTTAATCTGATTTCGGTTTTCTGAATATTTTAACTATTTTGCTCAAAATTTTCTATGTAAAATAAACTAACCTCTTCTTTTGTCATTTGTCATGAGGTGACGTTTTAACTAAATTTAAATATCATGTAGTCATATTTCAGAAACAGTTTTAAAATATTGTCAACAAACAATAAAAATTTAAATATTTCCAAACTGGGCCGAAGAAATGTTAAATAAAATTAAAAAACAGAAATCAAAATTTCAACTTGGATTTTCTTTTTGGACATTACAACTTTTCCTCGAAATTTACTACTTTTTTCGTAATTTTGGATCCTAATTCAAAATACAGACAAATAAGTTGATTGTTTCTTTGTCGACCGCATTAATTCGAAAATCTGATCCTTAACTTTTTTCCTGTTCAAAATTTTAGGAATTTCGGTCCTTTTAAAAAATAACCTTTTTTCAAATTTGAATCTTTTATCGACGTTTCTGCATTTTTTCTTTCAAAATTCGTCCCCCAAAATTTTATATTTTATTCCAAATTCCAAGTTTAATTTTCTGAAAATGTCGTTTTCTCAACAATCGACTTTTTCTCGAAATTTTGACCTTTACCTTAAAACGCGTTCTTTTATGATGTGGATCATCGGGTCCACTGTGGGGGCTCATTTGGTCAAGCAAATGTACGTATATGCAATAAACCAGATATTATTGTTTCCAATTTCGACCTTCTTTTCGTAAATCTTAATTTACTACTGAATTACTCGAAATTTCATTTTTTTGAAAATTGCTATCCTTTTTGAAATTTAATTCTTTTCAAAATGAGTTTTTTGAGAAACTCAACTTTTTTTTGTAAATGAATGGACTAAAGAAACCGATTCCGGTGACAATTTCGACTTTTTTAAATTTCGTTTTTTTCTCAATTTAAAACACCTTTGGAAATGTAAATTTTTACCTCTTCTAGAAATACTGACATTTTGGAAATTTAAAATAGTACCTGTTTTGAATTTTTTTTTGCTTTTGATAAACATATTGACTTTTTATTGAAAATTTTGATTTTCTTCAAAAATTTTATTTTTTTGAAAATTTTGGTTTTCATGATTTCTATTTTTTTTCAAAATTGTGAAATCTTGCTTAGAAATTTAGTTTTTTTGTGAATTTCGAATGTTCTGAACATTTTGATTTTTTTTCCAAATTATCAACTTAAAAAACCACTTTTACTTATTTTCCTTATTTTCATTTATTTTGGAAAATCTCAATCATTTTTCAAAGCGTTGTCATTTTTTCGAAACTTTTGTTTGAAAAAGTTGACTTTATTAAAAAAATTACTTTTTTGAAAACTTCAACTTTATTAAAATGTGTAATAATGTTTGTGAAAATGTTGACTTTTTTAAAAGTCCTAATGTTTCAAAACTTTGACCCTTTTCGAGATTTTCCGTTTTATTTAGAATTTCGTAATATTTTAAAATAAATAACGACCCCCGCCTGGGTTAAAATCTAGCTCTACTTATTCCGCAAAAGACAGAAAAATTGAAACAAAATAAACCTCCTGTAGAAACTAAACAGGTTTTCAAATATTAATAAAAGCTTCTTGTCTAATCGCTCAACGATATCTCTTATTTTCATTGTAGTTTTTCAGCAGTAGACGCAGTCGTATCATTCGCTAGATTCAGAGAACAATATACCGTGTGTCCCCAGATGTGAGGTAACATAATAATATGATTTTAATTCATTTTGGGAAATTTCCTTTATTTTTTAAAGCGTTGACATTTTTTCGAAATTTTTACTTGCTTGAAAATTTTGACGTTTAAAAAATATTTTTTTTGAAAATCTATACTTTAGTAATAAAAATGTTTAATAATGTTTGTGAAAATTTTGCTTTTTTTAAAACTCTTAATCTTTTAAAGCTTTGACTTTTTTCAAGATTTCCCTGTAGCAAAATCTAGCTTTTCTTGTTTCAAAAAAGACAGAAAAATTGAAACAAAGTAATCCTTCGAAAGAAACTGAACAGGTTTTCAAGAATTGGTGAAAGCTGCTTGTCTAATCGCTCATCGATGTCTCTCATTTTTTTTGCAGTTTTTCAGCAGTAAACGCAGTTGTATTGACTTTGTAGGTTCAGAAAATAATAAACAGTGTCTCCCACAAGATGTGAGGTAACAAAATAAGATAATTTTCATTTATTTTAAAAAGTTTTCATTATTTTTCAAAGCGTTGACATTTTTTTGAAATTTTTGCTTGTTTGAAAATTTTAAATTCTTCAAAAAATTTAATTTTTTGGAAATTTTAACTTTATTAAAAATGTTTATTAATGCGTGTGAAAATTTTGACTTTTTTAAACCTTTTAGTGTTTCAAAATTTTGACTTTTTTCAAGATTTCGAGTTTTATTTAGAAATTCATAATTTTGCAAAATAAATACTACCTCTTCTGGAGCAAAATCAAGCTTTTCTTGTTCTAAAAAAAGACGAGAAAATGAAGCAAAGTAAACTTTTGAAAGAAATTGGATAGATTTTCAAGAATTGGCGAAGGCTATTTGTCTTATCACTCATCGATGTCTCTTATTTTCTTTGCAGTTTTTCAGCAGTAGACGCAGTCGTATTGACTCGCTAGGTTCAGAAAATAATAAACAGTGTATCCCACAAGATGTAAGATAACAAAATAACATAATTTTTATTTATTTTGTGAAATTTCCATTATTTTTCAAAGGGTTGATATTTTTCCGAGATGTGTGCTTACTTGAAAATTTTAACTTCTTGAAACATTTTAATTTTTTGAAAATTGTAACTTTATTAAAAATGTTTAATGTTTGTGAAAATTTTGACTTTTTTAAAAGTCCTTATCTCTCAAAACTTTAACTTTTTTCGAGATTTCGAATTTTATTTAAAATTTGGTAATTTTTCAAAATAAATACCCGTTCCCTAGAGCCAAATTAGCTTTTTTTGTACCGAAAAAGACCTATCAAAAGAAACTGGACAGGCTTTCAAGAATTAGTGAAAGCTTCTTGTCTAATCGCTCATCGATGTTTCTCATTTTCTTTGCAGTTTTTCAGCAGTAAACGCAATTGTATTGACTCGTTAGGTTTAGATCATAATAAATAGTGTGTCCCATAAAATAGGAAATAACAAAATAACATAATTTTTATCTATTTTGGGAAATTTTTTAAATTTTTTACAGCGTTAACATCTTTTCGAAATTTTTGCTTGTTTGAAAATTTTAACTTTTTCAAAAATTTAAATTTTTTGAAAATTTCAACTTTATTAAACATGTTTAATAATGCTTGTGAAAATTTTGCCTTTTTAAAACCTTTTAGTCTCAAAACTTTGACTTTTTTCAAGATTTCGAGTTTTATTTAGAAATTCATAATTTTTCAAAATAAATACTGCCTCTCCTTGAGCAAAATCAAGCTTTTCTTGTTCCGAAAAAGACGGGAAAATGAAGCAAAGTAATCTTTTAAAAGAAGCTGGACAGGTTTTCAAGAATTAGCGAAGGCTTCTTGTTTTATCACTCATCGATGTTTCTCATTTTCTTTGCAGTTTTTCAGCAGTAAACGCAGTCGTATTGACTCGCTAGGTTCAGAAAACAATAAACAGTGTGTCCCACAAGATGTAAGGTAACAAAATAACATAATTTTTATTTATTCTGTAAAATTTCCATTATTTTTTAAAGTGTTGATATTTTTCCGAAATGTGTGCTTACTTGAAAATTTGAACTTCTTAAAAAATTTTAATTTTTTGAAAATTTCAACTTTATTAAAATTGTTTAGTAATTTTTGTGAAAATTTTGACTCTTTTAAAAATTTTAATCGTTCAAAACTTGACTTTTTTCGAGATTTTGAGTTTTATTTAGAATATTGTAATTTTTTAGAATAAATACCGCCCCCCTGGAAAAACAATCAAGCTTTTCTTATTTTAGAAAAGACAGGAAAATGAAACAAAGTAACCCTCCGAAAGTAACTGGGCAAGTTTTCAAGGAATTGGTAAAAGCTTCTTGTTTTCTCGCTCATCGATGTCTCTCAGTTTCTTTGCATTTTTTCAGCAGTAGACGCAGTCGTATTGACTCATTAAGTTCAGATCATAATAAACAGTGTGTCCCACAAGATAGGAAATAATAAAATAACATAGTTTTTATTTATTTTGGGAAATTTCATTTTTCAAAGCGTCGATATTTTTTCGAAATTTTTGCTTGTTTGAAAATTTTAACTTCTTCAAAAATTTTAATTTTTTAAAATTTTAATTTTATTAAAAATGTTTAATAATGCTTGTCAAAGTTTTGACTTTTTAAAACCTTTTAGTCTTTCACAACTTTGACTTTTTCAAGATTTCGAGTTTTATTTAGAAGTTCCTAATTTTTTAAAATAAATACTGCCTTTTCTGGAGCAAAATCGAGCTTTTCTTGTTCTGAAAAAGACGGGCAAATGAAGCAAAGTAACTTTTTGAAAGAAACTGGGCAGATTTTCAAGAATTGGCGAAGGCTTCTTGTCTTATCACTCATCGATGTCTCTTATTTTCTTTGCAGTTTTTCACCAGTAGACGCAGTCGTATTGACTAGCTAGGTTCAGAAAATAATAAACAGTGTGTTCCACAAGATGTAAGATAACAAAATAACATAATTTTCATTTACTTTGAAAAATTTCCATTATTTTTAAAAGTGTTGATATTTTTTAGAAATTTGTGCTTGTTTGAAAATACCAACTTCTGAAAAATTTTAATTTTTTAGAAATTTTAACTGTATTAAAAATGTTTAGTAATTCTTGTGAAAATTTTGACTTTTTTAAGAGTTTTAATCTTTCAAAACTTTGACTTTTTCGAGATTTCGAGTTTTATTTAAAATATTGTAATTTTTTAAAATAAATACCGCCTCCCTGGAACAACAATCGAGCTTTTCTTGTTTCGAAAAAGACAGAAAAATGAAACAAAGTAACCCTACGAAAGAAACTGGACAGGTTTTCAAGAATTGGTGAAAGCTTCTTGTCTAATCGCTCATCGATGTCTCTCATTTTCTTTGCAGTTTTTCAGCAGTAAACACAGTCCTATTGACTCGCTAAGTTTAGAATATCATAAACAGAGTTTTCCACAAGATGTGAAATAACAAAATAACATATTTTTAATTTATTTTGGTAAATTTTCATCATTTTCCAAAGCAGTGACATTTTTTCGAAACTTTTACTTGTTTGAAAGTTTTAACTTCTTGAAAAATTTAAGTTTTTTGAAAATTTCAACCTTAATAAAAATGTTTACTGATGTTTGTGAAAATTTTGACTTTTTTAAAATTTTTAATCCTTTAAAACTTTGACTTTTTTCAAGATTTCAAGTTTTATTTAGAATTTCGTAATTTTTTAAAATAAATACTGCCCCTGGAGCCTAATTTAGGTTTTCTCATACCAAAAAAGACAGGAAAATTGAAACAAAGTAACCCAACGAAAGAAACTGGATAGGTTTTCAAGAATTGGTGAAAGCTTTTTGTCTAATCGCTTATCAATGTCTCTCATTTTCTTTGGAGTTTTTCAACAGTAGACGCAGTCGTATTGACTCGCTAAGTTCAGAACATAATAAACAGGGTGTCCCACAAGATGTGAGATTACAAAACAACATAATTTTCATTAATTTTGGGAAATTTCCATCATTTTCCAAAACGTTGACATTTTTCAAAATTTTTACTTATTTGAAAATTTTGACGTTTAAAAAAATTATTTTTTTGAAAATTTTAACTTTATTAAAAATGTTTAATAATGTTTGTGAAAAATTTGACTTTTTAAAAGTCCTAATCTTTCAAAACTTTTACTTATTTCGAGATTTCGAGTTTTATTTAGAATTTTGCCCCCTTTGGAACAAAATCTAGCTTTTAAAATTTAGAACAAGACAGTTTTTTTGAAAATCTTTACTTTACTAATAAAAATGTTTAATAATGTTTGTGAAAATTTTGACTTTTTAAAAACTTTTAATCTTTTAAAGCTTTGACTTTTTTCAAGATTTCCCTGAAGCAAAATCTAGCTTTTTTTGTTCTAAGAAAAAACAGGAAAATTGAAACAAAGGTATCCTGCGAAAAAAACTGGACATGTGTTCAAGAATTAGTGAACGCTTCTTGTCTAATCGCTCATCGATATCTCTCAATTTCTTTGCAGTTTTTCAGGAGTAGACGCGGTCGTAGTCACTCGCAATGTTTAGAAAACCTTATACAGTGTGTCCCACAAGACGTGGGATAATATTGGATGTATTTTTATTGATTGCGTGACTGTAAAGGTTTTGTGAAATCAAGATTTCCGCACGTTTCAGCTAATTTTATGACTTTTTCTTGATAAAACCTAAGCAAGTAGTATCCAGTAATTGTGTTTACAGTAGTTATAACATGATAACATGATAACAATAACTTATACAGGAAAATATATGAAAATATTCTAAAACTTTGTAATAATTTGTAATTTATCAGAATAGAAGTCTTGGTTCTGAAAATAATTAGCAAAATAGTTTAATAAATCAAGAATTTAGCTATACTCTGATAATATTTGGTTTTAAATGATTATTTTCGCTTCCTGATATAATCTTTCTGCGAATCTTTTTGTCTTATCGCTTCTCTTCGCTACCTACTACTTCTAAACGTATGATGTCTATAAGGACAACTTGCAGAGTGTGTTCCTTTTGTTTTATCAACAGTTTATCCCTTTGATTGCACAGATGCGGAAACATGCAAAAAAATCGAAATAGCGCAGTGCTACTTTGGCCTAAAGCGGACCGTAACAAGCGCCCAAGTGAAATGCAACACCGCCATAAATAAATGGCTTGAGTAGCTGTCCATAAAGGATAGTTTTAAGATAAATTCTTCACGTAATTTTCCTAATAAATTATTTAATATGGGCACGATTGCGGCCATTGCGTCCGTCATAATTTGCCGTAAATGTACATCTCGGCCGTCAAAAAGATACGCATTTCCGTTACTAAAGCAAATTTATCGCTGTGGCCGTGATATTCTGAATATCTCGTGCATTGCGCACAACTTTATGACCTAATACATTAGAACCTAATGCTGTGCTCCCTGTGGCGTTTCGAACTATTCCATCAGCTATCATTTCAATAACTATAATATTGAAATTATGCCCGGTAATCTGTAATTATTTCTTTGCGAAGCTGAATTTAGACATTACGTCATTGACTAACTATCCGTTATGATTAGTTTGCGTAGCGCTAACATTACTGAATTATCGTATCCTGGTAGTTAAAAATTACAAAATCCACGATGAAAGATCAAGTTCACGTGCAGAGTCTGGAGATATATGATTATAATTTATAGTTGCATAAACATACAATGGCGAAGGTGGACCGTTTCGGAAATACGTCTTATAATATACATGTCTAATGTCTAAGTAACTTGAAAATGTTAAGGTTTCGAAATTAAAAAATAATTATAATTAACTGGAAATGTTATTATATTTAACTTGAGTAATTAATTCTATTATTTTGACTGTCTTATTATGTAAACAACTAATGGTCGCCAGTTTGGGCGAAGTTAGGTCACCAGATCTAAAGCATTAATATAAAAAAACGTTTCGTTTTGGGTATGTATCTGGATACGTGCCCAAAACAACGAAAAAGAGTACAGGAAAGTATATCTTTTTACCATACAATAAGTCCATACATATTAAAATTTAAAAAATCAGTACTGATATTCAGTGGCGTGTCGCATCTTTTATAAGTAGGGGCTGATCCGCCCAGAGAAGAAGTAGATGCGCGTGGACTCGATCTCGTTGAGTGACTATGTAAATGCTTCTTAAATTACAAATGTATGGAATTGAAGACCTCTTTTTCTAGAAATTTCTTGTTAAAACTCAAGTTTTTATCTTACGTTAAATTTTTACTTGAATGTTATCCTCTTTTTCTCAAAATTCCTGTCTAAATTTTAAACTAGATCATTCTTTAAAAGTTTGACCATTTTTTAACGTTTCCTGTTGATAACCGTAAATTCCTTTTTAAAATACCTGCTGTATTTATAATCGAAGATTATTTAGGTTCCGAATTCGTTTTATACCATATCCCTTTTGGCAATTTACTAAATCAGATTCTTCAAAAAAATAAATAAATAAATAAGTAAAATTTAGGCAAAGTCGAACTTTTTAAAAAGTTGAATTTGCATAATTTTCGAGAACATGACAAAAAGTCTGAATTTTCAGAAAAATACCTTCAATTCTGAAAATAAGGTCGAAGTTTTCAAAAAAGTTGACATTTTGACAAAAGGTCGAAATTTTGAAAAAGTCCAATTTAAAAAAAAGAAACATAAATTGGGAAAAGAGGTCGAAAATTTTATGAGTCGAAATTAAAGTTTCAACAAATATTAATAGCCTTGAAAGAGAATCGAAATTCGAAAAAAAGTCGAAATTTTGACAATTTGAAAAGAAATCGAAATTTTTAAATAATGTCGATATTTTGGCAAAAGTTCGAAAACTTGAAATATGAAAACTTTCAAATTCTGATATTTGCTAAAATTTTAAGCGATGATTAAAATTATGAAAAAATCGAAAATCTTAAAAAGATATCATTTTTTTAAGTAAAGAAAGTCGAAAATTTCAAAAATTTCTAAATTTTCGGAAAAAACGATTTTCTTCAATAGACGAATTTCCAAAAATTCGATGTTTCGCGAGAATGTCAACATTTTGAGAAAGGTCGAAAAAAAGTCGAAATTTTCACTAAAGGTTGAAATTAAAACGAACTCCACCTTATAAATGAAGAACGGTCGATATTAAAAAGAAAGTGGAAATTCTGAAAGAATTTTTGAAAATTTAAAAAAGTCGAAATTTTCAGGGGAATCGAAATATTTTGAAAATTGGATTTTAAAAAAGTTTTGAGAAAAATTAAACTTTTTTAGAGAAGTTCAAAATTTTGTTAAAAAGCCTAGTTTTAAAAAAAAGTCGAAAAATTTTTCAAAAAATCAAAATTTTGCCAAAAGTTGAAAAAAACTTTCAATTTCTAAAAAAAAGGTCTAAATTTTCAAAGAAAGTCGAAATTTTGAAAATTGGAGAAGTTTTTGAAAAAAAAAATTTGGCAAAAGTGCGAAACTTTTTGAAACTTCCAAATCCTGAAAAAAGGTCAAAATTTTTAAAATAAGTCATAATTTTAGTAAAACGTCAAAACTATGAAAAAGACCGAATTTTTAAGAGTTGAATTTTTCCCAAAACGTGAAAATTCTAAGAAAAAAGTCAAAAACTACATAAAGGTCTGCATTTTCAGGATAAGACGGATTTTTAAAATAGCTCAATTTGCTAAAATGTTGTGTTTCTAGAGAAGATTAGAATTTTGTAAATAGTCGAAAAAAAGTTGAAAAAAGTTAGAAAAGTCGAAATTTTGACAAAAGATCGAAATTAAAGAAAAACAAAAGAAATTATAGATGCAGAAGAGTCGAAATTAATGAAGTAAAATTTCTAAAATAATTTTTAAAAATTTAAAACAACTTGTAATTTTTAGAAAAAGAATTTTTCAAAAAGCCGACTTAAAAAAAATTCAAGTTTCGAGAAAAATTAAAAATTGTAAAAAAGCGTCGAAATTTTTTAAAAAGTCAAAAGATGGAAAAAAAGTCGAAAAATGTTTTAAAAAAGTCGAAATTTTGCCAGAGGTTTGAAATTTGGAAAAACTTCCAAATTCTGAAAAAAAGGTCGTAATTTTCACACAAAAATCCAAAATTTTAAAAAATGGTCGAAAAATTTTCTAAAAAAGTCGAAATTTTGCCAAAAAGGTGGAGATTTTTAAAAGGTGTCAAAATTTTAGCAAAACGTCAAACCTATGAAAAAGTCCAAATTCCTAAAAAAAGTTCGAATTGTTCAAGAAAAGTGAAAAGAAATTCGAAAATTTCAAAAAAATTCAAATTGTTAAAAAAGGGGAAATTTTTTAAATACTTAAATTTACAAATATTCGAAGTTTCGAAACTTTAAATTTCGAAAAAAAATCACTAAAGGTCAAAATTAGAAAAAATTTTAAATGAAGAAAAGTGGAAATTAAAAAGAAAGTAAAAATTCTGAAAAAGTTTTTAAAGGAAGAAAAAAATAACAGTTGAATAAAAACCCTGATGATTTGTGGGTAAATATGCTTACTACATTAGATTTAAAGAAAGATAAGAAAAAAGCCCATTACATCGACATTTTCATGTTTGCGTTTCCGTTGGATTTCCAATGTATGACTCGCTAATGCTTTCATGGCCATAATTCGTCCGTTTTAGGGACTTATCCTGAAAACATGGACAAATTTATTCGGAACGACGTTTTGTGATCAGCCACACGCAAACTCGCAATCTGAATCTGTCTGCCAGCAAATGAATGCCACTTTAATGAAATTAAAATTCATTTATTCTCGAACATTATCTGTCTGCGCAGCGAAATTTCTTAGAAGGTTGTGTGCATTAGCTGATTAATTAAAAGGATTTTATTCAAATCGACGAACTTCGGTTATTAGGTTTTAAATGTTTATTTCGTGTCGTGGAAATGCTAACTACCAAACACATTTATTACAATTAACTCCGCGCGAAACACAATTGGCTGTTGCTGCACTGAAATTTAAGAAAAAAGGATCCGTCAAGAATAATAGTCAGAGCAAATTTTTGGTGTTTCATTCTCTAATGCCGCATAATTTAGAAACTGTATTAACAATGACTGCAACCCATAAGAAAACACTATCAAACATAGGTAGTGTTGGTTGTTTTTCTTTTTTTTTTAGGTGAAAACTTCTTTAATTGCGTTGAGCAACTTTGGATAGGGTTTCACACGACCATCACGCGTTACCAACATACTTCAATGTTGACAGTATATCATACTGTTTTTTGGTGGAACAGACTGGTCCTTGGTTATCTACAAAAAATGAAATACAAATCTTGTCCCCTTAAACAAAGAAAGATTAAAAAACACAACAAATCTTCAAATAAAAGTCTAGTTTACTACATAGAAGTAGAAACTTCAAAAAAAAGTTTTGGAAAAAAGACGAAATTTGTGAGGTCGCAATTTTCAAAAAAGTCAAAACTTCGGAAAATCGTCCACAGAGGTTCCTCTCATTATATTATACTGTTAACAATAGAGTATGTTGGTAAAGGCCTGTACGCAGTAGTAGACAAAATGGCGCGACTATCTCTAGAAAAATCGAGGGTTTTGTACTGAAATTTGTTCTGGATTGTCTAGAGAATCCAAAACAAATTTCAAAACGGTCTAGGGATTTTGTCAGGAGTCCGCACCTTCGTAATGCAGCTAAACTATTTTCCATGACAAATGAAATGGCGACTTGTGAAATTGCTACTTATGCAAAGAGAATTCCAGTGATTTGTTTCCCATTTGTCTATAGACAATCGCAGAATTTTGTCTATTCAAGTTCTGGGATTTCGTTTCAAGTATGTACTAACTATAACGCAATTTAGCATGTTGATGACGGGAAACGATAAGTTTACCTCCTGACAGGTTAACTTGATAGCATTTATTTTAAAATATTCCCAATATTCTGACATGTTCACTACTGTGGGTTCGAACCACACAACGTAGACACTGTATTTACTTGTTTTAAGTTTTCACTTCTATCGGCAGACTCCAAGACTCCCTAATTGATTTTTTTTCAAAACTTCAATAGAGGAAAACGGTTGGAGCTCGATCTAATTGCCTGAAAATTTTTTGCCTTGGCATATTGCAAAGAGCGTGTTATTGCGATTGCAAAGAGCGTGTTATTGCGAGCTTCTCCAATGATTTTGGGACATCCTGCATACAAATTAGTAATTTGACCATTTTTTTTATTTCAGGTGAGAATACAGTCATTTAACTGATTCCCGGTTATGAGAAACCATAAAAAGGGTAAGACATAATTTTTTATAATTTCTCAGATTAAAAAATATCTGGCAACAGTAGTCACTTATTCCACAGTGTCGAATGCAAATCCACTTAAAATATTCTAAAATTCCTTAATTATTGAGGGAAGAGCATGTTTTTATTATTTTTCGGTGGAATTCAGGCTACGTTCAAAGTTATTTAAAACGGAAAGTAGATTTCAAAAAATCGATTGCGTTAGCACGTTAGCTACCGTATTATTTCCTGCAAAAGTCATTAAAAAATTGTTTCAGATTTTTTATTGTCGGTTGCCGCGTCGACCACGAAGCCCATTCACATAAAAATTAATGATATTTCCGACGCCGAGTGGGCTTATTTATAAGAGAAACCGAAATCGTGACCGAATACGGTAGATATAAATTAGAAGAGGTTTCCTCGGGCCCATTATGACACCCTTAAATTAAGTAAGCCGGGATATCAATCAGTCAACAACAGTGGTTGGCGTTTTTCTTTTAATAACCGCGGTAATTCCAGTCACGCACACAAACCCAACTCCTCTACGCATTCACGCACATCCATTTTAAAACCAGCTACCAAAAAACTCCCATTTCTCCTTGGGTACTATTAAACGGCATGATAGCGTGACCCGGGCACGTGGTGCAAATTACGCTTCGTTCTCTAAGTAAGACATCGTTAGAATCATTCCACAGGCAACATAAAACCCATTATGTAATCAAAGACAAATGGAGTAAAATGATTTTTTTAAAGTGAAAACTTCTTTAGGCGTATTAAGAGATTTTATATATGGTTACGCGTTACCAACATGCTCTACTGTTACCATTAGAGCATGTTGGTAACGCAAATTAGTGCGTTGATAAGGCAAATTAGCGCGTTGGTAACGCGAAACGATAACTTTACCTCCTACCGAAAATCGCACAAGGCGCCTAAGAAGTTTAAACTTGAAAAATACGTGATCGGCAACGAGGTTCGAACTTGTGATCTCTCAAGCGATCAAACTTGTTATATGTATCCCTTACCAACTAACAAGGAAAGGTCGCGAAGTGTCCGGCGCCGATTTTGCTAATTTTTGGATATGTTTTAGAGGACCAAAATCTAAGAGACACTTTTTTTTTATCGGCTGATAAACGGTTTTAAGGGTAGTTTTACCCCCTCAAAGTTGGAGCAAAAAATGCAGATTTTGCTGTTTCTCGAATGCCACAAATGATATTCGAGTCGTTTCTTTTTTCAAAAGTTTTGCTTTGACGAGCAATGAAAGAAAACAAATTTTTCAAAATTTTCTTACCCCCGTAAGGGGGGGAGGGATTATAATAATCTCGAATTTTCCGGTTTTTTAAGTAGGTAGCTCACCCTCCTATAAGGGAAGGGTGGAGGGTGGGGATGAAGGATCACCGAAAAAATCTTAAAAAATTATTTTTTTAGTTTCTCGTCGAAATACTTCGCTTCAGAAAAAAAATTAAACAAAAATCATAAAAATACATCCTATCATATACGTATTCGTGTAAGTGGTGTTTACCCCCCAAAAAAATATTTTTCGACAAAATCCAAAAACAGGTAAAATTAGTTTTGGTGTATAAAATAACATATATTTTTTTCAGAATTTTGCTGACGTAATTATCATTTTTATGATTAAAAAACTTCTAAATGGGGTAGTTTACCCCCACGAAGGGGGACAGAAAATTTTGAATTTTTTTTTTCTTTCATTGCTCGTCAAAGCAAAACTTTTGGAAAAAGAAACGACTCGAATATCATTTGTGGTATTCGAGAAACAGCAAAATCTGCATTTTTTGCCCCAACTTTGAGGGGGTAAAACTACCCTTAAAACCGTTTAAAATCGTTTGTAAATATCGATGTTTCAACATCGATGGTAAAGCACAAAAATATCGATATATGGTTCAGTATATAAATAAGGATACAAACGATAGTTCGATGTTTTGAAAACATCAATGTATCGTTTCTAAACATCGATGTTTTAACATCGATGATAAGGTATAAAAACTATCGACACATCGTTCAGCTCATAAACAATTAGCGCCATTTGTTGTTAAAGATGGGAACTTGGCTCTCGAAACGCGTTAGAGCAACCTTTGTTGTGTTTTTTAATTTTTCTTGGTTTCAAGCGACAAGTTTTGAATTTCAACTTATTTTTTCAATTTTTTTTTTTGGAAAATTGAGCTTTTTTAAAAATTGTGAAATTTTTTGAAAATTCATCTATTTTTGAAAATGTAGAATATTTTGTTTCTTGTTTTTTAAAAATTAATTTTTTTTAAATTTTTGGTCTTTTTAATATATTCGGATTTATTTAATGTTTTAACTTTTTTTGAACATTTTGACTGTAAAATTTCGACGTCTCCAAAAATTTGGAATTTTTTGAACCCCTCGCATTATTTTTAAAATTTTCCAAAATAGACATTTGAGTATATTATATAAAAATGTCGAAGTTTTCAACAAAAACCTGATTTAAAAAAAAACAAAAGTTTAAAAAGTTTAAAAAAATTCAAAATCGTCAAAGAAAGTCGATTTCTTAAGAATCATTTGAAATGTTAAAGCTACAAATATGAACATATCTTTCAAAAACATTCCAAATCTTTAAAAAAGTAGAAATTTTGAAAAATGTCAAAAAAGTCGATATTTTAAAGAAAGTGGAAATTCTCCAGTCAAAATTTTCAAAAAAGGCAATATTTTAAAAAATGTCGAAGTTAACAAATTAAAACTTCCAAAAAAACTTAGGGATTTAAATAAAACCAACATTTTAAAAAATGGCCAAATTTGGGGAAAAAAAAAGTTTTAATTTTAAGAAATACTCTAAAATTTAAAATTTTTTCGAAAATATGAAGAAATGTCGAGATTTAAAAAATAAATGAAAAATTTTTATTGAATCTCCTAAATTTGGCTTTCTTAAAAATTGCCACATTTTTTAGAAATTCATCTATTTTTCAAATTGTTAAAAATTTGTCCCGTTTTTTGTTTTTAAAAACTAAATTTTTTTTAAATTTCGCGGTTTTTTTTAAAGAAAGTGGAAATTCTCCACACATCCAAAATTTCCAAAAAAGTCAAAATTTTCAAAAATGTCGGAAGATTTCATAGAAAGTTAAAACTTTCAAAAAATTAAACCAAATTTTCGAAGAAAAAAAAGTTTCCATTTTAGAAAATAGTCTAAAATTTACAATTTTTTCGAAAATATGAAGAAATGTCGAGATTTAAAAAATAAATGAAGATTTTTTATTGAATCTTCTAAATTTGGCTTTCTTAAAAATTGCGACATTTTTTAGAAAATAATCTATTTTTTAAAATGTTAAAAATGTGTCCGGTTTTTGGTTTTTTTTTAAATTCAAATTTTTTTAAATTGCTTGGTTTTTTTTTTGTTTTTTAAAATTAAAAAAAATGGAAATTCTCCACACATCCAAAATTTCCAAAAAAGTCAAAACTTTCAAAAATGTCGGAAGTTTTCATAGAAAGTTAAAACTTTCAAAAAATTTAAGCCAAATTTTCGAAAAAAAAGTTTCCATTTTAGAAAATAGTCTAAAATTTCAAAAATTTTCGAAAATATGAAGAAATGTCGAGATTTAAAAAATAAATGAAAAATTTTTATTGAATCTCCCAAGTTTGGCTTTCTTAAAAATTGCAACATTTTTTAGAAATTCATCTATTTTTCAAATTGTTAAAAATTTGATAACGAAGGCTTCCACAGCCAGAGTCACTACAGGATATACTTCTTCCGGGATTGGACCGTGTCAAAGAACTAGTAAAAGTGTTCGACGTTTCGCCCACCATCGTAGGCTTCTTCAGGAACAAAGAAAAGAAAAAATGAAAAGAGGAATATTCATTTTTTCTTTTCTTTGTTCCTGAAGAAGCCCCCTACGATGGTGGGCGAAACGTCGAACACTTTTAGTAGTTCTTTGACACGATCCAATCCCGGAAGAAGTATATCCTGTATTGTTAAAAATTTGTCCGGTTTTTTGTTTTTTAAAATTTAAATTTTTTTTAAATTGCGTGGTTTTTTTTAAAGAAAGTGGAAATTCTCCACACATCCAAAATTTCCAAAAAAGTCAAAATTTTCAAAAATGTCGGAAGTTTTCATAGAAAGTTAAATCTTTCAAAAAATTTAAGCCAAATTTTCGAAAAAAAAAAGTTTCCATTTTAGAAAATAGTTTAAAATTTACAAATTTTTCGAAAATATGAAGAAATGTCGAGATTTAAAAAATAAATGAAAATTTTTTATTGAATCTCCTAAATTTGGCTTTCTTAAAAATTGCAACATTTTTTAGAAATTCATCTATTTTTCAAATTGTTAAAAATTTGTCCGGTTTTTGTTTTTTAAAATTTTAAATTTTTTTAAATTGCGTTGTTTTTTTAAAGAAAGTGGAAATTCTCCACATATCCAAAATTTCCAAAAAAGTTAAAATTTTAAAAAATGTCGGAAGTTTTCATGGAAAGTTAAATCTTTCAAAAAATTTAAGCCAAATTTTCGAAAAAAAAAGTTTCCATCTTAGAAAATAGTCTAAAATTTAAAAATTTTTCGAAAATATGAAGAAATGTCGAGATTTAAAAAATAAATGAAAAATTTTTATTGAACCTCCTAAATTTGGCTTTCTAAAAATTGCGACATTTTTTGAAAATTCATCTATTTTCTAAAATGTTAAACATTTGTCCGGTTTTTTTTAAATTCAATTTTTTTTAAATTGCGTGGTTTTTTTTTTAAAGAAAGTGGAAATTCTCCACACAGTTAAAACTTCCAAAAAAAATCAAAATTTTCAAAAATGTTGGATATTTTCATAGAAACTTAAAACTTTTAAAAAATGTAAGCCAAATTTTCGAAAAAAAAGTTTCAATTTTGGAAAATAGTCTAAAATTTTTAAATTTTAGAAAAATATCGAAATTATAAAGAAATGTCGAGATTTAAAAAAATTGAAGAATTCTCAATGAAATCTCCCAAAACCTAAATTTTTGAAAAGCCCAAATTCCAAAAAAATCATAATTATTAAACATTTCGAAATTTTGTTAGTTAAAACTTTGAGAAAAAAGTTAGAGAGTCACAAATCTCAAAAAGAAATGCAATTTAAAAAATATCTAAGTTTTCAAAAAAAGGTAAGGTTTTCAAAAAACGTCAGTATGTTGAAATCATCGATATTCTGAAAAAAGTTCAAATTTTCGAAATAAATCAAACACTTTAAAATAAAACGAAATGTTTGCAAAATAAACCAAAATTTTAACAAGAATCGATTTAAAAAAATCGATATTTTCAGGATAAAAGCCAAATGACAAAGTAGAAATGTTTGAAAGTCAAAATTTTAAAAAATGACGAAATTTCGAAATTTTTTAAAATTTTCATAAAAAACCAGGACTCGAAAAATCTAACTTTTTAAAAATAATGACATGTTGAGAAGATACTGTTAAAAGACGACCTATCCAAAAAAAATTAAAAATTTTGATGAAATAAAAAAAATTTCAAAAAAAATGTTAGAAAAGTTGAAATTTTGAAAAATAACCAGAATTTCAAAATTTTAAAGGATATGGAGATTTAAAAAAGTAAAGCATTTTTTGTTAAATTTCCAAAAAAGTAGAAATTTTTGAAGAGCCCAAATTTTGAAGAAAGGTGAAAATTATCAAAGAATTTCAATCTTCCAAAAAAAAACTAGAAATGAAGAGTAGAATTGTTAAAAAAACAAAAAAATTCTGATTAGTTGAAATTAAAAAAAGAAAAGATATACGTCTTTTTTTTAGAGTCAAAATTTTTCATTGAATATTTTCAAAGATTGAAATTTTGAAAAAACATTAAAATTTTCAATTAAGTCATTTTTTTAAATAGCTGCAAAAAGTTGA
Organism: Dastarcus helophoroides; assembly: GCA_028583605.1. Taxonomy (NCBI): domain Eukaryota; kingdom Metazoa; phylum Arthropoda; class Insecta; order Coleoptera; family Bothrideridae; genus Dastarcus; species Dastarcus helophoroides. Next base: position 5,784,530 of record CM053331.1, read on the forward strand.
CACTGATGAAGTTGCAATTTATAAATAGATCGACAATTTTAAATGCGGTGAAAGTATGAAACAAAATTAGAAATTTTACAAAATAGTTCAAAACGTCAAAACAACTCGAATCGAATAAAGTCTAAAGATTTACGAAGATAAGACTTCATATGTTGGTTTTGATTAGCTTTCTATCTGTAAGAAATATGGTACGGCTCTAACTAAGAGCGATTTTTAAGTCGCCATAATTATACCAGGTTCGCTCATAAATTGGAATAGAATAAGCTAAAAATGTTGGTACACCTGTGCCGCGAAAGCGATACCTCCTAACCGTTACATGTTATACGAGCTACCATTTCTACAGAGATTAGTGACCGACGGCAAAAAATAATAATGAATAATGAACTTGGTTCATTTTGACTTCTAATCGTTCGAGCGCCCTAGGGACACCATTAATTTGAATTTTTTCCATGTACGACACCTCGCATTAAACGATCTTTCGCAACAATTTATATAAGAGATATCTGACGATGGCAGAGTCCGATGGTTCGCTTTTACGACGAGCATAAATCACACTTACGTGTTAAAACTTTACCGAAAATTTAGGATTCTCTAAGACGAAGTTTAAACAATACGGGAAACGATTCCCACGCCGAGGTGTTAATTTCAGTGTGCGGCCACTCAGACATGGATAACGCGTTAATAATACACTCAAACTATCCAAATTACCTTCATCAAGACATCGAAATCTGTTGCTATTGAGGTCTCAATCTAAAAGCACATGTTTGTTTATGGGGTATTTGAAGATAGATTTAATGGATTTATCGAATAATTGAACAGGTGATGAGAAAATAGAGTAATGATTTAGTTACGTTTGTATTTCAAATAGTTGAGGATTTCGGCACTCATTATTTTATTATTATTTTGTTTTTTAGTCAAGTTTCCATATATTTCCAAATTTACCCCAGTAGTGTGCTGATTTAGGCCATTGGTGCTAGTGGTCACGGTTTCAGGAGGACTCGCCCTACGTTCGAGTTGCTCATCGTCGAGCTTTCTAAAATTATTTATTGCCCACGATTTCTTTTGATGTGTAACAAAAATTTTTCACAGAAACCGAGATGTATCACGTAAAATGTGGACAGTTAGACCAATAAATAAAATCTGAAAATTATTACGTGTCACACATCTAACCCAGACTTGTCAGCGAGGAAACATTAGCTGCATTTAAAATTCAAATTAGATACCTTCCTGAGGTGTACAATTTTACAACAGTGAAAGCTCTTGTTAAAAATCTCTGACATAGTACGAACCTATATCTGCGAGACATTTTAGGAAGTCTATTAATATTCATATTGTTTTGTGTGTCGTAAAATTAATATATCTGGTCACCGATGATGATGCAGTTAACGGTACATATTCGCATATCAAGATCTAACACTTAGGAACCAAACATTTTTATAGACTTTGATAAAAATTAACATAATTTTTATAGACTTTGATAAAAATGTAACAAATCATGTAGAGTAGTATCGTGAAAAAAATAGTAAAATTTGAGAATTTTTAGCGGTAGCGTTTTTGCACGATCGTTATCTGAAGTTGCATATTTCATGGAATTTCCGCATGTTGGGCAAAAATCTTAAAATAATAGTAACTAGATAGATTTAGCTTAAGTTCCCGTCTCGCAAATGTTTCGAATAAGCAGTACTGTTCACAAAATCTACTGCACAACGACTGAGAGATTTGAATTATTGTATCCACGTATACAGTCTATGCTAAAAATCGAGAAGTGGTGGCATTCTGGCGCTTATGTCTCACTATACAGTATCGGCCAGTACACTATTTCGGTCTGCTTGCCAATGAGAACGACAAAGCAAACTTCTAATATGAGGCAAGACGGAAAGAGAAACTAAATCGGCAGAGATGCCACATGGTAATTCATTTATGTGTATCTCCTTCATTATGGCCGGGATAAATCGCTTCAGCGCTTCTTCGATTCAACAATTGCGAGAATGATAAGGGTACATGTGTAGCGCACATGTCACCTGGCATCGATTGACATTATTTCAACATGGACTTACGACTGGACCGAATATGCATTAAATAAATCATCCTCTAGTAACCCGTCCGTCGCGGGCGTAAGGAGCATACAACGCATACGGGCGGCACTATCGAGGAGGCGGCAATTAGTCGGGGATTTAATCCAAATTAAAAATACTTCAAAATAGAATTTTCCGAACTTTTAAACTCAAATATTTCATATTGTTCCTTAAATTGTGACAGTAATCCGAAAATGTTAGTCAAAAATTCGCGGAAAAAACCGAAGTTTCTAGTTTTTTCAGTTAACACACAAAAAAAGTAGAACTTGAAAAAAAATTTTAAAATCTCTTGAAAAAAAACGAAGTTTTGAGTTTATGCCAACAATTTAAGAGAAAAAGTAAAAATTTAAAATAAGCACTCGAAATTTTGCGAAAAAAAATTTAGTAAAATTTTAAAAGTAAAGGAAAAATCTCCCCAAAAAGTCAAACTAGCGTATAAATTTAGTTTTCTTGAAGATAATAAAAAAGTATAAATTTAATACTCAGAATTTAGGAAATAACTTCCAGCAAAAAAAAAGAAATTTTTAGCAAAATGTTTGGATGAAACTCGACAGAAAAGTAAAACATTAAAAAAAAATATTTAAAAAATATTCGGCACTTTGAGAATAAAATTGAAGATTAATCGCGAGCCCAACCGCTACTTTGATACACGCTTCGCTATCGGCCAAAAAAAAGTGTTTTCATTAATTTTACATAAAATAGGCCTTTTGTTAATTTATAAGGTTTCTAAAGATATTTAAATTCGAAGTCTGGTAATTAGTTAATTGTTAAACAAAAGCTACTAACTAAATTCCTTTTGTGGAGATCTTATGGCAAGATTAAGTTGTATACTTAATAAGAAAACTTGCAATGTTTTTAACTGTCATAACATTATAATTTAGATATTAAATATACTACCTAAACTATTAAGAAATTTAATTTTTTTAGGTTTTTCATGGTTTAAAGAATTAATAATTACCAGACTGATTAAAACAATTATAAATATCGCAAAATTATAATCATATTAAGTATAGTTGCCATAAAACCTCAGCGAAAGAAAAAAACATATTAGCAACTCTAATTTAATAATTATTATTCTACTTGGAATCTAAACGAAAAATCTAAAACTTTATGTAAATTCAATGAAAACACTTCTCCCAGCAGATTTTTTTTCTTTTACACGTTTAGATGATTTGGTCAATTTGTCAAATTTTTGAATTTATATTTAATAACATAATAAAAAAGAATTTTACTTGCTATGTTATGGAAATAATTGCGAAAAACTGAATTGTTTTTTTCAAATCTTTATTTGTTAATAACAGCGGCAATTGTTTATGTGTCGATATTTAAATCCAGAAATTTCGACTTTTTTCTCAAAATGAAAAACTATAAATTTCCAGAAAAGATAAAACTTCGAAGAAAATAATTAAAATTAAGCAACATTAGTCGAATAATGTTGTATAAAATTTTACTTTTTTCTTTTAAAAGATTTTAAAACTGATATTTATCGAATTTAAATACAAACTTTGGTTGCTATTCCTTCAACTTTGAATTTATAAAGGGATCATTTTGTAAAGAAAGACATATTCTTGAGAAAAATACACCATTCGTTGAAAATTCAAAAATGTTTATACAAATTTCTGGAGTTGAGAAATTTGAGTTTAGACTGAAAATTTTAACAAAAAAAGTGTAATTTTCGATAAAGCTTACTTTTTTAAAATATAAATATTCTAGACATTACGAGTTTTTTCTGAAATTTCATGTTATTTAAATTTAAAGATTTTTATTTTTTGACTTAAAATTTTGACCTTTAATTCAAATTTCTAGAAAAAAAGGTTGAATTTGGAAGTCAAAATTTAAACTTTGCATTTCTTAAAATCCAAACTCCAAATTAAAAACAAAACAAAAATATTACATTTTAATCAAGAAAACACTCAACATTTAGACATTTTTGGGGGGAAATTGTGAACTTTTTTTGGAAATTCTTCTTTTTTTTCGAAATTTGAACATTAAATTATAAATTAATTATGAATTTTCGACAATAAAGACGAATTTTTTTCAATTTTTAAACTCAATTTTTCAATGTTGTCGCAATTTTAAAATTGCAACAAACAAATATGAGAAAGTGTTACTTTAAAAATGTGAGAAAAAATTTGAAATTTTGATAAGAAAGTTTCTGAAAAAATCAAAATTTTGGAAAAATTTTAAATCTTATAAAAATAAAAAACCAGAGATTTAGAGTTAAAACTATTATAATTTTAATATTTTGAGAATACATTTCAAATTCTTTAAGGCACTTTTACTTTCTTATAAAATTCCTAACTAGTTACTTCAAATTTTATTTATTTATTTTTTTACTTCAATTTTATATTTCAAAGTCGATTTTTTACATTAAATTCAAACTTTTAATCGTGTTCTTGAAATTCGTTAAGAATGGTTTCTGAAATTTCGATTTTCAATTCGAATTTCCGACTTTTAAGTCAAACTTTCAAAAATAAGTTAATCATTTTTTTAAATGAAAATTAAAATTTTAAGTTTAAATGATTGTCTTGACATTTTAAGAAAAAAAATGAGATTGCGAAAAAAGTCTACATTTTAAGGTCATAATTTTAGAAAAGAGTAGAATTTCGAATATAAACTCGAAATGAGGACGCATGGGTTCTCATAATTTGATAAGCGATTCGGTCGAACAGTATTAAATTTATTGAATCGTCCAACCATTTCCACTCTTAACCATCTTCTTGCAGAATTCGAATAATTAATTTGTCTTTACACATCCAGCTGACCGAAATTATGATGTATTGGCCAACTCGGGATGTTATTGTTATTCGATTCAGAAGAAAAAGTGCTAATTATTAAGTGGTATTTAACCTCCCAGAGCGCTGAAGAAGTCGTTGGGCGATTCGCTTTTTCCTACGAAGATCGACCAATACCTGATGCAAAGACGGTGTTAAATATCGTCCACCATTTTGAAAAATCGGGATGCATAACAGGTTGTAATAACAAGAGTTGTTTGGAAGCGTGTCAACCTGAATGTGCCAGGCCATTATCCGAAGAAAGAATGGCTAAGGAGTTAGCTGTATTGCATTTGTCGAAGCAAAATGAACCTTGTTCTAGTGAACAGATCGCAGAAGAAGTTAATGTGCCATCGCGAACAGTGCGAAATAGAAATGGGTACAACTGTTATAAAGTTTCTGAAACCCAAGAAATATTTCCTGAAGATGGATACAAACGTCTTGAGTTTTGTGAGTCTATGAGAGAAAAAGTTGATGTCGATGGACATTTCTTAACCCACGTACAAGAAAGACCATGTAATTTAGACCATTTACGGGATCGAATTGTAGAAGTCCTAGATAATATTCCTCCTGAGATGTTGGCACGCGTAAGAACTGAATTTTACGACAGATTAGGTTATTGCGAAACACCAGGAGGGAACATTTTTGAACCACTTATTACATAAGCATTTTTTCTTTCATTTTTTTTGTTGAATTATTTTTTAAGTTTTCAGTTTAGATTGTCATCACACCGGATGATTATTTTTACACACACACAGTTCATTTATCTTTTAGAATTTTTGTTGTATTTTTCGTCAGACCCGGTTGATTAAAGGAAACGAAATCGTAAAATATCTGCAACTATTTTCTTGCTTTTTAGGGTGTGAAAATAATTGTAGAATCAATTAATACGTAAAGATGTATTTCCCATTTAAAGCGACACTTTTTTATTGAGCTCCGATAAGGTACTGATGCAATATCTACAAGACAGGTGTGCAGTTTCCAGCTGAATGCGTGGTCATGATTTGATAAGCGCGTCTATCAAACAATACATTGAAACAGTGTAAATCATACCATCCTTCTCTTTCCTTACAACATTTTGATATATTCCTTGTTCCTTACACGTTATAGCAGACCGAAATCGTGTACTGGCCCATAGTGTATGCGGCGGACAACGTTCTAACAGCTTTTTGTTAAAATTACTGGCAGTCGTTTGGTCGCAATGCCTCAGCTAGCTGCGATGTATTGCCAGGCCCGTAATCAGAGGGAAGGCTAGGGGACTGCAGCCCCCCCCCCCCCGAAATTTTTTGGCTTCACACTAGATAGAACTGAATTTTCCAGATGTGCGACCTTTTTAAAAACCATTTTTAATAGATCATTTTGTTTTCGTACTGAAATGTGAGGATGTTTTTTTTTTGTCAAATTTTGCGCCATTTCTTTTTATTAGAGAGGATTTTAGGTACAATAGAGCAAGGCAAAAAGGTGAGCAAAATGTTGAATTAGGCAAAAACGAAAAGCTAAAGAAGGCACCAAAAAGGTAAAATACTCTAAGGCAGCCAAAACTAACAATTAACAAAAAAAAACATTTTGAAATCTCAGTCGAAATTTTAAAAAAAAATAGATTTTAGGTTATACTCGGAATGTTTAAAAGGGGCATAACATTTTCAAATGAAGAAGTTCTTAAAATTTCGAATTCATTCTCGAATTTTCGCCTTAAACGTTAAAATTTTTACCTTAATCTCATTCAATCTTTTCAAGAATTTTGACATTTAAATCTGAGATTTCGTTTCGAGAAAAATTTAAACTTTTCTTAAAATTTCTTTTTTTTTATTTGATATTTTAATCTTACGTTTTGAATAATAAAAAAATTCGAAATTTTTTGTTATGAAGTTGTTTTGTTTATATTTCGATTACGATTTCGAAAATTCGACTTGTTTTCTCCAAAATTCGAATTCCGAGTGAAAACTTCCAAAAAAATATTGAAATTTCTATCTTAGTTATCAAATTTCAACTTTAATTGTACTTTTAATCACGACATTTCAACTTTAAATTCATATTTCTAGTAGCAAAACTTGATTTATAAAATTTTTACAACTTATTACGACGAGTTTAAAAATGTCAAGATTAAAGTCGAAATTTTGAAAAAAATGAGCTTAATGACTAGTTTATTTTTCAAAATTTTTACCTTAGCACTGGTTCAAAATTAAGACTTCTTCAAAATATTTTGACTTTCTAGACATTTAATTTATAAAAATCCCCTGACCATTTTGAGATGACACTAAAAGTGTCAGGAAATCTTAAAGCTTGTTTTTGGAATTTTGTTCCAAAAAAAATGTTAAGTGTTGTTAGTTTTTGTTAATAGATTTTATCTCTTGGAAATGAGAGATTTTTTTTAGAAAATTTTAACTTCAATCCTTTTTTTTTCAAAAATTATGGCTTCTTTTCTCTTCGGATTTAGAGATTAATTTAAAATGTTAACTTATTTCTAAAATTTTGAATTTAAAAAACTAAAAATTTCGAGTTCGAACAGGTCACATTAAGAATTAACATATCCTAATTTTGTTCGGGAATTCAAAATTTTCAAAAAGTTAATATTTTCGGAAATGTTTAATGATGAATTTTGGTTATTTTTAAGTATGAACACGGCAGTAATTAAACTTTTTCTAGAACGAGTTTGTCCACTCCAAATGTAGACTTTTCTAGACATTTCGAATTAATATTCCAGATTCAAAAAACTCAAGATTAAGTTCAGAATTTCGATACCTGACATTTTTCACAAAAATTTTGGCGAAATTTTCAGGTTTCTAGAAAGAATCGAAGTTTAAAAAAATATTTGTGGGTTAGAAGTAAATACCAAGATTTTAAACTTTGAATTTTGAGAAACAAAAAGTAAAAGTATTAACATACTTCTCATTTAACAAAAAATCTAATTCAAATTGAAAATTTCCAAAAAAGGTCGAAATTTTGAAATTAAAAGTAAAACTTACAAAAAAACGATAAATAACTTTATAGCAAACACTTTTTTTCGAAATTCGAAAGAATGAAATGCATTTTCGACTGCAACTTCAGATAGCAACAATAATTCCCAAAATTGTCCAAAATAAAAAACGTAGGAATTGAAATTGTTGTAAGTTAGAAAAAGAGTTGGACGCCAAGAGGAAACTTGAACTTAAAAAAAAGCATCTAATCTCCCAGAATTTAGAAAGAAAAATTCTAAATGTTTAAATTTGAAATAAAAGTTAAAATTATGAATTTAATCGAGATTTGAAAAAAATTTAAAAAAAAAGATTTTTCTCCGGCTGACTTCAAACTATGCTTTTAAATAGAGCACTTTCTAGGGGCATTTTTCATACACAAGTGCAGGTTATAGAAGACAGTTCAAAGATAAATCCTAGAAAAGGAACATCTTGCGAGTAATTTTATCATCTTATCCACACATCTGTTTTTATTTAGAAATTAAATTAAGGTAACTAGGCAACATTGTTGTTAAATTACTTTGTCAGAATGTCAGAAGAGTTAAACTCTAGGAATGTTTTTAGTGTATTTTTTTATATTTTATAATATACTTGTGTACAATAATAATATTAATGGTAAAGTGGTATTGAACCGTAGCTTCTTAGCTCTAACCTAAACGCAAACAAAGATTAGGTAGTTTTATCAGAAGGATCGCAGCCCCCCGTCGAAAAAAATCCTGGTTACGGGCCTGTGTATTGTATATCGACGGCTGGTTCAACGTAACTACTGTGTTGCGCTTAATTGTCATAAGGATATTGAATAAATCAAAATTTTAATAAAAAAACTACAATAAGTGCAACTGAAATTTTTAAATTTACCCACCACTTTAATAAGGAATAATCACCGAATTTTTTTAATTATTTATTATTTTTTTTTATTTTTTAATTATTTTTTCCATAGTTCGAATATTTCCTGAAGTTTCGAAAAGCAGTTGTGAGAAACAGATGGAGGCTTCGACTTTAAAATTTAGAGAATAAATTCTGAGGTTCGAGAAGGAAGCGTCAAAATTACAAAACAAAAACGAAATCATTTTTAGAAATGTTTTGGATTTTTTTCAGTTTCGATATTTTCCCCGTTTCAAATTCGAAATGACGATTTCTATTGGCGATAATAACGACAATATTTAAGGAGAAAAATTAAAATTTTAGAACATACTTTTAACTTTTCTTTCCTTTTTAATTGGTTAACATTACGAGAAAAATGTCAAAATCCTGAAAAAATCGAAATAAGCTTAAAGAAATTTCCACTTTTAAAAAAAAATTGGGAAACATTTTCGTTTCTTTTATTCAAAATTTCAACTTTCTTGAAATTTTATATTTTTAATTTTGATTTCTGAAGCTAAACATCTCTATTATAACTCAAAAAAAAAGTGATAATCGCAAGATTGTTAAAATTATTTTTTATTATGACAAATCTTGATCTTTTTTAGAATAACAAGAGCAAATTTCGATTTTTTAATTATTTGCTTAAGATTATAATTTTACATTTTAAAATTTGGGATCAACCTGAAAATACCAGCTAAAACGTTGAAAAGTTATTTTCGAAATTGAGTTAGTTGAAATCCAGAGATTAGGATTAAGAGATTGAATTCAGAATTACCAAAGTATATCTCTGAACATGATAGTCTGGCTGTCGAAACACGTTAGAGCAGCCTTTGTTGTGTTTTTTAATGTTTCTTAGTTTCAGGGGACAATTTCTGTATTTTAATTTTTGAAGATAACCAAGGTCCAGTCCGTCCACCAAACTAAAAAATTATATTTTAAAAATTTGAATTCAAAGACAATTGTTGAAATTTCGAGAAGAAACGTCAAAATTCTACAAAAAAAAATGTCCCTCGATATTTCTAAGTAAACATCCAAATTGCTGAATTAAAGTTAAAATTTTGAATTTGAAATGTAAGTGGACAAATTGTTTCGTTTATTGAGAGCATGCAACCCGGAATCTAATTTATCACATATAAAATTTGAAAAACATTTTCACCCTCTTAGGGGTTGATTTTCCAAATTATTATTTTCATAGGATACGTACCTCATGTAAGGAACTTACTTGGCAAATTTGGGATTTCTAAATTAATAGTGTTGAAATTTCTAAAAAGAATCCAAAGCATTTTCCTTTTCCTTGCGCTATGTTTCAAAATTTCTATGTTTAAACTCGAAAATTCTTCTAAATTTCAAGATTTTTTTAAAGAATTAGGGACCAACATTTGAAAAATGCTTCGTTTTAAAATGGCAGTTTTAAATTCGAAATTTATTTAGGTTTTGAATTCGTTCAAGGTATTAAAAATTCACCAAAACACTTTATGGAAAAAGAGGTGCTTGCATTTCGAAAGCTTTTTGGTCCATCGATAAGATACTTCTTAGGGATCCATAACGTACAGCTTAGAAAAATATACAACATGAAGACAAAATTATGGTGGAAAAAGAAAATATTACTGATGAACTTTTGTTTTTTATTAAAATTTTGTCGACCCAATGGTTATTAGGATGAATGTACCACATGAAGACAAAATTATGATGGAAAAAGAAAGTATTACTGATGAATTTTTGTTTTTAATTGAAATTTTAACGACCAAATAATTATTAAGTAAAATCTATGCGATACAGCTTGAAAAATATACCATTTGAAGACAAAATTATGGTGGAAACTTTTGTTTTTCATTGAAATTTTGACCACCAAATAACTTTTAAGTAGATACATAAGATACACATGAGATACAGTTTAAAAATATATAGTACATGAAGACAAAATGATGGTGGAAAAAGAAGATATTACTGAGGAACTTTTGTTTCTCATTGAAATTTTGACCACCAAATGACATTTAATAGGATGGATCAGCTTAGAAAAATATACTATACGAAGACAAAATTATGATGGAAAAAGATAATATTACTGATGAACTTTCGTTTTTCATTGAAATTTTGACCACCAAATGACTTTTAAGTAGGATTGATAGGATGCATCCTAAAAAAATGTATCACATGAAGACAAACTTGTGATGGAAAAAGAAAATATTACTGATGAACTTTCGTTTCTCAGTGAAATTTTGACCACCAAATGACCTTTAAGTAGATCCATAAGATACAGCTCGTCTTCATGTAAAAAAATATACCACATGAAGACACAGTTATGGTAAAAAAAGAAAATATTACTGATGATCTTTCGTTTCTCACTGAAATTTTGACCACCAAATGACTTTTAGGTAAGATCCATAAGATACAGCTCGTCTTCATGTGGAAAGATACACCACATGAAGACACAGTTATGGTGGAAAAAGAAAATATTATTGATGATCTTTCGTTTCCCAGTGAAATTTTAACCACCAAATGACTTTTGACTAAAATGGATAGGATACAGCTGGAAAAATTATACTTCATGAAGACAAAATTATGGTGGAAAAAGAAAATTTTGCTGATAACCTTACGTTTCTCATTAAAATGTTGACCACCAAATGACTTTCAAGTAGGATCGATCAGATATAGGTTAGAAAAATATACCACATGAAGACAAAATTATAGTGGAAAAAGGAAATATTACTGATGATCTTTCGTTTTTTATTGAAATTTTGGCCACCAAATGACCTTCAAGTAAGATCCATAAAATGCAGCTCGTCTTCATGTAAAAAAAATATACCACATGAAGACACGGTTATAGTAAAAAAAGAAAATATTACTGATGATCTTTCGTTTCTCACTGATATTTTGACCACCAAATGATCTTTCAGTAAGATCCATAAGATACAGCTCCTCTTCATGTGGAAAAATACACCACATGAAGACACAGTTATGGTGAAAAAAGAAAATATTACTGATGATCTTTCGTTTCTCACTGTAATTTTGACCACCAAATGACTTTTGAGTAAAATGGACAAGATACAACTGGAAAAATTATACTTCATGAAGACGAGATTATGGTGAAAAAAAAAAATTTACTGATGAACTTTCGTTTCTCTTTGAATTTTTGACCACCAAATGACTTTTAAGTAGGATCAATAAGATGCAGCTTATGGAAATTGATCACATGAAGACAAAATTATGGTGGAAAAAGAAAACAGTACTGATAAACTTTCGTTTTTTATTGAAATTTTGACAACCAAATAAGCTTTAAGTAAGATCCATAAGATACAGTTCATCTTCATGTAGAAAAATGTACCACATGAAGACACAGTTACGGTGGAAAAAAACAATATTACTGATGATCTTCCGTTTCTTACTAAAATTTTGACCACCAAATGACTTTTAAGTAAGATCCATAAAATGCAACTCGTCTTCATGTAAAAAAATATACCACATGAAGACACGGTTATAGTGGAAAAAGAAAATATTACTGATGATCTTTCGTTTCTCACTGAAATTTTGACCACCAAATGATCTTTAGTTAAGATCCATAAGATACAGCTCCTCTTCATGTGGAAAAATATACCACATGAAGACACAGTTATGGTGGAAAAAGAAAATCTTACCGATGATCTTTCGTTTCTCACTGAAATTTTGACCACCAAATGACTTTTGAGTAAAATGGACAAGATACAACTGGAAAAATTATACTTCATGAAGACAAGATTATGGTGAAAAAAAATAAATTTTACTGATGAACTTTCATTTCTCATTGAGATTTTGACCACCAAATGACTTTTAAGTAGGATCAATAAGATGCAGCTTATGGAAATTGTTCACATGAAGACAAAATTATGGTGGAAAAAGAAAATAGTACTGATAAACTTTCGTTTTTTATTGAAATTTTGACAACCAAATAAGCTTTAAGTAAGATCCATAAGATACAGTTCATCTTCATGTAGAAAAATGTACCACATGAAGACATAGTTATGGTGGAAAAAAACAATATCACTGATGATCTTTTGTTTCTCACTGAAATTTTGACCACCAAATGACTTTTGAGTAAGATCCATAAGATACAGCTCGTCTTGATGTGGAAAGATACACCACATGAAGACACAGTTATGGTGGAAAAAGAAAATATTATTGATGATCTTTCGTTTCCCAGTGAAATTTTAACCACCAAATGACTTTTGACTAAAATGGATAGGATACAGCTGGAAAAATTATACTTCATGAAGACAAAATTATGGTGGAAAAAGAAAATTTTGCTGATAACCTTACGTTTCTCATTAAAATGTTGACCACCAAATGACTTTCAAGTAGGATCGATCAGATATAGGTTAGAAAAATATACCACATGAAGACAAAATTATAGTGGAAAAAGGAAATATTACTGATGATCTTTCGTTTTTTATTGAAATTTTGGCCACCAAATGACCTTCAAGTAAGATCCATAAAATGCAGCTCGTCTTCATGTAAAAAAATATACCACATGAAGACACGGTTATAGTAAAAAAAGAAAATATTACTGATGATCTTTCGTTTCTCACTGATATTTTGACCACCAAATGATCTTTCAGTAAGATCCATAAGATACAGCTCCTCTTCATGTGGAAAAATACACCACATGAAGACACAGTTATGGTGAAAAAAGAAAATATTACTGATGATCTTTCGTTTCTCACTGAAATTTTGACCACCAAATGATCTTTCGTTAAGATCCATAAGATACAGCTCCTCTTCATGTGGAAAAATACACCACATGAAGACACAGTTATGGTGAAAAAAGAAAATATTACTGATGATCTTTCGTTTCTCACTGTAATTTTGACCACCAAATGACTTTTGAGTAAAATGGACAAGATACAACTGGAAAAATTATACTTCATGAAGACGAAATTATGGTGAAAAAAAAAAATTTACTGATGAACTTTCGTTTCTCTTTGAATTTTTGACCACCAAATGACTTTTAAGTAGGATCAATAAGATGCAGCTTATGGAAATTGATCACATGAAGACAAAATTATGGTGGAAAAAGAAAATAGTACTGATAAACTTTCGTTTTTTTATTAAAATTTTGACAACCAAATATCCTTTAAGTAAGATCCATAAGATACTGCTCAGCTCCATGTAGAAAAATATACCACATGAAGACACAGTTTTGGTGGAAAAAAACAATATTACTGATGATCTTTCGTTTCTCACTGAAATTTTGACCACCAAATGACCTTTAAGTAAGATCCATAAAATGCAACTCGTCTTCATGTAAAAAAATATACCACATGAAGACACGGTTATAGTGGAAAAAGAAAATATTACTGATGATCTTTCGTTTCTCACTGAAATTTTGACCACCAAATGATCTTTAGTTAAGATCCATAAGATACAGCTCCTCTTCATGTGGAAAAATATACCACATGAAGACACAGTTATGGTGGAAAAAGAAAATATTACTGATGATCTTTCGTTTCTCACTGTAATTTTGACCACCAAATGACTTTTGAGTAAAATGGACAAGATACAACTGGAAAAATTATACTTCATGAAGACAAGATTATGGTGAAAAAAATAAATTTTACTGATGAACTTTCATTTCTCATTGAGATTTTGACCACCAAATGACTTTTAAGTAGGATCAATAAGATGCAGCTTATGGAAATTGATCACATGAAGACAAAATTATGGTGGAAAAAGAAAATTTTACTGATGCACTTTCGCTTTTATTGAAATTTTGACCACCAAATGACCTTTAGGTAAGATCCATGAGATACAGCTCATCTTCATGTAGAAAAATATACCACATGAAGACATAGTTATGGTGGAAAAAAACAATATTACTGATGATCTTTCGTTTCTCACTGAAATTTTGACCACCAAATGACTTTTGAGTAAAATGAACAAGATACAGCTGAAAAAATCATACTACATGAAGACAAAATCATGGTGAAAAAGAAAAATTTTACGGATGCACTTTCGTTTTTTATTGAAATTTTGACCACCAAATGACCTTTAGGTAAGATCCATAAGATACCGCTCGTCTTCATGTGGAAAGATACACCACATGAAGACACAGTTATGGTGGAAAAAGAAAACATTTCTGATGATTTTTTGTTTCTCACTAAAATTTTGACGACCAAATGACTTTTGAGTAAAATGGATAAGATACAGCTGGAAAAACTATTCTTTATGAAGACAAAATTATGGTGGAAAAAGAAAATTTAACTGATGAACTTTCGTTGTTCATTGAAATTTTGACCACCAAATGACTTTTTAGTAGGATCAATAAGATGCAGCTTATGGAAATTAACCACATGAAGACAAAATATTGGGGAAAAAGAAAATATAACTGATAAACTTCCGTTTTATATTGAAATTTTGACAACCAAATAACCTTTAAGTAAGATCCATAAGATACAGCTCATCTTCATGTAGAAAAATATACCACATGAAGACACAGTTATGGTGGAAAAAACAATATTGCTGATGATCTTTCGTTTCTCACTGAAATTTTGACCACCAAATGACTTTTGAGTAAAATGGAAAAATACAGCTGGAAAAATTATACTACATGAAGGCAAATCATGGTGAAAAAGAAAAATTTTACTGATGCACTTTCGTTTTTTATTGAAATTTTGATCACCAAATGACCTTTAGGTAAGATCCATAAGATACCGCTCGTCTTCATGTGGAAAGATACACCTCATGAAGACACAGTTATGGTGGAAAAACAAAATATTACTGATGATTTTTCGTTTCTCACTGAAATTTTAGCCACCAAATGAGTTTTGAGTAAAATGGATAAGATACAGCTGGAAAAATTATTTTTTGAACTTTCGTTTCTCATTGAAATTTTGACCACCAAATGACTTTTGCGTAAAATGGACAAGATACAGCTGGACAAATTATACTTCATGAAGACAAAATTATGGTGAAAAAAAAATTTTACTGATGGACTTTCGTTTTTTATTGAAATTTTGACCACCAAATGACTTTCAAGTAGAATCGATCAGATATAGTTTAGAAAAATATACAACCTGAAGACCAAATTATGATGGAAAAAAGAAATATTACTGATGAACTTTAGTTATTGACTGTAATTTTGACCACCAAATGATTATTAAGATTGAGTAACTGTGTCCTAATACATAGGATTATGATGTTTAGTTTCCAATGAAACTTCTTACTAGTTTCTAGGATCTCTAACCATTAGATAAGGTATAACTCAGAAAAATGTTCCATATTAAGGCAAAGTCATAGTGGGAAAGGAAATATTATTGATCAGCCTTCCCTTTTAATTGAAATTTTGACCACCAAAAGCATCAGTCAGTATTAAGAATGATCGGTTTTGATTAAATGCGAAAGATTACGACGAAGATATCCTATTTGGTTTAAATAAAAACTGGATTTAGCTACAAAATAGAATGCAAATCAAATTTGTTTCTTTTTTCTACATTACTTCATTTAGATGAATGTTTTCAGAGTTAGCACAGGTTTATTAAATTGAACGCGGCGCAGCAATCGCAGGAATCGATTTTAGGGCGATCCGAGGTGCACTTTATGAATCCATGCTGCGCTAGAACACGCTTATTTGTTAAAATTCAGGAGGAATTAAATGGGAATATTTTCGGAGTTAGCACAGGTTTATTAAATTGAACGCGACGTAGCAATCCCAGGAATCGATTTTAGCGTGATCCGAGGTACACTTTATGAATCCATGCTGCGCTAGAACACGCTAATTTGTTAAAATGCAGAAGGAATTAAATGGGAATATTTTCGGAGTTAGCACAGGTTTATTAAATTGCACGCAACGTAGTAATTGCTGTTGGAATCGCAATTCGTGCGATCCGAGGCGACCTCATAAACCGTGTCGTTGCGAATGAATGCTTTTTACCAGAGACATTATCAACACAGCGATAATATTGCAATCGATTGCAGAAAAAAGTATATATTTGAAGATAGACAATGTCTTTATTTTTTAATTAAAAAAATCTAGAGAATTTGAATAAAATTTCAAATTCATGCATTAGATAAAAATGATTTAATTTGATCGGTCGAGTGTCCTTCGTAGTTATTGGTACGAAATCCTAATTGTGCGAGCCCGGTTCTCCCTTGTTCCTTGATAGGGACTTGGGAAAGAAGCTGCGTAACCTAAAGAGGAGACGCGGCAAAATTGAAACGAAGTTTACGATGGGCCCCCACGCATATTATGCAGGACTATGTTGTGCAAAGAAATGTTCCATTAAAGCGCACGGCAATCAAATATTATAATTACTACTAAAACGTCGAGATATAAAATAAACACATTGCGCAATATTCCATCTATGAGCATGGAGGAGATCCATATCGTTCTTCACCGTTGCTGGGAATATTTAACAATTAATTATTATCATAAATTAATATCGCATTGAGAAGAATTTTTATGACCGATCTGGATTGTGCACGACTCGAAGAACGTGTTATTACTTTAATGCATACATTTGCTTACGCAATTAACTGTTGTTGTGTTGTCTGGAGTTGGGGGGCATTTTTGTTTAAAGCAACGTGAATCGAATCCGTATGGGTATTTGTTTAAACAACCGTTAACCTTAACACTGCTGGTACACATGTCAAACTTTGGAATCGATGTTAAACTCGATTCCATCCCAAGCCACTTCCGTTTAATAAACAAAGATGTTTGTATTGATTAAATATTGTCCTGGTCAAATTTGAGTTTAAAACTCACTATTTTTATACCGAAATTTGAAGAAATGTATATTTTTTTCGAGATTTTTGTCAAAAACTCATCAATTTTTTGTATAAAGTTCGACATTAAATTTGAATTTTTACCCCAACATTTTGACTAAAAGAAAAATTTAAGTTATAAACTATACAAATTTCGAGATGATATTTGGGCGATTTGTTTCCGAAATTTTGATTTTGAATTTTTGATTTTTGTTACAATTTAAATAAAACTGTTCAGCATCCCAAGTTTAAAATAGATATTCTGCAAAAGTTCGATATTTTTAGAAAAAACGACACTTCAAAAAAATGTATTCAAATTTTTGATTTTGTATAGAAAATTTCGACTCTAAAGTCAAAATTTTAAGAAGAAACTTTACAGTGTCTAAAAGATGTTCTTCCACATTTTGATGTAAACATCGAAAGGTCCAGATTAAAGTCACAATTTCGAGTTTAAAACCCAAATATTTAGAAGATTGAAATACAAATCTTTACCCCTGAGACCAAAAAAGATTTAAAAGGACAACAAAGGTTGCTCTAACGCGTTTCGGTAGCCAAACTATCATCTTCACAGTAATACTCTCTTTATTTCTCTCAGCATATCTCTGAAGATGCTAGCTTTGCTATCGAAACACGTTAAAGCAAACCTTTGTTATGTTTTTAAATCTTTTTTGGTTTCAGAGGACAAGATTTGTATTTTAATTTTTGAAGATAACCAAGAACCAGTCCGTTCCTCCAAAATTTAAAAATTTACATAAAAAATCTCGTAAAAAGACAAAATATGTTGATTAGCTGCGAAAATTTGGATAAATTCGAGTGGAGACACATTTATCAAAGATGTCAGTTCTCATGCAGGTAACTTTAAATACAATTGCGTGTATTACTCATTGCGTTCATTTCATGTGGTTTTTAATGCTCATTTTTACCACCTTAGAGGCTAAATTAAAAAAAGTTTTGTCTTAGTGCTCACCTTCGTATTAAGGGAAATCCTATGTGAAATTCCATGCTCTTAGACTTATCAGTTTAGACTATGCGTTACGAGGCACATACTGGTTACAGTTATGTAGAGTTTAAAGGAAATTATAAAATGTATTCAGTTGCTTGTTTCCCAAGAGGGGATTTTTTTATGCATTAGGAACCCTTGGGTATCTTACCCATTGGTCCCTGACTACACCACTGAGGGACACAGGCAAAAATTAAGACACAAGTAGTCACGTTTTATTGCTAAAATTCTTAGATACATAGTTCTTGTTTTTAAAAAAATTGCTACATTAGACACATTTATCTAAAAATGGAAACAACAATCGTTTAACTAAAAAGAAAACAAACTGAATCACATTCAGTTTAAAAATCAACCATGCTACACACATATAGAAAATCATATCGAATATTTGTCCAATGATTTCCAATCTACAACAAATAACAAACAACAGTAATTTTGAGAGCACTAACCTCAACCACTCACCTCTTGAGGTGAGTTTTGTCTTTTTCGATGTCCTCTGGACTACTCTTCTCCCGCAGAAGGTACTTCTTGACTCCCAACGCCATCTCGTACATGATCTTGGGTTGATCTGCGTCAAAGTCATTCGCTTTGAAACCAAAATCCTCGACGTCCTCGGGTAATTTTAGCATAGTTTCGAGTTTTCGCATGTACTCGTTTGGTATTGAAAATTGATGGAACAAAAAGTGCGCGAGAGCTGCGTTCGCTGCGAACAATTTGCGCTGTATTTTCATTAACCTAAAAAAAATTAAAACCGAAGCTGGTGGTTCACCTTAACCAAACAGTGTTAATGTTAAATTCGGTATTTTTCCAGTTTTCAGATTTAATTTTTTCCTTAAATGTTAACCTTAAACCAGAGATTGATTTGTAACTGGATACTGATAATAATGTTGTTTTGTTTAAAACGAAGTATCTAATCAGCTAGAGTCGCTGGAACATCCAATCATTATGGTATTAACTTGGAAGATTCCACTCTATCAAGATGAAATTATAATGGAAAAAGAAAATATTACTGATAAACCTTTGTTCTTCATTAAAACTTTGACCACCAAATGACTTCTAAGTAGAATCCATAAGATACAGCTTATCTTCATGTGGAAAAATATACCCGAAGACACAGTTATGGTGGAAAAAGAAAACATTACTGATGATCTTTCGTTTCTCACTGAAATTTTGACCACCAAATGACTTTTGAGTACAATGGACAATATACAGCTGGAAAAATTATACTTCATGAAGACAAAATTATGGTGAAAAAAGAAAATTTCACTGATGAACTTTCGTTTCTCATTGAACTTTTGACCACCAAATGACTTTCAGGTAGAATCCATAAAATACAACTTGTCTTTATGTGGAAAAATATACCACATGAAGACAAAATTATGGTAGAAAACGAAAGTATTACTGATGAGCTTTCGTTTCTCATTGAAATATTGACCACCAAATAACTCCCAAGTAGGATCGATCTGATACAGCTTAGAAAAATATACTACATGAAGACAAAATTATGGTGGAAAAAGCAAATATTACCAATGAACCTTCGTTTTTCATTGAAACTTTACCCACCAAATTACTTTTAAGTAAAATCCATAAGATGCAGCTTGTCTTCATGTGGAAAAAGATGCCACATTAAGACAAAATTATGATGGAAAAAGAAGGTATTACTGATATACCTTCGTTTTTCATTACAACTTTGATCACCAAATGACTTTTAAGTAGAATCCATAAGGTTGTCTTCATGTGACCACCAAATGACTTCCAAGTAGGATCGATCTGATACAGCTTAGAAAAATATACTACATGAAGACAAAATTATGGTGGAAAAAGCAAATATTACTGATACCTTCAATTTTCATTGAAATTTTGACCACCAAATGACTTTTAAGTAGAATCCATAAGATTCAGCTTGTTTTCAAGTGGAAAAATATACCATATGAAGACAAAATTATGGTGAAAAAAGAAAGTATTACTGATGAGCTTTTGTTTCTCACTGAAATATTGATCACCAAATGACTTTTAAGTAGAATCCATAAGATACAGCTTGTCTGTATGTGGAAAAATATACTGCATGAAGACAAAATTAAGGTGGAAAAACAAAGTATTACTAATGAGCTTTCGTTTCTCACTGAAATATCGACCACCAAATGACTTCCAAGTAGGATCGATCTGATACAGCTTAGAAAAATATACTACATGAAGACAAAATTATAGTGAAAAAAGCAAACATAACTGATAACTCTTTAATTTTGATTAAAATTTTGACCACCAAATGACTTTTAAGTAGAATCCATAAGATAATGCTTGTCTTCATGTTGAAAAATATACCACATAAAGACAAAATTATGGTGGAAGAAAAAAGTATTTTTGATGAGCTTTCGTTTCTCACTCAAATATTGACCACCAAATAACTTCCAAGTAGGATCGATCTGATACAGCTTAGAAAAATATACTACATAAAGACAAAATTATGGTGGAAAAAACAAATATTACTGATGAACCTTCAATTTTCATTAAAATTTTGACCACCAAATGACTTTTAAGTAGAATCCATAAGATAATGCTTGTCTTCATGTTGAAAAATATACCACATGAAGACAAAATTATAGTGGTAAAAGAAAGTATTACTGATGAGCTTTTGTTTCTCACTGAAATATTGACCACCAAATGACTTCCAAGTAGGATCGATCTGATACAGCTTAGAAAAATATACTACATGAAGACAAAATTATGGCGGAAAAAGCAAACATTACTGATACCTTTTCAATTTTCATTGAAATTTTGACCACCAAATGACTTTTAAGTAGAATCCATAAGATTCAGCTTGTCTTCATGTGGAAAAATATACCATATGAAGACAAAATTATGGTGAAAAAAGAAAGTATTACTGATGAGCTTTTGTTTCTCACTGAAATATTGACCACCAAATGACTTCCAAGTAGGATCGATCTGATACAGCTTAGAAAAATATACTACATGAAGACAAAATTATGGCGGAAAAAGCAAACATTACTGATACCTTTTCAATTTTCATTGAAATTTTGACCACCAAATGACTTTTAAGTAGAATCTATAAGATTCAGCTTGTCTTCATGTGGAAAAATATACCACATGGAGACAAAATTATGGTGGAAAAAAAAAGTATTTTTAATGAGCTTTCGTTTCTTTTTAAAATATTAACCACCAAATGACTTCCAAGTAGGATCGATCTGATACAGCTTAGAAAAATATACTACATGAAGACAAAATTATGGTGGAAAAAGCAAATATTACTGATGAACCTTTGCTTTTCATTGAAACTTTGACCACCAAATGACTTTTAAGTAGAATCCATAAGATTCAGCTTGTCTTCATGTGGAAAAATATACCATATGAAGACAATATTATGGTGGAAAAAGAAAGTATTAGTGATGAGCTTTCGTTTTTTACTGACATATTGATCACCAAATGACTTCCAAGTAAGATCGATCTGATACAGCTTAGAAAAATGTACTACATGAAGACAAAATTATGGTGGAAAAAGCAAATATTACTGATGAGCTTTTGTTTGTTATTGAAATATTGACCACCAAATGACTTCCAAGTAGCATCAATCTGATATAGCTTAGAAACATATACTACATGAGGACAAAATTATGTTGGAAAAAGCAAATATCACTAATAAATTTTGGTTTTTTATTAAAAATTTTACCACCAAATGCCTTTTAAGTAGAATTCACAAGATACAGCTTGTCTTCATGTGGAAAAATATACCACATGAAGAGAAAATTATGGTGGAAAAAAATATATTACTGATAAGCTTTCGTTCCTCAGTAAAATTTTGACCACCAAATGACTTCCAAGTAGGATCGATCTGATACAGCTTAGAAAAATGTACTACATGAAGACAAAATTATGGTGGAAAAAGCAAATATTACTGATGAACCTTTGCTTTTCATTGAAACTTTGACCACCAAATGACTTTTAAATAGAATCCATAAGATAAAATTTGTCTTTATGTGGAAAAATATACCACATGAAGACAAGATTATGGTGGAAAAAGAAAGTATTACTGATGAGCTTTTGTTTGTCATTGAAATATTGACCACCAAATGACTTCCAATTAGGATCAATCTGATATAGCTTAGAAAAATATACTACATGGAGACAAAATTATGATGAAAAAAGCAAATGTTACTGATGAACTTTGGTTTTTCTTTGAAACTTTGACCACCAAATGCCTTTTAAGTAGAATCCATAAGATACAGCTTGTCTTCATGTAGAAAAATATAACACATGAACAGAAAATTATGGTGAAAAAAAATATATTACTAATAAGCTTTCGTTCCCCAGTAAAATTTTACCCACCAAATGACTTTTAAGTAGAATCCATAAGATACAACTTGTCTTTATGTGGAAAAATATACCACATGAAGACAAGATTATGGTGGAAAAAGAAAGTGTTACTGATGAGCTTTTGTTTGTCATTGAAATATTGACCACCAAATGACTTCCAAATAGGATCAATCTGATATAACTTAAAAAAATATACTACATGAAGACAAAATTATAATGGAAAAAAATAGTATTACTGATGAACTTTTGTTTTTCATTAAAATTTCAACTACCAAATGACTTTTAAGTAGCATCCATAACATACAGGTTTGAAAAATAGAGCACATGAATACAAAATTCTGGTGGAAAAAGAAAATATTATTGATGAACTTTCGTTTTTCATTAAAATTTTAACCACCAAAAGCATCGATGGGTATTAAGAATGATCGGTTTTGATTGAATACAAAAGGTTACGACGAAGATATCCTATTTGATTTCAGACGAAGCGTCTGATCAATTCTTATAATATACAATATACTCAATCGATTAGGTACAACTTTCCAAGTATGAAGATAAAATTATGTTAGAAAAATAAATGATAAATTTTAGTTTTCCAGTAAAGTTTTAATTTCCAAGCAAGCCTTGTGGATAAACTACCATTGAGCGCATCACGAAACAGCTAGAAGAATAGGTGCCCAAATTTACAATTTTACCTTGGTCTGTTCCCTTTGATTCGTAGAAGTACGTCAAACAGCATAGCCGGAAGGACATCACCAAGCATGACTGCTACGTAATAGAAGTAATAATTTCTCATTGAATCCATCGCTGGTCTCCAAACTGCTTTCGCTGGTACCCCACCGTCTTTTAAACTGTTGAAGGCGTCTCTCCAAGACATTTTTTTATAACCAGTAGGCGAACAATTGCATATGTCGACTTCATACTTTTGAATCGGATCCCTATATAGAACATGATTTTTTTTAAGTCAACATAAAATATGGTTGCGGAGGCTTCCACGCCCAGAGTCAGATTGGAGGCTACTAAAAGTGCGCCATCGTAGGAGATTCTTTAAGAACAAACAAAAAGCAAAAGCAAGATCAAGGGGTTCGGTATCTTACTATCTCAGTCATACCAAAGCCGAAATTGTCGTAGTGAAAGTGGCCCCAAAAAGCTGTTGATATAGCAGAGTACGGTGTCACTGAGTGTCATACCAGAGACGAAACTCATTCGCAGACACTGTGGGATAAAAAACCGAGATTCAAGGAAGTTGATCAACCATACCAAAGGGAAAACTCTTTCAGAATGAACACTCTTTCAGAATGAAAACTCTTTCAAAATGAAAACTCTTCCAAAATGAAAACGGTTCCAAAATGAAAACTGTTCCAAAATGAAAACTGTTCCAAATTGAAAACTGTTCCAAAATGAAAAGTCTTCCAAAATGAAAACTCTTTCAGAATGAAAACTCTTTCAAAATGAAAATGGCACAACGGACAAGGCAGTTAAAACAGAAGCAGTATGGTAGCCTGGAATGGTAATTCTACCACAAGCGAAACTTTTCTTCCTTTAAAAGGGTTTCAAAGGCGAAACGCTTCTGATAAAAAAGTTTCAGTTCTGACATAGTAGGTTACCATAAAACATGTTTCAAAACGGAAGCTGCTCCAAAATGAAAACTCTTCCAAAATAAAAACTCTTTCAAAATGAAAACTCTTTCAAAATGAAAATGGCACAACGGACAAGGCAGTTAAAACAGAAGCAGTGCGGTAGCCTAGTATGGTAATTCTACCACAAGCGAAACTTTTCTTCCTTTAGAAAGGTTTCAGAGGAGATACTCTTCTGATAAAAGTTTTATTTCTGTCATAGTGGATTACCATAAAAACTGTTCAAAAATGAAAGCTGCTCCAAAATAAAAACTCTTCCAAAATAAACTCTTTCAAAATGAAAACTCTTTCAAAATGAAAATGGCACAACGGACAAGGCAGTCAAAACAGAAGCAGTACAGCAGCCTAATATGGTAATCCTACCACAAGCGACGAAACGTTTCTTCCTTTAGAAGGATTTCAGAGACGAAACTCTTCTGATAAAAAAGTTTCATTTCTGTCATAGTGGGTTACCATAAAAACTGTTTTAAAATGAAAGCTGCTCCAAAATGAAAACACTTCCAAAATGAAAACTCTTTCAAAATGAAAACTCCTTCAAAATGAAAATGGCACAACGGACAAGGCAGTCAAAACAGAAGCAGTACAGCAGCCTAATATGGTAATCCTACCACAAGCGACGAAACGTTTCTTCCTTTAGAAGGATTTCAGAGACGAAACTCTTCTGATAAAAAAGTTTCATTTCTGTCATAGTGGGTTACCATAAAAACTGTTTTAAAATGAAAGCTGCTCCAAAATGAAAACACTTCCAAAATGAAAACTCTTTCAAAATGAAAACTCCTTCAAAATGAAAATGGCACAACGGACAAGGCAGTCAAAACAGAAGCAGTACAGCAGCCTAATATGGTAATCCTACCACAAGCGACGAAACGTTTCTTCCTTTAGAAGGATTTCAGAGACGAAACTCTTCTGATAAAAAAGTTTCATTTCTGTCATAGTGGGTTACCATAAAACTGTTTCAAAATGAAAGCTGCTCCAAAATAAAAACACTTCCAAAATGAAAACTCTTTCAAAATGAAAACGGCACAACGTCCAAGGCAGTCAAAACTGAAGCAGTACGGTATGGCAACCCTACCATAAGCGAAACTTTTCTTCCTTTAAAAGGGTTTCAAAGGCGAAACGCTTCTGATAAAAAAGTTTCAGTTCTGACATAGTGGGTTACCATATTCCTTCTGTCTCGACTATCTTAGTGTTTGTGCCATTTACATATCGAAGGAGCATTGTCCATGGTTTGGTTTGATTTTGTTTCTGATTTGATTAACATACTGAGTCGTTTCCTTCTGTTTCATTTCTGACATAGTGGGTTACCATATTCCTTCTGTCTCGACTATCTTAATTTTTGTGCCATTTTCATATCGAAGGAACATTGTCAGTGATTTGGTTTGGTTTTGTTTCTGATTTGATTGCCATACAGTGTGTTCTTTGGCCTTGAATGTTAGTTTTTCATTCCAAAGGCTCTACAAATAGCTTTCGCTTATGGCCTACGGTATGGTTGACATACTGAGGTATCGTGTTCTTTCTTCTCGAATCTCGCATTCTTAGATCTCTACAAATGAGTTTCTCTTCTAATATGGTTGACATACTAAGTTATCGTGTTCTTTCTTCTCGAATCTTGCATTTTTGGATCTCTGCAGATGAGTTTCTCCTTTGGTATGGTTGACATACTAAGTTATCTTCTTCTGTATTTAATCCTGTCTTAATGACTTCTGTCTTTATTCCTGATTTTCATTCCACATTCCCACAAATGAGTTTCATCTTTGGGATGTTTGCCATACTGAGTTATCGTGTTCTTTTGTCGACTGTGTACCCTTTTTGTTCCATTTGCGCTTCCGAAGATTTTCGCTTTTGGTGTTATTCACCTGCTTGCCTACGATGGCGAGTGAAATGTAAAACACTTTTAGTAGTTCCATCCCAAGTTGAAATTTTGCTTCTTCTCTTGATTTTTCACAGTCTAGTCTTTAGCTCAGAAAATTTACCCTAAAAGTTACTTTCTTTCTCTTTTGATACTCATTTCTAGAAAATATTTCAGGATGTTTACCATTCTGAGAGACTCATGGATCAGTACTATCTAATATGGATAATTATGCATATTAGATTGTACAGATTGTACAGCAAAAGAAATCTAATAGAGCCCAAGTAGAAAAGCTTTAGAATCTAGAGTGGACTGAAGAAGAATCGAAATTTCAACTTTAATTCAAACTGCTCTTGGAGCAACACCAAATCATGAACTACCTACGAGTATAAGGTTTTTTGCCAAATAGCCAAAATTATGGCTTTTACCACCATATCGACCGGTATGTGGTCAGGTTGTATGTCAAAATCTCCGTAAACGGTATGCGTTATTCCTAAATAACAGACCATAGAGTTGAGCTCACATAAACAACTTCCTCTATTTGGACTGAAAGAAAAACACTACAAAAGAATACGTTACCCTTGGCCCCCACCACGAAGATTGCCATCGATCCATTAAAATTATCCACCCAACCAGTGAAGGGCGATGCTAGTGAATTGGAAACTGCAATTTAGATATTATTGAGTGGGTTTGGAGTTTGCTCCAGAAATGATATACCTATGGAAGGCCTCAGAATTATCGTCGGAATTGTTCCTGAGCACAAATCTACCACGACGTCCTCCCCCAAGGATTTACTAAACGTGTAAGTATTAGGTAAAGGGTCTATACATTTCGTGGTCAGAATATTTAGCAAATGGGCATCGTAATTTTCCGCCAATTGGATAAACTTCTTCCAGTCTGTCCTGGGCGCGTATATCTTCTCTTCAATTACAGATTTATCGCAAAATGCGTACGTAGTGGACAGATGCAAAAAAGCTTTTAGATTCTTAAATTGCTTCATCATATTTATCAACTCTCTGATCGATCTGGTGTTGATCAGGATGGCTTCGTGAAGAGGTTGATCGAAACGTACGGTAGCTGCTCCGTTGATTACAATGGATACATTATCTTTCAAAGTGCTCATATCTTCATCACTGATACCTAAAATTAAGTCGCTTTGAGTATCAATTGAGTCTCGATTGAGTATCAATTGAGTCTCGATTGAGTATCAATTGAGTCTCGATTGAGTATCAATTGAGTCTCGATTGAGTATCAATTGAGTCTCGATTGAGTATCAATTGAGTCTCGATTGAGTATCAATTGAGTCTCGATTGAGTATCAATTGTATGTTAATTGAGTGTCGATTGAGTGTTTATTGAGTGTTGATTGACTGTTGATTGAGTGTCGAAACTATTACCTAAATTTAATTGCATCATATCGCCAGATATAGGAATGATTTTGCTAACATTCTCTGGTTTTTCCATCTTCAATCGATCAAAAAGCTGAAATACAAGGTAGCAAAATGAGTCAGAGTGAATCGAATCTCAAACTTAAAAAAACCAGTCAAGAACGAATCGGGGTTCGCACAATTAGCGTTCCGTGCCAACTACTAGAGTGAACAGTCAACAAACCAAATTAAATCATTTTTACAAAAAAGTTGCATTTTCAAATACACACTTTTTTCTACAATCAATCGCAATATTTATGAAACTAGTGATTGTGTTGATAATGCCTCAGATAAAAAGTATTCATTCGCAACTCACAATGACTCGATGAGTAACACAGCTTATGAAATCGCATTATATGGCGCTAAAATGTTCGATTCCAACCGCAACTACTGAGTTGCGTGAAATTTAATATACCTGTGCTAACTCCGAAAATATTCACCTAAATAAAATAATGTAAAAGACAAATTTAATCTGCATTGCATCCTTCGGTAAAGCAACTTTTTTATTTGAAAAAATTTAATACCGACAACAAATTTAATTAATGACATAATGATTGAGGCATTCTGTACAAGAAGGGTGTCTCAAAGACGACACGCTTCCATGCTTTGAATGGGTACGAATTTGGTTTGACACCACTTTATTAATATTTAAAAATACTTACGGGTTCCTCTAACATTTTTTCCAAACGTTGTTTCAGGTTAAGCTCTTTTTTACCACGCATTAACACATAGATACATTTCAGGTCGTAGCAGCATCGAAGCAAATGCTCAATTAACACTTTCCCAATGAACCCACTACCTCCAGTAATAAAAATGCTTTCGTTTTTGAAAGTTTCCCTAACACTTTCTGATTTCGTTCTCATTTTTTTATTAGTTGTCTTTTATTATTTTATTTACTTATTTATTATTATTTCTTAATATTTTATTCTATTTTTTATTATTTTTTCTACTTTTTATTATATCGCGCTACTGTACGTGATATTTCTAACTTTGTAGACGAACATTAACTGCGAAAAAAAATTTAGACGGTTGTTTCGCAAATTTTAACTCGCCAGGCTATTTTGAATAACAAATTATTTAAATGTTTATGCAATTTCGAATTAACATCGAATTAAATACAATAATATACATGCAATGTTACCTGTTACTTCCTACGAATAACTTGGCTCTTTTAAATTTTGAGCTAATTTATGAATGCAAATTAAGTCCTTTGTGTTATGATGAATTTTGGTTTCTGTAATTTTGGAATTTTTTTACATTTATGATTTATTTATTTGATTATTCTCTCAAATGGCAAATAGCAGCATGATCGCCTAATCTTAAGGTAGTTCACCGACAGTAACCGTTAGCATAGACTGTACCTGTGGAAACAATAATACGAATCACAAATCGCTTTGGTGATCTGACAAGGCTGCATGGCTTACTCGAAAAAGTGCACCAACAGAGCTGACAGCCACCGAGATTGATACATGTTGCCATTACTTCAGTTCATCATTTGGTGGTCAAAATTTGAATTAGGAACCAAAGTTTATCAGTAATATCTTCATTTTCCACTATAATTTGGTCTTCATGTGGTAAATGTTTCTAAGATGCATCTTGTCGATCAATCTTAGGAATCATGGTCAAAATTTTCATTAAAAAACGAAAATTTATCAGTTATATTTTCTTTTTTCACTAGAATTTTGTCTTCATGTGGTATATTTTTCTAAACCGTTCTTATCTGTCCTACTTAACAATCATTTGGAGTTCATAACTATTAAATTTTATTAACGATAAAAAGGCAACAAAATTTAAAAATTTTACATGAAATTTTTTGAATTTGTTGCGTTTTTATCGTTAATAAAGTTCAATAGTTATGAATATTAAAGAACTCCTCAAAGTAAGAGTTGGAAATGTCAATCATTTGGAGGTCAAAATTTTAACGAAAAATAAGGATTTATTTCAAATATTTCCTTTTTTCATTATTTTGTCCTAATGTGGTATATTTTTCTAAACTGCATCTTTGGGATCATCTTAATAGTCCTTTGGTGGTCAACATTTCAATGCAAAACGAAAGAACATCAGTAAGACATTATTTTTCCACAATAATTTTGTCTTCATGTGGTATATTTTTTAAGCTGCACCTTTTAAATTCACCTTATAGTCCTTTGGTGGTTGAAATTTCACTGCAAAACGAAAGTACATCAGTAACACTTTATTTTTCCACTATAATTTTGTCTTCATGGGATACATTTTTCTAAGCCGCATCCCATTGACCTAATAATAATAATCATTTGGTGGTCAAAATTTTAATGAAAAACGAAAGTTCATCAGTAATACTTTCTTTTTCCACTATAATTTTGTCTTCATGGGATACATTTTTCTAAGCCGCATCCCATTGACCTAATAATAATAATCATTTGGTGGTCAAAATTTCAATGAAAAACGAAAGTTCATCAGTAATACTTTCTTTTTCCACTATAATTTTGTCTTCAAGTGGTACATTTTTCCAAGCTGTATCTTATCGATCCAACTAAATAATTATCTGGTGGTGAAAATTTCAATAAAGAACAAAAGCTCATCAGTAACATATTATTTTTTCACTATAATTTTGTCTTCATGTGGCACATTTTCCTAAGCAACATTTTTGGGATTTACCTTGATAGTTCTTTGGTGGTCAAAATTTTGATGCAAAACGAAAGTACATCAGTAACACTTTATTTTTCCACTATAATTTTGTCTTCATGTTGTATATTTTGTTTAAGCTGCGCCTTTTAAATTTATCTTAATAGTCCTGTGGTAGTCAAAATTTTAAAGCAAAATGAAAGAACATCAGTAACACCTTATTTTTCTACTATATTTTTGTCTTCATGTGGTACATTTTTCTAAGTTACATTTTTGAGTGTACCTTAATAGTTCTTTGGTGATCAAAATTTTAATGCAAAACAAAAGTACATCACTAACACTTTATTTTTCCACTATAATTTTGTCTTCATGTGGTAAATTTTTTAAGCTGCACCTTTTAAATTCACCTTATAGTCCTTTTGTGGTCAAAATTTCACTGCAAAACGAAAGTACATCAGTAACACTTTATTTTTCCACTATAATTTTGTCTTTATGAAGTCTCCATGGGGTCTCCATGGGGTACATTTTTCTAAGCTGTATCTTTAAATAGTTCTTTGGTAATCAACATTTTAATGTAAAACGAAAGAATATCAGTAACATATTATTTTTCCACTATAATTTTGTCTTTATGTCATATATTTTTTTTAAGCTGCCCCTTTTAAATTCAGCTGAATGGTCCTTTGGTGGTCAAAATTTCAATGCAAAACGAAAGTACATCAGTAACATTTTATTTTTCTACTATAATTTTGTCTTCATGGGATACATTTTTCTAAGCCGCATCCTATTGATCTAATAGTAATAATCATTTGGTGGTTAAAATCTCAATGAAAAAGCAAAGTTTATCAGTAACACATTATTTTTCCACCATAATTTTGTCTTATTTGGTACATTTTTCTAAACTGCATCTTTGGGATCCACCTTTATGGTGCTTTGGTGGTCAAAATTTGAATGCAAAACGAAAGAATATCAGAAACGTTTTATTTTTCCACTATAGTTTTGTCTTTATGGGATATATTTTTCTGAGCTACATCCTATCGGTCCAACTAAACAATCAATTGGTGGTCAAAATGTCAGTAAAAGTCAAACATTTATCACTAACTTTTTCTTTTTAACCCTAACTTTGTCTTCATATGGTACATTTTTCTAATCTGTACCTCATAAATCTATCCTAATAATCATTTGGTGGTCAACATTTCAATGAAAAACAAAAGTACATCAGTAACAAATTATTTTGCCACTATAATTTTGTCTTCATGTGGCACATTTTTCTAAGCTGCGTCTTAATAGTCTGCACCCTAATAGTCTTTTGGTGGTCAAAACTTTAATGCAAAACGAAAGTACATCAGTAGTACTTTCTTTTTCCACTATAATTTTGTCTTCATGTGGTACATTTTTTCAAGCTGTATCTTGTCGATCCAACTACATAATCAATTGGTGGTCAACATTTCAATGAAAAACAAAAGTACATCAGTAACAAATTATTTTTCCACTATAATGTTATCTTCATGTGGCATATTTTTCTAAGCTGCGTCTTAATGGTCTGCACCCTAATAGTCGTTTGGTGGTCAAAACTTTAATGCAAAACGAAAGTACATCAGTAGCACTTTTTTTTCCACTATAATTTTGTCTTCATGTGGTACATTTTTCCAAGCTATATCTTATCGATCCAAATAAATAATTATTTGGTGGTCGAAATTTTAATCAAAAATGAAAGTTCATCAGTAACACACTTTTTTTCCACTATAATTTTGTCTTTATGTAGCACATTTTTCTAAGCTGCATCTTTGGGATCCACCCTAATAGTCTTTTGGTAGTTAAAATTTTAATGCAAAACGAAAGTACATCAGTAGCACATTTTTTTTCCACTATAATTTTGTCTTCATGTGGTACATTTTTCCAAACTATATCTCATTGACTTAAATAAATAATTATTTGGTGGTCAAAATTTTATCGCAAAACGGAAGTTCATTAGTACCGCATTATTTTTTCACTATAATTTTGTCTTCATGTGGTACAGATTTCTAAGCTGCATCTTTGGGATCCACCTTAATAGTCCTTTGGTGGTCAAAATTTCAATACAAAACAAAAGAACATCAGTAACACCTTATCTTTCCACTATAATTTTGCCTTCATATATCATACAGATATATTTTTCTGAGCTACATCTTATAGGTCCAACTAAATAATTATTTGGTGATCAAAATGTTAGTAAAAGTAGAAAGCTCATCAGTATTTTTTTCTTTTTCCACCCTAATTTTGTCTTCATGTGGTACATTTTTCCAAACTGTATCTCATAGATCTATCCTTATAATCATTTGGTGGTCAATATTTTAATGAAAAACGAAAGTTCATCAGTAACACGCTATTTTTTCACCATAATTTTGTCTTCATATGGCACATTTTTCTAAGCTGCATCTTTGGTATCCACCCTAGTAGTCCTTTGGTGGTTAAAATTTCAATGAAAAATGAACGTTCATCAGTAGTACTTTCTTTTTCCATTATAATTTTGTCTTCAAGTGGTACATTTTTTCTAGCTGTATCTTATCGATCCAAATAAATAATCATCTGGTGGTAAAATCTTTAGTGAAAAACAAAAGTTCATCAGTAACATATTATTTTTTACTATAATTTTGTCTTCATGTGGCACATTTTCCTAAGCTACATCTTCGGGATCCACCTTAATAATCCTTTGGTGGTCAAAATTTCAATGCAAAACTAAAGAACACTAAAGTAACTAAAGTAACACTTTATTTTTTCACTATAATTTTGTCTTCATGGGATATATTTTTCTGAGCTACATCTTATAAATCCAACTAAATAATCATTTGGTGGTCAAAATGTCAGTGAAAGTCATAAGTTCATCAGTAATGTTTTCTTTTTCCACCCTAATTTTGTCTTCATGTGGCACATTTTTCTAATCTGTACCTCATAGATCTATCCTACTAATCATTTGGTGGTCCAAATTTTAATGAAAAAAGAAAGTTCATCAGTAACACGTCATTTCTCCACTATAATTTTGTCTTCATGTAGCACATTTTTCTAAGCTGCATCTTTGGGATCCACCCTAATAGTCCTTTGGTGGTCAAAATTTTAATGAAAAACGAAGGTTCATCAGCAATAGATTGCTTTTTCACAATAATTTTGTCTTTATGTGGTACAGTTTTCTAAACTACATCTTTGGGTTCGACCTTAATAGTCCTTTGGTGGTCAAAATTTCAATACAAAATGAAAGAACATCAGTAACACATTATTTTTCCACTATAATTTTGTCTTCATGAGGCACATTTTTCTAAGCTGAATCTTTGGGATCCGTCCTAATAGTCCTTTGGTGGTCAAAATTTCAATGCAAAACGAAAGTACATTAGTAGCACTCTCTTTTTCCACTTTAATTTTGTCTTCATGTGGTACATTTTTCCAAGCTATATCTTATCGATCAAAATAAATAATCATTTGGTAGTCCAAATTTCAATGTAAAACGGAAGCTCATCAGTAACACATTATTTTTCTACTATAATTTTGTCTTCATCTGGTACAGTTTTCTAAGCAGCATCTTCGGGATCCACCTTAATAGTCCTTTGGTGGTCAAAATTTCAATGCAAAACTAAAGAACATCAGTAGCACTTTATTCTTTCACTATAATTTTGTCTTCCTGGGATATATTTTTCTGAGCTACATCTTATAGGTCCAACTAAATAATTATTTGGTGGTCAAAATGTCAGTGAAAGTCGAAAGTTCATCAGTAATGTTTTCTTTTTCCACCCTAATTTTGTCTTCATGTGGCACATTTTTCTAATCTGTACCTCATAGATCTATCCTACTAATCATTTGGTGGTCCAAATTTTAATGAAAAAAGAAAGTTCATCAGTAACACGTCATTTCTCCACTATAATTTTGTCTTCATGTAGCACATTTTTCTAAGCTGCATCTTTGGGATCCACCCTAATAGTCCTTTGGTGGTCAAAATTTTAATGAAAAACGAAGGTTCATCAGTAATACATTGCTTTTCTACAATAATTTTGTCTTCATGTGGTACAGTTTTCTAAACTACATCTTTGGGTTCGACCTTAATAGTCCTTTGGTGGTCAAAATTTCAATACAAAATGAAAGAACATCAGTAACACATTATTTTTCCACTATAATTTTGTCTTCATGAGGCACATTTTTCTAAGCTGAATCTTTGGGATCCGTCCTAATAGTCCTTTGGTGGTCAAAATTTCAATGCAAAACGAAAGTACATTAGTAGCACTCTCTTTTTCCACTTTAATTTTGTCTTCATGTGGTACATTTTTCCAAGCTATATTGATACCGCGTTAGTCGCGATAACATATTTTCAGAATAATTGACCGGGAGGAACGGCCAATTCGGGCGAAAATAACTAATATTTGGATTAAGAACGTCATCGCCAAGTGTTTTCAAACAGAAAAAGACGGTGTCCAATATAAACATGGGAGACGACAACCATCGCTCACAGGTGGCAGCACTTAGGATACGTATCGTTAGAAACTAGAAAAGATGGCGGTTGACGTTCATAGATGACAGCACGAAGGAAGACGTGTCGTTTGAAAATCAAACAAGGCAAATGGTGGATAACGGTCGCAAGGCTTGAAAAATGAGAAAATATAGGGCTTTAACCGTAAATCCAGACAATTTGGCAGTGAAGCACTGCGACGAAATTAAGAATACGTACCGCAGAAAAAAAATTCAAATTTAAACGGAAAAGCCGACACTCTGCGAGCACGTGGCTTGAAATTTACGAAAGGAAATTTTGTCAGGCTGAAAGGGGGCAAGGTGAATGATGCAAGCAGTATTAAACAAACAAAAAAAATAATAATAATAACACTGATAAACACTAAACAAGGAAAAAAAAATGCAAAAAAAAAATAAAATACTTACGGTTTTTAAGCTGGGGTCGCAACGATGCACTATCAATGTCGTACGTCGGCGTCGGTAGAAAATTTGCGGTCAAAGCGCTAGGCAAATGAGCAAAGGTCGTAATGCGAATTGGGCGGCTAAAGATTCTCGACGGTTGGAGAAATCTTGCGCTGGTGGAGTACTGGCGACGACGACAGCAGACAAGGAACTGAACTTACTCCCGAGGGACTTGAGTGAATCACAATTCACTCATTAGGGGTGCCTAGCGCTTTGATGCAGCGAGTGTCGTCAAAAGCGGGAAAATTGAAAATATATTTATTTCGCTCCGGTATCAATATCTTATCGATCAAAATAAATAATCATTTGGTAGTTCAAATTTCAATGTAAAACGGAAGCTCATCAGTAACACATTATTTTTCCACTATAATTTTGTCTCCATGTTGTACATTCTTCTAAGCTGTATCTTATCGATCCATCTTAATAATCATTTGGTCTTCAAAATTTTAATCAAAAACGAAAATTGAAGATTTAAGTAAAATGATTCAGAAAAAACAAAATCGTGGTTTCATCTTCAAAAAATTTAACAAAAACCATAGAGTCGAATTTTGAAAAAATTCCAAACCATTAGAAAGCCAACATTTAAAGTTTACTCGACTTACGACCTCAATTCCAAAATTTTAACCTCAAACTGGAATAATTTTTAATTTAAATGTCGAAACTATAAGAAATATTTGAATTTTCACCTAACTTAAACGAGTTGAAAAAATTGTATTAATTTCAGGGAAATAAATCGAATTTTAACACAAAAGTCGAAATTTGGAAAAAAGGACGTAAAAAAGAAAATCAAAATTACTAGAAAAATTGTATTTAATGGATGATAGTCGATATATCCAGCTTTATAAAAAATCGAGTTCCAATACAAAAGTTCCTGTAAAAAAAGAGTGAAATGTTTTAAATCGACATTTTGTAAGAAAAAAGGTGAAATAATTTAAAAAAAATAAAATTGTTATTTTATCCTATAAAAATCTGGCAAAACCCCAAAAAATGGTCGAAGTATTTGGAAAAACCAAATTTTGAAAAGACGAAATTTGAAATACTTAAAAAGACAAAATTCAAAATACTTAAAAAGCCAAAGACCTGGAAAAAACATGTCGCCATTTAAAATTCACTCTACTTACGATCTTAATTTAAAAATTTTGAAACAAAACTGGAATATTTTGCTTTTTTCTTCTTTCTTTCTTCGAATTCCAGATTTCGGGATTTGGGTCAAAATGTTGAAAAGAATTTGAATTTTGACGTCAAAATTTTAGGAAACATTGGAATTTTAAATATAGATGAAAAGAACGAAGAAAGACAAAGGTGGATAAATTTTTAGGGAAAACATCATGATTAATTATTTTATTTTATTTTTTTTTGGTGGAAGGGACTGGTCCTTGGTTATCTTCAAAAATTGAATTGAAAAACTTGTCCCCTGAAACCAAGGAAGATTAAAAAACACAACGAAGGTTGCTCTAACGCGTTTTGACAGCCAAGCTATCATCTTCAGAGAGATCAAGTCTTAACCCAAAGTGTGAGATTTCGAAGAAAAAGGTGAACATTTTTAGAATTAGAAATGTTCCAAACTTCTGTAGAAAAATTAAATTTGCTGGATAATGATCTAAAAGGTAATTCGATATAATAAGTAACAAATAAAAATGTTCAGTGAAACTAGGAAGAGTGAGCAAAAAATCAAGACTAGAACTTTCCAAAACAAATCAGGTTTTAGTACATTATTTTCGAGAAAATAATAATAATTCTCTAAATTCCAAAAAAAGTCAAAGTTTTGAAAGAAGAAACTAACCAAAACATATAAAAGGGGATGTTAGTGTACTAGGGCGCCATCTACACCTACTTCTTCAGTTTCCTTGGTGATATTTGTCATTGTAATCAAATTAAATTAAATTGAAATAGAAATATTGTTCCCTGAAAGCAAGAAAGATTAAAAAGCACAACGAAGGTTGCTCTAACGCATTTCGACAGCCAAGCTATCATCTTCAGAGAGATCAAATTTCAACCCAAAACGCGAGATTTCGAAGAAAAAGGTGAACATTTTTAGAATTAAAAAAATGAAATGTTCCAAACTTAAAATTTCTAGAAAAATTAAATTTGCTGGATAATGATCTAAAAGGTAATTCGATATAATAAGTAACAAATAAAAATGTTCAGTGAAACTAGGAAGAGTGAGCAAAAAATCAAGACTAGAACTTTCCAAAACAAATCAGGTTTTAGTACATTATTTTCGAGAAATGGGGCGAAATTTCTAATTCTCAAAATTCCAAAAAAAGTCAAAGTTTTGAAAGAAGAAACTAACCAAAACATATAAAAGGGGATGTTAGTGTACTAGGGCGCCATCTACACCTACTTCTTCAGTTTCCTTGGTGATATTTGTCATTGTAATCAAATTAAATTAAATTGAAATAGAAATCTTGTTCCCTGAAAGCAAGAAAGATTAAAAAACACAACAAAGATTGCTGTAAAACCAAGAAAGATTAAAAAACACAACAAAGGTTGCTTTACTGAAACCAAGAAAGATTAAAAAACACAACAAAGGTTGCTTTTTCGTTTCGATAGCCAAGCTCTCATCTTCAGAGAGATACTAGTACCTCTCTATCTATCTCTATCTAGTGTCTTTCTGAAGAGGAGCTATCATCTTGAGAAAGATACTAGTATCTCTCTATCTCTATCTAGTATTTCTCTGAAATCATCTGAGGTACTAGTATCTCTCTATCTATCTCTATCTAGTATCTCTCTGAATATGATAGCTTAGCTATCGAAACGCGTTAAGAGCTACCTTTGTTGTATTTTTTAATCCTTCTTGTTTTCAGTAGAGCACCTTTGTTGTGTTTTTAATCTTATTTGGTTTTAGAACAAAGCTATCATCTTCAGAAAGATACTAGTATCTCTCTATCTATCTCTATCTAGTATTTCTCTGAAGCTATCATCTTCAGAGAGGTACTAGTATCTCTCTATCTATCTCTATCTAGTATCTCTCTGAAGATAATAGCTTGGCTATCGAAACACGTTAAGAGCTACCTTTGTTGTATTTTTTAATCCTTCTTGTTTCCAGTAGAGCACCTTTGTTGTGTTTTTAATCTTATTTGGTTTTAGAACAAAGCTATCATCTTCAGAAAGATACTAGTATCTCTCTATCTATCTCTATCTAGTATTTCTCTGAAGCTATCATCTTCAGAGAGGTACTAGTATCTCTCTATCTATCTCTATCTAGTATCTCTCTGAAGATGATAGCTTGGCTACCGAAACACGTTAAGAGCTACCTTTGTTGTATTTTTTAATCTTCTTGTTTTCAGTAGAGCACTTCTGTTATGTTTTTAATCTTTTTTGGTTTCAGAGCAACCTTTGTTCTGGTTTTTAATCTTTGTTGGTTTCAGGGGACAAGATTTGTATTTTAATTTTTGAAGATAACCAAGGACCAGTTAGTTCCACCAAAATAAAATTTGTAATTAGTGATGTTATTTTGCATAAACAATTCGTCCATTACAACATTTATGAAACTGTCATAATTTTAACACCACAACATGTCACATAAAAAGCATTCACGATGACTAACACGATTCATAAAATCAACCGATTGTTTTCAGTGGGTTTTGTTTAAATTTCTATCAAACCTAATTAACAGTGTCAGCCTTACACAAAAAGTAATATTGTGAATGAAATGGTAAAATATGAGAATTTCTAAAGGTGCCATTTTTGCGCAAGCGCAATGGAAATTACATGGAAACTCGATGCTTCATTCCGCGCGTTAGGGAAACTTCTTAAAGTAATAGCACATAGCAGCTCTACTACATCTTCTAAATGTCTTTGGCTAAAGCTTCAATGCGAAAATTATATTGCATAAGCAGCGCTGTCGGCTCAAAAAATCTACTGCAAACCGACTTGGGGTTTGTATTATTGTATCTACGCGAACATCGAATAGTGGGCACCACTCTGGCGTTTACGTCTTGCTTGTTATGCAGTGGAGACCTAAGTTCTATAAACTTTTTTCTAGGATTACCGCTTGTGAACTACCTAAGAGCATTTGGTCGCAACGTCTGAGCCAGCTGTGGTGTGTTGTATATCGACGGCTGGCTTAGCGTAATTACTGTGTTGCGCGTAATTATTATAGGGACATTGAATAAGTCACAGATTAGTATATTTTATTATGATCACATAGAAAAGGATAAATTCTGATACGTGGAATACAACATTAATAATCTACCAGAAGTTTACCTATAAATGGGAATAACAATCTTTTGAGTAAATGAAGAACCGAATGAACAAGCTGCAGTTTATAAACTATCCACAGAATAGCTACATAATAAGCGATGTCAAATATTTTTCCTATAATTTCCAGTCTGCAACAAAACATTTACTTATTCAAAATAAATAAATAATACAAAATAAAAAATGGTTTTTCTCAATTTTATCATCTTTAATGTTAATGTCAAATGAAGAGAAAATTTACCTTTTAACATGAGCGATGTCTTCTTCGATGGCTTTCGGGCTAGTATCTTCGCGTAAAAGATACTTCCTCATTCCCATCTGCGCATCATACATAATTCGATCCTTTATGACTTCAAAATCGTCCGACATAAACGTAAAATCCAAATCATTACTAAGCTTCAGCATTCTCTCCATCTTATGCATACTGTCATTTCGCATCAACCATTCGTTTTGAAGGAAATACTCCAGGGAGGAGATCGCATTGAAGAGCTTACGTTGAATCTGTAACAGTCTAATGGAATATCGTCAATTTATTATTGAAGATAAAAGGATTGAATGTGGTAACATAAAGACGAAGATGCTGGTGTAACGAATTACAGTTGAAATGTGAGGCGATTTAAAAAAGGGACAAGCAACGAAAAAGTGTATTTTTGTTACCTAAACCATCTGCGTATTTGCAGGAAAAGACTTTTCATGTCTTTCTGTTTGCATATTAATAGGTAGGATGTTGATAGCTAGAATGTTGATAGAATATTGACAGCTAGGATGTCGATAGTTAGAATATTGATAGTTAGAATGTTGATAGTTAGAATATTGATAGCTAGGATGTTGTTAGTTAAAATATTGATGGCTAGGATGTTGATAGTTAGAATATTGATAGTTAGAATGTTGATAGTTAGAATATTGATAGCTAGGATGTTGTTAGTTAAAATATTGATAGCTAGGATGATGATAGTTAGAATATCGGTAGCTAGGATGTTAATAGCTTAGATGTTCATAGTTAGAATATTTAGAGCTAGGATTTTAATAGTTACAATATTGATAGCTAGAATGTTGATTGCTAGGATGTTGATAGTTAGAATATTGATAGCTAGAATGTTGATAGCTAGGATGTTGATAGTTAGCATATTGATAGCTAGGATGTTGATAGTAAGCATATTGCTAGCTAGGATGTTGATAGTTAGAATATTGATAGCTAAGATGTTTATAGATAGAATATTAATAGCTAGAATATTCATGGCTAGGACGTTGACAGTTAGATTATTGATAGCTAGGATGTTGATAGTTAAAATATTCATAGCTAGGATGTTGATAGTTAAAATATTGATAGCTCGGATGTTGATAGTTATAATATTAATAGCTAGGATGTTGACAGTTAGAATATTGATAGTTAGGATGTTGACAGTTAGAATATTAATAGCTAGGATGTTCATAGTTAGAATATTGATAACTAGGATATTGATAGTTAGCATATTGATAGCTAGCATGTTGCTAGTTAGAATATTAATAGCTGAGATGTTTGTAGATAGAATATTGATAGCTAAAATGTTGATAGCTAGGATGTTGACAGTTAGAATATTGAAAACTAGGATGTTGGTAGGTATTATATTGATAGCTAGGATGTTGACAGTTAGAATATTGATAGCTAGGATGTTGATAGTAAGCATATTGCTAGCTAGGATGTTGATAGTTAGAATATTGATAGCTAGGATGTTGATAGTTAGAATATTGATAGCTAAATCACTGATAGTTAGAATATTGATAGCTAAGATGTTGATAGCTAGAATGTTGATAGCTAGGATGCTGATAGTTAGCATATTGATAGCTAGCATGTTGATAGTTAGAATATTGATAGCTAAGATGTTTGTAGATAGAATATTGATTGCTAGAATGTTGATAGCTAGGATGTTGATAGTTAAAATATTGATAGCTAGAATGTTGATAGTTAGAATATTGATAGCTAGAGTATTGATAGCTAGGATATTAATAGCTAGGATATTGTTAGCTAAAATATTGATAGCTAGGATGTTGATAGCTAAGACATTGATAGTTAGAATATTGATAGCTAAGATATTGATAGCTAGGATATTGATAGATAGGATATTGATAGACGGGCACAGACACAGAGTGGTCTATCTAGGTCTGTCTGCCTGTCTGTATCTATCTGTGCATGTATGTGTGTCAGTTTGTCTGTATCTATCTATTTTAAAGTTCAGTACCTTCAAAGAAAAAATGTGAAACCTTATAATCTCACTCTCTGTTCGTCCGTCTGTCCAGTTTTCTCGAAATCTGTTTAACGTAGGAATTTGAAACTTTGCATAACGCTAGTTCTTGATGACCCATGCAAATATCGCTCGCCAAGAACTAGAACTAGAAGTAATATATAAAAAATCAAAGGGAGTTAATTTGATCATCAAAAAATCAAGTTTTAGCTAATATGTCGTGTGAAGTATCATTGAAAAGAGCTAGAGATCCTAAAATTGTTTTTTTTTAACCATTTTTGGTTCAGTAGTATTAAAGATACAACCCAAAATATGTAAGAAATAACTGCCTCCCTGATTTCCTAGGTTTCTAAAGACATAATTTAGATTTCAATAAGGTTAATAGATTTTAGAAATAGTAGTTAATAAAAAAAAATTTATGGAAAAATAGGTGTTCGCATTCCAAGGCTTTTCACTTATATAGTAATCATTTTTTTTTTCAAATAAAAAACCTGATTTAGGTAAAAAAATAGAACAGATTAAATTTGTCCTTTACATTATTTCATTTAGATGATTTTCGGAGTTAGCACAGGTTTATTAAATTACACGCAATGCAGTAATTGCGGTTGTAATCGAAAATTTTAGCGCCATCTGAGGCGAGCTCATAAGCTGTGTTAGTCATCGAGTCATTATGAATTCCAAATGAATGCTTTTTATCTGAGGCATTATCAACACAGTCACCAGTTTCATAAATATTGCGATTGATTGTAGAAAAAAGTGTGCATTTGATAATAGACACGATTTTTTTAAATACTTAGTTTGGACTAAATATTTTTGAACGGACTGGTCCTTGGTTATCTTTAAAAATTGATATACAAATCTTATCCCCTGAAACCAAGAAATATAGCTCTTATCTTCAAAGAGATGAAGATGATAGTTTGGCGATAGAAACGCTTTAGAGAAATTGTTGTTCTGTTTTTTGATCTTTCTTGATTTCAGAGAATAAAATTTGTATATCAATCTTTTTTTATTTTTCATATATAGTACAAGAAAATGTTGATGACATTTTAAATGATTTAATTTATTTAAATGATTTATTAATTAATTTACTGCAGTAATTGGTACGGAACCCTAATTGTGCGAGCCCAACTTGTTCTTGGCTGTGCCTATGTCTTTCTATCTATGTCTCGGTGGCTGTATTTTCTATCTACCTCTATCTGTTTGTGCCTGTCGGTCTGTCTGTGTCTTATTAGTTCTTTATGGTGCTTATGCGAATAACAT
Organism: Dastarcus helophoroides; assembly: GCA_028583605.1. Classification (NCBI taxonomy): domain Eukaryota; kingdom Metazoa; phylum Arthropoda; class Insecta; order Coleoptera; family Bothrideridae; genus Dastarcus; species Dastarcus helophoroides. Next base: position 5,827,386 of record CM053331.1, read on the forward strand.
TGCTTCATTCCATTGTTTTTGAAATAAGTACTAATACAGTTCATTTACCGTGGTTTTTTTCCTTTGAGTCGTAAGAATACATCAAAGAAAAGTGCTCTAACAACGTCAGAGCACATAAGGCTGATATAATAAAAGTAATAATTCTTTGTAAATGTTAAATTTTCCCTCCATATTGCCTTTAAAGGAATTCCACTTCTAGTTAATCCGTCAAACACCTCTTTCCAGGAAAAATGGATATATCCATGCGATGAGCAGTTGCATATATCGATTTTGTATTTGTCATCTGGATTCCTACATTAAAAACTTGATTAATAATAAATAAAAATATTGTAACGCAATGTAAATAGATGAAATATGATTTAGAATAGAATTATATAATTTAGTAAATAAAAAAAGTTTCTGGAAGGATCTGATAAGGGGAAAGCGGCCGCGATAACGAAACAAATGGCAGATAAGCGTTCCAGAAATTTCGGCAAACGATAAGCCTTATCTGCCAAAAAGTTCTAGAAGCCAGGGGCCAAAACTATAAAAAGGCGGTCAGCTTTCCCTCGAGTTAGTCAGTTAGAGTCAGTGTAATTAGTGAGTTAGTAGAAGTCAATAATAAGTGAGTTAATTGTTCAACTGTGGTGATCCAAGTTGAGTTCAGTAATAATGTGGGTATAATCCATCACGTGTAATCAATTCGAACCGATAAGCCCGTAACAATATTTTTTTGTGGAATGGACTGGTCCTTGGTTATCTTCAAAATTGAAATACAAATCCTTCTTGGTTTCAGGGGACAGGATTTGTATTTCAGTAAGATTATTTATTTGTAAAATTCAAAAATCAGCATTGGAGCTTCTTTTAAAGATGCAACTTCTAAATGGTAGTCCTGTTATGCATTTGGAGCACCATCAGTGAAATGAGGAAATAAAGAAAGGTGACGATGGCCTTTTTGAATAAGGATTGTCAGGATAAATTCCGTTCGATAACGAATTGCATAGTTTGGAAGTACATAGAAAAGAGACCCCACAAACAGACTCTGCTAAGCTGAACCACACAGGAATTTGATGTCTCCGAGTGACTCATATGCCTCAAGAATGTTGCCTTTGGGAGCTTTAGACTTATTAGTTCCTGCGAGCATCTCCCATCAAGGTACTTGTATCCCATCAAAGTACTTGTAACCCATCAAAGTACTTGTATCCCATCAAAGTACTTGTAACCCATCAAAGTACTTGTATCCCATCAAAGTACTTGTAACCCATCAAAGTACTTGTATCCCATCAAAGTACTTGTAACCCATCAAAATACTTGTATCCCATCAAAATACTTGTATCCCATCAAAGTACTTGTATCCCCTCAAAGTACTCGTAGAAAAGAGACAAGTCATCTGTGCTCCAAGTATTTGAGAGACTCGATCAAATTCTCATCATCAATTAGCCAAATTGCTCTTTGAATTGAATCCAAAAGACTCAAAGTGTGCTTTGGAGATGAACTTCAAACATGAGAACAATATTTTAGTCTTAGTCTAACTTGAGTTTTATAGAGAGTGAGTGGTTGATGAAATGTGAAATACTTGTTAGCTCTTTGAATTACAGTCGAATCCCGCTAAAGTTGCGCCCGTTAAAGTTGCACACTCTCGTTAAAGTTGTCAGGATACGATCGTTAAAGTTGCGCGGATATTCCCTCACTCTAATTTTCGACCAACGAATTGGATTTCAGAGTTTTAGCGCCACTTTTGAATAACGCACTCAACCGCGCAAGGAGCAATAAAATATATATATTTTTCGACAAGGGTAAGGATAACGAGGAGTAGCAACTGTAACGGTCGATCCAGTACAGTAAGCGCAACTTTAGTGGGAGTCTACTGTAAATCCAAAATAGTGTGTTGAATACATGTTTCGTATTCAACACACTATTTTGGATTTACAGTAGACTCCCTACATCGAATTTAAGCTTCATAGAGAGTACGTAACTGATGAGATGTGAAATACTTTTTAGCTCCTTAACTTGAATCAGAGCCAAAGTGTGCTAAACTCCAAACATCAAAACAGTATTTTGGCCCTCTTGGAAACGATTCAAAGAACCAAAAAGTATTTCACATTTTATCAACTGCTCACCTTCTATAAAGCTCAAGTTATGCCAACATGAGAATAATGTTCTCATGTTTGGAGTTCAGCACACTTTGACTCTTTTGGATTCAATTTAAAAGAGCCAAAAGAAAAAAAAGTATTTCACACGTCATCAGCTATTCACCCTCTATAAAGTTCAAGTTAGGCCAACACTAGAATAGTGTTCTTATGTTTGGAATTAAGTCCAAAAGCCCACACTGGTTCTTTTGGAGTCAACTTTTACTGAGCTCATGTTTAGAGTTCAGCATCCTCTGGTTCTCTTGAATTCAATTCAAAGAGCTGTTGATCTAAGTAATGACGAAAATTTGCGATTAAGACCAACATTACAATACTGTTCTCATGTTTGGAGTTCAGCACACTTTGGCTCTTTTGGATTCAATTCAAAAGAGCCAAAAAAGAGAAAAGTATTTCACATGTCATCAACTATTCACCCTCTATAAAGTTCAAGTTAGGCCAACACTAGAATAGTGTTCTTATGTTTGGAATTAAGTCCAAAAGCCCACACTGGTTCTTTTGGAGTCAACTTTAAAAAAAGCTGTTGGTCTAATTGATGACGAGAATTTGCAAACGAGACCAACACTAGAATATTGAGCTCATGTTTAGGGTTCAGTACACTTTGCTCTTTTGGATTCAATTCAAAAGAACCAAAGAGCCAAAGAAATAAAAGGGTTTCACATTTCATTAACTATTCATCCTTTATAATTAAACCAACACGAAAATAGTGTTCTCATGTTTGAAGTAAAACTTATTTTGGATTCAATTCAAAGAAGAGCTGTTAGTCTTCTTGATAACGAGAATTTGTAACTAGGGCCTACACCAGAATACTGTTCTCATGTTCGGAGTTCTACAAGCTTTGGCTCTTTTGGATCCAATTCAGAGCCAAAAAGTATTTCGCATTTCATTAACTGCTCACCCTCTATATTATGCTCAAATTAGGTCAACACTAGAATAGTGTTCTCATGTTTGGAGTTAAGTCCAAAAGCACCCTCTGGTTCTTTTGGATTCAATTCAAAGAAGTGTTGTCGGTCTGATTGGTAACGAAAATTTCTAAGTAAGGTCAACACTAGAATACTGTTTTTGTTTGGAGTTCAGCACACTTTGGCTCTTTTGGACTCAATTCTAAAGAGCCAAGAGAAAGAAAAGTATTTCACATTTCATCAACTATTCACCCTCTATAAATCTCAAGTTAGGCCAACACTAAAATAGTGTTCTCATGTTTGGAGTTAAGTCCAAAAGCCCACACTTGTTCTTTTGGAGTCAATTTGAAAAAGAGCTGTTGGTCTAATTGATGACGAGGATTTGCGAGTGAGACCAACACTAGAATACTGAGCTTATGTTTAGAGTTCAGCATCCTCTGGTTCTTTTGAATTCAATTCAAAGAGCTGTTGGTCTAAGTAATGACGAAAATTTGCGAGTAAGACCAACATTACAATACTTTTCTCATGTTTGGAGTTCAGCACACTTTGGCTCTTTTGGATTCAATTCAAAAGAGCCAAAAGAGAGAAAAGTATTTCACATGTCATTAACTATTCACCCTCTATAAAGTTCAAGTTAGGCCAACACTAGAATAGTGTTCTCATGTTTGGAATTAAGTCCAAAAGCACTCTCTGGTTCTTCTGGATTCAATTCAAAAAGAGCTGTTGGTCTAATAAATAACGTAAATTTGCAAGTGAGTCTAACACTGTTCTCATGTTTGGAGTTCAGCACACTTTGGCTCTTTTAGATTTAATTCAAAAAAAGAAGAGTTGTTAGTCTGATTGATGACGAAAATTTGTAAGTAAGGTTAACACCAGAATACTGTTCTCATGTTTGAAGTTCAGCACACTTTGACTATTTTTTAATTGATGACAAGAAGATATAAGTAAGGACAACAACATGAGTAGTTGTTAAAATGTGAAGTATTTTTTAGCAATTTGAATTGCATCTAAAAGAGCCAAAACGCGTTGAACCCCAAATATGAGAACAGTACTCTAATGTTAGCCTTAGTTACAAATTGTCGTCATCAATTAGACTAAGAGCTCTTCTTTAAATTGAATCCAAAGAGGCTAATGGATGGTTTAAAGCCTTACTTCAAACATGAGAACACTATTCCAGTATTGGTCCAACTTGGGCTTTATAGAGGGTGAGCAGTTGATGAAATGTGAAATACTTTTTGGTTCTTTGAATTGCATCCAAGAGTGCCAAAGTGTGCTGAACTCCCCCAAACATAAAAGCAGTATCCTAGTGTTGGTCTTACTTGCAAATTCTCGTCATCAATTAGATCAACAGCACTTCTTTTACCTGAATCCAAAAGAACCAGAGGGTACTTTTGGACTTGCCTCCAAAAATGAGAACACTATTCTAGTGTTGGCTTAAATTGAGCTTTATAGAGGGTAAGCAGTTGATGAAATGGCTCTTTGAACTGCATCCAAAAGCGTGCTGAACTACGAGCATGGGAACAGTATTCTAGTGTTGGCCTTAGTTACAAATTCTCGTCATTAATTAAGCCAACAGCTCTACTTTGAATTGAACTTAAAAGAGCCAAATTGTGCTTTTAAGCTTTATAATAAACATGAGAACACTATTTTCATGTTGGCCTAGCTTTAGCTTTATAGGGGGTGAATAGTTGATGAGTTGTGACATACTTTTCTCTCTTTTGACTCTTTGGCTCTTTTGAATTGAATCCAAAGGAGTTGAAAGAGAGAAAATTATTTTACGTTTCATCAACTATTCACCCTCTATAAAGCTAAAGTTAAGCCAACACGAACAATAGTTTTCTCATGTTGAATTGAATCCAAAAGAGCCAAAGTGGGCTGAACTCCAAACATGAGAATAGTATTCCAGTGTTTTTCCTACTTTCAAATTCTCGTCGTCAATTAGACCAACAACTCTTCTTTGAATTAAATCCAAAAAAACCAGAGTGTACTTTTTGACTTAACTTCAAACGTAAGAACAATATTCTAGTGTTGAGCTAACTTAGGCTTTATAAAGGGTGAGCAGTTGATGTAATGCCAAATACTTTTTTGCTCTTTCAATTGCATCCAAAAGAGCCAAAACGTGGTGAACTCCGAAAATGAGAACAGCATTCTGGTTTTAACCTTAGTTGCAAATTCTCGTCATTAATTAAACTAACAGCTTTTCTTTGAATTGAATCCAAAAGAACCAAATTGTTTTTTTAAGCTTTACTGCAAACATAGGCGCACTGTTTTCGTGTTGGTCCAACTTGAGCTTTATAGAGGGCGAATAGTTCATGAAATGTGAAATACTTTTCTCTCTTTTGGCTCTTTGGCAGTATGCTGAACTCCAAACATGAGAACAGTATTTCTGTGTTGACCTTAAAAATTCTCGTCATCAATCACACCAATAACTTTTCTTTGAATTGAATCCAAAAGAACCAGAGGGTGCTTTTGGGCTTAACTTTAAACATGGAAACACTATTCTGGTGCTGATCTAACTTAATCATAATATAGAGGGTGAGCAGTTAATGAAATGCTCTTTGCATTGCATCCAAAAGAGCCAAAGCTTGTTGAACTCCGAAAATGAGAACAGTATTCTAGTGTTGGCCCTAGTTACAAGTTCTCGTTATCAAGTAGACTAACAGCTCTTCTTTAAATTGAATCCAAAAGAGCCAAATTGTGCTTTTAACTTTTACTCCAAACATATGAACACTATTTTCGTGTTCGTCTAACCTAAGCTTTATAAAGGATGAATAGTTGATGAAATGTGGAATATTTTTCTCTCTTTTGGCTCTTTGCGTTTGAATTAAATCCAAAAGAGTCAAAGTGTGCTGAACTCTAAACATAAGAACAGTATTCTAGTGATGATCTTACTTGCAAAGTCTCGTTATCAATTAGACCAACAGTTTTTTTTAAATTGACTCCAAAAGAACCAGTATGGGCTTTTGGACTTAACTCCAAACATGAGAACATTATCTTAGTGTTGGCCTAACTTGAGCTTTATAGAGGGTGAATAGTTAATGTAATGTGAAATACTTTTCTCTCTCTTGGCTCTTTAGAATTGAGTCCAAAAGGGCCAAAGTGTGCTGAACTCCAAACATAAAAACAGTATTCTAGTGTTGACCTTACTTAGAAATTCTCGTCACCAATCAGACCAACAACTCTTCTTTGAATTGAATCCAAAAGAACCAGAGGGTGCTTTTGGACTTAACTCCAAACATGAGAACACTATTCTAGTGTTGACCTAATTTGAGCATAATATAGAGGGTGAGCAGTTAATGAAATGCGAAATACTTTTTGGCTCTGAATTGGATCCAAAAGAGCCAAAGCTTGTAGAACTCCGAACATGAGAACAGTATTCTAGTGTAGGCCCTAGTTACAAATTCTCTTTATTAAGTAGACTAAAAACTCTTCTTTGAATTGAATCTAAATGAGCCAAAGTGTGCTTTTAAGTTTTACTTCAAACATGAGAACACTATTTTCGTGTTGGTCTAATTATAAAGGATGAATAGTTGATGAAATGTGAAACCCTTTTATTTCTTTGGCTCTTTGATTCTTTAGAATTGAATCCAAAAGAGCAAAGTGTACTGAACTCTAAACATGAGCTTGGTATTCTAGTGTTAGACTCACTTGCAAATTTACGTTATTTATTAGACCAACAGCTCTTTTTGAATTGAATCCAGAAGAACCAGAGAGTGCTTTTGGACTTAATTCCAAACATGAGAACACTATTCTAGTGTTGGCCTAACTTGAACTTTATAGAGGGTGAATAGTTGATGACATGTGAAATACTTTTCTCTTTTTTGGCTCTTTTGAATTGAATCCAAAAGAGCCAAAGTGTGCTGAACTCCAAACATGAGAACAGTATTGTAATGTTGGTCTTACTCGCAAATTTTCGTCATTACTTAGACCAACAGCTCTTTGAATTGAATTCAAAAGAACCAGAGGATGCTGAACTCTAAACATAAGCTCAGTATTCTAGTGTTGGTCTCACTCGCAAATCCTCGTCATCAATTAGACCAACAGTTAATGAAACGCGAAAAACTTTTTGGCTCTGAATTGGATCCAAAAGAGCCAAAGCTTGTAGAACTCCGAACATGAGAACAGTATTCTAGTGTAGGCCCTAGTTACAAATTCTCGTTATCAAGTAGACTAACAGCTTTTCTTTGAATTGAATCCAAATGAGCCAAATTGTGCTTTTAAGTTTTACTTCAAACATGAGAACACTATTTTCGTGTTGGTCTAATTATAAAGGATGAATAGTTGATGAAATGTGAAACCCTTTTATTTCTTTGGCTCTTTGATTCTTTAGAATTGAATCCAAAAGAGCAAAGTGTACTGAACTCTAAACATGAGCTTTCTAGTGTTGGTCTCACTTGCAAATTCTCGTCATCAATTAGACCAACAGCTCTTTTTTAAGTTGACTCTAAAATAACAAGTGTGGGCTTTTGAACTTAACTTCAAGCATGAGAACACTATTTTAGTGTTGGCCTAACTTGAGCTTTATAGAGGGTGAATAGTTAATGTAATGTGAAATACTTTTCTCTCTCTTGGCTCTTTAGAATTGAGTCCAAAAGGGCCAAAGTGTGCTGAACTCCAAACATAAAAACAGTATTCTAGTGTTGACCTTACTTAGAAATTCTCGTCACCAATCAGACCAACAACTTTTTTTTAAATTGACTCCAAAAGAACCAGAGGGTGCTTTTGGACATAACTCCAAACATGAGAACACTATTCTAGTGTTGACCTAATTTGAGCATAATATAGAGGGTGAGCAGTTAATGAAATGCGAAATACTTTTTGGCTCTGAATTGGATCCAAAAGAGCCAAAGCTTGTAGAACTCCGAACATGAGAACAGTATTCTAGTGTAGGCCCTAGTTACAAATTCTCGTTATCAAGTAGACTAACAGCTTTTCTTTGAATTGAATCCAAATGAGCCAAATTGTGCTTTTAAGTTTTACTTCAAACATGAGAACACTATTTTCGTGTTGGTCTAATTATAAAGGATAAATAGTTGATGAAGTGTGAAACCCTTTTATTACTTTAATTCTTTGGTTCTTTTGAATTGAATCCAAAAGAGCAAAGTGTACTGAACCCTAAACATGAGCTCAATATTCTAGTGTTGGTCTCACTTGCAAATTCTCGTCATCAATTAGACCAACAGCTTTTTTTAAAGTTGACTCCAAAAGAACCAGTGTGGGCTTTTGGACTTAATTCCAAACATGAGAACACTATTCTAGTGTTGGCCCAACTTGAACTTTATAGAGGGTGAATAGTTGATGACATGTGAAATACTTTTCTCTCTTTTGGCTCTTTTGAATTGAATTCAAAAGAGCCAAAGTGTGCTGAACTTCAAACATGAGAACAGTATTGTAATGTCGGTCCTACTCGCAAATTTTCGTCATTACTTAGACCAACAGCTCTTTGAATTGAATTCAAAAGAACCAGAGGATGCTGAACTCTAAACATGAGCTCAGTATTCTAGTGTTGGTCTCACTCGCAAATCCTCGTCATCAATTAGACCAACAGCTCTTTTTTAAATTGACTCCAAAAGAACAAGTGTGGGCTTTTGGACTTAACTCCAAACATGAGAACACTATTTTAGTGTTGGCCTAACTTGAGCTTTATAGAGGGTGAATAGTTAATGTAATGTGAAATACTTTTCTCTCTCTTGGCTCTTTAGAATTGAGTCCAAAAGGGCCAAAGTGTGCTGAACTCCAAACATAAAAACAGTATTCTAGTGTTGACCTTACTTAGAAATTCTCGTCACCAATCAGACCAACAACTCTTCTTTGAATTGAATTCAAAAGAACCAGAGGGTGCTTTTGGACTTAACTCCAAACATGAGAACACTATTCTAGTGTTGACCTAATTTGAGCATAATATAGAGGGTGAGCAGTTAATGAAATGCGAAATACTTTTTGGCTCTGAATTGGATCCAAAAGAGCCAAAGCTTGTAGAACTCCGAACATGAGAACAGTATTCTAGTGTAGGCCCTAGTTACAAATTCTCGTTATCAAGTAGACTAACAGCTTTTCTTTGAATTGAATCCAAATGAGCCAAATTGTGCTTTTAAGTTTTACTTCAAACATGAGAACACTATTTTCGTGTTGGTCTAATTATAAAGGATAAATAGTTGATGAAATGTGAAACCCTTTTATTTCTTTAACTCTTTGGTTCTTTTGAATTGAATCCAAAAGAGCAAAGTGTACTGAACCCTAAACATGAGCTCAATATTCTAGTGTTGGTCTCACTTGCAAAGTCTCGTCATCAATTAGACCAACAGCTTTTTTTAAAGTTGACTCCAAAAGAACCAGTGTGGGCTTTTGGACTTAATTCCAAACATGAGAACACTATTCTAGTGTTGGCCTAACTTGAACTTTATAGAGGGTGAATAGTTGATGACATGTGAAATACTTTTCTCTCTTTTGGCTCTTTTGAATTGAATCCAAAAGAGCCAAAGTGTGCTAAACTGCAAACATGAGAACAGTATTGTAATGTCGGTCTTACTCGCAAATTTTCGTCATTACTTAGACCAACAGCTCTTTGAATTGAATTCAAAAGAACCAGAGGATGCTGAACTCTAAACATAAGCTCAGTATTCTAGTGTTGGTCTCACTCGCAAATCCTCTTCATCAATTAGACCAACAGCTCTTTTTTAAATTGACTCCAAAAGAACAAGTGCAGGCTTTTGGACTTAACTCCAAACATGAGAACACTATTTTAGTGTTGGCCTAACTTGAGCTTTGTAGAGAGTGAATAGTTAATGAAATGTGAAACACCTTTCTTTCTCTTGGCTCTTTAGAATTGAGTCCAAAAGGGCCAAAGTGTGCTGAACTCCAAACATAAAAACAGTATTCTAGTGTTGACCTTACTTAGAAATTCTCGTCACCAATCAGACCAACAACTCTTCTTTGAATTGAATCCAAAAGAACCAGAGGGTGCTTTTGGACTTAACTCCAAACATGAGAACACTATTCTAGTGTTGACCTAATTTGAGCCTAATATAGAGGATGATCAGTTAATGAAATGCAAAATACTTTTTGGCTCGTTGAATTGGATCCAAAAGAGCCAACGGCTTGTAGAACTCCGAACATGAGAACAGTATTCTAGTGTAGGCCCTAGTTACAAATTCTCGTTATCAAGTAGACTAACAGCTTTTCTTTGAATTGAATCCAAATGAGCCAAATTGTCCTTTTAAGTTTTACTTCAAACATGACAACACTATTTTCATGTTAGTCTAATTATAAAGGATGAATAGTTAATGAAATGTGAAACCCGTTTATTTCTTTGGGTCTTTGGTTCTTTTGAATTGAATCCAAAAGAGCAAAGTGTACTGAACTCTAAACATGAGCTTTCTAGTGTTGGTCTCACTTGCAAAGAAAAAAAAAAAAAAAAAAAGAACCAGTGTAAGCTTTTGGACTTAATTCCAAACATGAGAACACTATTCTAGTGTTGGCCCAACTTGAACTTTATAGAGGGTGAATAGTTGATGACATGTGAAATACTTTTCTCTCTTTTGGCTCTTTTGAATTGAATCCAAAAGAGCCAAAGTGTGCTGAACTCCAAACATGAGAACAGTATTGTAATGTTGGTCTTAATCGCAAATTTTCGTCATTACTTAGATCAACAGCTCTTTGAATTGAATTCAAGAGAACCAGAGGATGCTGAACTCTAAACATGAGCTCAGTATTCTAGCGTTGGTCTCACTTGCAAATTCTCGTCATCAATTAGACCAACAGCTCTTTTTTAAATTGACTCCAAAAGAACAAGTGTGGGCTTTTGGACTTAACTCCAAACATGAGAACACTATTTTAGTGTTGGCCTAACTTCAACTTTATAGAGAGTGAGCAGTTGATTAAATGCGAAATACTTTTTGGCTCTTTGAATTGCATCCAAAAGAGCCAAATATTCGAGAGCTTCTGCATGCTCTGTGTTTTAAATACCTTGCGACAGTTTTGGTAATATTGTCATAGAAAACACTATTGGAATATTGTGAAAGAAAATAAAATACATACGAACAAATGTCTTTTTGCCATATGGCCATAATAATTGTCTTTGCTACCATATCAACAGGTATAACGTCAGGTTGTACATTAACATCTCCATAAAGAATACTCATTATACCTGGAACAATTTAAATTTAGTTTACACGCGCCCCATCGACTCATACCAAATGTGCATTCCCAATACCTTTTGCCCCTAATACGAATAAACCTAGAGGCCCATTGAAATTATCCGCCCAACCAGTAAATGGCGTTTCCAAAGTATTCGATACTAAAACTGGCGTGTTAGATTCGTCCAAAACGTACCCCATTAGTGATACCTATGGAAGGCCTTAGAATTATCGCAGGGATACTTCCAGAGCACATATCCACCACAACAGCCTCTCCTAGGGATTTGGTAAACGTGTAAGTGTTGGGCAGAGGACTGATACATTTCGTTGTTAGGACGTCCAACAAATGGCGATCGCAATGTTCAGCCAGTTCGATGAACTTTTTCCAATTTGCTTTTGGAGGATAAATCTTCTCTTCGATCACTTTACGATCGCAGAATGCGTAAGTGGTGGACACGTGAAGAAACACTTTCAAATGCTTGAATTTTGTCATCATGTTTATCAATTCATTGACAGCTCTGGTGTTTATTATGATGGCTTCTTGGAGAGGTTGGTCGAAACGTACGCTAGCTGCACTATTGATCACGATTGATACGTTTTCTTTTAAAGTTTGCAGATCATCCTCACTGATACCTAAAATGGTCGATTTTAGTACTTCATATTTGGATTATAACAATTATGTAATTACCCAAGTTAAGTTGCCTCATATCGCCAAGTATCGCCACAATTTTCGTGTGAAAATTAGGCCTTTCTCTTTTCAATCTATCATAGAGCTGAAATTGAATTCGTAATTTTTTTCAATAATCTAAGTATGTTGGGGAAAACGTTTTATTTAATTTGTGGTTTTTTTGGGAACTCTTTAAAATCAATTTTTTTCAAAATTTCAAGCTAACACTTTCATTGTTTTTTTACGAAGTTAGATCTACTAATTAATACGTATTTGGTCAACAATGTACAAAATCAATGAGGTAATCCTCATATCAATTGCAAAGCCAAAAAGAGCCAAAAAAAGCCAAAGCAATAAAGGAAGAAATCATTCAGTAATTACGACCTATGGCTTGATACGCACTCGTAAACCAACTGACGGAAATACATATTGTTTTTAAATGGCGAATATACAATAATAACAAATGGCATAATTGTTTAGAAAAAGCACTCCTTTATGTAAACGTTACTTTGCTATTAATTTCTTGCAAAATTTATTCTAAATATAATTGGTATTACTAATACTAATTTTATCCCAAGTATTACAATAGTAACCTAAGACTTGGGCATTAGTCGAAGACCAACCATGGATCAGATGTCATTCTTTAAATTACTCACAGGTTCTTCGAAAATTTTCTCTAAACGCTGCTGCACACTCAGCCCTCTTTTGCTACGCATAAGCACGTAAATGCGCCCCAAATCGTAACAGCAACGGAGCAGATGCTCCAGTAGCACTTTCCCAATAAAGCCACTGGCCCCCGTAATGAAGAGATTCTGATTTTCGAAAGATTTACGAACACTTGAAACCATTTTTTCAAACTGCTGTCGTTATCATTTGGGGTCTTTTCAAAGATCGGTTTAAAATAGGGGGATGCGGATTTCGCTTTTGCGTAAACGAAATTTGTTAAGCAAATCGAGTTTTGGGTAAGTGACACGTTTCAATGACCGTCCGATTTGGTATTTGCATAGAATTGAAAGGAAGTGCATTCGGGGGGCTGCGTTTATTAATTTTTTATTAATGTTTCGCAGATTATTGATGATTGTTCGACTGCGACACGTGGACGGGATTGTAATTTCTTGGCGTGGTGGCGAAATGCCAATTACGTTTTTTTTTTTACAATTACCTTGAAAATCGTCGACTAGTTAAGAAGGCAACACACATTGAATCATTAAGTGGTGCATAAACGCGTAAAAAATATAGTTACGTCTTAGCTTCGATTAGAAAGATGCTGCGAATTTAACACTTTATTTCGACAAAGAAACAAAACGTAATACAACAGCTAATTAATTAATTACTAAATGATAAATCACCAAATATATCTTCGCTTGAAATAATTCAAGACGAGTCAGTAATGATCCAAAAATCAAGAACCAAATACTGAGTTGCATCACAATCGGGGAGCGCGTATATTTATAGCCCACATCTGCTTCCGCAAAACCTCTAGCATTTCTAGACGATGTAATTGCATGGTTCTAGTCTGCACATGAGTCACTTGGCGATAACGTTCTGGCACTTTCTATAACGGTTTCCATGTACTATGTCCCTTTAAATGTTTTTTTTTCTCAGGATTGAAAGCATCATTCTTTACTGCTGTTATGAGGAACTTATAAAAGTTTGATTGATTCCCAAGTGTTATTCCTTAATTACATTTAATAAATTTTAAACTGTTTGACTACACTGTTTTAAAATTTCGTTAGTGGGCTGTCGAGAATCCCAAAGATTGGGTAAACATGTGGTAGCTGCAGTCGATATCAACATCAGAGTGTTGACCCACGTTTAACCAATTAATGCCCGGGCCACCGGGTTCGCTTACAGCTTCTTCGCTTCTTCACTCTTCGGAGATACTGGCAGGATGAAAGATATTAATTACCACAATCTCGAGACCACGTAACTCTTGATATTAACTGCCATTATTTATTTTCAAGTCGAAGTGGTCGCATCATTTATTTGTAACTGAAGGTGATGAAAATGCCATTGTTTTAACCACGTTACCTCCAGATGTTTAGTTTACTGAAATTTCCCAAAGTTTAATCAAACAGAAAATTTTTTTCGCAATCATTAGATAGTTGTAGTCCCAAGTTATTATACGAAAGAATATGTTACAGCTAATCTATAGTAAAAAGTCGTTATTATCTATATTAATATAAAATTGAAGTGTCAGTCTGTCTGTCGACTAATTCTTTGTCCAGGCTAATTCCTGAAACTGCTAAACCGATTTTAACGAAACCTTTACCAAAATGTAGAGTATTCTTAGGGGTACCTTTTAGGCTATTTGTATTCCAGTTGAGCAAGCCTTTTACTTTTGAAAATTTGACAGTGCTACCAATTTTACTTCAGGTTATAAGACAGAACTTATAAAAGAGAAACCAATCTGCTATGTTTATAGCTGATATTAATATTTCTACAAATTTTAACTTTTTCCTTGGTATATAAAAAGAAATTCGTCTTCGTTTGTGGAAATTTTGACTTTTTTGTCGAGATTCGTCTTTTTTTTGCAAAATTTTCATATTCAAGATAAAATTCCTTTCTGTAAATTTCGACTTTTTCCTTGAAATTCGTTATTTTCTTTAACTTTTGATTTTTTTTGATATTTTGATTTTTTTGTTTTCGTTTTTGGAAATTTCCACTTTTTTATCGAAATTCGCCTTTTATAAGAAATTTTGATGATTTTCAAAATTCGACTTTTTTGTAAATTTCGACTTTTTCCTTAAAATTTGTATTTTCTCCAAATTTTGATCCTTTTCTCGTCTTTTTATTGAAATTCGTCTGTTATAAAAATTTTGATATATTTTTCAAAATTCGACTTCTGTAAATTTTGACTTTTTCGTTGAAATTCGTATGTTCCCCGAGTTTTTTCTCGAAATTTCAATTTTTAAGAAAAAAAACTAAATGTCCAGAAAAAGCTCTTCGAATTTCGACAAAAAATTCGAAATTTCCAAAATCGAAAACGAATGTTGAAGAACACAGTTCTATAAAAACGAATTTTAAACAACAAAATTCGTCTTCGTTTTGAAAATTTTGACTTTTTTGTCGAGGTTCGTTAACTTTTTCCCAAATTAGAGTTTTCTGTAAATTTGGACATTTTCTTTGAAATTCGCATTTTCCCCAAATTTTGATCTTTTTCTCAAAATTTCGATTTCTAAGAAATAAATTGAACTTTCCAGAAAAAGATCTTCAAATTTTGACAAAAAATTCGAAATTTCCAAAATCGAAAATGAATGTTGAAGAACAAAATTCGATAAAAACGAATTTTAAACAACAAAATTCGTCTTCGTTTTTAAAAATTTTGACTTTTCTTGTCAAGATTGGTTTAATTTTACTCAAATTAGACTTTTCTGTGAATTTCGAGTTCTTCCTTGAAATTTGTGTTTTTCTCCAAATTTTGATCTTTTTCTGATAACTGAAATTTTTAGGAACAAAATCGAAATTTTGGGAAATAGATCTTCAAATTTCGATAAAAAAGTGGAAAAAACCCAAAAACAAAAACGAATTTTGAAGAAAAAAAATCCTCTTCGTTTTTAAATATTTCGACTTTTTTTGTCGAAATTCGTCTGTTTCTCGAAATTTTCATAATTAAGACAAGATGCTTTTCTGTAAATTTCGACTTTCTCTCTGAAATTCGTATTTTTCTTGAACTTTTGATTTTGTTTTTTAGATATTTCGATTTTTTCCATTTTCGTTTTTGGAAATTTCAATTTTTTGTCGAAACTCGTCGTTTATAAAAATTTTGATGTTTTTCAAAATTCGACTTTTCTGTAAATTTCGACTTTTTCCTTGAAATTCGTATTTTCCCCAAATTTTATCTTTTTTTCGAAATATCGATTTCTAAGAAAAAATCGAGATTTCCAGAAAAAGATCATCGAATTTCGATAAAATATTCGAAATTTCCAAAATGGAAAACAAAATTTGAAGAACAAAATTCGATAAAAACGATTTTAAACAACAGAATTTTGTTGTTTAAAATCGTTTTTCGATTTTGAAAATTTTGACTTTTTTGTCGAGATTCGTTTATTTTTTTCTCAAATTAGACTTTTCTCTAGAATTTTTAACTTTTCCTTGAAATTAGTATTTTACTTGAACTTTTTATTTTTTTTAATATTTCGATTTTTTCTGTTTTCATTTTTGGAAGTTTCGACTTTTTTGTCGAAATTCGTCTTTTATAGAATTTTGGTGTGATTTTCAAAATTTGACTTGTCTGTAAATTTCGACTCCTCCCTTGAAATTTGTATTTTTCTCCAAATTTTGATCTGTTTCTTAAAATGTTGATTCTAAAGAAAATAATCGATATTTTGGGAAACAGATCTTTCAATTTCGACAAAAAAATCGAAAATTTCGAAAACAAAAACTAATTTTACAGAAAAAAATCGTCTTCGTTTTTGGAAATTTTGACTTTTTTGTCGAAATTCGTCTTTTTCTCGAAATTTTCGACTTTTTCCTTGAAATTCGTATTTTTCTTAAACGTTTAATTTGTTTTCGATATTTCAATTTTTTTTGTTTTTGTTTTTGGAAATTTCGACCTTTTTATCGAAATTCGTCTTTTATAGAAATTTTCATCTGTTTTTGAAAATTTGACTTCTGTAAATTTCGACTTTTTTCTTGAAATTCGTATGTTCCCCTCGAAATTTCGATTTCTAAGAAAAAAATCGAAATTTCCGGAAAAATATCTTCGAATTCCGACAAAAAATTCAAAATTTCCAAAATCGGAAACGAATTTTGAAGAACAAAATTCGATAAAAACGAATATTGAAGAACAAAATTCGGTAAAAATGAATTTTAAACAGCAAAATTCGTCTTCGTTTTTGAAAATTTTGACCTTTTTTGTCGAGATTCGTTTATTTTTTCTAAAATTGGACTTTTCTGTGAATTTCGACATTTTCTTTGAAATTTGTATTTTTCCCCAAACAATCTTTTACCCAAAATTTCGATTTTTAAGAAAAGAAAGCGAAATTTTGATAAAAAAAATGGATAATTCCAAAAACAAAAACGAATTAGGAAGAAAAAATTTTTGTTTTTGGAAATTTTGATTTTTTTGTCGAAATTCGTCTTTTTCTTGAAATGTTCATATTCAAGAAAAAAGTCTTTTTTGTAAATTTCGACTTTTTCCTCGAAATTCGTATTTTTCTTGAACTTTTGATTTTTTTTCTATATTTCGATTTTTTCTGCTTTCGTTTATAGAAATTTCGTTTTTTTTATTAAAATTCGTCTTCTATAAAATTTTTTATATGTTTTTTAAAATTAGACTTCTGTAAATTTCGACTTTATCCTTGAAATTCGCGTTTTCCCCAAATTTTGAACTTTTTATGGTAACGAAGGCTTCCACGGTCAGAGTCAGTACAGGATATACTTCTTCCGGGATTGGACCGTGTCAAAGAACTACTAAAAGTGTTCGACGTTTCGCCTACCATCGTAGGGGGCTTCTTCAGGAACAAAGAAAAGAAAAATAAATGAAGAGAGGAATATGAGGGAATATGCAAAAATGAAAAGGCCAATTTCAAAACATCAGAGCACGGTAACTCAGTATGTCCACCATACCAGGGGCGAAACTCTTCTGAATTGAAAATTGGTACAAAGGATAAGAAAGTTTAGACAGAAGAGCACGGTAACTCAGTATGTCCACCATACCAGAGGCGAAACTCTTCTGACAGGAAAAAGGGAAAGGGAAAGTTCATATACCATTCGTCTGCGCGATCACTTCCGAAGATTTCCGTTTTCGTTTTTTTTCTTGAAATTTTTATATCTAAGACAAAATTCTTTTCTATAAATTTCGTCTTTTTCTTTGAAATTCGTATTTTTCTTGAACTTTTGAGTTTTTTTTTTTTCGATGTTTCGATTTTTTCTGTGTTCGTTTTTGGAAATTTCGTCTTTTTTATTGAAATTCGTCTTTTATTGAAATTTTGATATGCTTTTCAAAATTGGACTTTTCTGTAAATTTCGACTTTTTACTTGAAATTCGTATGTTCCCTTAATTTTGATCTTTTTCACAAAATTTCATTTTTATAAAATTTGACATTTTTTGTCGAAGTTTTTGTTCTCGATATTTTGAAAATTCGACTTTCCCGCAAATTCAGAATTTTTTCTTCAAATTCGTATTTTTCTCGAAATTTTCATCTTTTTCTTGACATTTCGAAATTCGTCTTGTTCTCGAAATTTTGATTTTTTTAAAATCGACTTTTCTGTAAAGTTCTACTTTTTCTTGAAATTCGTATTGTTCTTGAAATTTTGATCTTTCTTGAAATTTTAATTTTTTCTTCAAAATTCGTTTTCGTTTTTCGAAATTTCGTTCAATTTTCTGATTTTCTTCCCAAAGAAGAAAATTCGACTTTAATTTGGAAAATCCATTCCCTCACTTTATGCAGTTAAAAGAGAATCTACATATACCCAGCTGGAGGATTTTCTGTTTTTTTGGCAATCATTAGATAGTTGTAGTTTCCAAATTAATATACGAAAGAATATGTTACAGCTAATTTATAGTAAAAAGTCGTAAAAAACGATTGTTATTATCTATATTAATTACTAAAGCACTGAATATTAATATAAAATTAAAGCGTCTAAGTGTCAGTGTCTGTCGACTTATCTGTTGTCCGGGCTAATCTCGGAAACTGCTAAACTGATTATAATGAAACCCTTACTAAAATGTAGGGTGTTTTCAGGGCTACCTTTTAGGTTATTTATATTCTAGTAGCATTTCTAAAAACTCGAGTGTGCTAAAAATTTTACTTCAGGTTATAATCTAGAACTTATAAAAGAGAAACCAATCTGCCATGTTTATGGCTGACATAATATTGCGTGCCATCGACAATTCTAGCGAGTACTAGAATAAAGAGCACGAATTTTTAAATCTACTATTGTATTAAAATCAAATAAATTATTTTACTTTGAAATAGTATTGAGCGCCACCTACAATTTAGCGATTAATATAATAACAAGAGTAAAGTTTTAAATCTATTATTCTATTAAAATCAGATAAACAATTATTATCACGTTATTGGACCTTGTATAAAGTCGCGGGGGCATCTAATTATTATGATATTCCAAAGTTCCACCAAATAATAGTAGAGAATTATAAAGGGTTACCTTGCTTCAGTTAAATATCGATTCTATTGTATCAAGTTGTAAAGAATTGTTCCCATCGACATTCGATAACTAATTTACAAATCTTTTAAAACGGATGGATCCGATTAACTTTCAAACGTAACCAAAAATATAAACCTGACATACGAATCCCACTTTTGCATCAATCATATTTAGAGTGAGATATAAGTCAAACCAAAGTCGACGTATTTATCTTGCATCGGAATCTCAATCTGAATCAATTCAGAAGTCGCCTTCGTGGGTACCCCAATATGCATAATCTGAAAATAAATGGTCTTTTTAAAATCCATCCCAGCACCTGCGCAACGCCACCAAAATAAGGAATGATGAGAACAGTGATTCAGCTAAGATCTTTGTTCTTGAAAACTTCCTTAAACAACTTAAAGCATTCGAAGTATTCGCTGTCTTCCTTGCGATCTACACTAGATACATTAAGGATATAAATTTTTGCATATAAGAAACTGGACACTTTAATTTTTTGTGACTACTTTTATTGTGATGTTTTTTCTTTAAATTACACCTTTACCTAAAAATTTAATATTTCTTAATTTAGAACTTCAATGGAGGCTCAAGTAAAATGAGCTTAGACGAACAAGCTAAATTTTTTACATGTTAATGTATTTTTTTCTTATTGGGCCTAAAATAGCATCATTTACTTAATGGAAAGAAGCTTTCCTACCAATTATAAGACAAATGGGCAATGGATAAATGAAATTGTCACGTAAACGTGTTAATTTATTGCTTAGTCATCGATTGGGTAAACTTTCATTGTTTCCGGCAATTACCAAAGTCAACACTTTTAACTCCTTTTGATCCATCTGTGCACAACAACGGTGCTTTTAATAGCGCGAACTTACCTACATTTCGATGTGTTTTCTTGTAAACTACTTACCCGAAATTTAATTGAATAATTTGGATGAATGGCGGCCGTCATAATATAGGTTACCTCGATTGGTTCGGTTGTTCACCAAAGATTTCAAGATAATGGAACGACGTAAAAATATCATTGTTTACTTTTGTTAATTGATTGCTTCCGGTTTCAATAGATTAAGACCCAAAACCGATTGTCTTTATTGCTTCTGTGGCCACTGGTAATTACGATTAGTTAATGGAGACCAGAGACTGATGGAGACAGATTCGATTCACTATTGTGATACAGATGCACTGTATTCCTTAAATTAAAATCATTTCTGTTCTCGAAAAATGTTTCAGTTGAACTGACATATGTAAAGGACAGTAAATTTGTGGCAGCAATAATATTCACAAAATCCGGTAGTGGATAAATAACATTCAGTTTCAGTTAATCAAGAGCCCACACCTATGAATAAGCAGAAGTTACAGCTTTGTAAATATTAACTGGAAAGGTAATAGCTGCAAATTTTGTTAAAGACGTACAATTTTGTTGTTGTTAAATTCTAAAATTTGGATGTTCTGTCCAGTAATTTTCCAAATATTTTACTCCAAGTGGTCGAAAATTAACTAAAACATTTCTCAGTCAAACGCGTCATAGTGATCACACTAGGACCAAAAATCTATGACTTTTGTCAAAAACGACAGTAATTAAAATCATGAAAGACAAGCACGATAAAGACGAGGAAAACTGTGAAAAGTGCTCCGTATGTGAATCATGTCAAAACTCATTGACCTCAAAACACAGCTTAGAACAAAACATGGACAAAAAATCACGCAATGGCAAGTGAGTCACTAACATTTCAAATTAAATCTCATATCTCAGACGGAACATTTTAGACAATCCGTGGCTTACGCTGATGAAGAACTATCGGAAGAATTCATAAAGTATCACTCATTTACCAAAATCGAGAGCAGCGAGACAGACGAGGAATCCAACGAGAATGTTCCCCCCAAGCGGTTTCTGATGGCAGATTCCGTCGATATGACATCTAAAAAATTCGCCACCGAAACGTCTGATTCAAAGCGATTTGCGAATTTGGCTTCACAACAATCGGATAGCGCCCGATCGTCCACCGAAAGCGAGTCGACGAGCGACAGCGAACGGATACAATCCAAGCTGAAGGACGAGTCGAGCTCGCAGAAGTTCTCCCGTAGCGAAATCGCCGAAATACCCGATTTGACTTTATCGAAGTATATTTTTGCCAAATACAGGATCCAAGTAGTCGAGGCATACGATGACGAAGACGTGCCGGATCATTTTGAGGACATTTTCGAAACTCCTGGCGAACATTACCATCCGGGTCCTAGAGCTTTAGGTAGTCATTGAGTTGAAGTTTGGATTCACTTTAGACTTATCACTGATCTGACGCTTGGTGCCTCATTAGTAAAGACCGGATAATATGCATTTGCATATTTCCATTATTTCCCGAAATTTCAATTTTTTCTCAAAATTTATATCAATTTTTCAAATTTTGTTTTTAAAAATTTAGATTTTTTCCTTAAAATTCGTCGTTTTCTTCAAATTTAGACTTTTTCTCAAAAATCATCTTTTATAAATTTAGACTTTTATGTCAACGACAAAAATGTTTTTTTTTTAAATTTTCGATTTTTTTTATTCAAAATTCATCTTTTTCATAGACAACTATTTACAAATTTAATTATATTTTCAAAATTTAACTTTCTGTGGGAAATTTCTGTTGTTTTCTCCAAGATTCGTCTTTTTGCTCGAAGTACGTCTTTTTCGATATTTTTGACTATTTTTTCAAAATTCGTGTATTTTTTCAAAATTCGTGTATTTTTTCAAATTTGTATTTTATTACAAAATTCAAATTCTTTTTAAAATGGATTTTCTTTGAAAAATTTCAATTTTGTTTAATATTCGACTCTCAAAATTTCGAATGTTGTTCTCGAAATTTCACCTTTTCTTTTCGGAATTCCGTTACCTCAGATTTTTTATCTAAAAATTCTGATTTTTTGAATTTGAATGTCTAATTCAATAAAAGCGCTTATCTGCTGTATGATGCCTTCTTGCGGCCGCTTCCCATTATCTAATGTTTCTAGAGAGTTCCTCCTCATTTTCTAACAATATTCAACTAAATGGGTACCATTTCTTCAAAATTCTGCTCTTTTGCACAATTTGTCTTTTATTTTAAAATTTCGAAATTATTATTAAAATTTGACTCCTTTCCTGTCAAAATCTCTTTAAAATTTTGAATTTTTACTTTAAAGTTTTTTGTTTTTCTTTTCTTCAAACATTCCATTCTCCAAAATTGAAGTTTTTTTGAAAATTTCTACTTTTTTAAAATCCAAATTTCAACATATGTCGACTTGTTTATCAAAATTGGTTTTCACGTCAAAATTCGGTCGATCTTTTTTATAAAAAAGTAATTTTTTTTTTGAATTTCTGAATTTTTGTAGAAAGACATAAGACCTAGTAAATTTTCTTTGGGAATTTTAAGGTTTTCGAGATTTTTTGTAATCCAAATTTTTGAAAATCTCAATTTATTTTTTTAAATGTTAACATTGTTCTCAATATTGGACATTTTCTGATTTTCTGACGTCATGACCGAAAACGTGTCTCCCTCCCGTGACTTGAGTAGCCAAGAGAAAATTTTAAACTTTTTCTGAAAATTTGTTCTTTCTTTTCAAAATTTAAGTCTGAGATAATTTGAATTTCTACTAGATTTCGTCTTTTTCCTTAAAGTTTCTTTTTTAAAATTTGACACTCGCTCAAAATTTTGTTTCTCAATTCACGGCTTTTTCTCGAAAGTTCGTCGTTTTGAAAACGTTATTTTTTCAACATTGTATCCTTTTTGAAATTTTCTCCCTACTAGACTCGGAACTTTCATATATTTTAACTATTTGTTTAAAATCTGCCTTTTTTCGAAATGTTCATGTTTATCTTCGAATTCAGTATTCAATATTTCTGGGAAATCACTTTTTGTTCAAAATTTGATTTTTTTTTTCGAAATTTCAATTTTTCTCCCAAAATTTCGTTTATTTCTCAAAATTTTGATTTTTTTCTTCAAATTTCTATTTTCTTTTCAAATTCTGTTTTTGAAAAGTTAGATTTCTTTCTTGAATTTCGTCTTTT
Organism: Dastarcus helophoroides; assembly: GCA_028583605.1. Classification (NCBI taxonomy): domain Eukaryota; kingdom Metazoa; phylum Arthropoda; class Insecta; order Coleoptera; family Bothrideridae; genus Dastarcus; species Dastarcus helophoroides. Next base: position 5,850,353 of record CM053331.1, read on the forward strand.
TCTTGATATTTCAACATTTCCCTTAAAAATCGTCTTTTGAAAACTTCGACTTTAATGTCAACGGAAAAAGATTTTTTTTTCAAAATTTCGAATTTTTTTGTTCAAAATTCATCTTTGTCATAAACAACTATTCACAAATTTAACTATTTTTTCAAAATTTAACTTTCTGTCGGAAGTTTGTGTTCTCCAAGTTTCGTCTTTCTGCTCGAAATACATCTTTTTCGGAATTTTCAACTATTTTTTCAAAGTTTACTTTTTTCAAATTTGCATTTTGTTTCAAAATTTGAATTGCCTTCCTTTTTTCCTTTCTCTTTTTTTCATCTTTTTCTTCTTCTTTCTCTTCCTCTCCATTTCTCTCTTTTACTCCATCTTTCTCTTCCTTTTCCTCTTCCTCTTCCTCTTTCTTTTTCTTTTTCTCTTTCTCTTTCGCCTTCTCCTTCTCCTTCTCCTTCTCTTTCTCTTTCTCTTTCTCTTCATCTTTCTCTTTCTCTTCCTCCTCCTCTTCTTCCTCTTTCTCTTCCTCTTCTTCTTCCTCTTTCTCTTCCTCTTTCTCTTCCTCTTTCTCTTCCTCCTCCTCCTCCTCTTTCTCTTACTCTTTCTCTTTTTCCTCTTCTTCCTTTTCTTTCTCTTTCTCTTTCTCTTTCCCTTTCCCTTTCTCTTTCTCTTTCTCTTTCTCTTTCTCTTTCTCTTTCTCTTTCTCTTTGTCTTTGTCTTTGTCTTTGTCTTTGTCTTTGTCTTTGTCTTTGTCTTTGTCTTTGTCTTTGTCTTTGTCTTTGTCTTTGTCTTTGTCTTTGTCTTTGTCTTTGTCGTTGTCGTTGTCGTTGACGTTGTCGTTGTCGTTGTCGTTGTCGTTGTCGTTGTCGTTGTCGTTGTCGTTGTCGTTGCCTTTGTCTTTGTCTTTGTCTTTGTCTTTGTCTTTGTCTTTGTCTTTGTCTTTGTCTTCCTCTTCCTTTTTTTTTCTCTTTCTCTCTTTCTCTTTCTCTTTCTTTTTCTCTTCCTCTTCCTCTCCTTTTTGCTTTTCCTTTTCCTTTTCCTTTTTCTCTTCCTCTTCCTCTTCTTTTTATCTTTTTTTCTTCTTTCTCTTCCTCTCCACTTTTCTCTTTCTCTTCATCTTCCTCTTCCCCTTCCTTTTCCTCTTCCTCTTCCTCTTCCTCTTCCTCTTCCTCTTCCATTTCCTCTTCCCCTTCCTTTTCCTCTTTCTCTTCCTCTTCCTCTTTCTCTTTCTCTTTCTTTTTCTCTTTCTCTTTCTCTTCTTATTCCTCTTTCTCTTCCTCTTTCTCTTCCTCCTCCTTCTCATCCTCCTCCTCCTCTTTTTCTTACCCTTCCCCTTCCTCTTTCTCCTTCCCCTTCCCTTCCTCTTCCTCTTCCTCTTCCTCTTCCTCGTTCTCTTTCTCTTTCTCTTTCTCTTTCTCTTTCTCTTTCTCTTTCTCTTTCTCTTTCTCTTTCTCTTTCTCTTTCTCTTTCTCTTTCTCTTTTCTCTTTCTCGTTCTCGTTCTCGTTCTCGTTCTCGTTCTCGTTCTCGTTCTCGTTCTCGTTCTCTTTCTCTTTCTCTTTCTCTTTCTCTTTCTCTTTCTCTTTCTCTTTCTCTTTCTCTTTCTCTTTCTCTTTCTCTTTCTCTTTCTCTTTCTCTTTCTCTTTCTCTTTCTCTTTCTCTTTCTCTTTCTCTTTATCTTTATCTTTATCTTTATCTTTATCTTTATCTTTATCTTTATCTTTATCTTTATCTTTATCTTTATCTTTATCTTTATCTTTATCTTTATCTTTCTCTTTCTCTTTCTCTTTCTCTTTCTCTTTCTCTTTCTCTTTCTCTTTCTCTTTCTCTTTCTCTTTCTCTTTCTCTTTCTCTTTCTCTTTCTCTTTCTCTTTCTCTTTCTCTTTCTCTTTCTCTTTCTCTTTCTCTTTCTCTTTCTCTTTCTCTTTCTCTTTCTCTTTCTCTTTCTCTTTCTCTTCTCTTTCTCTTTCTCTTCTTTCTCTTTCTCTTTCTCTTTCTCTTTCTCTTTCTCTTTCTCTACCTCTTCCTCCTTCTCCTTCTCCTTCTTCTTCTCCTTTTCCTTCTCCTTCTTCTCCTTCTCCTTCTCCTTTTCCTTTTCCTTTTCCTTTTCCTTCTCCTTCTCCTTCTCCTTCTTTTCATTCTCCTTCTTCTTCTCCTTCTCTTTCTCCTTCTTTTTTTTCCTTTTCTTTCTCTTTTTTTCTCTTTCTCTCCCACTTCCTCTTCCTTCTCCTAATCCTCTTTCTCGTCCTCTTCCTCTTCCGCTTCCTTTTCCTCTTCCTCTTCTTTTTCCTCATTCCCTTTTTCTTCCTCTTTCTCTTCCTCTTCCTTTTCCTCTTCCTCTTCCTCTTCCTCTTTTTCTTCCTCTTCCTCTTCTTTTTCTTCTTTCTCATCCTCTTCCTTTTTTTCTTCCTCTTCCTTTTCCTTTTCCTCTTTCTCTTCCTCTTCCTCTTTCTTTTCCTTCTTCCTCCACTTCCTCATCCTCCTCCTCCTCCTCCTCCTCTTTCTCTTACTCTTCTTCTTCCTCTTCCTTCTTTCCCTTCCTCTTCCTCCTTTTCCTTCTCTTTCTCCTTCTTCTTCTTCTCCTTCTTCTTCTTCTCCTTCTTCTTCTTCTCCTTCTTCTTCTCTTTCTCTTTCTCTTTTTTTCTCTTTCTCTTCCACTTCTTCTTCCTTTTCCTCATCCTCTTTCATCTCCTTTTCCTCTTTCTCTTCCTCTTCCTCTTCCCCTTCCTCTTCCTTTTCCTCTTCCTCTTCCTCTTCCTCTTCCTCTTCCTCTTCCTTTTCCTTTTCCTCTTTTTCTTCCTCTTCCTCTTCTTTTTCTTCTTTCTCATCCTCTTCCTCTTTCTTTTCCTTCTTCCTCCACTTCCTCATCCTCCTCCCCCTCCTCTTTCTCTTACTCTTCTTCTTCCCCTTCCTTCTTCCCCTTCCTCTTCCTCCTTTTCCTTCTGCTTCTCCTTCTTTTTCTTCTCCTTCTTCTTCTTCTCCTTCTTCTTCTCTTTCTCTATCTCCTTTTTTTCTTTCTCTTTCTCTTTTTTTTCTCTTTCTCTTTCACTTCTTCTTCCTTTTCCTCATCCTCTTTCGCCTCCTTTTTCTCTTTCTCTTCCTTTTTCTTTTCCTCTTCCCTTTTTTCTTCCTCTTCCTCTTCCTCCTCCTCTTTCTTTTCCTCTTCCTGTTTCTCTTTCTCTCATTCCACTCATTAGATTTTTTTGCTTCTCTTTATTCATATTAGTTACATTAATCTACCATAGTAAAAAATACGAAAATATATTATGGCAATGAGCGTAAAAGTAGACAAGCAAGAGTATTAAAATAATAAAAAGTCAAAGGGGACCTAAAAGTGCGACTTGGGAATTAATCTAGATCAGTGTTTTTCAAAGTGTGGTACGCGTATCTCCAGGGATACAGGAAGAGGAGGTACGCGTTGCATCGGGTGGCTTCAGATGATTTAAACATTAATTGTTTGGATAAACGTAACAAAATTGACTTATTCAATTAGCACAGCTTTAAAGAGATTGCATAATGATGTTTTGTTCAAATTTGTTGATACGTTTAGCAGACTAACAGACAGACAAACACAATTACTCATATGTTAGGATGCAATTAAGGACTAGAAGATAACCAAAGCCCAGTCCGTTCCACCAAAGGAAAAAAATGAAAAGATATAGAAAGTTTGGAAAATACTGACCTAGATCCATAAATTTACAAAAACGTCTCTTGCGGAAATTAGTCTAAAATTGCAATCGGATTCATTTAGGGCTTTAAACTCTTGAGAGTCTTTGGAAAAACGTGTCTGTAGGTCTAACGTTTACTCCGAAGGATTGAAATGTTATGAATTAAAGAACGAAAATTTCGACTTGAGGAACATTTGAAAGTAAGACTTTAACTGAAGTTCGTTAACTTTGCAGATTATAGACCCTACAGTGACGAATTTCGATGTGACAAGGATTCAGCTGCCCAAATCCTTCACTGCGTTTTGTATCCTTGGTATTGTGTAAAACAAATGTATTACCACACTCTGGATCGACTTTATTCTTGCGTATCGTGGCGGTTAGAGAGGATTGAAGAACGTTATACCATGGAGAGGATTTGTTGCGATTGTTGTATAATTAGATATAGTTAATGTTTTAGTAGATTTGAAAAAATTGTAATTGTTGTTAAATTAGATACAGTCCAAACTAAAAATATAGTACTACGTACTAAAGTGTGCAACGTTTTTGTGGAAAATTAAATCCACTGCAGTTAAACTTTTAGAATTATTATAGCAGATGTGTCAAAAACGTCTCTAACCTTTTTGAAGATGACTGCGAATGAAAACGGTTGCGAACTCTGATACTGTATTTCGTGCTCAACACTAAACTCCATGTATTTCAGTAAAAAAATTGCTACCCTCCCATTATTATAATAAAGAGAAGTCCTGATTGACTAACGGACTCATGAACCTTTACATCTGAAACTTCAGATCAATTAGACTCCTTTTATGTGTCAACTTTATTCAAAAGTAATAATTAATTGTTTCTAAATAAATATTTATAGTAAAGAAGGTTAATTTGCGTTAGTAGATAGGCAATGCTAGTTCCAAATCAAAATGCCAGGTTTTTTCTTGTGGAGGTCCATCATAATAAGTTTTGGTACCTCGAGTCAACTAAACAATTAAGTAAACAAGTAACTTTACTTAGTTTAGTTTACTCGACGTACCAAAACTTACCATGATGGACCTCTATAAGTTAAAATATGGGATTTTGTCAGAATCGGCTTTGTCTATCTACTTACGTTCAAGTTAAGACATTCAACCATAATTTCATCGTTAGTTTTAGACGCGATGGCATCTGCAATTAGATTTAACCGAAATAGTTCAGATTTCGCGGTCAGCAGCTTTGAACTCTGACCCGAAAGTGGGTATTACGTCGAACAACACATAAGCCCATCTGAATATAGGAAGTGTCGATAGATAATCGAGTTCCAGTAATTCACATGTTTTCTGCGAATGGTGTATAATTAAATATTAGCGGTGGATGTGGGCAAGTAGCGTGGCTACAGCTACACTCTACAGTTAGTTATAGATTGAGGAAACCGATGTCAGAGGGCATTAAAGTCACCACGCATCGACGGACTTCTAGCGGTCACGAATTCTGATGTCCATGTAACCTCTGGGCTTTCAGCTTTTATATTTCTTCGCATACCATTTCAAATTACCTAAAAATGCCGCCGTTTCAGCCGATGCACGTACCTGCCATTTCGCAGATTCTTGCCTTTATCACTAAATATATCTATAAATCTAATCTGCGATTGAATTTATTGAGTTATGAAAATCGATTTTCATTGCACATCAAGTTTCGCTGTGTAACTATTGGAATCCGCAAAGGTTAATTAAACGCGCTTGCGGACACGCAATACTGAACCTGAAAGAAAAAGTGACGAAGCGTTAGGCGTTTGAAGAGATTTTTAGCGCCATTTTAAAAATGGTAGAAACATCTGTTCATTAAAACCAAAACTTTAAAAACAGACTGACCAACAACGTATACATGTTCAGTCGAATTTTTACTTTTTTATTCACTTGATTATTTTCGTGACTAATAATGTTTATGCTCAAGAATTACACGCCAACTTGATATTGGTGTAAACAAACTGATGAACATTGTCTACAGTTTTTTATAAAGTATTTGGTTTCAATGTTTGTTCTTAAAGTGATCTTTGAAATGAATTCTGACTGTTTTTCCTATCACTTTGTCTACTTAAATACTTTGAGGGTGGCTTATGGGGTACCCATTAAACAAGAAGCTAGGGGCACAATTTGAAAAGTTGTTATGGTATATAATTTAGGTAATAACGTAGTAATTAAGTTGAGCTTTCACTGCTTGTGTTAGCTTGAATAATGAGACAAAATTGCACGTTTCAAATTAAATAACGTGGTGCATCCATCTAGAATGTAATGATTATACGAGTATGTTACATGGATGTCATTCAATGTTCATTCGGATGCAAAGATAAAGCAAACTGCCGGTAGCGAAATAGAAAATAATTAAATATTAATAATCTTAAAGCCAATTTCTAAATCAAGCAGCTTAAATACGATGAATGCGACAGCGGTTATTACTATTACTGATAGAACTTCTAGGTACAGATGTAAACTGTTTCATAAATAATCAGCGAGCTCAAAGTATTTCTTATTACATATATTAGCACGTGCACACGACGTTTAATTTTACCGTTTCTCCTCATAATCTCTGCGTACACGTTGACAAGTTGCGTTTTTACGGCCGTTTCCAATGCTAACCGACTTTGTAAAATTTTCTGTGAAAGCAGATAACACGGGAAATGCAAGAAGCATCAATTTTAATTGGACGTCGTCGCAAACGACCAATTACTCGGCAGCATCATTAATTGTTGCAGTTAAAAATTTCCAAGTTTCTCTACGTAACATCGCCGTTAAATAAAATCAACGATTTGATTTAGGATTTTCCATTACAAGGATCCATTTTAAACGACAATTTTTACATTGACTTTGTTTCCACCATTAATTTCGCATCCTCTAGATTTCTAGTCTTATTAATAAATCGATTCATCTCTGTTATTCGTCTCAATAACTGAGATAATGCTTAGAATTTATGTGTAGCACGGTGGCTGGCAGAACTCCGCATTAAAATCGCGTCTGTAGAAATAAAACATACTTTAGATATGACGGCGCCAACATAACGTGCAAATAATTAGCTTTTTCGCCTAGAGTGTTGGAAAAGCTGAAACGTCATTGGGCAATTTTCTATGAAAATCAAGAGTTAATGAGTGCGACATCTTTTGAAAATACCGCGCAACCGAATGTCAAGTCAAATTTGTCCCCAGAACATTTAAAATATCCATATTTGAGGAACTAAAAAAATAGATACCTTTATAATAAAATGATAATAACAATCGTTCTTTAGAAAATATTTGTCACAGACTTATTTTTATGATTATTTAACTTTAAGAATTGAATTCGACTAAAGAAGTACCCAATATACATGAATTATGTCTTGACTTCATCTCTAATTAATTCTCTGTATATTACCGGGGTGTTTATGAGGGCGACCAAATCGATAATTTCGTCACCCCGCCAGTTCCTCGAATTAAAAACATATTACGTTTCAGCCCTGTCATGCTGACGGCGGCGAAAAGTACACACTAAGGTCAGA